>JAJGRX010000864.1:0-720704 GCA_025461125.1 Carex kokanica | reverse complement strand
CTTATCACTTCTACTGGTTTCTCCTCCTCTGATCTTGCACGGAGAGGTTTGCACATTTTCAATCCAATTTAAGTCACAATTCCTGTTCCAAATGTCGTAATTCAGTTCTATTTTTTTTAATAGAGTAGTTTTAGCTTCATGCAGCGCACTGACTATAGAATCATAACAGAGTTCATAAGGTTGGTGCGCTGCATGAAGCCAAAACTTCTCTGTTAAAATATTTACCCAAGTTGTCTATGAATTTCAATATTTTTTCACTATTTTGTTCAATTCTATTAACAGTTCAATTAGAAATAAAAATTTCTGGTTTGACAAATTATTAAATTTGAGATTTTCTTCTGTTGCTTTTACAATTTATTGTTGTTGCTTATAGAATTCTAGTAAGTTTGAAGTGTATAATTTATTTTTTATTTTTCTTTTTACTAATTTTTCTATTTATTTGTCAGGTATTAATATCCCTACTTCTCAGTCATTCCTCAATTATGTGCTTCTGGCAATTGTTTATGGCATATTTGTTATTAGAAGGAAAAAATGGCTTAAGGTACAAGAATTTTCCCTTAGTGAATTAATTATTAGTGTTGTTGGTTAATTAATTTTGGGTTATTTTTAACTTATTCTAAAGCTTTATTCCATTTCCTTTTCAACTATAAAAAGAACAAAAACTTTTGATTCTATATATGTGTTGTATGGTCCAAACAAAGAGACCTTATAATAATAAACCCTGATATTCTTTTATAATTTTTGTAATTAGGCAACTCTAGTGTTGTTTAGTCTATGTAGTGTACCAATCAAATCATTTGTTTCTTTCTTTATTCGATTTTGCTTCTCTATTTGACCTACTTTTTCTAAATTTAGCTTTCAACCTTTTAAGTGCAAGTTTAGCATATATTATCACAAAACAACTATGATTAAAGATTAGTAAACCGTATCTAGCTTTATCAGAAGGAATCAATTCACTTTTTTATTCTGACATGTTGAGAAGCTAATAATAAATAGGGTTTATACTGTTAAACCTATCTGACATGTTTCTCAATTAACAACCTTATTCTTTTTTTATTTTTTTATATATATACAGATGCCATGGTACTACTATCTACTTCTTGGTATTATTGATGTAGAGGCAAATTATCTCGGTAAGTGCAAACCTTAAAATAAGAGGGAATTTCATGTATACGCCTCAAAAACTTGGAAATTACGTATTTTCCCTTCTAAAATTCATAATTTAAAAAAATCATAATATTATATTTACCCTTCTAAACTTAAAAAACTCACAAATTTACCCACTATAAATGACCCATTTCCCCTCGGAAACCGTCCAATAAGAAGACTGATATTTTTCTAAAGCATGCCACATTTTTTTTTAATTTTTAATGAAGGGTAAAATGGGCACTTCATAAATTTAAAGTGAGTTTTATTAGAAAAGACATTAGAATGGGTAAATTTGTGAGTTTTTTAAGTTTAGAAGGGTAAATATATATTATGAAATTTAGAGGGGGAATATATAATTTCCAAGTCTTTGAGGGGTACGTATACATGAAATTCCCCCTTAAAATAAATTATTTTCCTTTTTAATTGCTTTTCTTATTACCATAATTGAAATATATTTGTTTTATTTATTTTTGTGGAATGTAGTTGTAAAGGCATATCAATACACATCTCTGACAAGTGTGATGCTTTTGGATTGTTGGGCTATTCCTTGCGTGATGCTTCTCACATGGGTTTTTCTGAGAACACAATATGGCATCAAGAAATTTATCGGTGTGGCGATTTGTGTGGCGGGTGTTGTATTGGATGTCTTCTCCGATGTCCATGCCGAAGATCGTGCAAGTAATAAATATCTTTCTAGTTACAATTTAATTGCAGTTAATAAATGTTCAGAATTATTTTTTTTTGGATAAAGAGCACCTATACACAATGTATCTAAGATTCTTTTGTATAATTGGATAATTAGAATATAAAAACCATCCAATCGAACCCTGTAACTTGAATGAAGCTCATCCCTAATTTTAGTATTCAACTCTTTAAGTCTTCTTCTTTTATAAAGAGTTAAGAATTATATACTATGAAAAAATAAACTGTAATTACAATTGATGAGTGGGGATTTGCAATTTTTCTCAAAATTTTAAGAGCATGTGAGTATATTCTGTTTCAATACTATCTTTAAGGGCATGGAAAAGGCTATATATCTAAGGTGCTGTTTATAATTATGGACAAGCAGTTTTACTTGGGAAATTTTTTCTTTAAACAAAATTAAAATAACCCAGAAAAATATAATTATATCAAAAGTAGTTGAACTCTTTTTTATTTTTTATTTTTCTATCTTTTCAACAAAGTTCAGAAGGACCTAATCCTTTGAAAGGCGACATGTTTGTGCTTGCGGGGGCCACTCTTTATGCGTGCAGTAATGTCGGTGAGGTACATTTTTTTTGCCAATTGTAATGTCATAAGTTACGTAAAGCTTGCTTTATTACATTATAATATTAGATGCATGCACAACTGGATATCCAATTGGAGGATTAACAGAGTTTTTTCTATTTATTATATAAAAAGGGTTGATCACTGAAAGTATATTGTACTCGTATTTTTTTGAAAAATACAGGAGTACTTAGTTAAAAAGGGCGATAGAACTGAAGTAATGGCTATGCTTGGTGTTTTTGGAGCAATCATCAGTGCTGTCCAAATGTATCCTTTTTCTATAGTAAATTGTTTGTAACAGATTAGTTTTAACCAGATAAAATGCCAATTTAGTTCTAACAGGAGGTTAGAACAAAAAATTCATAAATTGACCTTTGAATCAGTTAAAATTATCATTTGTATATTATTTTGTTGGTTTCTTAACATACATCTACAGAAGCATCATAGAGCGTGATGCGCTCCGAGACGTTCATTGGACTGCTGGTGCTGTATGCACTCTCTCTTTTAAAAACAAAAATTGTATATGATGTTGACGAAGATTTTGTTTGGTCTATGATGTTTAATGTGTGGTTTTGTTCTTCTAATTTTTAGGCATTTCCATTTTTCGGCTTTTCATTGGCTATGTTCGTATTCTACTCTACAGTTCCATACATACTCAAGGTACACAAAAAAATATCAATCGTAAACTAGAAAAATAACTGAAATGTAACCTATTGAATAAGAAACAGGGTACCAAAACCAATTGGCTATAATTATTCTTTTCAAAGTTTATCAAAGAAATAATCATCTCCATTTCGACTTAATGCTGCAGATTGTTGGTGCAACTGTTCTGAACCTCTCACTTCTGACCTCTGACATGTGGGCTGTTTTGATCAGGATCTTTGCTTATCACGAAAAGGTTCATCTCTACTTCCCAAATTAGTCCTGTAAAACTTTTTTTTTTTCATTTCTCAAAAAAAAAAAAGTTAGGCTAATTTGTTATCTTTTGAATTATCTTACTGTACAGGTTGACTATATCTACTTCATAGCTTTTGCTGGTGTAGCAGTGGGCCTTGCTATTTATTCCTGGTATGTGTACTGTTTCAACATATTTATATATTAATTTGTCATTGTATCATTGCATAAATGCAATTTCTTTTTTCCTTCTTTAATCCCTTGTGTGCATTCTTTTGTTCTTTCTTTTCTGAATTGGAGTTTTTTTTTTTCCTTCTCTCATTTTGTTCCTTAGAAAAATTAACAAATTTATCCTTTTGATTCAATGCAGGAGTACTGATAAGGATGAGCGGCGAGCACAAGTGGCAGTGGATAATGTGAGAAAATCGATACCAATGAGAAGCACAAATCGAATCCTCTGTAACCAAATCGCTCAAATAGGAAACCGATAAGCCTAAATCTGATGATGTGAAGCATTTCCCATCTACCTCGTCAGATTTTCAAAATAGTTACCAATTTATTCAAAGCCGAAGAATGGAAGCAAGTTCATGTTTTTTCAATTTTGGGATGATTCAAAGTTCAAAATTAAAGCATGTTATGTCATTCTCTTTTTTTCTTAGGATAGTTCAATATTTGTGATCATGGTTTTAAAGAATTGACAAGTTCACATGTAAACTATAGGAAGTGGTACTCAAGCAAAGAAAAATATAAAAAAAGATTTAATTTTTATGTTATGGTGTTTTTTTTTTTCATCCATTGTGTAATCACTCCTTGTTGTTAATAAATCATCATAATCCTTAGAGAAGCAAATTAAATTAGTAATTGGTTTTGTTGCATTATTTATGAAGGGAGAATTTACTGCTCTTACTATAAGAACTCCATATGTTTCTGTTCAAAAATATATAAAAAAAAAATCGTACCAGAATACTGATTCAAACGTCTTTACAATTTTGCTGAAGAAAACTTAAAATACTAACTAATATCTATTTATTTTTCAGTTCTTTTGAACTAAATTTTTTTTTTGAACCATGGTCAGAATGGGGACATTAGATCATTTTAAGATTCAAAATGTTTAATATTTTGCTTGAGAATCAATCCATAAAATAAATAAAATCTCTGGTGCACCCATTATAATATTTTTTTTTTTCACACCTGATTCATCTCTAGTGGAATGAATCATCATAGATTAATCACTCATATATTTTACAACAACAGAGAAAAACATATTTGAGTCCCAATACAAAATTTCAAAGTAACAAAACTAGAACAGAGGAAAAAGTTAAAACTCAAAAAAAGGTTATCACTCTCTTTGTTGTCAAAGTTATTCTACTGATTTCTTTTAAGAAATTAGTAGAGCTCAATCAGATGCCACATCAACCCCATTCTTTGATAAAAATTCCTTCGCCTCCACTATGTCCTGCATACATAATCGAAGGTCAAAATAAATCGCATCTCCAAACTGAATCTAGTTAACTGGTACCAGTACCAGTACCAGTACACAACAGCATATCTATGGTTCATTTTATGACGATTTGCATGCAAAAGTAAAGAGGTTGAAACAATGGGTATAACTAGAGGATACAGATCTAATCTGATTTCATTGACTCATTTAAAATTGCTTGTAATTAAAAAAATTCAAAACCTGTTGTAGTAGAACAGCTTCCTGAGGGCACGTAGGGAAGAACATCAATCCAATTCCGACCATGAAAAGACCATAACACCCCAATGCAACAACTAGGTATATTGGAAGCTGTTCAAAAACAACAAAAATATAAAAAAACCTTACTTTGATCAAGGATCAAAATCAAAATTCTAGGTTTTGAAATTGAATCTGACCAGCCAAGTATAATTAGGAGGAAGTAAAGAGGTTTGAAGGAGGCCGATCCATATAGCCGAGATTGCAGCAAGTACTGATGTTATTTTAAATATGTGCTTCATCTGACTTGTATAATTTGATTGATTGATTTATTGATTGTAGAGAATTTTCACTACATAAACATAAAAAAATAAAATGTTAATATAATTTAATATAACAAGGAGCCACTTATTATGAACAAAAATTATGTAAAGGTTAGATCTAAGTACTCTACCAGTGCATCTATTCCATTCCAAAAATAAATAGTTCAGGTATGATTTACTGGTCATTCATTTATTTGGAATCCTGTGATCCTATAAGTAAAATTAAAATTAACATTTGCACTCCATTGCTATGTTGCTATCAATACCAGGCTATGTTGCATGGATACAGGTACGGGTATTGTATCGGATACGATACGGGTACGGCGATACGGCAATTTTCAAAAATGGAGGATACAATACGGCTATTATATATATTATTTTTTATTAATTTAAACACTAACATAGACCCAATAAAAAAGAGGGATTACTTGTATCTTTTTCATTTAACATAAACCAATAGTAGTGCTCTAGTTGTAGAATAATTTATCTAATATTTAACAATTATTCACATCACAGACTAAACAGAACCCATTAGAGGGATGTTAATGAAACAGATTGTTAATAAATAATAACAGTTTAAGAGATTTGCAGAAAGCATCTAACCAACCTTGAACTCTATGAAACAATAAATAATCCCTCAGTGTATAGCTTAAACAATCTACATCCGGTTTTTATCAACCATAACTTCTTGAGTCTTAAGCATCTTCAATTTCTACAGCATAAATAATAAAACTAAAAATTGAGTTTACCAGGCTGTAAGGGATGACAACAGCTAGTGAGAACAATCAAGAACAAATCAATAGAAATGAAAGTCTTAAGCCGTCTGTCTCCTATCTTGAACCCTCCACGAAAAAAAGGAGAGAAAAAATGATATATTAAAAAAAAAAAACATAGCACTCTAGCTTTGTTATATACCCAGATTCTGATAATATTTTCTCTCTCAGACCAGTAAAAAAGATCTAAAAATCTAGAATCTCACAGAGAGAAAAAAAGAAGATGAAATTGGTAGTTTAGTACGTAAGATAGGTAAAATCAGACAAGCCCATAATTTTTTTCTAAAAAAAAAAGGAAGAAGAAGGAACTAAACTGATCACATCTAAAAACAACTCAATTACTGGAGGATAAAAAGAATCCCATTTTTTCACAAGCCCCAAATCATTTATTTACTTCTAAATTTTTCATCAAATCATTTATCTTGCAAACATCAAATAAGCTCAGTTAGAGATTATGTAGATTCCCAAACCTAACAACTTCTACAAACAATCATTGACGAAATAAAAACTGGATCAAAGAAGATTTCTCCCAAATTAACAAACCTCTTAATATCAAAATCAACAAATCAAGGGAACACTGAGATCCTGAACCTAATGCTGTTCGGATTTGAAACACCACTGAGTACATCACAATTAGCTCAGGGAAGACAAAAGAAGAAGAAGAAGAAAAAATAGACACTTACAGAAAGACAAGAGAAGCGTAGACTAAACAATTCGAGGAAGAGAAGGGCAGCAGTCTCTGTAAACCACTTGTTGATCAATTGAAAGTTATAGCAAACCGCAAGCCCTTGTTGACCACCTTAAAATTGATGGCATCGATGTTAAATTGATACACAAAGTTGTTCCGCGGGAGAAATAAATCTAACAATCAGTAGAGAGGAGACTTACCCGGCAGTAGAGAGGAGACAGATGGCGGAAGAGAGACGGCCGGAGAGAGGAGACGGAGCGGAGGAGAGACAGAGAGAGGAGACGAGCGCTGTCGGAGCGGAGAGGAAAGAGTTAATTTTTTTGGCTTCGTAGCGCCTGCAGAGACAAAACCTAACTTAGGCGTGTCCCGACCGTATCGACCGTTTCAAGCCGTATCGGCACGTTTCAACGAGGTATCGCAGACCGTATCAAGGACACTCCAGCTCACCCGATACGCCAGCTTGCGTATCTGATACGTATCGTATCCGTGTCAGAGGCGCGTCGGTCTCTGATACGTGTCTGACACGGGTTCGAGGACCATGGAGGAGTATCAGGGTAACATAGATACCAGGGTATGGAAAATCTACAATTCCAATCCAAACACTAATTTTATAAATCTAGATTAGATATCTGTTAACTAACCTGATTGGATTGGTACCAAATCACCAGTGAACTGAACTCGAGTAGAGACGAGGACGGAGCGCGGTGATGCCAGAAGAAGGCGAGATCTATAACCTTGGAGGCTTGGAGAGAGGAGTAAGCAAAGAAGAAAGACCGAGAGAAATTGGGCCTTGATCGGCCGATTTCACGGACGCGAGAGAGAGAGGCCTAGCATGGGTCCAACCGTGTAGAATGAGATCTGACTCGTTCGTTTCAATCTGGCACGAATCGCGAACACCTAGATTCCAACTAGGCTCGGCTGGGTAGGTCCTGATCCGGAAGTAACCCAAATTTTGAGTGTAGATCCGAGCTGTCCGATAAGAATCTGGACCAATTCGGTCCGAATGGAAAGAATTCATATCCTCTGCATTAACTCAAAAGAGAATCTTTTGAGTTAATGAATCTTGACTGTCCGATATATTTTATGATTCGTGCAAACTAGATCTGCACTAATATTAAAAGGCTCCCTATGTTATAGACAGGAGGCGGATTGGCTCCGTTTAAAATCAGACGGTTGAAATTCATTAACTCAAAAGATTCCCTTTTGAGTTAATGCAGAGGATAGGGATCCGAATGGAAATGCACGGGACCTTTAATATTCGTGCGAGAACAGATCAGACGGTCCTTATATAAACTCAAAATTTCGAGAAAGGTGTAGGTCAGATGTAACTGACTGTGCTGCTTTTCTAAGAGAAAAGCAGTAGCTAGCTTTTTCGATCTCAGCTATTCAAATTTATTAAGATTTATACATAAAAAAATTTCTTTATTGAGATACAAAAATAAAAAATTTTAAATAGTTGAGATAAAAAGAGTAGCATGAGAAAAACAGCGGAGTCGGATCCAAGTCCAATGGGCTTTGGACTTAACTTTGGTCCGATGGACACCAGAGCCGTCCGATTTACTTTTAGACTCGCGCTGTCTTGATCTGAGATGAGTGCACGAATTTTGAAGTAAATCGGACGGCTCTTGTGCTCATTAGACCTAAAAGTAGGTCCAAAGCCCATTGAACATACTCTGTACTCCATTCAGTGAAAAAGAAATTCAGTCTATCGATTTAAAAATTAAAACTGAAACGAAATGTTGTCTGTTACTGTTAATCAAATCACGAGAGGGTTGATTGATGTAATTAATCTACGGTGGATTTGTCTTTTGTCATGTCCATGGAACCCAAATCCTCAAAGACCTAAACCCCCGCCTCCCATGCAATCGCTGCCTCGCGGATCGGCTCTGGCACTCAGCACAGCAATCAATCAACCAGTAACCAGTGCTTCTCTTCTCCGTCACCCCGTCTACTCAGCAAGGTAAATTTTTTCAAACTATAGGAGCAAATGCTATAGATATCTATCTCGTATACTACAAATTAATCCTTCCTTCTACATTCTACATATTCAATTTTGTCGTTATTAATTTTTCTTATTTTTGAATTTTGCTTATTTCTGCCCAGGTGCTATTCTTTTATGTTAGGCAGTTGGTGGTAAAAATTGGCAATGGATTCAAGCAGAGCGTTTGTCAAGGATGTTAAGCGCCTCATTGTCAAAGTTAGTTTTTTTTTTTTCTCTTTGTTTAGGGTGTAGGGTTTAAGGTACTGGTAAACTGGTAAGGAAGTAGGGGCTGGTACAGTATGGTGCGGTCCAGTGTGCTAACTCTTGTACCGGTCACCTTGTCCCGACCACATGCTTGTTGTGCTAACTCTTGTACCAGTCAAAGTGGTTTTCTGACTCTGGTTGGGTTTCATTTCTAGCCTACCCCAACTTGTTTGGGACTAAAGTATTGGTTGTTGTTGTTGTTGTTGAACTGGTCGAGTGCATTTTCTCTTAAATTTCTTTTTGTTTATATAGGAGTGTCTTGAAATTCGTTATACTTTCCCTATTAGAAAAAGGCAGATTCCATTGTCTCTCTCAATCGAAAAAAATAGCGTTTTCAATTCGTCATATTTTTCGGGTCTCTCGTATTTCTCTCTGCAGAGGAGTGAATTTTTTTAAGGAGGTCAATGACTTAAATTAAACAATTTGTCTGTTTTGTTTTTCAATTTAATAGATTGGAACTGCTGTTGTGACGAGATCAGATGGGAGGTTGGCAGTTGGTCGATTGGGTTCTTTATTTGAGCAGGTAATACTAAACTGGTCAAAAGATACACTCATTCTATTTACCTCTGCATTACAACTATGTTGTAATTTAATTTCATACAAATGCAGCTTCAAGAACTGAACACTCAAGGGTATGAGGTTATTTTGGTGAGTTCAGGTGCTGTCGGTGTGGGACGTCAACGCTTGCGTTATAGAAAACTTCTCAACAGCAGGTTCATTTCTCTTAATTAACTCTTCCATTGTTTCCAAATTTCTAGGGTTTTTCTAGTGAGGCTATGGTACTATGCATGGCATGCAATGGTTCGTTATTATGGATCAATGTCTCTGTTTCCAAAGTCCAAACAGTTGATCTGAACCGTTCAACATGATCTCCATATAAAAATGTATCTGTAGATCAAATTTTACATTTTTTAGAATTTTTTTACTATTTTTTTAGATAGGTAGAAAATCACTTGATCTAAAAATTCTAGACCATTCAAAAGTAGTTATTTTCTACCTACTAAAAAAATAGTAAAAAAGTTTCTTAAAAATGTAAAATTTAGTCAGCAAAAACATTTTCATATGGAGATCATGTTGAACGGCTGCAGTATAGTAAGCTTCTCAGCAGCAGGTTCATTTCTCACAATTAACTCTCCCATTGTTTCCAATTTCTAGGTTTTTTTTTATTGGTAATCTTTCTTTCATATATTTTTTCTCTTCTGGTTCAGTTTTTCTGATCTCCAAAAACCACAAGTTGAGCTTGATGGGAAGGCATGTGCAGCAGTTGGGCAGAGTGGCCTAATGGCTCTTTATGATGCCTTGTTTAGTCAGGTGAGTTTTTCTTTCTCTAATCACTTTTACTGAGGTTTTAGATTTTTATCTTATTTATTTTTTATTTTTTGTTCGTACTGGTTTTAGTAACATACAAATTGATTTCAGCTTGACGTGGCGTCATCCCAACTTCTTGTGACTGATAAAGATTTCAAGGATCCTGAATTTCGAAATCAACTCAGCCATACTGTGAATTCCCTACTGTCACTTAAAGTGGTACCAGTATTCAATGAGAATGATGCCGTTAGTACCAGAAAGGCTCCTTATGAGGTCTTATATATATTTTTCTATTCTCAAGCACTATTCACTTTAGACTCAATCACTTATTTATTTTGAACCAACAATACTGTTACCAAGTTGTACTTCAGAGATGTAACTATGTATTATTTTTTGTTCTCAGGATTCTTCTGGAATCTTCTGGGACAATGACAGTTTAGCAGCACTATTGGCTTTGGAATTAAAAGCGGATCTCCTTGTATTATTGAGTGATGTCGAGGGGCTTTACAACGGCCCACCTAGCGATAGTAAATCAGAGCTCATTGACACCTACATAAAAGAAAAGCATGATGAGACGATTACTTTTGGAGACAAATCTAGGGTTGGCCGAGGAGGCATGCAAGCCAAAGTCAAGGCTGCAGCCTGTGCTGCTACCCAAATTCCTGTTGTAATAACTAGGTATGTATTCTATTTTTTTGTACTACATCTGTATGATACAGCTAAGGGTTGCAGCACTAGATACTGGTGACTTAAAAAAATATCATTCAATGTTTACTGCTGAAAAGTTATCACATGGATGTAATCTTACGAAATTAATAGCAGAAAGAGCCTTTTATCAGATTTGCATAAAATGCTGATTAGTTTTGTATCAGTAGTCACATATGGCCAGTAAATAGCATGAATTTTGAATTTCTGTATGACACTCTAGTTCAGTCTGTTGTTAAATATAAGGGGGAATTTCATGTATACTCCTCAAAAACCTCAAAATTACGTATTTCTCCCTCTAAAATTCATAATATCATATTTACTCCTCTAAATTTAAAGAACTCAGAAATTTACCCAACATATTGCCTTTGCTATTATAACTCACAATTCCTGTTGTAATCACTAGGTATGTATATAACATGCCTTCTATGTGTTTTATTTTGTACTACAGATATCAGCTAAAGGTTATAGCACTAGATACTGGTGACTTGCCAGTCAGATCCAGTACTGGATTAGTTTTGTATCAGTAGAGTCACATAGGGGTGTTCATTGGGTCCGGTTTATTTGGTTTTCAATCAAACCGAATATTTTTGGATTAAATGGTTCGGTTTTTCGGTTCAAATGGATCTATTCAGTTGAATTTTTTTAATTACTTCGGTTTTTTATATTTAGTTCAGTTTATATTTTTCAAAACCAAAAAGGCTGAAATGACCGAACTCTATATGTCAAATCCATGCTTCGGTTTTTGGACTTAAAATGAAGAAATTTTTGGTTAGGATATTTTAGAACATCTACATATTTTGTATGGAATTGACCAATGTGTGTAATGTCAACAACTAATATATCTATATTCAATTTATATCTATGATTATTAAATGTATTTGTGTATGTATTGAGTTTTGACCTTTTAAAATTTAATCTCTTATTTTGGTTCAACCAAACAAACCGAAATTTACTTGAGTTATTTTGGTTCTGTTGTTATTCGGTTGACAAATTTAATTCGGTTGGTTCGATTATATTTTTGAAAACCGACTAAAATTTTGGTTTGACTATTTTAATTCAGTTTTAACCGAACTGACCCAACGAACACCCCTTGAGTCATGTATGACACTCTAGTTCAATCCCTTGTTAAATATAATTTAGTTAAGTGGTAAATACAACTTTTGGAGGTTGATATGGCATTATTTTTTGAAGTGGTTTTACAAGAGATAGTATTTTGAAAGTGCTACAAGGGAAGAAGGTCGGAACTCTCTTCCCAACAAAAAGCATGCTGAAAGAGATTGTGGGGTCCACTAAAGAGATTAGCCCCCGTGACATGGCGGTTTCAGCAAGAGATTGCTCCCGCCGCCTCCAGGTAAAGTCTTAACCAATTATGTACACTATATTCACTCACAACAAGTAAAATTTTTTTATCAGCTAAGAAAATGCAACATATATGGTACATTTCATTTGCAATATAATTGTTCGAGGTTTTAAATATATTTCGACACTTTAACCTATTTGCAAGGTCTGTCTGTATGTTATGTATGTAATTAACGAAATATTTAAATACATAGAGAGAATCAGTAATAAAATTAAGATAGTTTTTTGTCCATCATTATTAAATATTTTCTTACAGAACCATATGCGTTAAATCTTTTTCTTATTTTTGTTGGATGAGACCTATATCTTGTTTGCACTTTGTTTATAAATAGAGTATTTCATCAGAGGAGAGAAAAAAAATACTACTTGATGTAGCGGATGCATTAGAAGTAAATGAAGCTAAAATCAGATTAGAAAATGAGGTTGATGTGGCAGTTGCGCAGCAAGCTGGGTATGAGAAGGCTTTAGTCTCTAGGTTAACTCTCAAGCCTGGAAAGGTAATCTCGTAAATTATTCCATGTTTGTCATTACGTGTTTCAAAAAAATCAATATAAATTTGAGATGGGCTATTGTGCTTTGCAAATTAAAGCCTTTGTTTTAATTTGCGTCCCTATTTTGCAATTTCAAAGTCCGAACAATCGATCCGAACCGTTCAACATGATCTCCATATGAAAATTTGCTTGGAGACTAAATTTTACATTTTTTGAAAAAAAAATTACTATATTTTTTGTAGGTACAAAACCACTGATTTGTAATGGTCCAGAATTTTTTGAAAAACAACTCTTTTTCTACCTATCTCAAAAAATAGTGAAAATTTGGTCTTCAAGCACATTTTAATATGGAGATCATGTTGAACAGTTCAGATCGACTATTTGGACTTCAAACGACCACTTTAATTTTCAAAGCACCATAGCCCATCTCTATAGATTTGAACCAAAGGTTGTGTTGTATGCTCCTTTGAAAAGATATTGTATAGATATGTGTATTTAATGCTCATACTCTGATTGGACCTAGCCTGATTATGTCCCACTAAATTTTGTTTATTTTGGTGTGTTTTGCAACATTCTGTACAGATATCTAGCCTAGCAAAATCGATCCGGGTACTTGCTAACATGGATGATCCAATAGGCCAAATACTCAAAAGAACAGAGGTTAGTTCTTACATTTCAAGTGTTGCTAGAATACACTGTGTTAAATGATCTCAGTTTCGGTTTGTTTACTATACTACAACACAATTACCGCTTGCTTTCCGTTTTACCTTTTGCCTTTATTTGACTGAAATGTAAGAAAAAGGAACAAAAAGGAATTAAGTATGATTGTTGAGTGAGGCTAAGGTACTATGCATAGCACAGATTAGTCCTTACTATGGATCAATATCTATATTTTCAAAGTCCAATATTTTTTATATTTTTTTTACAATATTTTTTTTATAGGTAGAAAATCACTACTTTTGAATGGACTAGAATCTTAGAACAAGTGATTTTCGACCTATTTAAAAAAATAATAAATAAATTCTAAAAAAATGTAAAATCTGGTCTATGGAGATCATGTTGGATGGTTCACATTGATTGTTGGGACTTTGAAAATTGAGATATTAATCCATAGTATGGACCAATAAGCGCTATGCATAGTACCATAGCCTCAGTCATGATTGTTTGTGATTCATAAAAGCACCCATCTACATTACCAACACTGTTCTTTATTTAATAAAATGATGAGGGCACAAATTCCTTTAATATTTTCCAGGTTGCTGATGAGTTGGTTCTTGAGAAGACATCGAGCCCTTTGGGGGTTCTTCTCATAGTGTTTGAGTCCCGTCCCGATGCCTTAGTGCAGGTATAATATCATGACTTTAAATTGTTTCAAAAATTGAAACAACTGGGTTTTTATTAAACATGTTAACTACATCTTGCTTGCTTAAGTGTAGCTTAGTGATTTATATATATTTTTTTATTTCTCTTGGAACCACAGATTGCATCTTTGGCAATTCGAAGCGGTAATGGGTTACTTCTGAAAGGAGGTAAGGAGGCAATGAGATCCAATGCAATTTTGCACAAGGTGATGGAATTTAATTTTACCGCTGTCATTTAAAAAGCAAAAGAAAATGCCTAATGTAAAAAAGATGATAAAATAGGTTATTACTGGAGCAATTCCGGCCTCAGTTGGGGAAGGACTCATTGGTCTTGTTACATCAAGAGATGAAATTGCAGATTTGCTGAAGGTGAGCAAGTGTACTTATAAATTTCATTAAATAATTTCCTCTAAAAGGAGTAACAAACTAAAAAGAGTAGGGTTAAAATGGGGTAAAGATTTTAACAGAGCAGTTTTGACTTTATGCCGCGCACAGACAATAGAATCAAAACAGCACTGCATATGTTTTGTGCGCTGCATGAAGCCAAACCTGCTCTATTAAAATCTTTACCATGCCCCACTGCTTAATTTCCTATCTAAACAAATAGAAAGAATTTCCAAAAAATATAAAATTTGGTCTCCAAGCACATTTTAATATGGAGATCATGTTGAGCGGTTCAGATCGACTGTTTGGACTTTTAAACTAGCGATAAAAATGTGAGGCTCCAAACTAAAACACCTTAATTTGTCTAGTTAAAAGGAGTTGAAAACTAGAACGTGTCTTTAATGTTTATTTTGTAGCTTGATGATGTGATTGATCTTGTAATCCCAAGAGGAAGCAATAAGCTCGTGTCTCAAATCAAGGCATCAACGAAAATTCCTGTTTTAGGACATGCTGGTAAGATTTTGATGCTAAAATTTATCCTATGGATTACTTTTAGTTAAACTTATGTCTTCGTTTCGGGGATCTCATAACGTACCTGAATGGATTGATTTTTTATTGTTTTTATATTTGATCTATGAGATTCATTGACTAAATATACCAGTGGTACAGGCACTATTAGAGAACAGTTATTTGCTTGCTTTATTTTCTACTTTTATGATTAGCTTGTAATGTACACCTAGTTTGTAAACTTTTATTTAATTAATACAAATTGTTAGTGCGCATTTCACCCCCTAACCTTCATAGAGAGAGAGAGAGAGAGAGAGATGCAACTGTGGGTGGAACATTGTTGATCTATAGTTTTTAGTTGTAATAATGATATGTTGTTTTTAGCTGTTACATGGATGTAGGGATGTGGGGGTTTTATAGTTTTTAAGCCGTAGGATGTGTCCATGATGTAACAAATTTTTTTTTCATAATAATACATGACTTGGCAGCCGCTGCCAAGATTTTCAAACAAAAAGAGAGAGAGAGAGAGAGAGATTCATTGACTAAAGAAAACTAAAATTCTTGACTCTTTTACTCCAGATGGCGTATGTCATGTTTATATTGACAAATCAGCTGACATGAGCATGGCAAAGAAAATTGTATTGGATGCAAAAATCGACTATCCTGCAGCCTGCAATGCTATGGTGATTCTATTTTCTTGTTACCTCATTTACTCAAATATTTACTGCAGTATTTTTTTTCCTTTCTATATTTTTTTTTAAATTACTTGATTTTTCAGGAAACTTTGCTTGTGCATAAGAGCTTGTTAAAATCTGCCGACATAAAGGACATTATTTTTGAGCTGGAAACAAAAGGTTTTATATCTTCACTTTCTTAAATTTTATATTCTAGTACGAGTGAGGCTATGGTATTATGTATAGCGCAAATTGGTTTGTACTACGCATCAATATTTCCGTTTTGAAAGTCCAAATAGTTGATCTGAACCATTCAACATGATTTTCATATGAAAATATACTTGCAGACTAAATTTTACATTTTTTAGAATTTTTTTACTATTTCTTTAGATAGGTAGAATATTATAACTTTTGAATGTTCTAGAATATTTAGATCAAGTGATTTTCTACCTATCTAAAAAAATAGTAAAGAAATTCTAAAAAATGTAAAATTTGATCTACATGTACATTTTCATATGGAAATCACGTTGAACGGTTCAGATTGATTGTTTGGACTTTGAAATGGAGATATTGGTCCATAGTACGGACCAATATGCGCTATGCATAGTACCGTAGCCTCACTCTTCTAGTACATATTATATCTGGAAGATTGACATTTGGACAACATGTGACAGGAGTGACAATTTTTGGGGGACCCACTGCCAGCAAAGAATTGAGCCTTCCAAAGGTGGAGTCGTTTCATCATGAGTATAGTTCACTGGCATGCACCGTTGAATTTGTTGATGATGTTCATGCTGCCATTGATCATATTCACCGCTATGGGAGGTATAATAACACCAGTTTCTTAGAACTATGAAAATGTTTTGTTCATTTTATTTTTATCATGAATTTTAATTGTATTTAACAATTTTAGTGCACATACGGATTGTATAGTCACTTCAGATGATGAGGTTGCTGATATCTTCCTTAAACAAGTTGACAGGTATTATTTTATTGTGCATCAATTGCTAGTGAGGCTATGGTACTGTGCAAAGTTTAAATTGTCGATCTGAACTGTTCAACATTAATTCCATATGAAAATGTAGACTAAATTTTATGTTTTTTTAGAATCTTTTTACTATTTTTTTAGATAGGTAGAAAATCACTATTATTGATGGAATAGTAAATTTTTTTTTAAAAATGTAAATTTTCTACCTATCATGTTGAACGGTTCAGATCGATTGTTTGGACTTTGAAAATGGAGATATTGATCCATAGTATGACCAATATGCGCTATGCATAGTACCATAGCCTCAATCATCAATTTTTGCTTTTTTGTGGTCACAAATTTGGATACTTAACACACTCTCTCTCTATATATATATATCTCTACCTCTCTCTTCTTAGCGCTGCTGTCTTCCATAATGCAAGCACAAGATTCTCTGACGGAGCTCGGTTTGGACTAGGTGCAGAGGTACTGATTAAAAACATTTCTTCCAGATATCCTTTTAATTCTCTATTCAGGAGTTACTTGATTTTTCATTTTGTTATTGGTTTTGCTGATTTCTTGGTTGTGCAGGTTGGAATAAGTACAGGTAGGATTCATGCACGGGGCCCTGTTGGTGTTGAGGGGCTTCTAACAACTAGATGGTAATATTATTTCCCATTTAACATTGCTCTTATGAATCCATTTCTTTCTGTATTTATGTTATGTTTTGATGTTTTTTGGCCTATAATTCATCAAAATTGTTTACTATTCTCAAAGTTTGTAAACTCAAGTCAATACTAGATTGTAGGCAAGGGTAGTTGTAAACAAACAGCATAAAATAAAGGGGGAACTCATGCTACATATTTTTAATTTTTCTTAATAAAGGGTAAAATGGGTAATTTTTAAATTTAAAATAGAGTTTTAATAGAGAAGACAATAAAATGAGTAAATTTGTGAGTTTTTGAAATTTAGAAGGTAAATATGATATTATGGACTTTCAAGGAGAAAATACGTAATTTTGAAGTTTTTTAGGGGTATACATGAAATTCCCCCTAAAAATATAAAGAACTCTAAAAAGTAAGTTTACTGATTGGGCAATAATGTGTCTTATTATTACTGTCTTCAAGCTTTCAAAAATTTAAGATCTGGTAAAAAAAATTCTTAATAAAGGGTAAAATGGGTCATTTTTTAATTTTAAATGAGTTTTAATAGAAAAGACGATAAAATGGGTAAATTTGTGAGTTTTTGAAACTTAGAAGGGTAAATATGATATTATAAATTTTAGAGGGGCAAAAATACGTAATTTTGAAGTTTTCGAGGGATATTACGTGAAATTCCCTATAAAAAAAAATAAAGAACTCTAAAAATTAAGTTTACTGATTGGACAATAAATTGTCTTACTGCCTTCAAGCTTTCAAAAATTTTAAGTTAATGGTAAAAATATCTACAGGATTTTGAAAGGAAACGGGCAAGTAGTGAATGGTGACGAAGGCATTGTGTACACCCACAACAATCTTCCTTTGTAATGCCACTTGGTACGTTTCAAGTCTTATCACTCTTTTTCATTTGCATTATATCATTAACAGACTTCAGAAATATCGATCGTGATTTTCTTTGAAGGTGGTCGATCTGTTGCCTTTTGAAGACTCATCATGGCTTATGTTCTTTCTATTATGTACCAGTGATGTAGAATGTAATGAGGCTGTTGTTTAACTTATCATGGAATAATAATAATTATTTAATAATAATAATAGCAACAATAATTATATATGTACTGCTTAGTTGTGATATCTTATGAGTTAAGAACAAAAGCAGAGACTTATTGTGGTTAATTTAATCTCTACCAAATCACTCTACATAGTTCTGTTATGAGGCTTTCAGTAAATATATTGGTACAAGAAGATCAAATCAGATAGGATGAGTAGAACTAGGGTGTGATGTGCTCACCAAACTCTTTGGTGAGCACAACTCTACATAAACTATCGGATTCACTTCAAACGAGATTAATCCAACTGTTGAAACCGATGTACTTTACGAGTGATGGGTGTACATGCAAAATTTTGAATTTTTTGAATTCATTTAGTTTTAAGTCAAGTGGTCAAAATTGAGAATTTTTTGAATGCATTAAAACAACTTCATTTTGGATCAAGAATTTTTCATCAATTTTGACCACTTGACTTGAGACTAAATGAATTCAAAAAATTCAAAATTTTGCATGTACATGCATCACTCGTAAAGTACATCGGTTTCAACGGTTGGATTAATCTCGTTTGAAGTGAATCCAATAGTTTATGTAGACGGTGAGCACATCACACCCTAGTTCTACTCCAGATAGGATTGTAGATCTTATATGGCGCTTGGACTTGTCATATACTGTATGTATGAAGGTATATACTGAGTGTTAGGTTATACTTTTTTTTAATATATCTATTATCTAATTTTATGAAAATTAAAAGCAACTTTCTTCTTTTCTAAAGATTAAAATTTGTCTAAAAATCTAAATTTATAATCCTTCTTGAAAGATTAATAAAGCAACTTTTTTTTTTAATAATCCTTGTCATCACGACAGTTGTACTAGCCGAAATTTTTATTAATAGCAAAAAAAATAAAAAAATATCGAGAATAAAGAAGAGTTTTGTTGAAATTTGACAAATAACAAAAATGTGATAGTCTATAAATTTTAGGGGATGTTACAAACAATCACAGTCAGATTAATCAAAAGATTATCCCTTAACTATAGAAAAAATATAATCCCTGGACGTCTTTGTCCATCATAGCCAGAGAGGCGGAAAAAATAAAAATAAAACTCTGGACTTCATTATCCATCACGACCAGAGAGACAAAAAAAAAAAAAAAAAAAACCCTGGATGTTTTTGTCCATCACGGCCAAAGAGCTCTCTTATTGCTTTTGTTTGTCGCTATGTTTGTGGGTCTCTTCATTTCCATCCCTTGAGTTGAATTATTTGTGGAGAACGGCCAGGGATTGTTTGTCGCTATGCTGAGTTGAATCCTGGACGCTATTTTTTAGTTGAATTGTTTGTCGCTATGCTGACAATCCACTAAGGCAACCCATCACGTCACAGAGGAGAACGGCTAGGGATTTATTTTTTTGGTCCGCTGGGTCCAGGCTGTTGTTATTTGTAACATCCAGGATTTTTTTTTCAAGACCACTGGACGTGATTGTTTGTAATGTCCAGGACCGTAATTAGTTATGTAATTACAATTTTTTAAGCTGGCTGTGATGGTCTGTAACGTCTCTTGGACGTTATAGACTATCACGTTTTTATTATTTGTCGAATTTCAGCAAAATCCTTCTTCATTCTCGATATTTTTTATTTTTTTTGCTATTAATAAAAATTTCGGGTTGTACCAGTTTCCGTACAGAGCGTCGATAGTTGCCAACCTGAAATTGATTGAGATTTGTCAAAAATCAGAGGTGTACAAAATACACAGATGATAGATGAACAAAAATAAAAATAAAATCTGGTATATAATTTGAAGCTTCTTCAATTGAGATTTTGACTACCAGTGAATTATAGGAATTATACACAATCAATGCCATAGTTTATATTTATTTTATTGTTGAATATTGAAACAATAAGGGAGAGACTAGACAAGAGTACAATCCCCTTCCCACGATAAACAATACGGGAGAAAAGAAGAAAATTAATTTGTGTTCAGGATTTTAATTCAATGTCAGAAAACCAGGAAGAGAGACATAGACAAAGAGTTCTCTTAGGAAAAAAAAAAAGATACAGAAAGAGTGACCTTGCTAGGAATTGACACTGAAAACAAAGGACTTATGCAACAGGAAAGATTTCGATATACTGGTACAAGAAACTTTGCAACAACTGCAAAGATTTTCAGAAAAAAGGTATACTGGTACAAGAAAAAGGAGAAATCTGGTTCTGGAACAGAAAAATAGTATTAATTTCTCATGTCCACTAATTCTGATTTCTAAACACTCAATCCAATTAATTCCAACTGAAAGAATTACATACTTTTTTCCTTTATTTAAATTTACTTCTAATACCAAGCAGTATTGTTATAATTTAAAACTTTGAGCTTCCATTTTTGTGAATTTCAGTTTTTATGTTTTGAAGCAATCAAGTATCTAGTATGAACAACACATGTTGTACTGAACCAACCTGCAAGGCTGTTCAAGCTCTTCAGATATGACAAGTCGTTTTTCTGTAGAAGCTCTACCAGTAACACACTTGCCTACATTTACCAGCATACAACCAATCATTAAAGACAATATGACAAATTTTATTATATCAAGAAAATGGAATTATCAATTATTACATATATTTTATTACCCTGGTTTTCTAGAGGAAATGGCGAATCAGTTCTCTTGTAGGTAAACGTAGAGCCTCCTTTTTGTAAGTTCCCCAAACTTCAACTATGCCTGACAGAGCAACATGAAATAAAGTCAATATTTGAAAATGCTACATCCAGTTCAATCAAATACCATGAATTAAAGGATGCAAAGAAACAAACACGAAAGAGGCCAATTCTAGTAACAACATTCACCCAATGAATTTTCAAGATCAATTACATCCATCAAGTGAGAACGGGACAACACTAACTAAACACTTTCCAAATGAAACCCTAAAAATGATATAAAAGATAAAAGGAAAAAGGTACACTGAAACATAAAACCTTAAACTGATAGAGCTGAGGTTTGTAAAAAAAAGATTCATCCGTGTTTAAAGGGAATCAGAATTGCATATCATAATAGAGTAGAGAGAAGGAGAGAAATCAGAACAGTATATTTGATTTATTGCATTTCATTATTTTCCATTTTTACAATACAATGCAGTAGTAGCTTATATAGAGTATAGACAACTAATCAGCCTAGTAACAGAATTGGTTACAGAAAACAGTTACTGTTTGACTCTGGTCAAATCAGATCAGTTGAGAGGGACTGAATCTGGGGCTGGTATGACTGACAAAGTCATGGGTCTAACAGTGTTCCTTCTCAGGGACAAAGTTTACCTAGAGGAGCCGGCGCAAGCCATGTGACAGAGCTTAAAGAGGTGAGAGAGGTGGCGCACAGGAAGGTGTGAGAGGCATAAAAGAGGAAGGGAGAGAAACCCAGCTGACAAAGCAAATTTGGGAGAAGGGGGGGGGGGGGGGGGGGGTGTAACCAAGCTGCTCAATGGACAGGAGTATGAGCTGCTCAGTGGGCTGTCCAAAAATCGTCCATACTCAGCCCGTTTGTATTGACAAATTTTGAATACCAGCTGAGTTTCAGACCTTAAACGTATATCAACTCGTTAACTGCTTGGCTAGTTTGTCCACGGACCACCCCTTTCAATTCGCAGGTTTCAACCGGTTAAAAAATCTCTTGTACAGATCATTATCTGAAATAAAAGAAACAAAATCATTTATAATTGTATAATATCACCAGATCATGAGCTTCTTCTCCACCTAAAAGAAGCACACTTGATGATCCTTAAACATCCTCAATGGGCAAAATATGTAATCTGCATCGAATTTCATATCCAAGTCAAAAAATACAAGAGAAACACAAGCCCCTCTTTGCATCTAGTTAAGTTTTTGCAATGGACCATATCCTACTTTTTTCTCTGTTTTTGTTTGTTTTTATTCAGAGTTTCAAATACTGGCCTTTGATTTATACTGCTAGATCTCTTCCGAAATTCAAGTCCATTATTTACAGCCGAGCAAAAGGTCATTATGTTGAATCTTCCAACCAATAATGAGCAATTTGGTTAAGTTACAGTTCATGATGATGCTTTCCTCAAATATATAACGGCAAGATAGCAAATTAAGTAATAGAAAGTACATTGTAGGTAATGCTGTATGGCAAGAGCATCATTCCCTTAGCCTAGGACCAGTGTTGTGAAATCTTGATTCAAGTCGTGAATTACTCGTGGTGCAGTAAATCCAAGTAACCTAGGACTGTCAAAATCGCTTCCTCTTCATCTCCATCGGTTTCAGATTTGTCCTCTTCCTCTTGCACATCTTCTTTGATTACCATTCCTTAAATTAAGATTTGAACTTCTAAATTTGGATTAAGACAACAAAGGTCACTCTATTTGGCACCATATCATGCAAATTTCATCTTAGGTGTATGCACTGTCCTTTATACAACCCAGTATAATTTAGAGGATAAACAGATATTGCATTTAGAGTGAGGCTATGGTGCTATGCATAGCACGGATGGCTAGTGTACTACGGCTCAATATGGTACTTTTTAAAATCCTAACGGTCGATCCGACCGTTCAATGTGATAACCATATGAATATGTACTTGCAAACTAAATTTTATATTTTTTCGAATTTTTTTACTATTTTTTCAGATAGGTAGAATTTTGATGGTCCAGAATTTTCAAAAAACACTGATTTTTCTACCTATCTAAAAAAATAGTAAAAAAATTCGAAAAAATATAAAATTTAGTTTGCAAGTACATATTCATATGGATATCACATTGAACGGTCGGATCGACCGTTAGGATTTTAAAAAGTATCATATTGAGCCGTAGTACACTAGCCATTGGTGCTATGCATAGCACCATAGCCTCACTCTTGCATTTATCACAGCTTGTATGTAATAGTATCATTAACATGACTACTAAAAAATCTAAATCCAAAGTTCAATGGTTTGATGGCACTCTCATCAGTTATCTATCAACAATATTATAAAAATATAGGAATTTTGAAGTACCTTGTAGATTATTCCATGTTTCAAGCACCACTCCTTTAACCCGGGGCAATTAGAGACCTCAACTTTGCAAGGTTCTACAGCAAGCAACTCATCTGCCGATACTTGCAATTTGAAACAGTTTGAAATCTTCAAACTTCTGAGGGAAGCAAGGTTTGTCAACCCCAACAATGAGCTCCCATATGAATTCTGGAATCCATGCAATATCACGTCATGAGATTCAACGGAAGGTCCCATAACCGAGTTCAGATTCAGACAACTTACAATGGAAAGTTTGACCAAGGATTTCAGCTTTTGCATTCCAGTCATAGATACTAGCTTCCAACATGCATAAATTTCCAATTCTTGAAGTTGTAATGGCAGGGATTCTGCTTCTAAGAATAGCAAACTATTACAGAAGGAAATTTTCAAATACCTTAGTTTGCATAGGCAACCAATCCATTCTGGAAATATCCTGCCACCGTAACCGTCTATTTGTAGCTTGGTAAGATTAGGGTGAGGCTCGAGACTAACCATCACCGAAAAACAACTTTGATCGTCAAGAAATATGTCCTGACTACTTTTAGTGATCAACATAAATCCATCGCAACCTATGAACCGAAAAGAATCCCGTTTCCATGATAGTATCAAGTGCTCCAAGTTATGCAAACTCACAAGGTTAGCACATTGGACATCCATTAAATTGGTAATATTTGTCAATCCACATAAACAAAGAGTTCCTCCCAAATCAGGAAAATCCTTTAACCATCCTATTGTCTCACATTTGAGCTTCACCTTTACAGCTTGAATTCCTACAAATTTGCTCAAGCTAGGTGGTAAATAACTCACACCAGTATTACTGATTTCTAGGTTTTGAAGATTTGTAAGCCTCCCCATGTCACTAGGAAGCTCTTTAAGTAGCTCGCAATAAATAATACCGAGTTTCCTCAAGGACTTTAATTGGCAAAGGGACCCGGGCAACACCTCGAGGCCACAACAATATTCAATTTGGAGCTCTTCTAAGCTAACTAGATTTCCTATGTTGTTTGGTAACTCTTTAAATTTAGAGCAACTACTAATAAAGAGTTTCCTCAAGGCCTTCAATTGACAAAAGGACTCAGGCCATACCTTGAGGTTAAAACAACCACTAATTAACAGTTCTTCCAGGCTAATTAGATTTCCTATTTTTGTTGGCAACTGTTCGATATCAATATTCCTAAGAGTTAGATTTTGCAAGCTGTAAAGGGAGCATATGCATTCATGTAGCCTTTGAACGAACATATTCCTAATTGAAAGATAGCGAAGATGTTTCAAATTACCAATGGAGGAAAGAGATTCTAATTCACTGAAACTCCATAGTTCTAGAGCTCTTAATTTTGGTGCCATTGAAAGGTCAAAATTACAGAAAATGTTTTTTACAGAATAGCATGTAATGAGTGTCCGCAGAGCAGTGAATTTGTCAAAGGGAATTGGATCTATTAGATTCACACCATCAGCTATATACAAATGGTACAGTACATTAGGAAAACTTGGGACCTTACTCACCTCAATTGAGTAACAACCATTTTCTGAATTAAATCGTGCTAAATCATGAACTATATCATGCAATTTAAACTCTTGGCAAACAAAATCATTCCCCTCATTATAACCTTCTCTTTCAAAAAAGGACCTCTGGCATAGCTGTTGTACGTATCCAAAACCAATCTCTTCTGCAGTCTTGTTTCCTTTGGACTCAATAAAATCATGGTACATCCATAATTTCACCAAATCTCCGACATTGTAGCAGTAATTTTTAGGAAACATGGAACAATATTGAAAACAAGACTTTAGGTATGTGGGAAGGCGTGCATAGCTTATTTGAAGAGGTGGAAATATCTCATTGCTAGCATCGGACTCCCATAGCTCACTTTCTAAAATATCTCTCCAACTCTCTTCTTCCGCCTCATGCCTTAGAAGGCTAGCAATTGACTTCACAGCTAGGGGCAACATTCCACACTTGTTCATGATTTGCTTTCCAATTTCTACCAACTTTGGGTTCTTATTTTGTTCTACTCCACCAAATGCATAATGTTCGAACAATCGCCAACACTGCTCAGCTGATAAATAACCAATGTTGAATGTTGGCTCTGTTTGCATGATTCGTGCGACGGGATCGTTCCTTGTAGTAACTAGGATTTTAACAAATGTTGCTGATATAAAAGGAGCCTGAAATTGATCCCAAAGATTATGCTTCTCATTCCAGACATCATCAAGACCCAAAAGTATCATTTTCCCACTTATCTCTTTCAAAATTTTCTCTTGCAAAGCACTCAAATTTGTAAGACTACACTCATTTCCTGTAATAGACTCTACTAATTCTTTGGTGAGTCTTTCAACATTGAAATCCTCTGATACGCATATCCACCCAAATTTATCAAATCTTTGTCGGATTCTTTGATCATTATAGGCAAGTTGTGCAAGGGTTGTTTTGCCAATGCCCCCATGCCAACAATTGTCACCACCGAAACAACATCACATTCAGATGACAACAAATGAATTAGCTTATCCTTTTCCCTCTCACGCCCAAAGATATTCGACTCAACTACAAAGTTGCTAGTTGGAGCTATTTGCAATTCGTTGTTGCAACGTTTGGGCCCATCTCCCTCAGAAAGTTGAAGTGCCATCCGATCATTCGCAATCTCATCAAATGTGCTCCTTATTTGTTGAATTTGACCAAGCATGCCATATGGAACCTGAAAAGTTTTATTTACCTTGAGAGTGTATTACCTACTATAATGTTCATGTACACAAATAATAATAGTTATATATTACAGGTCCTTGCTACATATGTGCAGTTGGCAATGTGGTTTTATATGGACTCATCATATATCCTTTGGCATGCCATATGTCCAACTGGTACCTTGTACTTGTATATGGCTCTACCAGTCTACCTGGACTTCATAGTGAGAGTGTGAGACTATGAGACTATGAACACAAAACCTATCATAAGGGAATTAAATAAAATTAGTTACCTGAATTAGCTTCATTTTAGGAGAATCTGGTGGAGAAGCATCTCTTCCCTCAACTTGTGCCCGTAAGATTTCATAGTGGTACTCACCCAACACATCCTCTGCATCATACAAAACAACATCCTTCAACCAGAGCTTGACTGACAAGTCTCCGATCTCCCTCTGCTCTGCATCGTAGAGTGTGGCCTTGATCCGCTCCAACATCCTCATCATTTTCTCCAATTCAGCCTTGATTTGGTGGTTTTGATTTAAATGAGGAGATGAGGAAGAAGACGGAGCTTGCGTAGATGCGATGATAACAGGCAACAAATTGGCACCCAAAGAGAGAAGGTTGGAAATCACTCCTCTGAGACCCATGGATCTAAAATTGCAAAGTCACTTATATTCTCTTCTCTTCTCTTCTGTGTGTTGATATGAAAGTATGAAACGATACACATATGCTATAGATAAAATATGTGGAGAAGACTAGGAGTCAACTCCATGAATATGTGGTTGTAGGATCATTGTCATCTTTGTGTTGCGACATATAACTGTTATTTTTCTAGACATTTAATTCTGAGTTTATTTTTTATTAATTTGAAAAGTTTAATATAAGTAATAGTATATTGTATAAAGAGTAGGGGTAAAATGTACAATTGGTTTTGTGTATCAATTATACCCCACGTCTTTATCTCCGTTTTCAAAGTTCAAACAGTCGATCCGAATCGCTCAACATGATATTCATATTAAAATGTACTTAGAGATCAAATTTTATATTTTTTAGAATTTTTGTACTATTTTTTTTAGATAGATACAAAATCACTGTTTTTTTATGATTCAGAAACAATGATTTTGTATATATCTAACAAAATAGTAAAAAAAAATCCAAAAATATAAAATTTGTTCTCTAAATATATTTTAATTTAAATATCACGTTGAGCGATTCTGATCTACTATTTGAAATTCAAAAACAAAAATATAAATATAAGATATAATTGGAACACAAAATCAATAATAAATTTTAACCCACTCTTGTATAGTTGCGTTAGATTCTATTTTTTTTTTAATTCTAAATAACAAAATCAGTGTTAGATTCTATTTTTTTTTTAAATATATCCATTCAGACTTTAATGAAAATTAAATTAAACATTATTCTTTTCGAAAGATTAATGATTTTTTTTTGTCTAAAATCTAAATACATAATAATAATTTAACAAACCTGCAGAGATTTAAATGCAAACATTCAAGTTTGTGTCCTATGAGACAAAAAAAAAAATGTAAACACATGTATTAATTCGACACTTTCAAATTTGATCTCATATCTAGTCTAGACACATTTAGATTAGTGCACCAGACTTAATTAGATTCACAGGATGGTTTGTAATTTTAATTTTGCATAAATTTTAACGCGAATTGAACGATCCAGAATGAGCATCAATGCTACACCCCGCTCCCTTGAACTCATGTGTTCTTATTTTAGCAACAGTTAGTACTGTGTGGAAAACAAGAATAATGCTATTAATTTTATTTAGAAAAAGGGAAATGAATACTAAAAAATATTCTTGATTAGATGAATTTATTAACACAGACATTGCATTTGTTCATGCCACACTGGATCAGATGCTCTAAGCAAGGCATGGCATTTTTTAATCTTGTTTTATATAATTTCTAGATAACTCATTTGGGATAATTGTCAACTTAGCTGTACCGTTTCAATGTCAGATTCATTATTATTATTATTTTCAATAAAACAAAATCAAATATATTAGTTGTACAGATAATTTAGATTATACCCCCCAAAAGTTCTCTCCTCCACACAAAACACAGAGAAATGGAAGTGGAAATTGTCAACAATTAAAATTTCATTTTAACTCCGTCGGAATACATGCTAGGGGCCTTAATGCAAGAAACTAATTTGAGAAACATTAGGTGCTTTCTAGAACAATAAATGTTCTTTTAACACATCTGAAATGATTGTGGATATTGGACATATATAAACATTGAATAGGCTTACATTATATGAGAGTTACATGAAATGTTGAAACTAAAGTTATAGAAAGATAAAAGCTTTAATTACAACTATTAAGTTTTGATTAAAATAATTTGATATTATGTTCTTGTTCCAAGAATGAAAAACTTTGATACAATATTTATAATTATGGAGGACAAATGTACAAATTCAATTTTTCATTTTGATAAATTCGACGTTGATTGTGAAAAAATTTATAATTGCCAATATTTCTGTTTTTCTTATAAAAAAAGGGAATTATTGATAGGAAATTCAACAAACAATTTAAGAGAATATGGCAATTTTGAAATCTGTAAAAATTAGAGAAAGTTTGGGTCTGATGGCCATTAGAAGCAAATTTGAGTTTGATGGACATCAAAACTGTCCGATGCGCTTTAAGATTCGTGTGATGGAAGCAACTAATTAAAGTCTGTTTAGTCTCTCCACAGCACATATTATTCCTGAATATTAAAAAAAGGCCATTAAAATCGGTCACATAGTAAAATGCGTATGGCATGAATCTTTCATCTACATTAATGTAGTTTACGTGGCGAAGTTGTTTGAACTGCATGGAAAGTTAGTTGTGTCATGTATAATCGCTCATAAATAAACAAAGTCATCATGCATCAATGACAAGTTCTACATGATATATATCTCTTTATAAAATGCTAGACAACTATCTGTATAGCATATATTCATTATATAATAATACTAAATATACTTAATGAGATTCATTATCTAATAAATGAAGAAGATATTGGAGGATAACCATTAATAATGAAATAAAAAAATAAAAAAAGTAAATTTGTAATTTACAAAAAATAAACTTGTGCCATTAATTTCTAACTGATTAGTGAACATATGATATATGAAGATATTATTATTTATTTATATATTCGGATTGCAAATGAATAAGACCCAAAGGTATTTGTTAATTTACCATTTATGTACCAACCTTTTATCATAATCTAAATTTTTTGTTTTGAACCATGCATAAAAAATTAGGTATTTTGCAATATCAGAGTTTTGAATCTAACACATATATTGAGCATGCAATTTTATATTTTATATTATAGGTAGGTTGTTGTCATTGTGGGTTTGATTTTTGTTTAATTAAGCTCGTGTCAGCTTTACTTTAGTTCAATTTATGCAACTTTTATTTATTTATACTATAGGTGCTACGGGTGCTAATAAAGGAGCTCTTGGCTCAGATCCTGCCCAGTTCAGAAGTTTGAACAAAATGTCCAAACCAAACTCAGCCCGGATTGGAAGAGAAAATTATTTATGGATTGAGTACCATACTTCATGCTCTTCTACCAATAGATCACTTGTTATTTCTTCTTATAACCAAGTAGCTATATTATTTAATTGATATATAGTTCTTGAATTAAGCCTTTAGGTTTTGGCACAAGTATTGTTTAATTTAAGATCATAATAGTTTACTAACTTTATGATAATCTTGTAAGAAAATTAAGATTAAAAGAGAAAAAAAAATATATAAAGCAGATTCTCCTCTTGCATTCTTGCCACGTGGCACCCTCACTAGGTGTTTCACCGCGTTCTCTGCCAGCTGCCTCGTCGCTCCTTGGAGACATCGTCCTCATTTTTGCCAAAAAAAATATATGTTATATCTTAAAATAAAATTTCATCAAACATGCAATTAGAACACACAAATCACATATTAATCACAAATTAAAAGAAATTTATCCATTTTTCTGATGAGACGTGCAACTCTTGTTAAAAAAGAACGAAGTAGAGGAAAAAAAAAATAAGAGTAAAACTAAGGTGCTCTTAAGCTCACCAAGTCCTTTGTGAGCTTAACTCAAAAACCTATCGGATTGACTTCAAACGAAATTTTCAAACCGTTAGATATTCAATCTATATTAAAATGTGTTTGGAGACCAAATTTTACATTTTTTGAAATTTTTTTACTATTTATTAAGATGGTTTGAAAATTGTTGTTTTCCAATGGCGCAGAATTTTAATAAAAACAACGGTTTTCAAACCAGCTTAATAAATAGTAAAAAAAATTCAAAAAATGTAAAATTTGGTCTCCAAGCACATTTTAATATAGATTGAACATCTAATAGTTTGAAAATGTCGTTTGAAGTCAAGCTGATAGGTTTTTGAGTTAAGCTCACAAAGGGCTTGGTATGAGCTTAAGAGCACCTTATAGTTCTACTCAAAAAATAATGTAATATGGTTATCTTTTTCCAAAGAAATAAATTTAGGCCATATGATCAAGATCAAATGGAAAGGACATGCAGGTAATAACCTCTAAAAATCAGATGCCCAGCGTTTAAAGAAAATATGGAACATTGGCAAAGAGTGATCTCAACTAATGTAGATACAGAAAACAGTATCATCTCTAATGGACCCAAATCAGTGTCATTACCATCTGAGAAAACATATACCTGACAAAACCATATCAAATCCAAATAATACCAACAATAATTTCCTGGTAATTAGCAGATATTAACTACCATTTTTCAAATTTGTTTGATTCCTGAAATCAAGAGCGGAGACAGGATCCGAATCTATGAAGGTCAATATGTACGTAAAGACATTATTCTTTTAAAAATAATAAAGAAATATGGGACCAGCTTAAACTTTTATAAAATAAATGAGAGTTAATATTGTCGTGCATATAGCAATTTTATCTTCAAGGTTCTAAACTATAGTACTAGTTTGTAGTTATTATCAGAAAGAAAAAAAAAAGGAAAAGGAAAGTTAATGCACCCTCATTTAGCTCGTTAATTCATAACAATAGTAAAAAATCAAAAGAAGCCAAGTGATTTTTTATTTATCTAAAAAATAGTAAAAAATTTATAATAAAAATATAAAATTTGATCTCCCAATTTTCATATGGAGATTATATTTTACAATCCAGATTGACTGTTTGAACTTTAAATATTGATATATTGATTCATAGCACGGGTTGATCTCTAATATGCAGATTAACATCGCCTAAGTACTCTTGACATAACTAAATACTTCTAGTAAGATGTACATTTTCATATGGAGATTATATTTAACGGTTTACATTGACTGTTTGAACTTTAAATATTGAGATATTGATTCTTACTTATATAGTATGGGTTGATCCGTAAATTGCATATTAACATTGCTTCAGTACTCTCATAACAAAATACTTCTAGTAATTAAGATGTACATTTCAAGCCTTAACTAAATAAATACTTCGAGTAAGATGTACATATCAAGTCTCACTCTTGGCAAATCAAAAGATGGGCATAAACTCGGCTTGACTTGGTCCAGAAGAGGTTGACAAGAACCTTGTTGTTAACTTTGATCATGTCAAAGGAAAATGACCTCCATGTAAGAGGTCATGGGTTTGAAATTCAGATGAGAGAAATTCTTTGTTGTAATAACAAGAGTATTAAATAGTTAGGTGGCTTGACCTCCAATCTTTACTAAAAAAAAAAAAAAACTTGGTTCGTTGACGGCTCACGATAAAAATAAATAACGGTATACTCTAATAGTCAAATTAATGCACGATAGAAATTCAGATGACGTTACGTGACGTGACTGATCACGCCGTGACAAATTTCCTTCTCTAGCCCCTTATGCATAGTGAAAATAAAAGTTAAAAGAAAGATGCATTATTGATTTATTTCATTTGATTTTTTGGTCAGATTCAAGTATTCACCATTTTTATTTGTATTGTCCAACTTATTCCATATACTTGTTCGGCCATTCGATATTCATTCTCTGCATTAACGTACCGTTTGAGTTAATTTTCGGACCAATCAGGCCCATGCCTATAACACACGGGACCCTTTAATATTAGTGCGGATTTTAATCAGACGGTTCAGACTTAACTCAATGTATGATTAGATTAATCAAGCATGACAATGCCTAATGAATTCATACTTAAATCTAATGTGATAGATGATCTTGAATATAAAACTTGAATGTTGGAAATCTTAATTAGACCTATGTAACCATTTTAAGTAGTCACTGGTACAACTAAATTTGTTCTACTGAAAGCAAGGCCTAATGAATTAGCATGTTTCATTTGGCAGTAAAAACTGCTAGAAAATGAAACATTAAGGAAATGCTATGGGATGAACATAAAAATTCATTTAGTTGGTGATTCATTTGGATTCACCTTTGAATCAATTGGGCCAATCTTCTCTGGTGGCCGAACCTATAAAAAAGAAACAAGGCAAAAGATAAATCAACACTTACAGGTATTAGAACCTTAGAAATTTCGCCAAATATGTAATCTAGAGTGAACTACAGAAAAGTTGAGCAACGGCAGCACATAAAAATATATACTCACCCGGTAAAAGATTCTGCCTTCGATAAGGCCACGAGGAACAGGCCCAAATTTTCTCGAATCATACGAATTATGGATGTTATCACCCTGTACCCAAACATGCCCTTCTGGCACCTTATAGAAAAACAGCAGTTTAGAAAAACCATCATGGATTAAATAGTCAATAATAAGATTTCAATTTGCATGTCAGAAGACACTATACTTGATCACAGCCATTATTTGAAACAGTATTTTAGACCTAGCTTTGACTCCTTCCAGTCAGTTCAAATATGCTAAAAAATAAAGTATATTATGAATAATACCACCTTTTGTAACTAGAAAAAACAAAGAAGCAAAACCAAAACGATTGATAAGGTTCATCAGTAACAAATTGACATGAGGATGGTTCTAATTAGTACATATCAAAACCAGATATGCAGAATTAGACCAGAAATTAATTTGCCTAATAAGACCCTGTGAAATCCCAGTTGAACAACATTATTCATAGGTGTCATACCAAAACAGTCTTTATTGTCTTGCTATTGTTAGGATCAACCAGATAGGTGACCTTTTCTCCCTCAACCCCTAAAATCCTTTTGGCAAGGTGTAATGTAGGGTTTCCTGGTGAGCGCATTATCACCACATCTCCTGTATTGAATTGGCCCCACCACTTAGGAACCCTGTTCACCGCAAGTATGTCTCCTGCCTGGTTCAATGTCGGCAACATGCTGGGACCCATCGCCTGACCACATTTAGACAAGAGCAATATAAAGTCCATAGATTATATATTTCACATGAATTTTTTTTTTTTATGTTACATACTCATCATTCACCTTAATTATAATAAATCTTTTGTAATACATTATAATGTTTTGTTATAATCTTGTTTTTTTCCCAATATGTTTCTCTTAAGCATTATTCATTTTGTCACCCAGCACAAAAAATCCGTGGGGATTTCCAACCAATAAGTGTCATAAACCAAATACCTAAGATCATAACCAAGCTATTGGCAAATAGGTTGAGGAAGGAGCTGCCCATCCTAATTTCACATAACCAAACCGCCTTTGTCAAGGGCCGATACATATTTCTTAAGACCGATTTCTCAAAAGTGTTTGACTCGGTCAATTGGTCCTGTTTGATAAATGTCATGAGAGCAAGAGGATTCCCGAGTAGGTGGATTACGTGGATATTCATCCAACCTTCTAAACACCATTTAGAGATTATTCACCAAGATTTCGGGACTAATAATTAACTTCTCCAAAACCAACTTTGTGCCCTGTGATTCTCTGTGATTTTATGGCATCGTTCAGACTTCCAAAATGGGTTATTCACACAATAGACAAAATGAGACGTGAATTTCTGTGGAGAAGAGAGGCATCTAAATCCTAAACCCTAAACCCTAAACCTCAGCATTATGGACAAGGTTTGTCACGATGATTTACTGCCATGATTTCAAAGAGAGAAAGAGAGAGGGGCGTACGGTAGTAAACCCGCCGAGGAAAGAGCTGATGAGTTGGGAGGCGCAAAGACTGTTGACGAAGGGGAGCAGCTGGGGTCCGATGTCCATGGGACCCAAGTTGAGTCCGACCAGCAGCGCTACCGTTGGATTCCATGTCTCCGTCGCCACCATCCGCCACGGCAGCTGAGCCAGTCGCCTCCGCAGCGATCCCATCACTCTCTCACTATCCCAGTGACCTTTGCTCTTCCCAGTTGGACTGGAAATATAATTAATTCCAACTGGTACGGAGTCAACTGGAGACAAGCAACACATGAGCTATATATTATGTGTAGCGAATCATGTTTCTGAATTCTCTTGATCCGGTACACATAGAATAATAGTTTGGGCCTTGCTCAGAGATTTTTATCCCAATATTAAATTCCGGTAGAATCAATGCCGATCGCTCAGAGAATTTTGTTTTCCTTGTTAAATGCGCCTGTCAATGGATCAGATTCGAATCATGTGAATTTTGTAAAATTTACATACATATTTATATTCAATAAAAAATTATATTAATTATTGCAATGAATTTTAGAAAAAAATCAATCATAGATTATATTTTAGGTAAAATGTTTGCATGTTCGGCGGACAAATGGGATGGAGAATAAACACAGGAATTGAAATTTTTAAACTGATTTTTATTGTTCACGTGAGAAAAAAAAATTCACTTTGAGTAAATTTTTTTTTTCCCACGTGAACAATAAACGGCCGAACACGCCCTAAAATAACAAAATACGTATATTATAAAAGTACAAATTACGAGTAATAATTTATACACAGCTTTGGAATAACTTGAAATTTGTTCAATATATTATAGTAATATCAAAATCGTATAAAATCCAAATGTAAATTTAATAATCTATCAAATATATTTTTTGAGATCTCAGTACAAGTAAATTTTTATTCACATCCAAATCGAATTATATCTTAGGGGAATTTCTTGTATCCCCTCAAAAACTTCAATACTATGTATTTCCCCCTCCAAAATCAATAATTACATATTTATCTTTTAAAATCATAAAAACTCACATATTTATCCATTACAACTCTATAATATATCAAATATCTCCAAAATATAGTTAAATAATATATTTAATACTCTAAAATTTAAATATAGACCATTATACCCTTGCTTTTCTCTCCTTTCTCTCCTTTCTCTCCATTTGAATCTTATTAGAAGATGCGTCCTTTTTCTGATTTCATAGTTACTCAGAATCAATCTGGTTTTTTTCATTTGCATTTGTACTGTACTTCTCCTTGCTCTCGTTCATTTCTTTACCTAGATACATATTCTACACCGTTGGATCTATTTACCATGTTTTTTCAAATACATTCCTTCTCTCTCTATCTCTCTTTTTTAATTATTTAATTTGAGTTTGGCTCTGCCCTGTTTTTTCTCGCTAGAAAGAGGTAAGCCAAATAAGATGGAGACAGAGTTGCTATAAAGGGAAGGAGGGAAGAGCAAATGATGGTATGGCAAGTAGATAAATAGAATATATTCTTCTTGTTTTAGTTAACTTAATAAATGGTATGGCAATTGACTGCTTATTCCAAAAAAAAATTGAGAATATTTAAAAGGAGAAGAAATAAAAGCAAACAAAATGGCTTTTGTAGAATTGGCGAGAAAACCAGAACAAGAAGACAGTTGGAATTGGAGATTAGGAATTAGAAATCAAGAAAAAGAAAAAGAAAATGGAACTAATAGGAAGATTAAATAAAGAAAGTAAGAGGCGATTGAAAGCACTAAAAGGGATGCGTGAGAGAGGAAGAGACAATTGGGATCAGAAGGGAGAGTGTGAGTGAGAAAGAGGCGATTGAAAGCAGAAGCGACACGGGAAAGAGGAGAATGAAATAAAACAGGGACGCTCTGTCAAGTGAAGATGTATCTGATGGCACAAAACTTAACACCACGAACGGCAGAGATGGACTCTATAACTAATTGCTCTCAATTCTTATAAGGATAAAATGGAAATTAATATAAAGTTAATGTTAAATGTGATGGATCAGATAAATATGTGACTTTTGACATTTTGAAAGGATAAATATGTAATTATCATTTTTGGAGGGGCAATACGTAATATTAATGTTTTGAAAGGGGATATCTCCCCCCTATATCTTAATATGGATATTCTCATATTCATTAATTAACAAGCTTAATAAAGTATATTACATAATTATCAGACAAAAAAAATTAAATGGATGTTTCTAAAATACAAACTACTCTTCTTACACTTGGATCTTTCAAGTTTCGAAATACCTATATTAATACCTTAACTTTTTTACTTTTACCAAAATAAGTTGTATGAATAATTAATGTATTTTTGTAGCATCAAATGTATATTTTCGAAATACATATATTAATACCTCAAAACGGACCTCCTGTATCTAAATAAGGAGATAGGAGTAGGTCCGATGGGCATCGGGCCTACTTTTAGGTTCAATTAACTCTAGCACCGTACGATTAGCATTAAATCTGTGCGCATGGAAATTGATACTGACTCACTCGAATTTTGATGTGGAGTGCACGAATCTTGATGCTGATTGGATGGTCATCACACCCATCGAACCAAAGTAGGTCCGATAGACATCAGACCTACTCTGAATTATTTAGTACCAGTGTTCTAAATAGCGCGCTATAGCGCCGCTACAGCGTTTTTAGACCCCAAACGCTACGCTATGATATCAAAATGCGATATTTGCGCTACGGCGCTATAGCGGTCCGCTATTTGCGCTATACAATATGAGTTTTTTTTTAAGCAATTTATATAGGTTTTAAATAAAGATTAAAAAAAAATCTCAAACCGAAATTGAATTTGTTGCTACTTGCTACAGATAAATCAATTTGAAATTGGGAATAGAAATTAAAATTTGAATAGAAAAAAAAAATAGATTATGTCATGAATCATGATGCTTAAGATATTTTTAATAGAAAAAATCAATAGTTTATGATATTACTATGGATATTTTGACCGCAATTTGGACTTTGTACGGGTTCAATATGAATATTATAATTTCTTAATTACTTTGATGTTATTTATTGTTCTATGAGAATTTAGATAATGTTGATATTTAGTACAAATATTAAATATACAAAATGTAAAAAAAAAAAACGCTATTTGGAATAGCTTCTGCTATAGTGACGCTATTCGCTATAACTTTTTTTTAGCCTTCCCGCTACGACGCTATAAACGCTATTTAGAACCTTGTTTAGTACTGAATTTCGATAGCTAGGTTGGGTGGTAATTGTACTCCGTCAAGTACCTAGGAGGATACAAACTCAGAAGCCCGACAGTGTACTAGAAGCTGAATTCAGATTTACTAAAGTAACTCAAAAATTTTGAGTTTGTATCCGGACTGTTCGATCTTTTTCGACATGAATATTAAAGGGCACTGTGCGTTTCACCTCGGACCAGATTGGTCCGATTCTGATTGGACGGTACAGATCTAAACTCAAAATTTGGTTTACTTCAGGGGATCCAGACCCAGAGAACATACAATGGGTTTCGGCCCATATATAGTTATTGTTAAAAAGGTTAGTGGGCCGATTTGCAGTTGTATAAATGTAACAGGTCCGACTAATCTTTCTTTTTGTCGACCCAATTGCAAAACGAATGCAGTTAAATATCTCATCAGATTATGCGGCGTGCCCTCCCACAAGGGAACAAAGCGAATTCTTATCACCTAAGGTAACAGAATACTTCTCTTTATTTATGAACCGTCCGATTAAAATTTGCCCGAATATAAAAGAGGTTGGGTGAATTCCACATCGGACCTGATTCTGATCGTACAGTGCCGACTTCTACATAAATATTTTGTTACCGCAGAGGATATTGATTCCCACAAAGCACAGGGTTGCATCCAATCGAGGTATATATAGCACCTCAAATCCCAAGAGAAACCACATCTCGTGCTCCATGCCTCCATCCAGTTGCTGCTGGGATATCTTGAATCCCACATCAGATCCGCCGCATTGCTCTTGAAGGAAAGATAGGTTGGATTGGATGGATATCTTCCAAATCCAAATCCGATCCTATCTCATCCGATCTATCTTTCCTGCAAGAACGATGCAGCTTTTCTGTTCGTCATATTTCCTGATTGATTCAAACAAAACTGCTGAGGAGTTCATCGTGAATCACAGGAAGAAGCGCCGATCTATGATTTATTGATGAAATCAGATCCGTTGTATTGCTCTTGAAGGAAAGATAGGTTGGACAGCACGAAAATCTTATCTGGTCTGATTCGATCCGATCCGACCTATCTTTCCTGCAAGAACGATGTAGCTTTTCTGTTCGTCATAGCCTGATTGATTGGAACGAAGCTCGAATTTTTGGAGATTTAAGTGAAGACGGCTGAGGAGTTCATCGTGAATCACAGGAAGAGGCGCAGATCTATGATTTATTGATGAAATCAGATCCGTTGTATTGCTCTTGAAGGAAAGATAGGTTGGACAGCACGAAAATCTGATCGTGTCCGATTCGATCCGATTCGACCTATCTTTCCTGCAAGAACGATGCAGCTTTTCTGTTTGTCATATCGCCTGATTGATTGGAACAAAGATCAAATTTTTGAAGATTTAAGTGAAGACGGCTGAGGAGTTCATTGTGAATCACAGGAAGAGGCGCCGATCTATGATTTGTTGATGAAATCAGATCCGTTGTATTGCTCTTGAAGGAAAGATACGTTGGACAGCATGAAAATCTGATCGTGTCCGATTCGATCCGATTCGACCTATCTTTCCTGCAAGAACGATGCAGCTTTTCTGTTCGTCATATCGCCTGATTGATTGGAACAAAGATTGAATTTTTGAAGATTTAAGTGAAGACGGCTGAGGAGTTCATTGTGAATCACAGGAAGAGGCGGCGATCTATGATCTGTAGGTGCCCTCTGTCGTTGATGAAATCAGATCTGTTGTATTGCTCTTGAAGGAAAGACAGGTTGGATATCTTGAAAATCTTATCGTTTTCAATTCGATCCAATTCAATCTATTTTTCCTGCAAGAACGATGCAGCTTTTCTGTTCGTGCCTGATTGATTATCCCGGATCTGAGATTAATTGGAACTAACCCCGAATCTTTGGAGATTTAAGTGAATTAGGGATTTTAAGTTCATTGTCAATTACAGGAAGAGGCGGTGATCTATATGATCTGTTGATTCCCTTTGTTGTTGATGAAATCAGAGGCGTCGACTGCTCTCTGGATTTCAAGTTCATCAAGTCGGTATTCTTGTATTTTAACTTGATTTAACTTTGCAACAGGATTCCTAATGGTTTTAAAAAAAACTGGATCTGGTATTTTTTGTGCTAATTTTTTGTATTCTGTTCCAATTATATGTTGAATTTCCAATTACCCTATATCTGTGCACATTGACCGAGAGCATGTATAAGATGGGTTGATGAATACTGAATGTGACAGTTGATGGTAAGTGAAAAATCTATTTTTCATATTAAATTTGTTGATTAGTTGGTACACTGAAAAAAATATAAAGTATGATTGCAATTTGCTCATTTGATATAGTATTGGAGTTCTCTTATGGAACAAAATATGACGTTCCCCTTTTTCCTATTTTTAGTTTGTTTATTTTGAACAAATATACTTTTGTCTTCAATAATCTTGCTGTTTTGCTGATCTGAATTGGATGTCTGAATTAGGTCACAGTCGACAGCATAGTTACACTAGATAAAAGCTTCCTTGCAATTACCTACTTTTTTAAATCTAATATTTTCAGTTTAATTTCAATCTGACGGTGACTATTACAGCAGCACTGGTATATGGATAAACAGTAGATACAGTGGATTGATAGTTCCATCAACACAGAAAAGATTTACAAGATGTTTGGTTGTTGTTTATACTGTTCTAGGGCTGTAAATGAGTAACTGGTACAGCCGTACAGGTGATATGGTGTAAATCAGGTTATAGCTGTTTTATAGTAATGTACTGGTACATGTGGTACTAGTTTTAGGATAGTTAAGAGTAGTTGTTTTATCTTTTGCTTTGTTTTTATCTTGTAGTTGGAACTCAGTTTGTTAATGAAACAAGTGGCATTTCTTACAAATTTAAACGACAACATGCTATTGCGCTAGACCTGGCATTGATCTTTTTCCCCATTAACTTGGTTTAATTTTGTTATTCTCATTCGTCTTTTTTAGGTCAATTCCTTTTTGCGGGGAAAATGACAAACGAATGATGAATATGAAGCATTGACCCCGCTTTCACGCAATTTTCCTCGCATATATCAATAAGATTAAAGATACTTGAACACAAATGATTGGCTTATTTTGTTGGAATATGTAGGTTTTCATTATACTTTGTAAATAAAAACTTGAACTTTTGTTTGGATGTGTTAAAAAATTATAAGAATAGTATGACACAACTTTTTCATATTTTCTTTTAGTTTTCCTCTGTATATTTCTCCGTTCTAGGTTCAAATATGCTACGGTGTCCTTTTTCTTATTCTCTAATCTATCAATACTGAAAGAAAAAGAAAAAACAGAAAGCAATGAAGATTAAATTTTTCTGCATGATTGCTCGCTTTCTAATGGGCGGCTCTTTTTTGTGCTATATTTTATGAACAATTTCAAATTTCCGTATTACAGGCTTATCTTTATCTGTGCATTTGTAAATATAATCGAGTTGATATTTGTAATTCATTGTTTGTTTTCAGGTTAAAAATCATGAAAAATGATGCTGCCTGAAGACTGACAGTTACACTCTCAAGCCTTGTTCTCAAAAAACCTAACTTGCATTTCATATATAAATAGATAGTACAAACTCAAGTCAAAAAAGGTAAAACTAAAATTGGCAACTTAAACAAAATTCACCCGTAAGCTTTTTAACCCCGGTAATATAATTCTACGGTTTCTTTTTTGCAGGAGATTTCGATTTCGAGGGGGTTTTCTTGAAAGATTTCTTATTGGGTTTAAATTTGCCAGATTTTCCCGGATTTGCATCTTTTTCTCTCTTCCTTTGCTTCTCTTTCTTCACATTAAACATAGTAACAGCCTAAACAACAAAACAAAATAAATTAAAAAATTATCAAAAACATGTAACAGATAATATATTTTACATTTTACAATATACAACATAATTTAAAATATACAAGGGTATATAGGAGATAATTTGATACCTTGTTGACATCAAGAATTTCGTGTGAACTCTTAGAGAGCAACTGGTTAAGTATCTTGTCTGTTTGTTGCTTCTCTTTTGAACCTATTCCTTTACCCTCCACATTTGGTAAAAACTGCACCAATAATTATATTTTTGTTATTAGTTCACTCAAAAAAGAAAAAAGAAAAAGATCAGGAAAACAAATAAAAAAATGCGCATATTATACCAAAGGATAAGTGTACCACTCATGTTGTTGCAGTATTGAATGATACAAATCAGTACAAATCAGATTGAACTGCATAGATTAAAAACCTTGAAATTACGTATTCCCCCCTGTAAAATTCATAATATCATATTTACCTTCTAAATTTCAAAAACACATTTACCCAAATACACAGCATAGATTAAACAAGGAAATATGCCTATTATACCAAGAAAATAAATGTATCAGTCAAGTTGCTGCAGTATTGACTGATACATACCAGTACCAATCAGATTGAACCACAATATTGTTGTTTGTTACTTAGGTGAATTAAAAATTTGAGTGAAGCTACGGTACTATGCATAGTGCATATTGGTCCATACTATGGACCAATATCTTCATTTTCAAAGTCAAAACAATTGATCTGAACCATTCAACATGATCTCCATTTGAAAATGTACTTGTGGATCAAATTTTATATTTTTTAGAATATTTTTAGATAGGTAGAAAATCACTTGATCTAAAGATTCTAGACCATTTAAAAAGTACTGATTTTGCACCTATCTACAAAAAAATAGTAAAAAAAATGTAAGAAATGAAAAATTTAGTCTGCAAGTACATTTTTGTATGGAAATCATGTTGAACAGTTCAGATCAGTTGCTTGCTGAAGTACCAAAATCATTTAAATCAGATGCTAACATGACGACCAAAATAAAAGAAAAATTAATACACACCTTTCTATGTTTCCCCGTGTGCTTTGGAGGCTTCTCTCCTGGTAATTTTTTGTCAAATTTACCCCCGCTTGCAGTAGAAGTTGCAACCATGCCGGCCACACTTTCCAACTCATTCTTGCTTGCTTTCTTCGGCACCTCCTTTTTTGTACCCGTAATTGGCAACGATGTTGCCGCTAGTTGTATATGGCTGTCATGAAAAGAAAACAAGTAAATAAAATACGTTCTTTTCTTTTCTTTTTCTTACAAGTATAAAGGATGACAGAGATGTTGTAATTTAAGGATTTCATAATTGGGCACTGATAACAGTAATTTACCAGTAATGATAATTTTTAAATGTTACTTATAATCCAAATTTTACATTTTCTTATAATTTTTTTACTATTTTTTTAGATAGGTATAAAATCACTACTTTCAGATGGTCCAGAATCTTTAGATCAGTTGATTTTCTACCAATTTAAAAAAATAGTAAGAAAATCCAAAAAATATGAACTTTTGTTTCCAAGAACATTTTCATATGAAGATTATGTTGAACGGTTTAACTGTTTGAACTTTAAAAATGAAGATATGAATCCAAATTAATATTTTCTCTTTTCTTTTCTTACAAATATGAAGGATGACAGAAATGCTGCAATTAAGAGCATCTACATCAGTAAAATTAAGAAGAAATTAAAAGCAGTTGTCAAGTACTAAATAGAAATCATGTTAGCATCTTTAGATAGTGACTTTTTTGAAAGAAAACTTACTAAATGAGAAATTATGTTATCATCCAAGAAATTAGAATAGAGATGCTCTTAAAGATTTCACAATTGAGCATTGATAACAGTAATTTACCAGTACTGATAATTTTTTTGTTCTTCTCTAGAATTCCAGGCTCATTGCATTTATAACCCCAAAAGAGAACAGAAAAAGGAAGTTGCCAAAAATCACTCGAATTGAATGCTACCCAAAAGAGAACAGTAACTTCTTTATTTATTTAAATAAAAGAAAAGCAATTGATGTGCTATAAACAACAAAAGGGTAAAATGGGAAAAAAGAGAAGAAAATGAAACCTAGGCAAATAACCAGTCTTAGCAGATCGCTTCAAATTTTCAAGTCTATTCTTCTCTTGTTTTTTAACACCTTCCTTCTTCTCTGCCTTCCTCTTAGCAAATGGATCCTCTCCTACCTCTATAGAGAACCCACAAATAAAAATAAAAAAAATATTTGACAAAAGGAGAACAATATAAAAAAAAGAAAAGAAAAAACCAAGCATTACTTTGAGACAGTTTTTCCTTCTTTAATTCAATTTGAATTTAAACTTGTGCATATTTGCTACTCCAAGAAATGGCTATAATTGATTCAAAACATTGAAAAGCAACTTCAGATTTGCAAACAAGATAAAACCAAGCATTGCTTTGAGACAAGTTTTTCCTTCTTTTATTCAATTTGAACTTAAAACTTGTGCATATTTGCTACTCCAAATAATGGTTATAGTTTATTCAAAATGTTGAAAACCAACTTTAGAGTTGCCTCCTGTGCTATAAATTTCTGTAAGAGTTTGGTATAATTTATAGCTTGGAAACAATATAAACAGAAACAAGATATATACCATCAGTAGGTTTTGCAGCCAGAATAGGAATATCTCTGTCATCATTTACACGGTCATAGCCATAGGTTCTTTTCCATGTACTGGTTTGTTCATCCCATACTCTCTTGTTTTTCTTTCTGTTCTTGATTCCTATACCAAAACGCAAATCATTTAATTAGCAATGAGTCCCAAAAAATGTACTTAATAAATCCAAAGTTGCAACCTTTCATCTTAGCGAATGCTTCCCACTTAGTAGGTGGCTTCGGCCTAGGTAGCTGCAACAGAAGAAAAAAGTATACCAATCAAAAAAGAAAACATTGATTTCATAAATATGTAAGGAAACTTGGGGGGGAAAAATCAATCCTTTAAAATGAATTAAACAGGTTTGGCAAATAAGAACAAGTAATAAAAACAGCAGGATACTAATTTGGGATGGAACATACAGCAATTAAACATTGAGATAGTAGAAGTTAGATATCACAAATAAACAAAAAAAAGGAACAGAAAGAAAACAAGGAGCAAATTACATGCTTCTCCTGGGGAAACTTAGTAATTGGTTGAGGCAGGAAAACTTCGAAATTTGTTAGGAACTAAATAGAATGAAAAGAATGAATACACATTGAATGCTGAGATTACGCATTGAATTTTTGGTTATGACATGTTTTGATTTCTAACTAATTAATCAATATCGATTAGGGCTGCATTCCATGGTTACGATTATACTGGTAAAACATTCTATTACCAAGTTAAGTTTAAACTGGTTTAGCAAATAAGAACAAGTAATCAAAACAGTGGGATACTAATTTTGGGATGGTACATACAGCAATTAAACAAAAAAGAAAACAAGGAGCAAATTACATGTTTTTCACGGGGGAGTTTAGTAATTGGTGGAGGGAGCTTAACGAGAGGTCCATCACGATCTTCAGTGGAAGGCAAGGAGAAGAGAGAATCCGCTATTGCTTGTACCAGCTCTGTTCCTTTCTCTAAGCATTGTCTCACCAGTTCTTCCCTGAAACAACAAATCCATGAGAACAATATCCAAACAGAAATCGATTCAAAAGCGAGAGAGAGAGAGAGAGAGAGTATTCACCGGGAGGAAGGGATGGATTGGAAATGGTGATTTGGATCGGAGGCGAGTAGATTGCCGAGATCGATTTGATAACTGGAACCCTCCATTATCTCGTCGAAGGTCGCTCTATGTGTCTAGCAGGGGAGCCGTCGGGAAGAGGGAAAGAGAGAAGAGAAACGAGGGGTTAGGGTTTTGGAAAGGAACGAACAATTTGGTAAGGGGAGCGAAGGAATACATATCACCTGAAGTAACTCAAATTATGAGGTTGAATCTGGGCCGTCCAATGTCAGGCCAAATTTATCCGAGGTGGAATGCTGGGGGTACTTTAATATTCGTGCCAAAGCAGATCATACGGTCAGGATCTAAACACAAAATTTGAGTTACTTAAGGATCGAATTCAAGGAGTACGATAGGCATCAGGTTGTGATATCCGATCTGAGCCGTTAGATCCGCGTCAAAATCCGTGCAATCGGTTTACGTACTCATAATTTATATAGTTAATAAATTTGTTTGAAAATAATAATAATCGATTACATAATTATTAAATTATAAAGAACCATATAAAATCCTATTCTTTTTTTACATTTAAGATAGGTTATATACAGTGTTCTAAATAGCGCGCTATAGCGGCGCTATAGCGTTTTTGGACCCCAAACGCTACGCTACAACATCAAAGTGCGCTATTTGCGCTACGGCCGCTATAGCGGCCGCTACAGCGCTATTTGCGCTATACAATATGAGTTTTTTTTTTTTTTTTTAAGCAATTTATATGGGTTTTAAATAAAGATAAAAAAAATCTCAAACCGAAATTGAATTTGTTGCTACTTGCTACAAATAAATCAATTTGAAATTGGGAATAGAAATTGAAATTTGAATAGAAAAAAAGTCCAAACCGGAATTAAAATTTGAATAGAAAAAAAAATAGATTAATGTCATGAATCATGATACTTAAGATATTTTTAATAGGAAAAATCGATAGTTTATGATATTACTATGGATATTTTGAACCGCAATTTGGACTTTGTACGAGTTCAATATGAATATTATAATAATTACTTTGGTGTTATTTATTGTTCTATGAGACCTTAGATAATGTTGATATTTAGTACAAATATTGAATATACGAAATGTAAAAAAAAAAAAACGCTATTTGGAATAGCTTCCGCTATAGCGACGCTATTCGCTATAGCTTTTTTTTTAACCTTCCCGCTACGACGCTATAAACGCTATTTAGAACCTTGGTTATATATTAAATTTGATATAATTTCAAAACCAATCAGTCACCAAAAAGAGATTTGGAAAACTAATAGTTCAATCTTTATTGTAACTAGGTCTGTGACCAAATAATTTTCAAATTCACTAAATCTTATACAATGAAGAACACAAGTATAATTTTTTCTTTTAATTTTTCTTTTAATTCTTCAGATTTGGGTTCATGAATTTTGAAGCGTCAAAAACAGTGTTCTAAATAGCGCGCTATAGCGGCGCTATAGCGCCGCTATAGCGTTTTTGGACCCCAAACGCTATGCTACGACATCAACATGCGCTATTTGCGCTACGGCCGCTATAGCGGCCGCTACAGCGCTATTTGCGCTATACAATATGGATTTTTTTTTATTTTTTATTTTTAAGCAATTTATATGGGTTTTAAATAAAGATAAAAAAAATCTCAAACCGAAATTGAATTTGTTGCTACTTGCTACAAATAAATCAATTTGAAATTGGGAATAGAAATTGAAATTTGAATAGAAAAAAAGTCCAAACCGGAATTAAAATTTGAATTGAAAAAAAAAATAGATTATGTCATGAATCATGATAAATAAGATATTTTTAATAGGAAAAATCGATAGTTTATGATATTACTATGGATATTTTGAACCGCAATTTGGACTTTGTACGGGTTCAATATGAATATTATAATTTCTTAATTACTTTGGTGTTATTTATTGTTCTATGAGACCTTAGATAATGTTGATATTTAGTACAAATATTGAATATACGAAATGTAAAAAAAAAAACGCTATTTAGAATAGCTTCCGCTATAGCGATGCTATTCGCTATAGCTTTTTTTTTAGCCTTCCCGCTACGACGCTATAAACGCTATTTAGAACCTTGGTCAAAAATGATGAATTATGTACAAATTCAAATTTGTACATGGTTCATGTAGAGTTCTCATTCTTTTTTTTTTAGATTTTGTCAAAAATCACCAGCGCACTATTCATGACCACGCAGAGAGATTTTTAATGTGCTTGAAAAGAATTAATTATAGAGTAGAGCTAAGGTGCTCTTAAGCTCACCAAGCTTTCCGTGAGCTTAACTCAAAAACCTATCAATCCGACTTCAAACGACATTTCCAAACCGTTAGATATTCAATCTATATTAAAATGTGCTTGGAGAACAAATTTTACATTTTTTGGAATTTTTTTACTATTTATTAAGCCGGTTTGAAAACCGCTGTTTTCTAATGGTGCAGATTTTTAATAAAAACAGCGGTTTTCAAACCGGCTTAATAAATAGTAAAAAAATTCCAAAAAATGTAAAATTTGTTCTCCAAGCACATTTTAATATAGATTGAACATCTAACGGTTTGGAAATGTCGTTTGAAGTCGGATTGATAGGTTTTTGAGTTAAGCTCACGGAAAGCTTGGTGAGCTTAAGAGCACCTTAGCTCTACTCTTAATTATATATAAAAAAATTAATGCGCTCGATGGGATGATCTATTTATGTATTGAGTAGGGTTAAAGTTTTGTGCTCTTACTATATATCTCACATCTTAAGTGTTGAGCTCTTAAGTATATTTTAATATGGAGATCATGTTGAACAGTTCAAAATAACTGTTTGAACTTTGAGAACAGAGATAAAAATATGAGATATAGTTGAAGCACAAAATTAATAGTGCATTTTAACTCTGCTCATATGTATTTGTACACGATTTATTTTTTCTGACGTATCAAAATTAGTATGCGCAATTTCTACCGTGCATCAATATTTACGCCAGCAATATTTACATAATGTAACTCCATCAACTAAAAATAATATTTTTATCCTGATCCCTTTCTTTTTTTTCTTCGCTAATTACCAATCTTTTTATTTCTCAATAATAAGGTGGCGAACAATTCAAATAAAAAAAAAAAGATTTAGATATAACAATTGCAGACTAATGGCCACCTCTGCCTATAATATATCTATGAACGGGGCACTATAAGAATAAGACAGTATCCGTAAAGATAAAAAGTAACTATTTGTGAGAGTATACCGACAGAAAAGTACTATTTTTTACGGATACTGTTCCATTCTTGTATATACAGGAATGAGAAGAGTTTGTGTGTGTGAGTACCCACTATCAATAAAAGAAAAAATTACAGACTAATGCAAATAAACCGAAGAAGAGCAGGCCAAGAGTAAGAGTCCCAAGGCGAAAGCAGATGCAAACTGGATTGGTAACAATATCACCTTTGCAAGTATGCGGGGGTTATCTTTGACGAACAAGAGCCATCCGATCACCATTGCGATGATCCCAGATACAAACATGAAACCTTGAACGACTAAGAGGATCACACCCATGTAGGATCGAATTGGATTGGCAAGGTTTCTTGCTTGCTGATTGTTGAATGCTTGATATGAGACTGCAACGTTGATTATCCCCATTATTACCAAGCTAGTACCGAGGTGTCGAAGCTGCGTGTTCTCGTGATCTGGTGCTCTGGCACGGCCCGCACGGATGATGGCACGGTGTGCACGGTATTGGGCGCGCATCAGGTTGCCCATCAAAAAGAGTGCTTCGGTTTCCTCCATAACGGTTGTGTATTCTAATTTGGCAACTGATGAAATTTGAAATAACAAATAAGACGGAACCAGAGGAGAGGAGGACGTTTTTTCTTGTTTTGGAAATACAGAGCACCTGTCGGCCTTTTATAACACTGGCCCGTACAGATGATATCATCAATTTTTTTTTTTTTTTGAAAAATTGGTACAAGCTACCAATATAGAACAGTAAAATATATAAAAGAAGGAATCGGATTACAATACTTTTGAGTTACCACAAAGTTACTCTAATCATTTTATATATTTTCAAAGTCCAAATCGTCGATCGAAACCGTTCATCAAGTATTTTACAAAAACTAGTCAAATTCAGACTATTGAATTTTGTACCCATTTTAATAAATAGTAAAAAAGTTCAAAAAAATATAAAAGTTGATCTGCAAACACATTTTATTGTAGAGATCATGCTGAACGGTTTGGATCGACGATTTGAATTTTGAAAATGTAAAAAATATTTTGAATAACTTCATAGTAACTCAAAAGTGTTGTAATCGGATCCCTCCTCGTATATAAATGCCAAAGGCAGCTCCTTAGCTACCCCAACTTGACATCTTGGATAATTCGCTCCGCTAGTATTTATTTAATTTTTTTTTTTTGGATAAAAGGCTTTTCGCCCGAGAAACTTTGAGTTACAAACTTATTTAATGAATCAAATGATAATTTAATTGTCCTTTAATTAGGTAGTCAAGTCTTTCCATCATTGTAAAACTTTCTAAATTCAACCTCCATTATTCTGAAAATGGAGGCCTCCATTACCTTAATTGTTCTGTATGTTATAAACTATTGTGTCTATTTTAAGTAGGGGTGGCAACGAGCTAGGTCTAGCTCGTGATCGGCTTGCCACAGCTCGTAATTGGACCGAGCTAGTAGCGAGATGGACTGAGTTGGCTTGTTTAGCTCACATGCTTTTATTTGGGCTATTATCATACAAATTAAAAAAAAAAGATAATGAAACTCATCAAACAAAAAGCATCAGATATTGATTTCCAAGGGCAGTTAACAAAATAAAACACACCCTTCAAACTAATCATCATATGTAGCAATTAGTAGAATGATAAAAATGCATGAATATTGAATACAAAACAACAAATCGTAAACCCTAACATTTCATCAAATCGATCAGATCAAGTCGTAAAATCTATCTAACGAGCGAGCTAGTCCCAGCTCAAACTCGTTTAATTTGGACCGAGCTAGTAATGAATTGGCTCGTTAACAGCTCAGGCGAGTAACGAACGAGTTGTTAGCAATCGAGTCACGAACTGATCCACGAGGTACGAGCTTTTTTGCCAACCCTAATTTTAAGTGCTATTTTTTTCATAATTATTAGTATTAATAATTTCTAATATACACAATATTTTATTACAAAATCCATAATTATTAGTACGAATAATTTGATTTTTCATAATAAAAGAAATTTTTAATATTATATAGAAAATTCATTAACTCATTTAATTTTAAAATTGGTATTTACTTAATATTAAACTATATTGTTTTATATTTTGCATTTCTGACGAAAGTAATTGCTTCCATCTGTTTATACAAAATACAACATTTGATAAGGTAATGGAGACCTTCATTTTTTGTTGGTAAATGGAGATTTTGAATAACATGCTAGATTTGGATGGAAATTAAATTATTTGCAATAATTAAATTGCCCTTTGGAAAAGATGGGCCAACCGGCCATCCTCTTTTTACTGGCGACTGGCGCGTAGGCAATTTTCATTATATTATTCGCAACATAGGAACCAGTTCAATATGAATCCGTAATAAAATAATTAGCAACAAAATTAGCTAATTCAAATTAACACTATTCTCTTATGTGGGTTTCACTTTGCCAATGTTCAGGAAAGGGTAGAATAGGAAATGAAAAACAGTAGTTCAATGTATAGGTGTTACAGCTCAAACTATGTTTTTATCATGAGCAATATAATTCCTAATATAATACTGTTGTAAATGAAAGTGCCTAAGGGCTTCAAACCAAAAAAACAAAAATTAGCACTATTCTTATCCAACATCTCAGCGCATGTACTTTATTATTGTTGCCCAAGCTCCACTAACAAATACTTTATTATTCTTGTCCAACATGCTCAACGTTGGATAATGATCCAACAAATGGTCCCAGAAGTGACAAGATTCTCATCATCCTTTAGTATGGGATTCAACTAAATCAAGTTCATCCTTTGTTCAGCCATAGCCATCATCCTTTAGTATGGGATTCAACTAAATCAAGTTCATCCTTTGTTCAGCCATAGCCAGGATCGGTCATGAAGATTTTGGGGTCCGGAACGGAAGAAAAATTTAGACCATTTATGTACAATTTTTTTATCAAAATAATATATGAAGAACTCCCTATTATATTTATCTTTAGAAAAATTAATATTATAATCTCTAATAGAACCATTCTCAACAAGCAAATATCTCAGTTTTGAATCTAAACCATCCCACACTCTATGATCATATATATTTAGAGATAACGAAGAATCTAAGCACTCAAACACATGATTAATTTATTCATTATTTTCACTAGTCTCATTTTCAAGCACATTTGTTATTTCTTCATTTATCTCATTTTCATTTTCAGACATATTTGTTGTTTCTTGATTTACCTCATTTTGGTTTTCAGATACATTTCTTGTTTCTCCGTGCACCTCACTTTCAACTTAGTTTTCCAAAAACTCATTTTGTGGTTTAATTTTCTTCCAAAACTTTTGAATATAACATTTTTGAGGTTTTAGTTTTTCTTCTCCATCTCTTTTTATGTTTCTTTTTTCGCTACGTGATATATGTTTTCTAAGAAATGTTGTTTTAAATTAAAAATAAAACAAAATAATAGAAGGATAGAACCTAGGTAATGAGGCAGATGTAGCGCTAAGCTGCTGGTAGTCCAATCCAGAGGCTGCATCGATGCGTCGGCCTCACCCTAACCAAACGCCGCTTCCGTCTCCGCTTCGCACTCGCTATCACAGAACGAGATCGTGACGCATGAGAAGAGCTAGGTTTCTTAATTTCTTTTTTCCCTCATTTGTTGATTTACTGAGAAGAAACGGCGGTCGGCGAAATTAGATTTATTAATTTTTTTCTTGCTTCGTTTGTCGTTTCACAGAGAAGAAACGGAGTTTTATTTTCAGCTCTATTAAATTGTTGACTTTTGTTTGTCGTTTTTAACATATACAATTTTTTTTGGGGCCCGGGGTCATCGCCCTGGCTACCCTGAGTAGGGCTGCTAATCAGCCAAGCCGGCTCATGAGCCAATGAGTTGAACAACTCAATAAATTGTATCGAATTAGGCCCTAAACTAAATAAAGCCTGAACTCGACTCGGCTCATATTTTATCACTCAAACAGGACTGAGCCCGAGCCAAGCTGAGCTGGCTCATGAGCCAAGGAGTCTCTTCTCTTTCTGAGTTTCACAAAAACAGTTCCTGATTTAGTATTATTTGCCTACGTGTTCCTCTTGATGGCTGTCAGAGACCATATGAAGGAAAAGAGGTACATTTTGGCTCATAGTTTGTCCCTTGAGAACCAGTTAAGCAATTGAGCAATAAGGGGCCCAAAAAGAATGTCAAAAGCATCTGACTGGTGTGGCACTACAATACTGTGTGGTAATCCTCTAAGTGCAATGCAATAAAACTTCCTTAACACCTCTTGTCATTGAATTTTATTTTTCTTATATGAATTAATTATTTTGTATAAAACAGTTCAGTTGTTGGATTTGTTTATTTGGTTCGGTTTAAAATTATGAAAACTTTATTATGTTAATGTTGCAAGGATCCTGAAAATTAGTAGTTTGGATTTCGTTTGGTGTCAGTACTCAATTGTGATTTTGTGGTATATGAAAACAAACAGTTCTATTGTGTTCTCTGTTGGAATTTGCTTTGTCGTGGCACATTTGTTTCATTCGGACTGCTTGGTTATGTTTGATTTGCGGGAATAATTTAGGTAAGGTTATGACTTGTAATTAAGTAAATGTTTGTTTTTTTAATGCTTGGCATGAGTTGAGCTCGTGAGTTATAAGCCGAGTTTGAGCCGAGCTGAAAGCTCAAACTCATTAAATTGAGTCGAGCTTTTTTCTTCAAGACTGAACCGAGTCCGAGTTGAGCCTATTTAGTTATATGACGAGCTAAGCTGAGTTTTGAGCCGAGCTTGACTCATTAGCAGCCCTAACCCTGAGTTAGGGTCAGGGCTAGCCATAACAATCGTTAAATCAATCTTATCAGAACCAGATCGGATATTAATTCGGTAAAACTTCATATCAACGGTTTAATGGTTGGAATGCAGTGGGTCAATCATTTCAACTGCTAGTTTTTTAAAACAATTGAGTTTGATATTGAGTTGTTATATCTTACCTTATTACAATGTTAATTACAGTAATATTACATACACAGAGCTTAATTTTAACAAAATGCATTACATGAATAATCCAAATAATAATATTTATTTTTTCCAATTTAAACTAGCGTACACCCGTTTTTTTATTAATTACAATATAAATCATCAAAACAATTTTTTTTTATTGGCACACATCAGCATGTTAGTTTCATATTAGATCTTGCTAGCACAATAATTAAAGCTAATATTATATTTATATTGATTGCAAAAATTTAAAGCCAATACTACATTCATATAATTCAATTTTAAATACAATATACGAACATAAAACTTAAAAATAAATAGAAACTTTAATAGAGTTAAAATGTAAATTTCATTTTTACAAAAGAAAAGTAAATGTTATATGATAAAAATAAATATGTTTGAGAAAGTACACAACATTTTTTTGCAATTAAAAAGAAACTCATACTTACACCTTGTTTGGATGGAGAGTAGAGGAAGGGAGGGAATGGAAAGAAAAGAAAACTTTTCGTTGAATCGTGTTTGGTTGACAAAATTATGTCGGAGGTGAAGGGTACAGGAGGTGAAAGGTTTAACATTGTATCATTATAATTAATAGAATCGGTTTCCCTCCCGATTTGGAGTGTAACGGATGGAAAAAAATTTTGTTGCAAATATTTTTAGAACAAAAAACACAAATGCCCAACCCTATATCTTACCTATATAATTCTCATACAAGTTTTTTGTCACAAACCTACAACAACCACCGAATTTCTCATTAACTATCTAAATTTTAATCAACCAAACAAGAAATAAGACGGAAATAAAAATTAAATTTATTTTCATTCATTAATCATCCAAATACAAAGAAGTTAAATATGTTAATTTTTCTTTTTATTCCATTTCATTTCCTTTTATTCTTCACATCCACTTCCTTCCTCTACTCTCCATCCAAACAAGGTACGTGTTAATATATATATCAGAGGAATTAATATTTTCTTGTCATATATATAAAAACTAATGACTTACTCATCATCATCCATCCACAATGCATTTGGTATTTAAGTTTGAAAGGGTCAATTAGTGGACCCACTTTTCTCAAAGTTTAATTACTGGGCTTTTCAGATGTTTTCATTGACCTTAAAAGTTATAGGTCCCACTATCTCTGTCTTCTTCTTTTCTCCATTTCTCTTTCTTCTCTTTCTTGTTTCCGATCTATTTCCTCTGACCACTACTACTCCGAATCTGAAAAATTTGTAGTAAATCGGTTTCTGCTCGAAATGGTTTAGCGTTATTTTACTAAAACCGACCTATTTAACCGGTTTTCACCGGTCCAATAGCATAAATGATTATTCAAGCGAATCAAACTAGACTAGTGAGCAGGTCTAGTTTTTTTTTGTTCAACCACCGGTCCGATCTGATTCTAATAACACTGTGATAAATAGATGTTGAGAAATTCAGGTTGGGTGCTGATATTAACAACAGTAGTTCTTTTATTAACGTAACACATACAAATTTGTCCTTCATTAATTATTTCTTTTCAAAATAAATATTTTATGTATAGACTATATTCTTTCTATGTTTACTTTTCTTTTGTGAAAATCAAAATAATACGTATATTAATTACCATGTATATGTAGTAGGGTCTTATAGCAAAATAAGATGAAAATTATATGTCTCGTATGTGACCTTTCAACTTCTATATATAATATCTTCTTTTCTCCAAAAGAAACTGTCTTGATTCTTCATTCAGCATCATTATTGAATTACTGAACTTCAATTCCGTCCAAGCATATTCTCTTCTTCTCAAGGAAGAGTCAGACATTGAAATTAGAAGGATCAAACGTAAATGAGAGTCAGTCATATAAAATTTTCATGCTGCGAATGAGGATCAATTATACAGTACCCATAGCATTTTTACTCAAATTATATAAAAAAAAACATGTATAAAGATAAAAATTTAAAAATAAATGAGGGCCAATTGACCCTATTTGATTGCACTCAATCTGTTGTGCTTCTTATTCATCTGTTTGATTTAAATAATAACAAAACAAAATTATAATTTGTTTCTTTCAATTTTATTTATATACTTACACAGATTTAAAAGTATATAACTAGAGAAATAATTAAAAGAACCTCAAGCAATATAGTTGTGTTGTTCCGAATTTTTTATATATATCCAAAAAACAAATCAAATTACAAAACATAACCAAGTTGGGGGCGAAATTCGAAATATACCCAAACCGGAAAAAAAATTTCCGGATTCAACGTCTAACTCCGGAAATTGAACTCTAATTCCGGAAAAAAAATTTCCGGACTTAACAATTTTTTTTTTTTTAGAGATTCCGGATAAAATTTTTCCGGACTTAACAATTTTTTTTTTTTTTTTTAGAGAGATTCCGGATAAATTTTTTCCGGACTTAACAATTTTTTTTTTTTATAGAGATTCCGGATAAAATTTTTCCGGACTTAACAATTTTTTTTTTTTTTCAGAGATTCGGGATAAAATTTTTTCGAACTGAAATTTTTTTTTTTTTTTTTTAGAGATTCCGGATAAAATTTTTCCGAACTTAACAAATTTTTTTTTTTTTTTTAGAGATTCCGGAAATTTTTTTCCGAACTTAACAAAATTTTTTTTTTTAAGAGAAAAATAGCTAAAATACTGAAATCTAACGCTAAAAAATCGAATTGTTTTTTTAAATATTTGTTAAATTAATTTAAAAAATTTCAAAATGATTAGAATAATTTAGAAATTATTAAAATAGCTAAAATACTGAAATCTAACACTAAAAAATTGAATTGTTTTTTTACTACGAATAGGGCCGATTTTGTGCTAAAATACGATAAATTTACTAAAATGCTGAAATTATAATAATTATGTAGAATTATGCTAAAATACGATAAATTACGCTAAATTACGTATGAATGGGGCTTATTTTGTGGCATCTTTCATAAATCATAAAAAATAGTAAAAAAAAATTCAAAAATAATAAAAATTGGTATTCTAAAAGTTCATTACATAACTAATTTACTGAGCTACGTAGATTGAATAATATAAATGAAAATCTTAATCGGAAACTTCAACTGAAGTTTTGAGGCTCTTCCCTTTGTTTTTTGGCGATTCTGAATTTAGAAAACTAGCATAGCAAGTACGAACGCATGCGCATTTTCACAAGCTTTTCGAAAAGTGGTCATTTGCTGAAATCGGACACTCGAGCGTCGTTTTATGGCCGTTTGAAGTTTCGCCGTCGTTTTTCGCCTTCTCAGTGAAGATATCATCCCTGTTCATACGTAATTTTGCGTAATTTAGTGTAATTTTGCGTAATTTTGCATAATTCTACATAATAATTGTAATTTACTGTAATTCAGTATAAATCAAGTAATTTAGCGTGTTTTATTATAAATATGATAATTATATATAAAAAATGTAATCTAGCAAATATTTTAAAATAAATTCTATTTTTTAGTGTTATATTTCAGCATTTTAGCTATTTTGATAATTTCTAAATTATTCTACACCATTTTGAAATTTTTTAAATTAATTTAACAAATATTTAAAAAAACAATTCGATTTTTTAGCGTTAGATTTCAGTATTTTAGCTATTTTTCTCTTAAAAAAATATATAATTTGTTAAGTTCGAAAAAAATTTATCCGGAATCTCTAAAAAAAAAAAAAAAAATTGTTAAGTCCGGAAAAATTTTATCCGGAATCTCTAAAAAAAAAAAAAAATTGTTAAGTCCGGAAAAATTTTATCCGGAATCTCTAAAAAAAAAAAAAAAAAATTGTTAAGTCCGGAAAAAAATTAGAGTTCAATTTCCGGAGTTAGACGTTGAATCCGGAAATTTTTTTCCGGTTTGGGTATATTTCGAATTTCACCCCCAACTTGGTTATGTTTTGTAATTTGATTTATTTTTTGGATATAAATAAAAAATTCGGTGTGTTGTTCTGAATCAATAAAAATACATATACCAAATTATTTATTTAATTTATTGAAAAGAATATTGAGCAAGATAATAAATTGGTTCATTTTCTTGTCACTCAATGCTTGAAATTTTAGAATTTGTTTCCTCCTCTTTTTAAAGGTTTACAAAATAAAAAGAGAAGATCGAACAATATGTTATGGAAACTAATTAGTAATAAATGATCATAGCATATAATTACATAAAGGAAATATATGTCGACAGTTACAGTGATATTTAGGAGGGGACAAAATTGTCCATTCCACTTAAATATTTTGAAGATGTTATGTTAATTATAATGAAATGTGGTGTTAATATCACTACCCATTCAGGATCTATGTAATATTTGTTCAAAAGGAAACTACAAATGGTAAACAATATATATCAAAATTTATAAAATTTAAATCAATATATTTAAAATTCTGAAAAATAGAAAATTATGCTGCATTTTAAAATAATTTCAAAATAATTTTTTTATTTCTATGTTTTTTTAGAAAATAAAATATAATAATGTTTGGTATTTAAAATAATTATGAGAGCAAAGCTTGGGTGTGTTGTGCTCACTACAGAGTATGGTGAGCATAACTCCAAAATCTATCATATTGACTTCAAAGGAGACAGATCAATTATGCTGCATTTTAAAATAATTTTTTATTTCTATGTTTTTTAAGAAAATAAATATAATAATGTTTGGTATTTAAAATAATTATGAGATCAAAGCTTGGGTGTGTTGTGCTCACTACAGAGTATGGTGAGCATAACTCCAAAATCTATCATATTGACTTCAAAGGAGACAGATCCAATCCATTGAAACCGATCTAATTTACGAGTGATGCGTGTACATGAAAAATTATGAAATTTTCGAATTTATTTAGTATACAGTCAAGCAGTAAAAAATATGACTTTGTACATGAAAAAAAAAAATAAAGTTTTACAAGTTATTTTAAAATCAGAACATTCGTTAATTTAATTTATTTAAGCGTAATAATCGGTTTACCAATTTAATCTTGTTTTAAATTTCAGAATATAACAATTTTTATTTTTATTTTTTTATTTTTTATTTTTTATGTTTCGTTTAAGCTTTCCTTTAAACTATGTATCTTTACTTTAACTGGATTTTCACTCGAAAACCCAAAAAATGTAACCGATTATGATTAATGAAATGAGGGCTAGATCTCGCCTATAACATTTTTTTTTGTGTGAAAAGTTGTAGGATCTAATTAAGTCTAAAATTTGATTTTATCTTATAATAAAGAAAAGAAAATGCATCAGCAACTTATAAAATAAATTCAATAGAAGTGATAATTTTTTTTTATTTGTTGTTAACTTGTTGTCTATTTTTTCATGAAAAAAATAAAATAATTCTCCATTAAACACAGTTATTTAGCATTCTTGTTGTCGCCAATATAGATGTATTTTTCACCGTCACTAAGTTACGGTTACTCAAACAACCTTGCATAGACACACTGATGTTAAAAGTGTCCCTAAATGGTTCAAAAATAATCATTTATTATGATTATATGACATGTGTGATTTTACTTCTCTTACTTTTATCTTTCTCCCTATTAAATATAAGTACTCATAATTGTAACTAAATTATTTGTAAAAGTATCGGAGAATCAATCCTTAATGTTAGTTCTCATAATTATATTTGTGTGTTTGCTTTATATTAAACTTGTTTAAATGTTGAATTATTTTTATTCAATTTGCTATATATTTCTAGGGCTAGCTGCTAGCCTGCTAATGAACCGAGCCGGTTAGTGAGCCAATAAGTTAAATAGCTCAATATTTCATATTGAGTTAGACTCTAAACTTAAAAAACCTGAACTCAACTCGGCTCAAATTTTGATTTAAAATAGAGTCGAACCATGAGCCGGGCCGAGCCAGCTCACGGCCCCATCGAATTGAGTCTATTTGTTACACAATTGAATGAACATTATTTTTCGTTCTCTCGATGCTTTAACGCAGCTTCGCCTTATAGGTCATTATTTTCCAGCCTTTGAAAGCATGTATTTTACTGAAACTCAATTGAACGAACCTGTCAGGCTGTCACTCGCATTCCAAATTAATTCTTAGGCTGTGGGGCCCAGAGTCATTGTTGTTGTTGTAAAGTATTACTTTAAAACCAGGATCATTCAAAGCTTTTTTTGAGTAATTGAACAGGATAATTCAAAACTTGCTTAGTTTGTCTTCTTCATAGCGCACGAAATCAGACGACTGAGATTACGAATAGACAGAAAGAAGGTACAGTGATCGACGGTTCGTATAGGAACACGTCAACGGTACGATGTCAACTTGTTCAGCAAACAAACAAAAAGAGCATCGATCTAATATCCGCGGCTAAGAAATGATGAGCTTCGAGCCGGGCGAGTCAAATATTCAAACGAGTCCAATCGAGCCGGTTCCACCCCCCCCCCCCCCCCCCCCCCCCCCCCCCCCCCCCCCCCCCCCGAAATCGAGTCGAGTTAAAACCGAGTCATTTTGCTTTTCTCATTGAGTCGAGCGTGAGCTTTAGGCAAAACTTAATCATTAGCAACCCTATATATTTCTGATCTTTTGTTTCAAATGTTATTCATTTCTTCACAAATTTTGTTATAGCTAGATGTACTGACTTGTTGTCATAGATGTACTTAACATTTTTTACTATTAGTGTTGTCTATTTTAATTTCTTAATTCTATATATACCAACGTCACTAACAACATTAGTTCCTACTCCCAATTACAATAACAATCACAATAAATTAATAATATTTTACTTTCTAGGAGTACATGTGTGTGTCTATATATATATATATATGTATATAGGAAATGGCTAGCATGCTACGCGTAGCATAGAGGGCATCCGTACTACGGCTCAATATTTGAGTTTTCAAAATCCTACGGTCGATTCGAACCGTTCAACATGATCTCCACATGAATATGTACTTGCTAGCCAAATTTTACATTTTTTAGAATTTTTTTACTATTTTTTTAGATAGGTAGAAAATCGCTTGATCTGAAAATTTTGTACCATTCATATCAAGTGATTTTCTACCTATCTAAAAAAATAGTAAAAAAATTCTAAAAAATGTAAAATTTGGCTAGCAAGTACATATTCATATGGAGATCATGTTGAACGGTTCGGATCGACCGTTAGGATTTTGAAAACTCAAAAATTGAGCCGTAGCATGGAGGCGCTATATGCTACGCGTAGCACCGTAGCCATTTCCTATGTATATATTTTAAGCGAGTTATAAACGTCATATTTTTCATGATATTTTTAGAATAAAGTATTAACAAGATTAGCTAATAGAAATTAAACTATTGCATTTATTATTTTTTAAACTGATGTTTCTGTATTAATTAGCTATATATATAAATAAACTCTAAATTGTTAAATAGGTATTAAATTGCCAAATTAAGTACGCCAAGCAGTTTCTTTATGCGATTACTATTATATCCAATAGAAGTAAAAATGTATATATTTATATTTATGTAATTACTATTTTTAACTTTTTTTTTTCAATTTCGTTATTTATAACTATTTATATTTAACTGAACTCTAAAAATGCTTCAGCTAAAACCTTTAGAATTGGGGCCATATATAACAATTGAAAATTACAACAGACATATTAAATTGGGATATATAATTAAAAAGAGAAGGTCCTACTTTTGTATTGACAAATTAATTTTCTATCTTGAAAGAGAGGGACCATATATATATATATATATATGGCATTATTTGAAATCCATCTATAAATTCGACAATTAATTTGTCTCCCCAGCTCCCATATATATATGTAATTGTGTCAATTTGATATATAAAAAGCAAGAAAAAGAGAGAGAAGAGATCGATCTAGCTAGCGAGATGGAAGGAGATCAGATTGATGGATGTCTTAAGGTATGTCTGAAGTTGGCCATCATCGTCTTGACGCTAATCGCCATTATCACAAGTGTACTGCGCGTATTGTCGTTCATGATGATGTTAGATGTAACAACCATCATGGATGTAGCAACCATCATGGATGTAGCAACCACCGTGTTTGTTTTCGCCAGCTTGGTCTATTTATGTATTTGTTTTCGACCACTTGTTCAGAATTATGATGCCATCAAGGCATCAACAGCAGCACCAGCCCGACTGTTGTTGCTGATGTTTGTAGCAGTCCCCGTGCTTGTTTTGGGCGACTTCATTTATCGCTATTATTGTTTTCGGTCACTTCGTCAGGGATGATTCTGCTGAAAGCTGGTTAATTTCTCCTAGCTGCTACTATATATCATATAGTAGTTTAGTCTATATTAATTGTCAATGGTTTTAATTTTATTTTTGTTTTTATGTTTCCATGTGCATGCATGTTGGCAGGAATTAATTATAAAATTTGATATTTAATTTACTCTTGCCTGGCTTAATTTCTATTTCTTTTAACAAGGCAATTGATCGTATCTTTCGTGAAGGAATCGATTTAATTACCAAGTTATATGACAATCTTAACATGAAGAAGGCTTTTAGACGTACACGAAGATGAAGAAGATAATTAATTAAAGCTAGAATTCTATAGTGGGCCTGTCCTTTAACTTAATTTCTAGCATGTTTTTGGGCCGAAAAAAACCAGACCGGACCGAGCGGTTGGACCGGAAAAAACCGGAACCGGTTACCTGTCCGGTTCGGTTCCTTTAAAAGATCGTCTCTGCAATTGAACCGGAAAACCGAACGTGCTTAATAATGGAATGGAGATATTCTTTAAATAAATAAATATACATTTTTTGTGATTATGTAAAAATTATAAAATATCATGCATGTTTTTTGAATGAATGAAGGTATATTTCTTGTGATTATATTGTCATGACATTTATAAATTGAGCGTGTTTAATTTTTGTATACATGACAACATAAATAAATAAATATACATTTTTGTGATTATGTAAAAATTATAAAATATCATGCATGTTTTTTGAATGAATGAAGGTATCTTTCTTGTGATTATATTGTCATGACATTTATAAATTGAGCGTGTTTAATTTTTGTATACATGACAACATATTAGCAAAATTGAAAAAAAATAATTATCCTAGTTTTAAATTCTCAATAGATAAAATATTGGAAAAAACCAAATGTTGTTTATAATAACAAGAAATATCATCGGTGAATTTAGAGAAAGTTGGAGGGATTTGATTTTTTTTTTTTGCATCAATAATAATAATAGAGTAATAATAATGTGAAAAGCATTATTGCAAAATTTATTACATTGATACCAATTTTCTCTCATATATGATAGGCAGATATTAGCAAGGTAATAACATTACATAACTTAATTTCTAGCATGTTTTCGGGCCGTCAATTATATAATTCGTTAGACGAAATAATACCCAACTTAATTTCTAATTTCTCATGTACTATCAGATCTAATCGGCCCAAATTATAAATTTTTTTTTTTTGGGAAGATCTTTTCAATGTTACATGAAGTCTTATTCAAATTATATATTTGTTATTATAAAAAGGTAATTAGAAACCGATGCCCACCGGATCATAGCTGGTCCGATGAGAAGATCCACCGTTCAATTCTGCATTGAGATTTGTGCTATGAAGCGCTCAAAATCTAATTACAATATTAAAGTGAAACTGAAGAAAGACATTTCTAGTATTACTTTTGATAAGGAGTACAGGAGTACATTTTCTGGTTATCAACTTCTTGAATTCTCTTCTATTAATTCTCTCCTAAGATTTTAGCATATATATATTGATAATTACTGTCACTGTTACGTGGCAGCATTGATCTGCAAACATTTCTCTTCCCCTTGTGCCAATTCAATCCTAGCTACCAACTAAAAATTCACATAACACATATTTTTTTATTTTAAGAAATTAAAAAATGAAATTTTCAAAAAAGAGACTGATTGTTTTTTTCTTCCAAAAATAGATGGAACTGTTAATCTGTGTGATAAAGATGAGGTGTTTAACGTCTTAAAAACACTAGCGCACTATTAGTGTGGTTTCCTCTATTTTCGAAGAACAAAAATATTCATTCTCTTTATTGAAGAATTATTTTTTTAATTTCTACAAAGAAAAAAAAACCACATATTTTTTTTATTTTGTTTTCTTATAATATATTCTGATTGCAACACACGAACGCAATACTAATTTTCTTATATACAACTTAAATCATAAATTAAATTGCATGTCATGCATGTCATAATTACTGTACTATCAAATCAATATGACTATGCCAATAGATTGAAACAGGTTAAATTCTTTAAAGATGGTTTAAATGATTTTAACCTTCTCCGCTCTCTTTTGGAATGAGAGTAGGTCCGATGCCCATCGGACCTATCTTGGTTCGATGGGTGTGATGACCATCCGATATGCATCAAGATTCGTGTGCTATGCATCAAAATCCGTGCAAGACTGTATCAATTTCCGTGCGCATAGATCTTGATGCTAATCGTACGGTGATAGAGCTAATTGAACCTAACTCTAGGTCCGATGCCCATCGGACCTACTCCTATCTCCTCTCTTTTGACGATAATAATTTTTTAAATCTTAAATATTTCGCTCCTTACAATTTCATGGCAAATAATATTATTGTTCGTATATTGGCACGCTTCTTATATAAAAGACTGGATTGTGGAAATGTTATGCTTTGATTATTATTAATCTAAACTCGGTTAGCTAGGTTAAAATTTAAAATTTGAGTTACTTCATAGGATCTAAACTCAGTTAGCTAGGTATGTGGAATTTTTTTTAAAAACCATAATTAGGAAAAACAAAGTTAGCAAACCAACATGATTACTGCGGTTTTTACAAAAACCATAAGAACCGAGATGCCAATTCGGTTCCAAGTTTTTTTTTTCTGGAACCGAATTGGCATTTCGGGTTCCCCCTTTTCACAGTTTTTCTGCAGCGCAGAAACGGTGTAGCTTTTGGTGTAATGTCTTGGACCCGAATTGGAATTTCGGTTCCCATTACTTTTTTTTTTTTAGAGACAAATAACTAAAATGATGAAATATAATACTAAAAAATCGAATTTTTTTTTTCCCTTTGTCAAATTACTTTTTTGATAGCATATTTATACTAAAATACTATAAATTACTTGAAATTATATTAATTTATGCTGAATTACACTAAATTACGCTAAATTACTTCAAATTATGTAGAATTATGCTAGAATACGGTAAATTACGCTAAATTACGTATGAATAGGGATATTGTGCCATTTTTCATAAATCATAAAAAATAGTAAAAAATTTCCAAAAATAATAAAAATTGATATTCTACAAGTTTATTATATAACTAATTTACTGAGCTATGTAGATTGAAGAATAGAAATGAAAATATTAATCGGAAACTTCAACTGAAGTTTTGAGACTCCTCCCTTTATTTTTTGGCGATTCTGAATTTAAAAATTTGGCAGAGCGAGTTCGGATGCATGCGCATTTTCACAAGCTTTCCGAAAATTGGTCATTTGCTGAAATCGGACACTCGAGCACCGTTTTACAGCCGTTTGAAGTTTCGTCGTCGTCGTTTTTTCGCCTTCTCAGTGAAGATATCATTCCTATTTATACGTAATTTAGCGTAATTTACCGTATTCTAGCATAATTCTACATAATTTGAAGTAATTTAGCGTAATTTAGTGTAATTCAGCATAAATTAATATAATTTCAAGTAATTTATAGTATTTTAGTATAAATATTCTATCAAAAAAGTAATTTGATAAAGGGAAAAAAAAATTCGATTTTTTAGTATTATATTTCATCATTTTAGTTATTTGTCTCTAAAAAAAACAAAAAAAGTAATGGGAACCGAAATCCCAATTCGGGTCTAAGGCATTACACCGAAAGCTACACCATTTCTGCGTTGCGGAAAAACTGTGAAAAGGGAGGGAACCCGAAATGCCAATTTGGTTCCAGGGAAAAAAAAACTTGGAACCGAATTGGCATCTCGGTTCTTATGGTTTTTGTAAAAACCGCAGTAATCATGTTGAGTTGCTAACTTTATTTTTTTTAATTATGATTTTTAAAAAAAATTCAGGTATGTGACTTGGGATAATTGATAAGATACAAATGGATACGTCCATTGTTCCATCTACTGGATAGATCTCCTCTCATCTAAACCGAATGCTGTATTAGAATTAGGGATAGTTTAGTAAATGTAATTCATCTATATAAACAGAAAAATTAAGGCAATCACCATGGTAACAATGAATCAATATGAATGAATAGAAATTACAACATCACTTCTTCTTCTTCTTCCTCTCTAGTTTACTGATATCAATTTCATGGTAAAACAAACTACGGCCATCGTTTCTCTTTTCCGTCCTCCGGCTATTGGCGAAGTCATATTATGCTTTGAAAGGCAATTTTTATGTTCTTGATTCAATTTTTTATTTTTTCAAAATATACTTCACTTGACATATTATTCTAAAAAAAAATTACAAATATATATTTGTGTTTAATACAATTATGTTTCATTCTTAAATTTTTGCCACACTTTTTCTATTTTCTAGCTCAGTTACGTACTGGCTACAGCGCCGATCTGACGTTAATTTGTAGTAGTCAAATAAATAGTAACAACATAAGTCCATATCCAAAAATTTCATTATTGACATACAAATTAGAGAAATTTATATATATGACAATTATAATTTGTTGATTTAGATATTGTTTCATAAACATTTCAATATTAAAACTTGCGGAGAAATAGTATTTGCTTAACCGAACATGCATGGCCCCTAGGGCTGCAAACGAACCGAACCGAATCGAACTTACCTCCAGTTTGAGTTTGGTTTGAATTAATTTCGAACAAACTCAATTTCAAATCGAATTTTTTATGAACTCAATTTCGAACTTTTACAAACTTTGTTACGACTTACGAGTTATGACTTATGGCTGAGCCATAGTTCGAAATTACAGCACTTCAATAAAAACTTAGGCATTCTGAATTCTAATTACATAGTACACCAAAGTTTATATTAAAGTTCATTACAAATACCAAAATTTATATCAAACACTAAAGTTTAGTACAATCAATCAAAGTTCAGTACAATCATAGTATCCAAAGTTTTCCAAATAGCCAACAGGAGCAACATCACCAAAGTTTTCAAATATCCAAAATATTCAAAGTACAATTTAAGTTAGAACTGAGAGCAATTATGGACTGGGCAGCCTTATTATATTTTTATCAGCGAACATAAGTTACCAGCGGAAATCAACGGTTCACGTTTGAGTTAATTTCGAACTAAGTTTGGTTTGCGAACCTATTTCGAACGAACTAGGTCCAGTTTGAGTTTGGTTTGAATTAATTTCGAACTAAGTTTGGTTTAAATTAATTTCGAACGAACTCAATTTCGAATCGAATTTTTTACAAAAATTTTCGAATCAAACTCGAATCGAATTACAATATACGAATTTTTTGTGCAGCCCTAATGGCCCCGCATCACCTACGCCTCTGAGAAAAAATAAAATAAATTACTGAATTATAGCAAAAATTAATTTGGTGCACTACACAAAGAGTAAAAGTTAAAGAAGACCAAGTATGTGGTGGCCTACTCATATGTTTTGTTTCTTTTTTCAAAAGTGCCCGAAGTGCTTCCATATTTTGCCCAACGGAGGGGTGAATTATATCATCAATCCAAATTGCATCACACGATTCAGAAAGGCTTTGAATCCGAATTTTGTCCAAAGCGTTTCGGACAAAGTTCCGAACTCTTTTTTTAATTCTTTCACTTTGCAAATGCTCTAACATTGACAACTAGAACTTAGAAACGAAACGCACAGACGGGGGAAAAGCGGATCCGTATCCTCCCAGGTACCTGATTCAAGCAAATTGAAACGGACGCCCAGATTAAACTTATATGGGCCAAACTCAATCCGGTGCCTATGGAGACTGTACGGGATCTGTTTTGACATTTGTGCCATGTTAAAAGAACTGTCCGATCGTAATTGTCTTCAGTCAGGTAACTGAGAGGTAACCTGAGGTGATGTGAATTCGGGAAAAGCAAATGCACAGACGGGGGCGAAAAGGAAATATGCACAGACAGGCGAAAGGCAAATGCACAGACATAGGCGAATTCAAAAAGTAATTATCATATATGCTACTTTTATATATTTTAGACTTAGAGCATTTTTTACCCCACATTGTTCAAAATTCTGCCTCCGCCCAGCTCAAACCGATATTATAACCGAATTGGGGCCCCACAGTGCTCATAAGACATAAGAGCTTCTGTGTCTCATTAAGACATAAGAGCTCATAAGACATAAGATATAAGCTCGTGAGGGTGTTCGGCAACCCTCCTTAAGAGAGGCAAGATTATAAATTTAATCTTGGCTAAGGAATGATTGTTCGGCAAGACATGAGGATTAAGAAAGTTGAATTTAACCAATTTAAAATTGTTTTTCTAGAAAACCGTTCAAGCATGAGAGAGAGAATCAACGAAAAAATAATTAAATATTGAAAAGAGCTTTAAGGAGCTCATCAGATGAGGGTAGAACCGTACAAAGAAAAAAAAAATTTAATATCAAATGGGCCTTAAGGAGATGCTAAGGAGATCAATCACTTAAGGAGGGGGGAGACCAAGTTTAAAATTTTTGTCTAAGGAGATGTTCGGTAGGATTAGAGAGCTAAGGAGCTCTAAGGAAACTAAAGCTGACCTGCCGAACATGTACATAAGACATAAGAGCATCTATCTTTATAAAAGCTCATAAGACATAAGAGCTTCTGTGTCTCATTAAGACCATAGAAGGAAAAATCGGAATCGGAATCGGGATCGGCCCTGTCCGATCCCAATCTAAATCAGAAAAATCGATCGGGATCGGCCAAATCGGATTAGAAAATCCGACTTTTTTTTCAGAAGCTTGTTTTATTCTAAAAAAATAGAAAAAATTGATAAAAAAATTTAGAGAATATAAATACAAGTGTACAACAGTATTAGTCTAGTAAAAGAAAAAGAAAAAAGTTGTCAATCCGTGAGTGAATGGATTGTTACAAATTAGTGAATTATAATTTATATATATATAAATGAGTTGTGTTATATAACAACAAAAGTTGGATGGTGTGGTGGTAAAAAACTTTGCTCCCTAGCTAAAGGCAAGAGTTCGATCCACGCCTTGCTCAAATTTTTTTCTGTTTGTTTATTAATTCGCCTTTCGGATGAAACCGGGCTGAAATAGCTGAAATTGGCAGAAATCTGCACTATCCGCATAAATCGGCCTGAAATCAGATCGGCACCATCCGATCCCCGCTCTGAAATGGTCAATTTTGCCTTCTATGATTAAGACATAAGAGCTCATAAGACATAAGACATAAGAGCATCTATCTTTCTCTATAAAAGCTCATAAGACATAAGACATAAGAGCATCTATCTTTCTCTATAAAAGCTCATAAGACATAAGAGCTTCTGTGTCTCATTAAGACATAAGAGCTAATAAGACATAAGATATAAGCTCATAAGACATAAGAGCATCTATCTTTATAAAAGCTCATAAGACATAAGAACATCTATCTTTATAAAAGCTCATATGACATAAGAGCTCATAAGACATAAGACATAAGCTCATAAGACATAAGAGCATCTATCTTTCTCTATAAAAGCTTATAAGACATAAGAGCTTCTGTGTCTCGTTAAGACATAAGCTCATAAGACATAAGCCAATATTATAACCGAATTGGGGCCCCACAGGCCACATCATCAGCATCCACGCATCTATCTTTCTCTATAAAAAGCTCATAAGACATAAGAGCTTCTGTGTCGCATTAACACAAACCAGTGCTCTGCTTCTAGATCTCCTTCTCTTTTTTATTTTAATTTTCTCTTTTAATTCCATCGGTCGCCAAATTAGGAAGAAACAACCAGTAATGGTGAAAGCAATAATTGTCTGCAATTTGATGGACACCTTGATGCGTACCCAACGTCGTGCACACCGTGCCATCATTCGTGCAGGTCGTGCAGGTCGTGCTAGAGCACCCGGCCAAGAGAACATGCACCTTCGCATCCTGGGTACTCGCTTGGTAATAATGGGGATAATCAACGCTGTAATTGCATTTTATTTTTATGCCTTCATCAATACACGGGCAAGAAACCTAGCCTATCCAATTCCAACCTACGTGTTCTCAGTCGTTCAAGGTTTTACCTTCGTCTCGGGGATCATTGCAATGGCAACTGGTTGGTTCTTGCTCGTGCACGATAACCCTCGTCTTCATCGCCATCTTGCAAATTGGATCCTGTTACTAATCCAGTTTGCATCTGTTTTCGCCTTGGGACTCCTACTCTTGGCCTGCTCTTCTTCGATCGGTTGATTTGCATTAGGTGGCGGCCGTGAAGCACTTGCATGCTCGAGTTGTTTTATTAATATGCTGAGTCATGTGGACATGATCTGAGGACTGTGGGTGCGTGTGTTTAACTTTAAATTCATGTTTCTGAAGTCAATTAAATCTATTTGGAGTTGTTTGTAAATATGAAGAGAGTCTAATAAAGCCCCCCTACTTTGTTATTTTATTTAGCTTAAAATTAAACAGAAAAATTATAATTTTGTTTCTCGGTTAAAGACATTTTTCACCTTTTTGCAAACTATAGGAGCGAATGCTGGAGATATTCAATTTTGTCGTTAATAATTTTGCTTATTTTTTAATTTTGATGGAAAGCATATAGATACAAAGGTCCGACATTTTTATTAATATCCAAAGTTAATTACAAATTAATAAATATACCTAAAGTTGTTGGAAATTTATAAAAATATCCATACCGGCCATTTTCTGGCTAGTTTTAATTTATTTCGGTACCGGCTAGAAAATGGCCAGTACTAAATTTTTTTTTTAGAGACACTATGAATCAATAGCAATATGCTCAAATCTAACACTAAAAATTCGAATTTGTTTTTTAAATATTTGTTAGATTACTTTTTTTTTTTTTATATATAATCAGCATATTTATACTAAAATTCGCTAAATTACTTGAAATTATGTTAAATTACGCTGAATTACACAAAATTACGCTAAATTACAATAATTATGTTAAATTATGCTAAAATATGGTAAATTACGCTATATTACGCTAAATTAGGCCGATTTTGTGCCATCTTTCATAAATCATAAAAAATAGTAAAAAAATTCAAAAATAATAAAAATTGGTATTCTTCAAGTTCTTACATAACTAATTTATTGAGCTATGTAGATTGAATAATAGAAATGAAAATCTTAATCGGAAATTTCAACTCAAGTTTTGAGGCTCTTCTCTTTGTTTTTTGGCAATTCTGAATTTCAAAATTTGGCTAAGCCAACAGTGACACATGTGTATTTTTGCAAGCTTTTCGAAAAGTGATCATTTGCTAAAATCGGACACTTGAGCGCCGTTTTATGGCTGTTTGAAGTTTTGTCGTCATTTTTTGCCTTTTCAGTGAATATATCATTCCTATTCATATGTAGTTTAGCATAATTTACCGTATTTTAGCATAATTTAACATAATTTAGCGTAATTTAGCGTAATTTTATGTAATTCAGCGTAATTTAACATAATTTCAAGTAATTTAGCGTAATTTAGTATAAATATGGTAATTATATATAAAAAAAAAGTAATTTAACAAATATTTAAAAAACAAATTCAAATTTTTAGTGTTAGATTTTAACATATTGCTATTGATTCATTGTCTCTAAAAACAAAACAAAATTAGTACCCGCCATTTTCTGACCGGTACCGAAATAAATTAAAATCGGCCAGAAAATGACCGGTATGGATATTTTATAAATTTCCAACAACTTTGGATATATTTATTAATTTGTAATTAACTTTGGATATTAATAAAAATGTCGGCAAAGGTAGGATGGCTTTGTTGTAAATTATTTTTTGTCTACCCAGGTGCTAATATTTTATGTTAGGTGGTTGGAGGTAAAATTGGCAATGGATTCAAACAGAGCGTTTGTTAAGGATGTTAAGCGACTCATTGTCAAAGTTAGTTTCTTCTTTCTTTCTCTTTGTTTAGGGTTTAGGGTTTAAGATACTGGTAAACTGGTAAGGAAGTAGTGGTTGGTACAGTACGGTACGGTCCAGTGTGCTAACTCTTGTACCGGTCACCTTGTCCCGACCGCATGCTTGTTGCGGGTTAATTTTTGTTCTTTCCCCAATTTTTTTAATTTTTTTCATTTGAACTGGTGTGTCTCAAGTGAATTTTTTTGTTTTTGTTTATATAGAAGTAACTTAAATTTGTCATACTTCCCCTATCACAAAAAGGCAGATTCCATCGTTTCTCTTCGGGTTCTCTCAATCGAAAGGAAAATTAATATTTTCAATTGACATTAAATGAATGTATGTATGCGTATTTCTCTCTGCATCGAGTGAATTTTTCGAAGGAATTAAGTGACTTAAATTTATTGTCTATTTCGTTGCCAATTTAATAGATTGGAACTGTTGTTGTGACGAGACCAGACGAGAGATTGGCAGTGACTTAAATAGCTGTTTTTTTATGGTCTAATTTTTTTTTGAAAAATAATGATTTTTAAAAATTTATAAAAAAGTAGGAAAAAATTTCAAAAAAAAATATGAAATTTGGTCTTCAAACACATTTTAATATGAAGATCAAATTGAACGGTTTGGATCGACTATTTGAACTTTGAATTCAACAGTTAGAATCCAATGTATAAGAGAACCTATACATTGTAATGCACCGTAGCCCTACTCATTTTTTTGTTATATATTATGTACAATATAAATATAGTAGGCTTAGAGTTTAGCTCTCTTTCTTTAACAATAAAAAATAAAGCTTTTGGTGTTATAATTGTATTTTGTTCAAACGGTTTTGGACAAATTTTATTCAAAGTCAGATTTGAACTCTTCCATCTATGTGAAATTCGTACAAATAAATTTTGAACTTAATAAATTTAAATTGATTATGTATATCTAAACTGTCTATATGAATTTTGAAATAAATCAGACAGTACGAATTAATTTTGAACTCAAAAAATTTAAATGATTATGTATATCAAAACCGTCTATATGAATTTTGAAACAAATCAGACAGTTAATGAATGATAATTGAATTTTGAAATTTTTTTGGTCCGGCTAGATATTTTACCGATTTGGTGTTCGTTTGTCTTTTGACAATAGAAAAATTACAACAGGATAATGAATGATAATTGAACTTGTAATTGAAAAAACAACCGAAGTTAAACTTAATTTGTTTTTTTCTTGCATCTCAATTCTTGCTCATTCTTTCTTTACATCTTATCAATTTTTATTTTCATTTTTATTACAAATATATTTTATTTGATTTCTTTATTATTAAATTATAAATTATTATTCTCACCATCACTTACTACTTTTACTTTTTTTTTATAATTTAATTTTTTTCTTTTCCTAAATAATATTATATTTTAATATTGAATTTTATATTATTACAAATTTACAATTGATAAAAATATTAATAATTATTATAAAAAAATAATTTTTGACAACTAGTCTTTAGAAAAAAAATATATAGTTTCTCATGAATATTTTTTTTTAATTTAAGATTCCCACAACTATTTCTACAGTATTATTGAACATTCATTTCAGTACATTTTCATAACTTTTCTCACGCAAATCCAAAAATATAAGTTCGCATAAATTAATTTGTGTTATATTTAGAAAATACTATCTGACAAAATCCTATAACAACTGAACATGCATGCCTTGAGCATTTATCAATATTACAAATAACTCCAAATATATTTAATTGACTTCAGACACATGAATTTCGATACAAAGAAAAGCAAACACACTCACTCACTCACACACACCCATAGAGATGTCTACACACTGCAGATTAATTAATACAAGTGACCCCCATAAGGAGTGCAGTTTAGGTCCGATGGCCATCAGATTTAAATTTAGATTCAAATGGGTATTGGAGCTGTCTGATGCACTTTAATCTGTGCGTACGGATCTTAAAGCAGGATGCATACGAATCTCGAAGCAAATCGGATGACTCTGATACCCATTGGATCCAAATTTACTTTTGATGGCCATCGGACCTAATTGCACTCACACATCCCGCACAGAAATGTGCAGACTATTGCAAAGCAACCAAAGAAGAGCAGTTCAAGAGTAGGATTCCCAAGGCGAAAGCAGATGCAAACTGAATTAGTAACATGATCACCTTTGCAAGACGGTGGTGTTTGCGTGGATTATCCTTGACGAACAAGAGCCAGCCGATTGCCATTGCGGTGATCCCAGAGACGAACATGAAACCTTGAACGACTGAGAGGATTACATGCACGTAGGTTGGATTTGGATTGATGAATGTGTGATATGCGACTGCAGCGTTGATTGTCCCCATTACTACCAAGCTAGTACCCAAGTACCGAAGCTGCGTGTTCTCCTGGTCTGGTGCTCTGGCACGGCCCGCACGGATGATGGCACGGTGTGCACGGTATTTGGCGCGCATCAGGTTTCCCATCAAATAGAGTGCTTCGGCTTCCTCCATTCTGGTTGTTTATTCTAACTTGGCAACCTATGGGATTAAAAATAAACAGAGGAGGAAGGGCTTGTGTTGGAGAAACAGAGCAACTCTTTCGTGCCTTTATAGATAAAGAAGGGTATGTAGAGAGGGGATGTGGAGTGTAATTCGGAAACAAAATTGTTGTGGCCCCACAGATAAAAAAAAAAAAAACTACCAAACCAACTTGATAATCTATATGAAGAAAGAAACAAACTTCAAAAAGTACGCTCGGTCGTCAATTGGATAATTTTTTATTTATAGAAATTAGAGTAGAAGTAGGAATTTTTTTTTAGAAACCATAAATAGAAATTTTTTTTTTACCAAACCAACTTGATTGCTTTGGTTTTTACAAAAATGTAAAAATCAACTGAGATGTCATTTTGGTTCGAAATTTTTTTTTTTTTTAGACTGAATTGCCATTTTAGTCCGAGATATTTTCACAAGTTTTATCTCAACAAGTACATCATTTTTTTCGAAATCTATGAAAATGGCTCGGACCGAAATGACAATTCAGTCCGAAAAAAAAACTTCGGACCGAAATGGCATCTCGGTTCTTATGATTTTTGTATAACCAAAGCAATCAAGTTAGTTTGGTAAATTTTTTTTTAGAACTAGGGTGTTCTTAAGCTCACCAAATTTTTTGTGAGTTTAATTCCAAAATTTATTAGAATGACTTTAAATGACGAATTTAAACTGTTGAAACCGACTTACTTCAAAAGTGATTTGTTTACATATCAAATATATAAAATTTTGAATTTTTTAATTATAAATTTAAGGGGTTAAAAAAAATGTTTGTAAGTTAATTTTAATGTGTTTATTTTTTATTATTTTTAAACCCCTTCACTTTATTCTAAATTAAGTTGAAGATTTATAAATTTGATATGCAAATGCATCACTCGTGAAGTAGATCGGTTTCGATAGTTTGCATTAGTAGTCTGAAGTCAATCCAATATGTTTTGGAGTTAAACTTATTCAAGAGCTTGATAAGCTTAAGAGCACCCTAGTTCTACTCTAGAAATTAACAAAAAAAAAAAGAGGTAGGAAAATCGTGATCAATTTTCTCAATCCAAACTTTGGACAATTGGACCGGACTGTAAAATAGAAATGTTGGGATCAATTTTATCTATTCAAACATTTCTGAAATTCTCTCCATTGCGCAACTGGATCCATACATATAAGAGAGAGTAAGGGTATGATCGGAATGGAAGGATAACAAAAGTTCAATTCATTTCAATAGAATAGATTTGAAAAAGAAATGATTTGGAATTGAATTTTAGTGATTGGAATGATTAATTTAAAAATAAGAATTGATTTGAGGATCAATCAAAATAGTCATAAATTTGAAATTATTTACAGTTATGCCATTAGAAGTTTCTTACGATGCCAAGACAGCGGAGAAGAAGAGAAGGAGAGGAGATTTTTGTCTTATCAGTTTATTCCGTACATTTATTGTCAAATCCCATCGATTTGTGGAGGATTTCATCACGCGATTTGGCCTCTCTGAAATCCCATTGACTGAAATCATTTCTCATCACTTGTCTGCTTCCGATCGGTCCTATGACGCGAATACCATTTCCAATTCGTATTTCTTCATTTTGCTACTTGTTCCGATCAGAGTGTAAGAATATGAGGCCCGGTGTTTGGCAAGATTGACCATGGGATTCTCTGCCCTGGGATAATAGAAACGGGGTGGATCCTGCATTAATAATGAGAACAATAACATCCTTTTGTTTTCTCTACGTTAGTAAATGAGGAGGATTCCATATTAATAAATATATTGTGCATTTTATAGCAGCATCTAGTGTACTCAAATAGAGAGATTTTTTTTTTCTTTTGGATTAGTATCATTTTTTTCGGTCCAAACTTTGAATTGAAAAAAATGTCTCCGATGAATCCAATAACTGAGGTACTCTTTCTCTTTTTTACTATTTTTTTTAATAATTTCTATGAATAAAAAATTCTCGCCATATGATAGACCCTAGGGTACTAACGTACTGTCATTCTTAATCAATTTTATTTAATTTCTAGTTTCTGTACTCCAGTGGTACTGCATACGGCTATGTTGGTACCCACTTGCCATCTGAGTTTTTCTAACCATGCTATAATATTGTTTACTTTCGTGTTACAACATCTTATTCAACTAAGACTGGTTGGGAGATATTAGTACCCTAACTTTATCCTAATCAAATAGATTTCCCTAACTTTAGTAACGTACATAAAATGAAATTTGCGGAAAAGAATCCCAATCTATGACTCAATTTTGGGGTGACACCAATTTGACCAAAATTGGATGATTCATGGTTACGTCTGAATTTGACCATGGTAAAGCCCTGGAATTTCTTAATGGTCGATCGGTGGGGCTTTTAGTCCTTCCATATGGACCCTCTGAAAACTCAGCCGTGCCAAATCACGCCACGCATGCATGATCATTCATAAGTATTAATTAATAAAGGTCACATTCATAATAGTATTAAAGGTCCTTATCAAGGTCGTCAACAATTTTCACAAGTCAGAACCCATCTTGTTAAATACTCTCAATTTCTAAAAAACTGGATAAAAATGTTTCATGGAAGCCTATTCTATGTTCTCTCCTTTGGAGCTATGAAAAATGCAGTCTTATTTGAATCAAAATATACATCATTATACAATCTTTTTTCCTATTATATTTTTAGTTAGTTTTAACACACAAAAAAGTATTTATACTTTTAAATTATATATTTTCATATCTAACGTTTATTATTTAGTTTTTCTATTCAATTTTTTATGCATTGCATACATTCTAATATAGAAAAAGATGGTCTATAGACTTTCTACTCAGATGTAATTTATTTTTCTCTACCACATTTTTAAAAAATAATAATAAGTCACAGAATATGAATCTCACAATCACACCTAAAAAGTTATGATTGGAGAAATTAATTTTAATTTCATGAGATGATTCTAAAATAAATATATTATAAATGATAAAGTTTAAATCCAAATAAATTTATATGCATGTTGAAAATAATATTTAAATTTAATTCTCAACACATATTATGATTATGAATATTGTTTATTCTAATCTAGCAACAGAAGAGGTGATGCGCGGCCTAATTTTGAAACGAAAATTAAAATTACTGTGGGCCCACAGATAAAATGATAAGATCATGCATCTTTTTATCTGTGATAGAAAGTTGGTTTTCAATCTTTTAGAGTAATTTATGAAGAATGAATTGCCGGTTTTTCCAAACAAGATTTTTTTAATTAGAGTATCTATCAAGACTGAACTACTCAACTCAACCACCGCTTTTTCCAAATAAGAATTTTTTAGAGTGATCTTCTCTGTACAAGGTGAACACTTTCTTTTGTCCAAAATCAATTCACAAAAAAGGTCCCAAATGGGGAAAAAATAAGAGAAGGGAGACTACCTTTTGTTCAAGCTGAGCATTTTTTTTTGGGCCAAGGTGAACACTTTTTTTGAGAAGTGAGACGCGTCTGATGGACATCAGACCCAAATTAGTCTGATACATGCTCATAATCATCCGATTTGCTCCATGATATGTACGTGCTTGATCTGTGCGAATATTGAAGCAGACCGTACGGATCATAAAACGAATCAGATAGTTTCGAATGGGCATCAGACCAATTTGAGTCTCATGCCCATCAGATGCGCTCTGCTCCCCTTTTTTAAAGCTTACATGTGGTTAAACAATTTTTTTTGGCCAAGCTGAACACTTCATATCGTTGTTCAAGCTCCATTGCAAAACTGGAACTAGCTAGGGAGTCTATTGGCTAATTTAAACCGTTAATATCAATATACTTCATGAATAATACATTTACATACAAAGTGTAAAATCAAACAGTAAAAAAAATAATGAAATGAACCTTATTCTATATTAAATTAATTCAAAAATTAATAAATTTTGTATGGAAATACATCAATTGTAAAATATTATGGGAAAGAACATGGGCACCTTGTGATGCTACAAAATCAGGACAAACCGAGTGCAAATTAGGCACTACGTACTGCGCAGTTTTTGGAAAATTCACTCGGAGGATTTCCATAGCATCTCCTCTCACGCCATCGCCTCTCTCTCTCCCGTCTTTTTCCCTCAGATAAAACACAAACTATAGTCATTAACGAAGTCACGTTATGCTTGGGCAAGGCAATTTCCTATCCCTGATTTTTTTTTTTTAAATATACTTCATTTGATTTATCTTTTAAAAAAAAAGATTATATATATACTTGTGTTTGATATAATTATGTGTTATTATGAAAATTTTGCTAGACCTTATTCTATTTTTTAGCTCAGTCACAACTAACTCCCGTCGCTAATAGAAAAGACACATTTATGCCGGTATACCCTCGCGGATACTGTCCCATACTTGTAGTATATATCTGGATATGAGGCACACATAAAAAATAAAACCAGATATTCTAACAAAATAAATTGTAACAACATATGTCCATATCACAAAATTACATTATTGAAACCTTCCTACAAAATATAACCCCTCTTCAAATCTAGTGGCAAATCCCACTTCAAGCCTTGCATGCCTTGTAATTTTTTATTCCTCAGACCGTGGAAATTGATAGATTGTAAAACAAAAGTTCATCAAGCATTATATCATGCAGATCTTAGTGACATAACAGTGCCGATATTGGGATTTGGCACAAAAGAGGAAAATAATAAATGTCCCAATATATGAAGTCTTCATTAGACCGACAAGTGTGTACTATTTTATATAATTTAACTAGAAAAAAAAATCTAAACAGAGAAATGTAACATTTGTCTCCGGAAAACTGATCATTTAAAAGACGGAAGATTTTTCATATACTATATACAACATATTTTTATTATATAATAAATGATAAAATTAGTACTTTATAAATATAAAATGAGTTTTATTAGAAAATTCAACAAATTCGATAACTTTATGAGTTTTTAAAATTTAGAAAAATAAATATAAATAATTTAAATTTTAGAGACGGAAATATGTAATTTTGAGATTTCTGAGGTACGTACATCGAATACTCCCTTACCCAAATGAGAATCTTTCAGGGTGATCTTTCTGAGCAAGATTAGGGGTGTCAATATGTTGCAGGTTCCTTTCTTTTATTTTCTATTGTATGAACTGTTGTTAACTGGTTTCTTTGATGAAACGGGCCAAAAGGCCTTTTATAAAAAAAAAAAAAAAATTAGGGGTGTCAATAGTACTCTTTAATCTGTTTACCAAATCCGTATCGTATCCGAAAACATGGATAAATGTAAGATTTTTTTTCGTTAGTTTATTGGATACATGTAAGGGTAATGATTTTTTTTGTTATCTTATCCATTATCATATAAGATAATTTTTAAAATAATATTATATATTTAGATATATATTTGTATGAAGATAATAAATGATACAATAAAGTTTTGTATTTTATTAAATAGTCATAATACAAATTAGTTGTATTCATTATTTTATTTTTTTATAGTTTTGAAAAATATTTTATTGAAAACACACAATGGTATTTTTTTATCCATTTACCCGATCCGTACCGTATTCGAAAAGACAAGGATAAAGATTTGTTTCTATATCATAACGGATACGGGTATGAAAATGTCTCCACCCAACCCGTATCGTACCATTGACACCCCTAAGCAAGATGAAATTTTTTTTTTTCCCAATATGAAGCACTTTATTATTGGCGAAAGCTCCAGATAAGGTCTTAATTAATAGTTGGGAGACTACTTTTTGACCAAGCTTAGCTAAACCAATGGGACAAAAAAAGTAGAACCTTCAATATGGGAAACCGGTTCAATATGGAAGAAATGGGTGCTGATATCAGCACATCAAATTTTTTGAATCAATGTGTAGACTATAATTTTCAATTCTCCGATTTCAATCCCAAATAAATGGTCTTGATTTCTCCATGACACATCAACCGAAGAAGAACCGAACATAAATAATAATTCTTATGACCTTAATTATCCACCTACTTTTTAATCTGCAGCATTTAAAAAGAAGAAGTTTATTTTTGTTTTCAGATACAACAACATCATTTTGTCACACTAAAATTTTTGAAATAAAATTTCCTCAAAAACCAAACTATAAGTTTATTTTTGTTTTCAGATACTACAGGAAAAAAATTTATTTAATGGGCAAAAAAAGAAAGAAAGAAAGAATGGAGGTCACTGTAAACCAACGACAAAAACTTGAATGGGAAGAGCACCTGGCTTGGGTGCTCAAATGTGTATGATGTTATTCAAGGGACTTTTCTCTTCAAGTCCCTTGTTTCTACTGTTGCTTGATTTGGAGAATTGGAGTGGAAGCCTTGTACATTTCCTTTTGGGGACATCCCATAAAAGTTTTAACCTTTTGCTGATAATTCAGCAATTTACTGTACACATTGACAAATTTAGCCATAATAAAGTTTATTGTTCAAGTATGAGCCCTGATAGACTTTGTAAAATCCAGTAACGTTTCTATTAACTTTTGAATTAATTGAAGTATTAGGAAATTAATCATATTTGTAACAAATTCCATGCACATTTCCAAACAAACTTCTTTCTGAATTTTGCATAGTTTAGGGTTTAAACAATACCCCAAGTTTGACCCAACAGAGATAGGAGTAGGTCCGATACCCATCGGACCTACTTTTAGGTTCAATGAACTTTAGCACCGTACGATTAATATTAAATCTGTGCGCACGGAAATTGATACAGAATTGCATGGATTTTGATGCAGAGTGCACGAATCTTGATGCTGATCGGGTGGTCATCACACCTATCGAACCAAAGTAGGTCCGATGGGCATCGGACCTACTCTGAATTCGACCCAACATATCTCTTTACAAACTTAGCCATAATCCCCTCCAAAACTCAAGTAATTCAATATTAAAATCTCAACCCATGCAAATGCAATGCAAATTCATTTCCAACCGGACCTTAAATTTCTATTTCTTTTAGCTGACAATAAAAAATATATCTATTAATTACCCTTTTCAATTTGGACTCACAAATCAATTAAAATTGATTCGCCGGGTAATGATACTTTTTTTGAACCAATTTCAAATAACCTGATTAGCCATAATTAACTTCAAATTGGTCTAATTATTTTTAATGATATGTTCAGATATTAATTCTTTAAAATTTTGTATTTTATATAAGGCTCGTTCAAGTGTTTGTCATATCAATTTCAATTACTATAATTTAACTTTATTATATACACACACACACACATATATATAGGGGTTGGCTAAATTACTTCCGGAAGTACTTCGGTCGTAGTGCTTACAGGTCAAATTCTAATATTTTCATATTTGAAATGTCGACTTAAGTAGCTCAATAAATTAATTATATAATAAACATGTAGATTACTAGTTTTTACTATTTTTGAAAAATTTTAACTATTTTTTATTATTTTTGAATGATGACCTTTTTTTATCTAAAAATATAAAAATATAGTTTCTCATGAATATCTTGTTTAATTTTAGATTTCCACAACTATTTCTACATTATGATCGAACATTCCTTTCTGCATATTTCCAATAACTTTTCTCACGCATATTCAAAAATATGAGTTCGCATAAAATAATTTGTGTTATACAAGAAAATACTATCCGGCAAAATCCTATAACAACGGAACATGCCTTTAACATTTAGCCATATTACAAATAACTCCAAATATATTTAATTGACTTCAGAAACATAAATTTGGATACAAAGAAGAGCAAACACACACTCACACACCCATAGAGATGTCTACACTCTGCAGATTAATTAATACAAGTCACCCACCAATCTTAAAGCAAATCGGATGACTCTGATGTCCATCAGATTCAAATTTACTTTTGATGGCCATTAGACCTAATTGCACTCACACACCCCGCACAGAAATGTGCAGACTAATGCAAAGCAACCAAAGAAGAGAAGGCCAGGAGTAGGATTCCCAAGGAGAAAGCAGATGCAAATTGAATTAGTAACAATATCACCTTTGCAAGATGGCTGTGTTGGCGGGGTTTATCGTGGAGGAGCAAGAGGGACCCGATTGCCATTGCGATGATCCCCGAGACAAACGTAAAACCTTGAATGACTGAGAGGATTGCATGCATGTATGTTGGAATGGGATTGATGAATGATTGATATGAGACTGCAGAGTTGATTATCCCCATTACTGCCAAGCTACTACCTAGGTACTGAAGCTGCATGTTCTCATGATCTGGTGCTCCGGCATGGCCCGCATGGATGATGGCACGATGTGCTCGGTATTGGGCCCGCATCAGGTTGCCCATCAAATAGAGTGCTTGTGCTTCCTCCATTAGGCAACCTATGGAATTAAAATAAACAAATAAAAAAGGAAGAAACAGAGGAGGAAGGGCTTGTGTTGGAGAAACAGAGCAACTCTTTTCTGCCTTTATAGAGAAAGATGTGTACCCTTTTTTTTTTTTGCTTGTTAAAAAAAAAAAAAAAAGGGTGTCATATCAATTCTTTCCGGTGGAGAGGGAATGTGGAGAGGGAATAGGGACTCTGTGAATAGGGAATAGGGACTGTGAAAAGGGAATAGGGAATGTGGGGCTAATTCGGAAACAAAAATTGTGGTGGCCCCACATATGCAGAAAGTTTTGTGTGAGAATGGGGAATAAATTTGCTGTTATCAAGTGTGAATTATAAAGAAAAAAAAAAATCATGCGCGAATCTCAAACAATATCAACAGCTGGGATCGGAACGTGCCTGCATTTGGTAGCCTTTTTTTGAGTAACCGTGTCACCGTGAGAAAGTTAGTTTTCAATTTTTCAAGTAATCTACGAAGAATGAAAGAACCCAGGGGTGTCAATGGGTACGGTACGGGTCGGGTGGAGGCATTTTCATACTCATACCCATTAAAATTGATTTACTTATATCCTACTCATACCCATTAAAAATTAATCTTACTCTACTCTATCCTTATCTGTTAATATTACGGGTAACTAAACAGTAGCAGATGAATAACGGAGAATACTAATATAATAATTAGTTTTATTATATTTTACAAATTAAATATGAAAAAGTTCATTCATTTTACATATATGTAATTACATTTTTAATAAAAAATAAAAATATATGTGCAATCAGTTCTAACTAAATTGTTTTTTATAAATAAAAAAATTTTAAAAACACGAATATATATTTAGGTTAGTTAGACCTAAGAGTCATTTGATAGACAAATCTCCTTTAATTTATCTGCATTACATTGAGATATCGTTTTTGTGACTTCATCAAGTTTATTTGGCATGTTTTGCGGTGGGTTTTCAAATTTTATTTTAATGGACGGATAAGAGACATTTGTATGGTTCCACAGTAGAATTGAATCGGACAGTTCAAAATTATTCTTTTTAACTTAGCATGAATCTCAAAACATAAATAATACTGGCCCCTGCACCATCCCGAGTAGGCACTGGCTGGGAGTAAATCTGGACCGTCTGTTTCAATTGTGTTGAGTCAGGTACCTGGAAGGATACGGATCCTCCACAGTACGGATTTCCATACATTACTAGTTATATAGTTATATAGATCTACTCATGCAAATAGTTTACAAATTAAAAAAAGAATTGTTATTTCTATGAACCCTTACACTACAATGCAAAAATATAATCCCAGCCTTAGTGCATGTTTAGCCATATTTACATATGAGTCCGTATTCTTTGAAATAACTGAAGATTTCAGTTTACCTAAAGTCCGATCATATTTAATTCGGCATACGTATATTCAAAATGCACGAGACATTATTATTGTTGCTTAGAGATTCGTGCAAGAAGAATTTGAACGGTCCGGATTCTCGACATATCAACTCAAAATTTTAGATATATATCTTAGGACGTGTGCAAAAATTTCAATGGAAATTGCAAAGAAAATGACAAGAAATGATATGTCAGCTTGGTGATATCAGTTTTGCCAAGTCAATTTTTAATTTGTTTAATTTGAGTAGTTGTAGCTGGAACCAGAATAAATATGGTGCCCTTCACTTTAATTTTGAAGTTTGAGTTAATTTTTCTATATATGTATCCTTAAAAAAAAATTCAACATTTGATTTTTTTTTCTTTCTATTTACCCTTTGACTTAATAACCTACAATTAAAATATTGTCTAATTTAGTTTTTCCCATCATACCCTTGTGATCATTTCCCTCTTATTTAAATTCTGCGAGGGGCCGAGATGTTTTTTATTTACATTATAACAAATTGGCACCTCCGCCCCTTATTTAAGCAAAAATTGATCTAAGAGAGCTGTAGATGTGCTCTCAGTATAATATAAACCCCAATAGAAAGCAAGAGGAGGGGATGAAAACTTACCAGAATACATGCACAGCTAATGGATTTAATATTTTCCCTGTCACTAAGGCAAGCAGATGCTGATCCTGATCTCCTATCATCCCAAATTTGCATGAAACCTACCAAAACAATCAAAGAGAAGTCAGAGCTAGATAAAAGACATATTGAATAAGTAATATTTATGAAACTATGCTAAAACATAAAAAGAAAAAAGAAGAAGCTAACTTTGAGAATATATGTTCATGATTTCAGTCTCCTTTCTTCCAGATTTTAGAAAAAAATGTTGGAATTGAGACGTCAATTCCAATTAATTAAGTTTGGACTACGTGTTATATGATTAATATATCACATACTGTCAATAATATTATGAGGAATAATATAAGATATGCCTAAATGTGATTGACTGAATAATGGCATAGTAGGTAATTTCGCTAAGTTTTGGGGCACGAATGCATATAGAACATAATGTAAATTAATTATAATTGTTGATGGACCAATTATAATTAATTCAACTAATACTAGTGATAAATGTAATAATTAATTAATTATACGAAATGTTATGCATGTTATGCATATATAACATTTATGTAAATTAATTATAATATGCATATTTGATCAATTATATCAATCAATTATACGATTTGTTTGTCAGCCAAATATAATTGATTTGTATAATTGAATAGAAAAGGAAAATATGTTATGCATATTTGATTGGTTACCAAAAATGCACAAACGAATATCTTTGAGAAAATATGTCATATATTATGTATAATTTTTGACATGAATTATAAGATCTCTCAAAGATACATTTTCACTAGTATAAAAGGCGCTGGGTCTCCAAGCAATCCGGGGTAAGAAAATTTTTAGGGCACATGTGTTGTGCATAGCCACCTTATTCTCCCTCCATTAGAGAATAATACTCTTGAGCTCCGTTCGTGACTCGAGAGAGAAGAAAGGCACCAGGGCTTGCTTGGAAGGACTCGAAAGCGTACCAATCAAGCACCATCTCAAGTCAACTCGTATCAAGTGAAGTTTGCAAGTGAGATTGCAAAGCATGGATCCAAGTAAGTAACTAATGCTTCTGCTGTGTATTTTAATTCTTTTTCTTGCGCGGAGTTTTGAGTTTTGAGTTTAGGAATTGCAATTGCTAGTTAATTTAGGAATTTGGTATTTGGCTCTTTAACCTAAATTGAAATTGCACCCCTTACAAGTGGTATCAGAGCCACCTCCGTGTCAAGATCTAGGATTTTTTATTTATTTATTAATTTCAGATTTAATTTGTGCGTCATATAAAAATCTGTTTTTGATACGCCTATGCTGCGCACCAGTCAATGTTTTCTATGCCCAAGATTGTGTGTACCGAATTAAAATTCAAGCCATACATTTTTGAAAACTAGACTTGAGCACCTTTCTGGAAATATAAAGAACACAAAAAATTGTTTATTATTTTGTGAGAAAATTACATTTCAATCTTGGATTTCAATTCTGAAAACAGATTGTTGTTGTCTCTGTAATTTTTAATTTTACACAAAATCCGTAATATTTTTGTATTACAAAATATAGTTTTCCAGAAACTAGATTTCATTATCTTTCTAATGATATGTGGCACACAAAAATCCATTCAGCCAAATTCGAGATATGCTATTTTGAATCTTAACAAAAACAGAAAACTGGATACAGGAAAATCCAGTGCTGTACTCGTTTTGTCATTTTTGTTTACCCTATTAAAACAATCTAAAATCTCTGTTTTATTTTTGAATCTTCATCCACACATCATAAACTGATGTAAGAATTTTTTTTTTTGATTCACAAAATCATGATTCAAAATTACCAAAATAACATATTGCCTTAAGGACTTAAATTTTACAAATTATGAAATATTTTGGAATTTTTGATATGTGCGCACAAATTGACTTGACAAGAGATCTCTTGCTTTTGCAAGATATCTATTTTTTTTGGAAATTTGGCAAAGAAAATCTGAACTGACAGGGAACCTTCTTGAATTGTGCCAAAATTTCCAGAATTTGCTGAAATTTCCAGATTTGGATATTTTGAATTGTGCCTTTTATGCAAAAACAACCAAATCTGGAATTAGGAGTAGCTGTAAATTAATTATAATATGTATATATATATGTATATTTATATATGTATATTTATATTTATAATATGTATATATATATGTATATATATATGAATTAGTTAAATATGTATATATATATATATGTATATATATATATATATATATATATATATATATGTATATTTAGGACGAGTAGTTTTCAATTAGGATACGTCCCAAAATAAACAGATACATGATTTCAAAACCTTATTAAGACGCAATTAGGAGTACATGCCTCATCTTGCCAACCAATATTGTTCCCTCCGGAACATTATTGCTAAATTTTTTAGGACAAGATGACCCATGATAAGTTAAAAAGACGTATATTGACAACAAATTATTAATTTCTCCCTCCGGAGGATTAATTAAACAAAGTTAGTTGTTTAATATACATAAAGTAAGGTGCATCAAGAAAGGAAATGAGATACTGTGTGCTAGTGATGTCTAAGAAAAGCATTTGGGGTTTTGGTACTTAAGTAGTCCGTTTGTGACTCACCTTCCCCACTTGACTGGCCTGGTCATTAGCATGTGGGTATGTCAATCTACCCTCCGGTAGAGCGACAGAGGTTCAGTTAATACTTGTGCATAACACCACAATACCTAAGAGTACCGACTGCTCCCTCCGGGGCCTCATGCTGGCTAGTATTGTTGGTTAATATGAAATTTAAATGGAGAATTTCTAGGTCTTTTGTCAAAGCCTCTTAATAAACCTTTGAAATTATGATTAAAAATTGTGATGCATAATCTAATAGTTCTCTTGTTCAAAAATTCTAGGCAACATGACTGCCATAAGTCAAATTCCTTATCTCAATGGATCAAATTAAAAGCAATGAGAATCAAAACTGAGGCTGTTTATAGGGATGGTGAAATATGATCGTGCCTTACGTTATGATCGACCAAAGCCAGCCAAGCAAGGGGAGGAAACTCCTACTAAAAAGGCTGACATTGAGGGTTGGGATCATAATGACAGGATGTGTTGCATGATCATCAAGTTGACAACCCACGAAACACTTCAAGGTTGTGTACCTGAAAAAGATTCTGGTGCTAAGGACTACATTAAAACTCTAGAGGAAAAGTTTGCCATGAGTAAAAAGGCAGACATTCGTACACTCATGGTCAAACTCAATACTCTGAAGTACAAGGGCAAGACTGGAATTAGAGAGCACATTACTGAGATGGTTAAGCTCCAACGTGCACTTAAGTCGCATAGTTTTGACATCTCAGATGACCTTCTCATAGAATATATTTTTATGTCTCTCCCATCCTCATACAGTCAATTCAGTATGACTTACAACTGCATCAAGGAAACTTGGTCAGTAACTGAGCTTGAAGCTCAGCTGGTGCAGGAGGAAGAGAGACAAAAGATAGCTAAGAGAGAGGAGGCCCATGTTGCAACATCTAGTACTGGCTCTAAGAATAAGAATAAGTCTAAGCGCAAGAATTCTAAGGGAAAAGGACCCGCTATAGAAGCTGCAGACAATGCTAAGAAACAGAAGAAGGACAATACTCCTGCGAAATCGGGAGATCAGATCATCTGTCACTTCTGCAAGAAGCCTGGGCACATCAAAATTCACTGTACCAACTACCACTCGTGGTTAAAGAAGAAAGGTATGTGCTCTGCTTTAGTTTGTTCTGAAGTTAATTTAAGTACTGTATCAAGATATTCTTGGTGGTTAGATTCAGGTGCAACATCTAACATCAGTATATCTATGCAGGGCTGCCTAAACCTCCGCAAGCCAAATGAGGCCGAACGCTACATCTATGTAGGGGACGGGAGGAAAGTCGAAGTTGAAGGCATTGGAAAATTTAGATTATTATGTAGGACTGGGTTTTATTTGTATTTTGATGCATTAGTGGTTCCTTCCTTCAGAAGGAACCTAATTTCTATTTCCTATTTGGACAAAAATGGCTATGTATGTTCTTTTGGTAATGGAAATTTCAGTCTATATCAAAATTCAAAACAAGTTGCTTCTGGTTCTTTATCTTCTTATGATAATCTTTATTTTCTTGAATTAGACACTTCACACTTAGAAGCTCTACATATTGATAACAGAAAACGTAAATTAACTAATGAGAATTCAGCTACATTATGGCACAAGCGTTTGGGACATATTTCTATGAAAAGAATCGAACGACTTGTATCCAATGATATTCTCAAACCTTTAGATTTCACAAACTTAAATGAATGTGTAAATTGCATAAAGGGAAAACAAACTAATAAACGCAAGTATGAAGCCAAAAGATGTAATGATGTCTTAGAATTGATACATACCGATATCTGTGGTCCTCTTCCAAAGGACACTAGAAATGGTCACCGGTATTTTATCACCTTCATAGATGACTATTCAAGATATGGCTATATTTACTTGATTAAAGAAAAGGCTGAAGCATTAGACATGTTCCAAAGTTTTAAAGAGGAAGTTGAGTTACAACTTAACAAACACATAAAGGCTGTCAGATCTGATCGTGGTGGTGAATACTACGGCAGATATGATGGATCAGGAGAACAATGTCCAGGACCCTTCGCAAAATACTTAAAGGAATGCGGAATTGTACCACAATATACATTGTCAGGTTCACCTGCAATGAATGGTGTTGCTGAAAGGCGCAATCGCACTCTCAAAGACATGGTGAGAAGTATGATTACTCGTACGACTCTACCTGAGAATTTGTGGGAGAAGCCTTAAAGACTGCAGCTTATATTATAAACAGAGTTCCAACTAAAGCAACTAACAAAACCCCATATGAGATTTGGTTTGGACGTAAGCCTAACCTAAGTCACATCCGGATTTGGAGATGTCCAGCAGAGGCTAGACCTTACAAGCCGACAGAAAGGAAACTGGATGAAAGAACAGTTAGTTGTTATTCTATTGGATATCCTGAAAGATCCAGAGGGTACAAATTTTATAATCCAACAGAACACACAATTTTCGAGTCCGGTAATGCGAAATTTTTTGAGGATAATGAGTTTGCGGGGGGAGATATGACCATGGATAACATTTTCGAGGAAGAAAGGGATAGTGATTACTCCTCGGGCCTCTGTCCAGGTTTAGTCACTATTCCTGATGATACTTCGGGCCTCCGTCCGGACTCTGTCACTATTCCAGTACCGGTAAGCCTTGAAAATGCATCTTATGTCAATAGGAAAACTACACTCCCTACTCAAATTCCGCAGGATAACGTGAATACAAATGGACCCGAATCAAACTCAAATAATGACGTTGTTATGAACGATGTCAGTGGCCCTGAGCCTGTGGGAGATCCGGAAGTTGGTAATGATGTTCACGAACCTGTTCCTTATGAAATAATAGAACCAGTAAGAAGATCTACTAGAGAGAAAAGATCTACACAATCAAAGGATTATGCATATCTTCAAGAACATGAGTTTGACATTGGCATATTTGAAAATGATCCTCTTAATATCAAACAAGCTGTGAAAAGTTCTATCTCTCAAATGTGGATTAATGTCATGAATGAAGAGATGAAATCTATGTATGACAATGACGTTTGAGATATCATTCCGTTGCCTAAAGGCAAGAAACCCATTGGTTGCAAATGGATATTTAAAACCAAACGGGATTCTAAAGGCAATGTTGAAAAATACAAGGCACGTCTTGTCGCAAAAGGTTTCACACAGAAAGAAGGCATTGATTATACAGAAACTTTCTCTCCAGTTTCTTCAAAAGATTCCTTGAGAATTATACTGGCACTAGTAGCGCATTACAACCTTGAGCTCCATCAAATGGATGTAAAGACAGCGTTTCTAAATGGAGACATTAATGAAACAATTTATATGAGGCAACCGGAAAACTTTGTGATCGGTGACCCAAAGTCCATGGTTTGCCGACTAAAGAAATCCATTTATGGGCTCAAACAGGCATCTCGACAGTGGTACTTAAAATTTCATGACATAGTTAGTTCATTTGATTTCAAATCTAACTTAGTTGATGAATGCATATACCTTAAGTTCTGTGGGAGTAAATTTACATTTATGGTCGTATATGTTGATGACATACTACTTGCAAGTAACGATAAAGACATGTTGCATCAAACCAAGAACTTTCTATTTAGAAACTTCGAGATGAAAGATCTTGGTGATGCCTCATTTGTTCTAGGGATAGAAATACTGAGGAACAGATCCGAAGGTATTTTGAGACTATCCCAAAGAAATTATATCGATAAAATCTTGAGTAGGTATATATGGCATGAAAGACTGTAAAGCAGGAGATACCCCTGTTTCAAAAGGAGACAAATTCAGTCTAGATCAATGTCCCAAAACTGATCCAGAAAAGGAAGTCATGAAAGACATCCCTTACGCATCCGTTGTAGGCAGTCTCATGTATGCTCAAGTGTGCACGAGACCAGACATAGCCTTCATCACTGGAATGCTAGGACGATACTTAAGCAACCCAGGTATGGAACACTGGAAGGCAGCCAAGAGAGTACTCAGATACCTAAAGCGAACCAGAAATTTTATGCTCACATATCGGAGGTCGGAGAAGCTGGAGGTCATAGCATATACCGACTCTGATTTCGCAGGATGCGTGGATAGCATGAAGTCAACACTAGGATACATCTTCATGATGGCAGGCGGCGCTGTGTCGTGGAAAAGTGCTAAACAGACATTGACAGCACCTTCCACAATGGCAGCCGAGTTTATTGCATGCTACGAAGCCTCGAACCATGGATTATGGCTCAAGAATTTTGTCACTGGGCTGAAAGTTGTTCCTTCTATCAAGAAGCCGTTGAAACTGCTGTGTGACAACAATTCAGCTGTAGTCTATGCAAACAACAACAGAAGCTCGACTAAGTCCAAGTACATAGACATCAAGTTTCTGGCTGTAAAAGAGAGAGTACAAAACAATGAGTTGGAAATATAACATATAGGTACAGACTCCATGATAGCAGATCCCCTTACAAAAGGACTACTGCCTAAGAAGTTTCATGAGCATGTTGCTCATATGGGTGTAGTGCATGTTTAGGATAGTTAAGGAAAATGCGGGAGTCTGATTTTATTTTAAAGTTCTATGCAATGTAATTTGTAATAAGTTTTGATATATGCAAATTATATTTTGAGTCTCAATTAGTTTCTCTCTTTAAAAGTTTTGACCTCACTAAAGTAAAGAATAAGGGTGACACATTCGGAAATAGGCATGTATAATCACACCTTCGTGTAATTTCTGAACTATATGACCAAAACTAATTCATATCATCTAATTATATTTGGCATTGTGATTTCTATCGATAAAGTCACGAAGTAAATGTGACAACTGTCGTTTAAGTCCCTTGTTGGTATGATTAGTGGATCGAATTGTTTGAGAAAGTACGAAAAGAAAGACAGAAAAGTTAAAGTAATCTGCGCAGATTCAGATATATGTAATCAAAAGGACCACACTTCTCCATGTGGAAGATTGTTGGAATTGAGACGTCAATTCCAATTAATTAAGTTTGGACTACGTGTTATATGATTAATATATCACATACTGTCAATAATATTATGAGGAATAATATAAGATATGCCTAAATGTGATTGACTGAATAATGGCATAGTACGTAATTTCGCTAAGTTTTGGGGCACGAATGCATATAGAACATAATGTAAATTAATTATAATTGTTAATGGACCAATTATAATTAATTCAACTAATACTAGTGATAAATGTAAGAATTAATTAATTATACGAAATGTTATGCATGTTATGCATATATAACATTTATGTAAATTAATTATAATATGCATATTTGATCAATTATATCAATCAATTATACGATTTGTTTGTCAGCCAAATATAATTGATTTGTATAATTGAATAGAAAAGGAAAATATGTTATGCATATTTGATTGGTTACCAAAAATGCACAAACGAATATCTTTGAGAAAATATGTCATATATTATGTATAATTTTTGACATGAATTATAAGATCTCTCAAAGATACATTTTCACTAGTATAAAAGGCGCTGGGTCTCCAAGCAATCCGGGGTAAGAAAATTTTTAGGGCACATGTGTTGTGCATATGTGTTGTGCATAGCCACCTTATTCTCCCTCCATTAGAGAATAATACTCTTGAGCTCCGTTCGTGACTCGAGAGAGAAGAAAGGCACCAGGGCTTGCTTGGAAGGACTCGAAAGCGTACCAATCAAGCACCATCTCATCAACTCGTATCAAGTGAAGTTTGCAAGTGAGATTGCAAAGCATGGATCAAAGTAAGTAACTAATGCTTCTGCTGTGTATTTTAATTCTTTTTCTTGCGCGGAGTTTTGAGTTTTGAGTTTAGGAATTGCAATTGCTAGTTAATTTAGGAATTTGGTATTTGGCTCTTTAACCTAAATTGAAATTGCACCCCTTACAAAAAAAGCTAACTTTCGTTAGCATATGGCTTCTCTTACTTCATTTTTGTAGGAATGATAACAGAAGGGCACATTGTCTAGTTAATCTTGCAGAGAATACAAGCTGCACTATAAAGGCCACACGTACCCTAATTTGTTCTACTGTGTTTAGCCAGATGTAATATTTTTGGTTTACGTTTTCTCTATTTAGGTGTGATATTGTTGAAAATAAATAGGATTAGGGACTATAAAAACCGTGTATGAATGTTGGAGCAAATTTATACACGGTTGTGAACATTAAAACCATGTATAATGTCCATAAATTTTTGGAGCAAATTTTCAGAATAGTGTTTTCTTACTTTGGACACGGATTTAATGAAAATTTTGAGCAAACATGTATAATATGCCGTGTATGTTTTGTGTTTTTGTAGTTGTGATATATCTTAGAACATGTGAATTCATTTACATTTTTTTTATTGAAGGGTTCCAGTACACTCTAGTATCTTTTAAATGCTATTTTTTTTTAATTGAAGTTGTGCTCTCTTAAAAGAGAAATGAGAACTCATGCTACTGCACTAAGCCCTCTCACACACGTGTGTGCAGATATATGCACTATGCATATAAATACAAGTCAAACACACACAATTATTCTAATGCAAATCAACTGAAGAAGAGCAGGCCAAGAGTAGGATTCCCAAGGCGAAAGCAAACGCAAACTGGATTAGGAACAATATCGCCTTCGCAAGACGGCAGTGTTGGCGGGGGTTATCGTGGACGAGCAAGAGTGAGACGATTTCCATTGCGATGATCCCCGAGACGAAGGTGAAACCTTGAACGACTGCAGCGTTTCTTGCCGGCGGATTGATGAAAGCATAATATGCGACTGCAGCGTTGATTAACCCATCATTGCCAAGCTACTACCCACGAAGCGAAGTTCCCTGTTCTCCTGGTCTGGTGCCCTGGCACGGTGTGCACGGTATTGAGCACGCATCAGGTTGCCCATCAAATTGTAGGCACTTGCTTCACCCCCCATAAATGGTTGTTTATTCTAATTTGGCGACCGATGGATTTAACAGATAAAATATAAGAAAGAGAGAAACAGAGGAGTGGTTTGTGTTAGAGAAACAGAGCAGCTCTTTTGAGCTTTTGTAGTATGAAAGCAAGAATTTTCTGATTGTATCAAAGAAATTACAATAAGTTCACAAGAATTTTCATAACTCAGGTGCGAAGCCACGTGTCCTATAGCTAAAAATCAGGAGTTGCCTCCGCTGCCTAGGCAAGATGACAAGAATTTTAACTTACACTAATCGGTAGATATCTGCGTCTCCTGAAGTTTGCTCTGTTCTGTCTCAAGAAAACCTGTATTAAATGAAACACATGCCCAAATTAACCTGTGGTTACTTTGAAAATGAACACTGTAATAATATGTTTTAAACCGTGAACATTATTTTGAAACAGCGTAAGAGTTTATGATTGAAAATGAACACATATGTTTTAAACTGTGGATATAATTTTGAAACAACCTGAGTGTCTGTGATTAAAAATTAACACTATAATAATATGTTTTAACAATAACATGTTTTAGAATTGGCATATCTGGATGGAGAGGAATTCTAGAATTTTTAGAGGTACCAATTAAGCTACAGGCGAAAGAATTGGCTGTTAGGATTATGCACTATGCTTATCTATGGTTGCGATATTGTGGAGTGCAGCAACGGCTGGGTAATGTTGTTCATTGCAGAAATGTTGATGCTCAAGATGTGGGTTAGGTTCTAAATTTATGTAGATGTACGTAATAACATGCAGCTTTATGCATGATTGTATGGGTTGCTGGTACGTGTGGTACTGACTTTGTAATGCTGTTTTATTCTAATGCAAACAATTGGTAGCATCTATCAAGCTTTTAAAAAAAAAAAAAAAAACAATAACAGGTTTTAATCTGTTTAAACTGTGGATATGTTTTTTACCATGGATATAATTTTGAATAATATTTTGCAGCAACATGAGTTTCTATAATTGAAAATGAACACTATAATAATCACGGGCGGAGGTAGGATTTTAATATATAGGGGTCAATATACACATAAATATTGATAGTACTTAATTTTTTTTTCTTTAAAAGAAGTATGGGGGTCGAGCTTAAAAATGTTAGAAAATAAATGAGAGTCAAATTTAGCTTACATATAGTAATTTTATCTTTAATATTATAATTTATAGTACAAATTTAAAAGTATTGTATAATAAATGGGAGTCAATTGACCCCCATTTGGTTAAGGTAAATCCGCCTCTGATAATAATATGTTCTAAACTGTGAATATAATTTTAAAACAGCATGAGCATCTATGATTGAAAATGAACACTACCATAATATGTTTTAAATTGTGGGTAAATTTTTCAAACAACATGAGTTTCTATGATTGAATTTAAATGAACACTGCAATAATATGTTTTAAATTGTTTGTAAATTTTTCAAACAACGTAAGTTTCTATGATTGAAAATGAACACTACAATAATATGTTTTAAACCTTGGATACAATTTCGAAACAACGTGAGTTTCTAATGATTGAAAATGAACACTACAATAATTTGTTTTAAACCGTTGATACAATTTTAAAACAACCTGAGCGTCTATGATTAAAAATGAACACTACAATAATATGTTTTAAACAGTGGATAAAATTTTGAAACAACGTGAGTTTCTATGATTGAAAATGAACACTACAATAATATGTTATGTTTTAAACTGTGGATATAATTTTGAAACAACGTGAGCATCTATGATTGAAAATGAACACTACAATTATATGTTTTAAACTATGGATATAATTTTAAAACAACGTGAGCATCTACGATTGAAAATGAACACTACTATAATATGTTTTGAAGCGTGGATATAATTTTAAAACAACGTGAGTGTCTATGATTGAAAATGAACAATACACTAATAAATTTATACTGTGGATACAATTTTGAAACAACATGAGTGTTCAAAATACTGATGATAGTGTGGTTGCTAAGAGCGTGGCATTCCTCGAAAAGATATTGCAGGAGTCAAGACCCCCGAATAAGAGCCACGCTCACACCCCTCGGTCTAATGCAAAGCAATTGAAGAAGAGCATGCCAAGAGTAGAATTCCCAAGGCGAAAGCAGACGCAAACTGGATTAGTAACAATATCACCTTTGCAAGACGGCGATGTTGGAGGGGGTTATCGTGGACGACCAAGAGCCCACCGATTGCCATTGCGATGATCCCAGAGATGAAGGTAAAACCTTGAACGACTGAGATGATCATACGCATGTACATTGGAATTTGATCGGCTAGGTTTCTTGCCAGCGGATTGATGAAGGCATAAAATGCAACTACAGCATTGATTTTCCCCATCATTGCCAAGCTACTACCTAGGTGCCGAAGTTGCATGTTCTCCTGATCTGGTGCTCTGGCACGACCCGCACGGATGATGGCACGGTGTGTGCGGTATTGGGCACGCATCAGGTTGCCCATCAAATAGAGTGCTCCTGCTTCCTCCATAATTGGTTGTTTATTCTAATTTGGTGATCGCTGGAATTAAAATAAAAATATAAGAAAGAGAGAAGCAGAGGAGTGGTTTGTGTTAGAAAAACAGAGCAGCTGTTTGGAGCTTTTGTAGTAGAGAAATATGTGAAGAATTTTCTGATGAAAATGAAAGCATGAAAGCAAGATTTTGTCTGATTGTTTCAAAGAAGCTTAAAAAAAGTTAACTCAGGTGCGGAGCCACGTGTCCTATATATAGGATAAGAAATTAAAAAAACTTTTTTTTTAATAATTTTTTCTCAATAACAATCAGGAAAAATATACTTAAGATTCAAAAAGATTATAAATTATATTACATCTTAATTTTCTAAATATATATTATAAATCATGACTTTTCACTTATTTTTTATACTGCAGCGTTAATAGTGTGTATCACATGCCCAAATTAACCTGTGGTTGCTTGCTATTTAGAAAAGTCATGGATAATAGGGCTGTAATGAGCTGTGAATGAGCGAGTCTACTCATCAAGTTATTAAATGTCTCAAGTTCATTTAAATTCACTCTATTATATTGTAGACGTTTTAAAAAAAATATATATGGTTATAGTACATGCACTTATAGTAGAGAATGCCAAATTTAATTAAGACTATAGTTAATTACTATTACCTCGCTGTGATATATCGATATTAATCTTCATGAGAATACTATAGGTTACTACTTACTAGCAACTAATTAATTAACAATCTGTGTGATGAATTAGTTAGAAATTGCAATTTAGAAAGATAATGTACAGTTTTTGATCTAGTGACAAAAAAAAATACTGATCCTTCTATTTGATCTAGTGACAGAAGAAATACTAATCCGAACACATTTCTATTTTTTTGAAGAATAAAAAATATAGTTTGAATCTATAAAATCTATACTGATCCTTCTATTCATAAAAATTCAACTTATTCTTTCTATTTCTCTCTTCTTTGTTATATTTTGTACAGATAATTTTTTTCCAAAGATACGTGGACACTGTGCCGTTAAAATTTCCAATGATATATTTTTTTTTCTTTTTTGATTTGTTCAATGATAATTCTTGTCGCAGAGTCAGCAAACATATTAGCTGTGTCATTGCCTCACTAGTACTTACGAAGAGTCAGCAAACACATTAGCTGTGTCATTCTTGTCGCAGAGTCACCAAAATTCATTTATGGAAGATAACGATGATTTTCAACCAGCAATTGACGCGCTTCGGTATGACCTCACTAGCTGTGTCATTGCCCCAAGCGAAAATGGAATTTTTTTTTAAAACCATAATTAAAAAAAAAAAATTAGCAAACCAACATGATTAGTTTGGTTTTTACAAAAACCATAAAAACCGAGATGCCAATTCGGTTCTCAGTTTTTTTTTTCCTGTAACCGAATTGGCATTTCCGTTCCCCCCCTTTTCACAATTTTTTCCCTTTCCACAGTTTTTCCGCACCACAGAAAATCGAAATGAGATGGGAATCGAATTGTCATTTCGGGTCCCATTTTTTTTTAGATAAATAGCTAAAATGATGAAATATAATACTAAAAAATCGAATTTTTTTTCCCTTTGTCAAATTACTTTTTTGATAGCATATTTATACTAAAATACGCTAAAGAACTTGAAATTATGTTAATTTATGCTGAATTACACTAAATTACTTGAAATTACAATAATTATATAGAATTATGCTAAAATACGGTAAATTACGTATGAATAGGGCCTATTTTGTGCCATCTTTCATAAATCATAAAAAATGATAACAAAGTTCCAAAAATAATAAAAATTGGTATTCTACAAGTTTATTATATAACTAATTTACTGAGCTACGTAGATTGAACAATAGAAATGAAAATCTTAATCGGAAACTTCAACTGAAGTTTTGAGACTCTTTCCTTTGTTTTTTGGCGATTTTGAATTTGGAAATCCAGTATCATAGGTTCTGATGCATGCGTATTTTCATGAGCTTTCCGAAAAGTGGTCATTTGCTGAAATCGGACACTCGAGCGTCGTTTTATAGCGTTTGAAGTTTCGTCGTCGTTTTTCGCCTTCTCAGTGAAGATATCATCCCTATTCATACGTAATTTACCGTATTTTAGCATAATTCTACATAATTATTGTAATTTCAAGTAATTTAGTGTAATTCAGCATAAATTAACATAATTTCAAGTTATTTAGCGTATTTTAGTATAAATATGCTATCAAAAAAATAATTTGACAAAGGGAAAAAAATTCGATTTTTTAGTATTATATTTCATCATTTTAGCTAATTATTTAAAAAAAAATGGGACCCGAAATGGCAATTCGGTTCCCACTCCATTTCGATTTTCTATGGCGTGGAAAAACTGTGGAAAGGGAAAAAATTGTGAAAAGGGGGGGCACCGAAATGCCAATTGGTTTCAGGGGAAAAAAATTGGAAACCGAATTGGCATCTCGGTTCTTATGGTTTTTGTAAAAACCAAACTAATTATGTTGGTTTGCTAATTTTTTTTTTAATTATGGTTTTAAAAAAAATTCGCGAAAATGGTTCAAGAAAACTCGGAACACTTTGGGCCATCATTCCTAAATGAGGTCAACTGGTTTGTTCTGACAGGGCAGCTCAATTCTCGAGTAGCAAGATGGAATTTGGTGTTAATTCCAAAGACAAAGAATGCCAACTGAGTGGGACCGAATCTCCTGCCTCCTTTGGTAGGAAATTTCTGTTTTTAAAGTCACTGACACGTAGTTTCAACCACGTGTCAACCACGTGTCAGTGACCTTAGAGACAAGAATTTTCTGCTCATAGGGGTAGGTGATCTGGTTCCAACTCAGTAACCCAGTTTCAACCAATATCTATATGAAACCTAATTTACAAGGTCATCTCAAAGGTGCTGGCCTCTAGAATGAAACCTTACATCGACTCGCTCATCTCTTCCTCACAAACAATCTTCATTCTCGTAAGAGAGATCTCTGACAATATCATTCTCTTTCGTGAAATCCTGCACTCTTTTAACCAATCTTTGTATAAAATGGAGTTTTGCCTAAAGGTCAATTTATCAAAGGTGTTCGACATAATGGATTGGGGTTACATTAGGGAATTTCTGGTGCTATACGGGTTTCCGGCAAGGTTTGCGGGATGGATTATGGAATGCATCACAAAAGCTGAGTTCTCTTTGGCGTTCAATGGGCGTGGCGACAGCTTTTTTCATCTTGAATGCGGGTTGCGACAAGGGTGTGTGCTATCACCATATTTATTTATCCTCAGGATGGACCTTCTGTCAAGGGGGTTCCAATACATGGTGGATTTGAAGCAGATTGAAGGTGTTAAAATCTCTCCAACATCGACACCAATTACAAATTGTCTTTATGCTAACGACCTACTGATCCTGGAGAAGGCATCAGTCCAGGAAACATACCTGTTCATGAGGAACTTAGCTGCTTTTACGGCAATCTCGGGGCAACAGGTAGGTCCCGAAAAGAGTGCAATCTGGTTCAGTCGACCCACTACTGTAGAAGAAAGGGTTCAGCTATCAGCTTTGCTGATGGTACGGACTGGTAATACAGTAACTAAGTATCTGGGTGCTCCAATTGGAGAAGGTAGGCATGCGTATGATTTCCTTACAGAAGTATTTTCCTCTAAGACTAAATACTTGGAAGAGTCGATTGTTATCTCAAGTGGGCATGATCACTCTGATCAAATTCGTTTTGCTTTCAATTCCGGTTTTCTACATGGCAACAGCCAAAATACAGGGTAGAGTCATATCAGCACTTAATAGCCTCATCAAGCAATTTTTTTGGGGGAAACGAGATAAGGGAAGATACATAGCCTATATTTCTTAGGAAAGAATTTACAAACTGGTACTGGAAGGAGGTTTGGGTATTAGAGATTTTGGGAAAATGAACAAGGCGTTGCTTTCAAAATTCCTCTGGAAGGTGGTATCCAACTCCAGCTCACAGTGGGTGCAACTTGTTAATCGAAAAGAGTCTACAATTGCACAATTTTTTGGCGGTCAATTATGCATCTGAGGGGTGAGCTTCTACCATGTATCAAAATGAAGTTGGGAGACGGAGCTAACTGTGATGTTTTTGGAGAACCTTGGTTCCTGAGTGCCACTGAGCGGGTCCCACTGTCCTATCAGCAAAGTCGCATGAAAGTTAGTGAGCTGGTTTCACTGGATTCAGGGGGTTGGAACACAGAGCTATTAATTTCGCCTTTTGGGTATGTTGACTGTGTGAGTATTCTCAATCAGGTGCGTCCTGGTAACAACTCTGCTGGTAGTGACTCTCGTCTTCTTACTATCTCTTTTTTGAGATATTTGACAGAGGCTGTCAAAGTTAATGTGCAGCATTACAAAACAGAACAACATTTACAGCTTTTCCTCCTAAAATTCTTAAAATTCTACTCTAAGCCATCGCACTCCACAGCCTGGTCTCCTGAATCGCCCATCGTGCTGTGATCTCAGGGGGCAGGGACTTCCTTGCAAAGATAATTGCATTGCGTTGCTTCCATAATGCCCAGCACACCGCAGTTATAGCCAACATCTTTTCCTTGCGACAGGTTCTTGCACAGATAGTAGAACGATCCCAAGTGTCTTGAACTGAATCACCTCGTGTCAGTAGCCTGAAATTGAAATTTCTTTCTATACATGCCCACACCCTGATCGCATACGGGCACTCGAAAAACAGGTGTAATGCTGTTTCTAGGGAACATACCTGACACATGGCGCATTTGAGCTCGCAATTGAATTTCCTTCGCGCCATAACATCGTGTGTTAGGAGTTTCCCTTTAAGCAGCATGTACAGAAAAATTCGCACTGTTGGTGGGCATTTAGTTCGCCATATCTCCTTGTATCGCCATCCAATTTTTCCGGTTCCTGATAACAGGTCATATACCGATTTTGCTGTATAAGTCCCTGATTCCCCAAGAAGCCATTTAATGCGGTCCTCATGAGTAGTGAAGGTTGGGTAAGGGAGGGGCTGTGCCTGTGGGGCTATATCATGGAGGATTTGCCAGGCATCTCTCAAGGAAATTCTTTGGAATAGTGGTCGGGGCATGTCCCCATTGGAGCTCAGGATAGGTCTGTCAGCCCATGTGTCGTACCAAAATGAAATTTCAGTGCCTTGACCAATTTCCCATTTAGTACAGCAGTGAAATAGGGGCTTAATTTTTCGCAGTTGCCTCCAGAAAAAGGATCCCTGCACCGACCATATTAAAGGGCCGTCTGTGTTTGTTCCAATACGCCGTATCTTGGAAATTACAGAAGTCCACAGCGAGTCTGACTCCCTATAGGCCCGCCACCACCATCGCAATAAAAGAGAAATATTCCTCAATTTCAGGTCAGCAATACCCATACCTCCCCATTTCTTAGGGAGTGTTACCGAGTTCCAGTTTAAAAGTGAGATAGCAGCCTTGCCATTTTCCTTTTGGCCCCACAGAAATCCCCTTCGTATTTGGTCCATCCGATCTATGACCCACTGAGGCAATGTGAAGCATGCCATATAATAGATTGGAATTGCAGATAGCACCGAGTTAACAAGTTGCAACCGTCCACCTCTGGAGACAAGCTTTTTCTTCCATCCCTCCAATCGCTTCTCCATCTTCTCACTATCTCAAAGCGGGTTATTCTCTGTTTAAATCTCAATTTGGTGTTTTTCTTGAATTTGCATAACTCAAATCTAGACTATTAATAAACTATTGAGATGAAAAAACCCGGAAACCTATTTTTAATCCCACTATTTTAATATTATGTGATCCATCTGACACGAATCTTGTAGAAAAAAGATCTCAATCCAAGATCTCTCTCTCTCTCTCTCTCTTCTTTTAACTAGATGCAAAGCATGACATTGCTTAAGTCTCTGTTGTTCATTTCTTTTAAATTACAATGACACATTGATAATGAGAGTGATGTCGTTATATTAGCGAAATTTTTTTTTTCTTTTTAATACAAATGTTAATTGCAAGGTTCTAAATAGCGTTTATAGCGTCATAGTGGGAAGGCTACAAAAAAAGCTATAGCAAATAACGTCGCTATAGCGGAAGCTATGCCACATAGCGTTTTTTTTTTACATTCCGTATATTCAATATTTGTACTAAATATCAACATTATCTAAAGTCTCATAGAACAATAAATAACACTAAAGTAATTAAGAAATTATAATATTCATATTGAATCAGTACAAAGTCCAAATTGCGGTTCAAAATATCTATAGTAATATCATAAACTATCGATTTTTCCTATTAAACATATCTTAAGCATCATGATTCATGACATAATCTATTTTTTTTTTCTATTCAAATTTCAATTTCTATTCCCAATTTCAATTGATTTATCTGTAGCAAGTAGCAACAAATTCAATTTCAGTTTGAGCTTTTTTGGGTCTTTATTTAAAGCCCATATAAATTGCTTAAAAAAATCCATATTGTTTTTTTTTTGAAAAATTTGGCAGTGGCTGCCAAATAGGTTTTATTAAAAAAAAAAAACCATATTGTATAGCGGCCGTAGCGCAAATAGCGGACCGCTATCACCGTTATAGCGGCCATAGCGCAAATAACGTATTTTGATGTCATAGCTTAGCGTTTGGGGTCCAAAAACGCTATAGCGGCGTTATAGCGCCGCTATAGCGCGCTATTTAAAACACTGGTTGATTGTATAAGCACGAAGTGAGTCATTTTTCAAGTAGTATTTCTCATAGTGACAAATGAATAATCCAGAAGTTTGGTGAGGTGAAAAATTCGTGATTGTATAATTCATAAATAATTCGAAATTATACATTAAGTTCAAACCAAAGATCTTAGTCCCACAAGAGAGAGAAAAAAAATCGCGAATAATTTGCAAATATTTTGTAAAAATCGGGAAAAATTCGTAAAATTTGTGAATTATTCGCGAATAATTCGGAAAAAATTCGGAAAAACAAATAATACGTGAATTGCTTCGGTGAGGGTTCAAATCCGAATTATTTGCGAATAATTCATGAATCTTGTCATGATTCTATTTCTCCAACCACGACCCGTTATATATATGGTTACTTGTTCCACATCATAGAATATCCTCAACAACACAGGGGTTGACTTAGTGTTTGGCAAATACCCCCACGGGTCAGACCCGTGCCCGTGCACGGGTACACGGGTTCAACGGGTACGGGTTGAGAAGGGCCGGGTACGGATTTTTTTAAAATTTACCCGTGATACCCGTCCCGTTTCAAACCCGTACCCGCCCGTACCGACCCGTAGACCCGTATTACCCGTACCCGTACCCGAATACCCGTGCCCGCCTACCCGTAGACCCGTGCCCGCCTACCCGTAGACCCGTGCCCGCCTACCCGTACCCGAACCCGAACCAGAGCAGAACCCCTGTACTTTTTTTTTTTTTTTGAAATTTGAATTTGTTTCCCCCCCCCCCCCTGCCCGGGCCCCTACCCCTCCAGCCCCCCCCTCCCACCCGGACTGTACATGTGATGTCCTGTATTGTTTTGAAAATATGGATTGATTCAAGTGGACCATATCTGGCCGAGGTTTTTTCTGTTACCGGGCCCCACCTAAATTTATTATGTTCCGTTAATTTTCCATATTAAGATATCTTGGAAATTCTATATCGCATGTAGAATAATTTTATCCCTTGTTATTTCCAATGACAATTTTTTGAAATAAATTCCATTCGTCAGATGAAATGAACTCAGACCATCGAATGTTTTTTTTTACTGTAGTGGAGCAATTCACTAATTAATTTATTAAATAATTTATATTAATACATGTTTCTTGCATGCACCTATAAAAGAATATAAAAGAATAAGTAAGAAAAACTAACACATAATATAACAATTAACGTATTAAATAACTAATCAAGTCGTAAAAACCTACTTATTAGTTCTCAATGTTTATATTATGTTATATTAGTAGATTATTTAAATGTTAGAACTTGTCTTAACATTATTTTTGGACTAATTATTTTTCTACAATTTTTCTCTATTTATTTTTAATACAAAACAAGTTTATTTGGAAAAATCCGAGTTTTCGAGTTAACTCATTTGATTCCTACCAATTCACTCGATTCTGATTCTAAAATCAATTCTATGGTCAACTGACCGATTCCGCTTCTGATTTTTTATTTTCAGAACCATGGTTATCATAGTAGATATTTTTTGTGTTTAACTGAGGCAATTCTTATGGGAATTTAATGCTATAAAATAAATAAAAGCGAGAGTATGGTACTTTGCAATGTAGATTCATATGAAAATAGTTGAACTTTTATATTGAGATAAAACCTATTAAATTAAATACAATATCAAAATATGCCGAAAAATTCAATAAAAAATCACATAATATAATAATTCAGTTTCATACATTAAATTAGATGACCTGACAATAATGATTTCATAAAAGCACAAATACATTAGTTTATATAGTCCAATAAAAATATAAATCATTAGATTGTACTTGTACATGTCAACAGAGAAGAAAAATATATGTCAAACGAACAAAATATATATAATGTAACATAACTACCAAATAGAAGTCAGACTACATAAACATATTTCAATCTTAACACCCATAATATTCCTCAACGATTAAGTAGGCATCATATATTTTTTTCATTACCTATATATTACAATCAATTAACACAGCCCAAATTGATACAATAGAACCAAGCACCCAGAAGCAAACTCAGCGCTTACCCAAGAAACCCTGAGCCAATTTCAAGTAGTCTCCAACCCCATTACCCTCTGACTCGCCACCAGCCGAATGACCAGAATGCCCTCCTCCTTGGCTCTTCAAAAGTCCCTGTGCCAGCTTAAAAAAAAAACAGAAAAAAAAACAGCAGCCTAAAAAAAAAAAAAAAAAAAAAAAAAACCCGCCCGGACCAGATCCGTTCTACCCGGATCTAAACCCGCTTACCCGTGACCCGTATTGCCCGGGAGATTTGAGAGGGGTCGGGTAGGATTTTTCAAAAAAATACCCATGCTAACCCGTCCCGTGTCGCCCGTGACCCGCGTTGCCTGTGCCCGCCCGCCCTTACCCGTTTGCAAAACACTAGGTTGACTTGAGAAGTAGGAAATCCAGCAGAATATTCGCTCCGTATTCTTTATCTTGTTTTCCAATTTCGAGGGATTTTCACTCATTTGTGACCACTTATCCACCGGTCTTGTTTAATAATCATTCCACGTGCCTCACACCCTCTTCTAGTCTCCTTGCACTACACTCCATTCAAACTATTAAATATAAAAGTAATATACTATGAGCAGAGGCTGCCAGTCGCACTAGGCTGAAATTTTTATTAATCGAAAAAAATAAAAAAAATATTGAAAAAGGGCTGAACTGTTGGCGGAATTATAAATATAGGTAGGCCGGGTCGAATCGTACCGTCTCATGAGACGAGATGGACCTCCTCAGCCCGATTAAGAATTCGCTAAACCCAGCGCTAATCCTAATTCTTGGAACGTCCGAGCAAAAAAAAAAAATTGAAAGACCCAAGGACGGGTTGGACCTCCCCGTCCATGGAGCGGGGAAACAAAAAAAAACCGAGGGACGGGATGGACCTCCCCGTCTGAAGTGTGGGAAAACAAATAAAAAAATAAAAACCCCAGGCCCGGGTTGGATCTCCCCGTCCCAGGCCCAGCAATTACAAAAATTGCGATCTATCTGTCTTTTGCTCCTGTCTCCCTCTGTCTCGCGCTGCGCCTCACCGACAGAACAAAAAAACGCAGCGACGCACGCCGCATCACCTCAGCAACCCCACGCGACGCACGCTCTGCTCGGCCGAGAAGATCCATCCCGTCTGTGTTCGCAATTTTCGGCCCGCCCAGCCCACCCCTGTCCACTCTGCGCCGGTGTTGAGATATTTTTAAAATTAAAATTAAATTAATTAGTTTAGAAATCATTTAACTTAGAATAATTCACTACTATTAGTGTATTTACTACTATCAGTTTCGGTTTAGGATTCATGATAATTGATAATAATTAAAAAATTAGAGTTTATTATCAATAATTGGATAATTGATAATAATTGGAAAATTAGGATTTATAATTTAGGATAATTGATAATAATTCACTACTATAGTGTATTTACTACTATCAATTATTGATTACTACATAAAAATTTCGGTTTAGGATTTAGGATTTTAGAACAATTGATAAAGTAGGGTTTAGGATTTAGAAAAATTGATTATATATTTTTAGGCTCATTTGATATGTTGTAATAAATTTCATTTAATTAATTTATTTTGATTAGTCCATAGCATAGAATTGAGAGTATTATTAATTCTAGCGTTATATAATTCTTTCAAAATATTATGCATGCAAAATGTCAAGCAGTCGTGGTCTCACGGATGAGGTTGTTTTTGATCCGAAATTGTCGGCAAATAATTTTAGCGATTTATTATGGATGCCGCATGACCAACATAAGGTCTCACGGATCCATGACGATGTAAGATACTTAATGGCTCATATAATTTATTTATTTTATAAAATGATATAAAAGTTTGAATTATAATATTTTATTTTAATGAATTTGTTTAACCTTGACAGGATTATAGAGATATAGGAGTGGATCCTCGACACCTCCGGACTGGGATTGCGTAACACCCCAGTTGCGAACCATTCTTGCTTAGACTCGGATTGTATCAGGTTTCTCAAATGGATAATATAAATATTGACCCATCACTTCTCGCTGGTCTCGTGGAGCAATAGAGACCAGAGACCCACAGTTTCCATCTTCCCGTTGGAGAGATGACAATTACTCTACAGGATGTTTCTTGTCTCTGGGCGCTGCCGATCATGGGGTCACCGGTGACGGTTCCCTTCCGACGGTACTTGGTCTGTCTTAGTGGATCAGCTTCTTGGAGATGGGGCCGCAAGTGCGTTGCTTAAAAAGAAGAAGAGATCGGGGCCAACCGATGAGGAAGAGGTTTGCATAACGACTTCTGGGTATGCTATAAATTTGAAGAAATTACGTGAATGATTTGCTGTCATGCCAAACACGCAGCCGGGTGAACCTATAGAGGAGCAGGTACGCCAGTACACAAGGGCGTATGTACTCGACTTGTTCGGGTCTATGCTTTTTGCTGATTTGTCGGGAGATTCGGTTCCGGTAATGTATTTACAATTTCTACAAAATCTTGATTCACCGAATCAATACAACTGGGGTGGGGCTGTTCTAGTGTGTCTCTATAGGTACCTTTGTGTTGCGGTTGTGCGTAAAACAAAGACGATGCATGGACCGACCGTGCTTCTACAACATTGGTGTTGGTCCCGTTTACCGACCGGCTGTCCTCGTCTATGGCTTGATTGGACTCCAAAATGGGGCGAACCAAATGCACAAAAGTGTCCTACATTCGGAACGAAGTGGTGTTGTCTCCATGATTACCGACAAGGTCACCATCGGAGTGGAGTTAGTTACTTCCGCGATGAACTGCATGTTGGATTCTTATGGTACTTAAAGCAGCGGAATTTCAAAATTTTGACAAGAAAAGTACCAAAAGAGATCATCATGTGTGATTGAAATCAAACCAAAATCTATTTCCAAATCAATAAGCATCATACCTTTAGTTTCTTGTCTCTAACAAGAAAGGAAGGTCCTTGAGATGTAGGGTTGTAGCCTCCACCTCCTTGTTGATGCTAATGGTGGTTGATGTCTTGCAGCGCCTTGGTGGTTGATGTGTGCGTGACTTAGAACGCCTTGCACCAAGATAAGACTCCAAAGTAGAAGTCCTCCACGGTATCCACCAAGAAATTAATTAGAAACCAAAATTTCCTCTTGCTAGAGAGTACTAACTTGGTTGCTCCTTAATCCCTATCCTCCAAGAGAACTAGATCTTGAACTTTTAGGGTTTGTGAGTTCTCAACACATGAGAGAAAAACAAGAGAGAGAGAGTTTTGGCAGAACTTCAACTCTCAAAAACGAATTCTTCTCAAAAGGAATGAGAGGGAGAATATATATAGCAAAACAAGGAATGTGAATTCTGTTCCCAAAGTTAACCCCACGTTCTATCACGTTTTTTACCACGATCTAATTCGAATTAGATTCTGTCACAGAAGGAGAAGTTAAAGATCTTTCTTTTACCTTTCCATCCATATATTATACGCCCAAAACGGACATCGTATGAGAGAGTTATGGTCCAAATACGAAACATGCGCAGCAGTCACAGAATATGGCGGTTCAAATTAACCACCACGTTCTATTGCGTTTTTGACCATGATCTGTTTCTAATTTGGCTTTCCTCCAGAGAGGCAAAGTTCTAGATATTTCTTTTACCTTTCCATAAATATATAGAATGTTAAAAACGGATTTATTATGAAAGAGATATGGTCAAAATAAGAAATGCTGCGCAGCAGTTATCAGAAAACGTGGTAAACTATTTTGGGTGAACTTTTTAATTAAGGAAACAATTCATAAATAAACATGGGCCATAATTAACAACAGCCATTAGGCTTTGTTTATTGGGCCAAGTTCTATTTTTTTCTTGTTTGCAATAATCAAATACAATTAATCTAATTAATTGTAGTATCATATATAATTATCTCAAATAATTATATTTCTCATGGTTTGATGGAGAAACTAATTTATTTGTCATGTCATACATGTCAAATAAATTAAGGAGCATTTCTAATTCATTTCTTATTGGTGTGACCCTGTGGGATCTATGTCACATGGCAATAGAATCTGAAACTCCTTTCGATTCCATAAACTACAAGCGGCACCTAGCAATATGCATTGTAGTTACCCAAATGACACAGATGATAAGTACCATACTGTATCACGATCCCTGAGCAACAATTGCCTCGTGTCAATTCCATGTCTCATGATATCATGAATAGATCCAAGGTAGGAACGTGTCATCCTTGCAAATCTACTCGTTTCTTGATTCCGAAATAATTCAGTAATTATGATTAACTCCTTAATCATATGTGCACATACTTGTATTATTTCATCAAGGGGCCCAGTGATATCATCACTCATTTACATGAGGGACATTGGTATTCTTGATAATTACTATCTCTCCACATGAGAGACACATACTGAGATAGAATCTGTATGACTGTCAGTTACTGACAGTGTTGGATAATACCCACGAATATGTATTCTCATGTGAGAGAAACAATTATCTCATACCTTAGAATTCCAGACACTAATAAAACATTAATGACACAAACACAATCCATATTAAATGTTTTATTTTGGTCACGTCCAATCCCTGATCTCCATCAGGTATCCATTTGATTAGATTGACAACCCCTTGTCATATGATCTGCAGAACATAATCATCATCTAATCCAAATGCTAATCTTATACCGGTAATTTAATGTTCCTTGTTAATTACCAAGACTAGGGACACTTTTAGAGTATTTATTAACTCCTTTATAGAGTTCCACAATTCCAAGTCCTCAACTTGAATGATCTATAAGTAATGAAATACTCAAGGAACAAAATGATAAACAAATCATTCAATTACATAAACAAAACTTAGAAAACAATCATCCTATGATTGGCTTCTAGATCACAACACTAACACTGCAGAAGCTCGAAGATTACATGGTCAGATGGGAGCCTTACAAAGATATGTTGGAGAAGATACCGCCTCAGCTGCCGGCACGAGTTCATGAAGAAAGTGGTGTATGGCTAGCTCGTGTGCCACTTGTACACTTTTGGATCATTGACCATCACTACCCAGATCGTGTGATGCGTCAATTCGGATATTCACAGATCATCCCACCACCACCGCCGCTCCTGAGGTTGAGGTACGCCGGTTACATAAAGTTGTCCACGGTGCTAATGCGGGACGATCAAGTTGGTATGTTAAGCCCAGACCTACGTAGATGAGGCATCTAATCCAGCAAACCACTTGGTTGCTCCGACCGGGTATTGGAGTCAATCGAGATATTGTCATATCAACGTTGGTTCCAGGATAATGGCATGTTCAATATCTTCTTGGGAAAGCGATGCATAGAGGGTCTTGATGATCCCATTCCATAATATCGAGATGAGATTGGCGAAATAGGGTACATCCCCAGTGCTCCAAAATCCACACGTGATGTAAGTTTTATTAAATTTTGAATAATTATGTGATGATTTTATTCTTTTATATATATAACCAACTTTTTCATTTATTTTGCAGGCATTACGAGGGATAAAGCTGGTCGCGAGGGCTATGCGATTGACTAAAATGAGGCCATTCAAAGCAATAGGGAAGTTTTTTCTCAAAGCAAGTTGTGGCCTTCTCAGAGACAACGGTATGGAAGTTAAATTACAAACCATGTTTAGGGATGCCGGTCTTCCGGAGAATATCGATGATATCTCAGTTGGTGAAGGCATAGAAGAACCCATCCCCAACTTGCCACAAGATGTAGATCTCAACTATCATCAGAGATGGATGGAAACAAACGACGGGTTAAACGAATATCTCAGAAACTTCCCATGATGATAACGATCACCTGCCTCCGGCGGATCAACACATGGACCCTCCTAATTATTGTATTCTGTCTGACCAAACGACACATCATCAATATCATGATAACGATTACCTACCACCGACGGATCAACCCAATGACTGTACTGATTATTATATTCTGTTTGAACATGCGGTGACAACTCGTTCACATCGAGATAAGGATGCAAATAAAGGTCTTGCCTCGGTGTTGTGTCTGATGGGGTTCGAAGACACTGGGACTCGCATAGTGAGCACTATATTGGGTCTGTCGAGGTTCTGGTTGTGTCTCCGGTACCATACTATCAGTGAATAACTGCTGTTGCATTTCACGAATGATTGGAACCAACTCAATGTATAAATTGATATAACAATACTGGATTTGGGCAAACATACTTTGGTTATAAATACCTCTCCAACTCTGATCCCACACGATTTCTATTTTCTCATAATAACGTCGGGTTGTTGTACCAACATTAACCCGTGCATGTGCTTTTAGGTTGTACTCACTCTCGGAATATCCAAGTTGGCGATAAATTTCACCTTTCACATCATGCCAACCTTGTTCACCAGTCACACTCAATGAGAATTGAAGGCTAATACTGTACTCTACTCCTTTACGACCGTGTCGTATTTCATCACCGAAATGAATCCTCACCATTAGCATGATTAATTATTTTTATGAATTAGCCTACACAATAATAAATAAATTACATGTAATTATAAATTTAAACAAGTTCACTGCTTCAAACAATATATAATTAAAAATTTAAACACGTTCACTGCTTCAAACAATATATGATTAAAATTTAAACAAGTTCAAACAATATATAATTAAAAGGCGTATTTTTACATTTTTTGTATTTTACATAGGAGTGGCTATATATAAAAAAAATACAAATTTTAGTTGAATTTCTATGTACTTCATAAAAAAAATTTGGAAATGTTGGAGGTAACTTAGCCACCTCTGGACTTACTTACGTTCTGCCCCATGCTTTCTTAAAATTTTGTTACCCCTTTTAACGAAGAGAATTTATAACAGAATAACAATACTCATGTTAATTAAAAAGTAAATTTTAAAAAGCTCGAATATGATCAATTATTATAATAATTGTATTTATACTCATTAAACATTAATTAATTGTCAAAACCTTCAAGGCATCTCAAGTGCAAATATTAAATTTTAAACCTACGAGTGTACGACTTCTCATACGGAAAACAATATTTTAATTTATTGTATAAAAATGATTTTTACTTAAAAATGCAAATTTATGATATACTGTGATTTTTTTCTAACAAGATTACAAAAAATCAGTTGATGTTTCTTATGTACAAAAGTACCACTTTTGCTCAAAATATATGTATCATCTTTGTTTTCTTATACAGTTAATGTACTTTTTGAAAATTTAATTCAATTATGCAAGTGCACCATATATTCTGGTACATATATGTAACAAATTTGTAAGATATAATAATCCAATTTTGATTAAGATACATTTCATTGAATATAAAATGCAAAAAAAAAAATTTTTTTTTTTTGCTGTATAAGAATATGTAAATAAATATGTAAGCAATATGTAAATAAATAAATTACATATAATTAATCATCATACAATATGTAATTAAAAATTTACCTATTTGAGATGTTTCTGTGCTTCACTGCTTCAAACACGTTCTAGTAGCTCTAAATAAGCAAGAGTGAAATAATTAAACAGCTTCTGTGCTTCATTGCTTTAAAGAATGAAATAATTAAACTGGTCTGTCTCTCTTAGAGAAGAGTTGCGAGTTGCAGAAGAGAAAGAAAAGAAGGCACATGTTATTTTAGCCGTAAGACTTGCGTTTAAATAGGGCCTGGGACGGGGAGGTCCAACCCGGGCCTGGGGTTTTTTTTTTTTTTTTTTTCCGCTTCTCAGACGGGGAGGTCCTATCCGGCCCTGGGTTTTTTTTTTTCCCGATTCTCGGACGGGGAGGTCCAACCCGTCCCTGGGTTTTTTCATTTTTTTTTTAAGCTCGGACGGTAGGATTAGCGTTCTGTGGTTTAGCGAATTGTTAATCGGGCCGAGGAGGTCAATCCCGTCCCATGGGATGGTAAGTTTCAACCCGGCCTACCTATATTTATAATTCTGCCAACCGTTCCGCCCTTTTTCGATATTTTTTTTATTTTTTTTCGATTAATAAAAATTTCGGCACCATAGGAGGTCACTTCAGATAGGGAAGAGGAAATCAACATTGCTCTGTGCTTCTCGAAATATGGGCAGTCCGATGGAATTCTCATCCTCTGAGATATCTCATATTTTGCGCGACTTTCTGGAACTCAACCGTTCAAATAAGTTCGGCACGAATCTCAAAACTAAATAATACTGCCCCTGCGCTATCCCCGAATAGAAACCGGACACGTCGGTCACGCAATATATGAGATATCTCAGAGGATATGCACGCATCCCGATGGGCGACGGACCAAATTCGGTGCAAATCAAATATGAACTGTTCGATTACCGTTAGAGTTCGTGCAGAAATATCCGTACGAACTTGAAGTTTTCTGCACGAATCATAATGTAGATTGAACAGATTGTACCGAATAACGGACTGAATTTGGTCCAACAACCATTGGACACTCCCCAGTAACTTATTTATCCTCGTTACAGTTTCCAACTTTCCATCCTCTTCTCTTTGACTGCGAGGTGCTAACAGATGACCGACAGCTGAAGCAACTCCCCTTCTTATTTATTACCATTCTCACAATGTCTCAACTTCCAATGCCTTCTCCATTCTTCTCTCATCTCCCTTTCATCTTCACCACACTCCATGCTAACCAGTTGGGATCTCCGCCTCCGCCTCCGCTGGCTCTTCCAGGGCCGCCGCCGCCACCGCCACCGCCTCCGCTTCCTCTTCCGCAGGAGAAGTCGCCGGAGCGGAAGCGAGAAGGTTGCTGGTGACGAGGCGCTCGATCCCGTGCTTCTTATCTCTGGAATGGGAGGATCGATCTTGAATGCGAAGAAGAAGAGTGACAGCAACTTCGAACTGAGGGTCTGGGTTCGGATTTTTTTGGCGAATTTAGAGTTTAAGAAGTATCTCTGGTCCATGTACAATCCAGACACTGGTTTGTAGTTGCTTTTCTCTTCTTTTTTAATTTCACTGGTGTATTTCTGTACTTCAGATTCTTTAAAAGATTGCGTCTTGGGATGTTTTTTGGATTAGTTTTAGTATAAATTACGATTTCTAACCCAATTAGGAGAAAGAATCAGCTATAAACAACTTATGGAACATCACTAATAGAAAAAATAAACCTTTTCAAGACAAGTTAAACTTCTGAAAGGGAAGAAAATTTGTTGCTAAATACAGAAATATAATGAGCTAATTTGAAGATTATTTAACTATTGTAGTGTACAAGCTTTCCAAATTAGAGCATACAAGGATGTGTGTATATATATTTGGGATTAAAAAAATGTGTTTTTTTGTTGCTGTTTCAGGTTTTGTGGATCCACTGGATCCAGATATTGAGATTGATGTACCAGATGATGATTCTGGGTTGTATGCTATTGACATTTTAGATACTTCTTGGGTAAGTCCCTAAAATTAATTTTTTTTCGGTAATCCAAATCTATTAGTTCATCATGTATGATATTTAATGATGGCTATATTTGGAAAAAAAATATGTTCATGTAAACTTTGGTACTCATGTTCTTTAATTTCTTGGTCAATATTGCTGTTTATATATAGAGGATGGCTAATATCAAAACGTTTGTTCCTAGGCCGTGGAACAAACGCTTCGGTTTTTACATTTTCAAAGTCCCAACAGTCGATCCAAACCGTTCAACAGTCCATCTATAATAAAATGTGCTTGGAGACCGAATTTTAAATTTTTTGGAATTTTTTTACTATTTATTAAGCCAGTTTTAAAATCGTTGAAAAAATCTAGAAAATTTTCACTGTTTATTAAAATCAACGATTTTAAAATTGATTTAATAAATAGTAAAAAAAATCCAAAAAATGTAAAATTTGGTCTCCAAGCATATTTTAATATAGAGATTACATCTAACGGTTTGGATTGACCGTTTGAAATTTGAAAATGGGAAAACCAATTCGTTGTACCATGGCTCCGGAACAAACGTTTCGATATTAGCGAACCTCTTATATATACTAACCTGCTAATAAAAGTTTCAGTTGGTCTAATTTGGAAAACATCCGAATGATACTAAAACTAAAATTTTAAGACCCTTTCTTTATAAATAGGGTCGACCACTTATTGGAGCTAGTTACCATTGTTTCTTCTGTTTATTTTATCCTAACATTTGTTGGTTTAATGCAATCGCAGCCAATATTTTTCATCCAAATTACTTGGAAGGTCTGACTCTTTTTTATTTTATTTTTAAAATCAGTTTGTAAAGATTTTGAGTTTGGACGAGCTTTATCATTTCCACGATATGATTGATATGTTAGTTGAATGTGGATATGAAAAGGGCACAACACTGTTTGGATATGGCTATGACTTCCGGCAAAGTAATAGGTAAAAGTTGGTATTTTCTTCTAGTATGTTGTAGTTAAATTGAAGGATATTATGCTAATTGAACAAACCAATGTTATAGTTTATTACTTGCATTAAACAGGTTAGAGAAAACAATGGCTGGTCTGAAAGCAAAACTAGAAACAGCATATAAGGCCTCGGGTGGGAGAAAAGTTACATTGATTACACACTCCATGGGTGGATTGCTTGTTCGGTGCTTTTTAGCACTATACAATGATGTATGTGCATATCAATATATATATATTTTTTGGTATCTCTGCAAAATGTCAAACTGTTGTATATAGCCCTGCAAACAATAAGTACTGTATCATTTATGAAGAGAGAAGCACTTTTGGAGAAGGGGGTTATTTGAAAAGTGAGTGGCACAGGTGGTACTTGTAAATATATTCGGGCGCAGTTAGAAATTTCTTATGTTTTGTATTGATATGCATGATAGCAACATATTTGCAGAATGATGCCATCATATTTTGACACTTTGCAGCGGTGCATATGAATTAGTCCCTATAACATTTTGTTGATGATGTGATATTTGTCTGTTTTGGCTAGATTTTTGCTAAGTACGTGAAGAAATGGATTTCCATAGCTTGCCCATTTCAAGGTATTTAATATGCACAAACAATTTATGTAAATTAAGAATAGCTAATTTGCCAAAGTATTAATACTTGCGTGTTTGTGTTTTTGGACAGGTGCACCTGGATGCATCAATGATTCTCTCTTGACTGGATTGCAATTTGTGTATGGTTTTGCGAGTTTCTTCTTTGTTTCCAGATGGAATATGCACCAACTGGTAATTTTTTTTTACTCTTGTTTTCAGATGGAGTATGCACCAACCGGTAAATTTGTTTTCTTCCTTTGTTATAAGAACTAGTGCTTTTTTTCTCTACTAGTCATTGGTATAATGCTCTTATGTGCATGCGTAGCACTGCTATTAGATTATTTGAACTTGATTTCAGGAAAAGCTACATCTGTTAGATTAATTTATAGTATAGAAGGTGAATGTTCACTCATTAATTAATATCGCCCCACATTTTCTCAAATTTTATTAGATTTATTAAGACATTTACCTACAAATACTCAAGTATGTAGTAACATGTCTTTATATTTTTAACCACAGTACTTTCCTTTTAAATAGGGTCATCTTGACAACTGATTATGTTTATAACTATACTTTGGTCACAGTGAGTGTATAATTAGAATAAAAGTGATGGGCCCTGAAACTCAACTGATTAATTAATATAAACATTTCATGTGTATTTTGTGAAAACTCTGATTCCATGTGTATTAATATTTTCAAAATGTATATATCATTTCCTCAGCTGCACTAAAATCATTTTGTATTGTATAGTTGGTTGAATGCCCATCTGTATACGAGCTGTTACCTAATCCAAATTTCAAGTGGAAACAACAGCCAGTGCTCCATGTCTGGCGAAAAAATTCTGACAATGGTGAAGTGCTGCTAACTGAATATGATGCCACCGACTGTTCTTCTCTCTTTGAGGAAGCTTTACGCAATAATGAGGTACCAATTTTGGATGCATATAATAGAAGTGAAGCTATGGTAATATGCATAGCGCACATTGGTCTGTACTATGGATCATATCTCTGTTTACAAAGTTCAAATAGTTGATTTGAACCGGTCAACATGATCACCATATAAAGATGTAGTTGTAGATCAAATTTTACATTTGAAAAAAAATTTCTACTAATTTTTTAGATAGGTAGAAAATCACTTGATCTAAAGATTCTAGACCATTCAAAAGTAGTGACTTTCTACTATCTAAAAAAAAGTAAAAAAAAAATCTAAACATTTAAAATTTAGTCTCCAAGTACATTTTCATATGGAGATCATGTTGACCGGTTCAGATTGACTGTTCGACTTATGGCTTTGAACGTTTGACCTGTGTTTAATACTTGATTGAGACTGCACAATAAATTTGCATCCCAAATTTCAGTAAATTAAGTGCCAAGGAAAATCACGAAACTGCCAAGGAACTGCGTCACTTGGGTCCCACAAAATGTTGACGTCTAACTGTCATGTTCTTGGTAAAAGATAAAGAGATGATTTTTGTGATAGATGTAATATTTTTTTTCTGTTATTTGCTCTTATGTTTACAGTTGAAGTATAATGGAAAGTCGGTTGCAGTCCCATTTAATGAGTCAATCTACAAGTGGGCTTGTGAGACCCGCAAAATACTTGACACTGCTCAATTACCTGATAGTGTCAGCTTCTATAACATATATGGCGTCTCATTCGAAACTCCTTATGATGTCTGGTAAGAAAGGCTTCAAATATTCTTCCTATTTGTTTTTTTTTAAATAAAAAATTCTAGATGCTTACAATTGGTTGACACTTGACAATATTTCTCAAAATCAAACCAAATAAAAAAAAACACAGAAGTTGTAGGCATGTTGTATCATGCAATTTGAGTGGCATTTGGATTTGATATTACAATGCAGTTATATATACTGTTTCAAGTTGCGACTCAAGTTGAATGAATGGTGAAGCACCGACTTTCATCATATTTCATGTGTTCATCTACATATAGTATTAGATCATATTCCAGATGTAGAATTTGAGAAATTATTTATGATGGTTGTCAAGATTGCAAATTAATAATCTTTAATTTTTTGTGAAGTGAGTTAACACACAGTAATAGATGCTAATCCAGAAAGTTAGATAACAGTTAGATATTTGTAGAGGTTAAATCCATGAACAAACAAAAAAATCTTTTATGTGAGAAATATTTCCATATTTGGTCTAATGTGGTTCCTGTTTAATTGTAGTTATGGATCTGAAAGCTCCCCAATTGAAGATTTATCAGAAGTGTGCCGCACAGTGGTATGGTTTTAATTTTTACTATCATTTATTACATCGTATTTCCTTAATTCTCAATTGTATAGATTAATTAAGATTTAATTACATTACTTATTTTTAATTTCAGGGTGAGTATAGGTATGTTGATGGAGACGGCACTGTTCCTTCTGAATCTGCCATGGTAATAATATTTTCCATGTTATTTTACACTTTTTCAATTTTAGTTAAATGGAAAACAAAATTTAGACCCTTGCTGCTAGCAGATCCTAAGATCTTAAGGTCATGTTTAGTTGTTACTTAAACTTAAGGTGGATTAAGTTACTTACTCCATCTTAAACTAATTCACTTCTTACTCCATGTTATTACTATTTTACATGTTATTCCACCTCTTACTCCAAAACCAAACATGACCAAAGTGTTTACAAGGTTAAAAAAATCTTTCTTATTGCCCCTTTGCACAAAGTGTTTATGTTTATTCTGAACTCTGTTATTCCTTTTCTTCTTTCTTTTAAAAAAAATAGGCAGATGGATTCTCTGCTATTGAAAGAGTTGGTATTGACGCATGCGATCACAGGGGTCTATTACGTGACGAGAGAGTGTTTCAACTTCTCGCAAACTGGCTGGGTGTTGCCAACAAGTTAAAATCGCTCTGTCCTGTCTCAAGTTCAAAAGTTGCTGACATATCTGCATAAATACATGAATTGGGATGAATTTCTCTTTACAAATTCCTTATAGATAATCACTGTATAGAAACCTAGATCTAGAAATGAAATGGAGGGCTCTTGTGTTGTCTTTTTATTATACAAGAGAAGAAAAAAAGGTGTTAGTTTTAGATGGGGAATTATTTGATGAATATGTGAAAACTGCTCATGTGGCAACCTTCTGCAAAATACAAATCACGTCAAGCAATTTCATTTGGTCTTTCTATTTTTTCAACAGATTGAGGTGCTATTTTTCTTTTCCTTTCTAATATTTTTGTTAGCTATTTTTCTAAAATTTGGGTATATATTCCAAACCTCTCCAATACGAGAAGTAAAATAATCCGTGCACTTTTGATCTGCACGAATATTATTGAAGCGGAACACACAAATATTAAAGCGGGACATATGGATCATAAAACGAATGGATGGTTCTGAATGGGTATCTGACTGATTTGAAAAGCGGGACAGCCAGTCCACATGAAAAGTCAAAGAGATGCATATTATGTAGAAACTAAACTACCTTCTTGGTTCTTGGTGACATTTTTCATAATTGTAGTGGCCTAACTGCTTGTCTTTCAGTATCCCAGTGAAGGTGATCAAATTTAATCCGTGGAAAATTACGTTATATAATGTCGCGAGAATAGCATGTGCATATCCATATCTTCTCCAAAGTTTATCCATAAGGACCATAACTAATCTCAGTTGGTTCCATCTTTAATGACCACTTCAGTTCTGGCTCATCTTATTTTCATTTTGTTCCTTCCTGTTTCTCCAACTCATGTAATCCTTCTATTCAAATTATGCCTCCTTTCTACCTACAATCAGACTATTCAATACATACACAAATACATTTAATAAGTATAGAAATAAAATTCAAGATATATATCAGTTGAACCGCAATAAGAAATTTTAAACCGAACCAAATATAAAAAACCCGAAGTAATTAAAGTAAGTATAAAGTAAATTTCGGTTTGTTTGATTGAACGGAAATAAAGAGGTTAAACCGAACCAAATAAAAAAAAATCAAAGTAATTGAAAAATTTAACCAAACCGAACCATTAAAACAAAATTTGTCGATTCGATCGAAAACCAAATAAACCAGATCCAATGAACACCCCTAGATACAAATAGTGTACAATCTAAACTACCGTCTTGGTGATATTTTACAAAATTGTAGGGCTCAACTGCTTATCTTTCAATATCCCTGTCAAGGTCAGCTAATTCTCCAATATGAATAGAGAACTGTGCTATTGTCAATCCATGGAAAATGATACAAGAGGTTGCAAGAATAGCAAGTCTGTATCCTTGTCTTCTCCAAAGTTTAGAAATAGCTATAACTTAATATCTCAGTTGGTTCCATCTTTAATGGCCGCTTCAGTACTGGCTTGTCTTTTTTTCATTTTCTTCCTTCCATGTTTCTCCAACTCATGTACAACTGAACTTCCATGTGATCCTTCTATTCAAATTATGCCTCCATTTTACTTCCAATCAAATATTACTGTGGATCTTAATTGTTCGGGTTATTTACCGGTTGGATGTGACAATAATGATAAGCCATTTCTTATCTGGCTTTCTTTGTTATTTCCATTGGAAAACATCTCATATGACCCCAACATCATTGTAATTCAAGATCCTCATCTTAGTAGTTCTTTGAATAAATCTGGGTGTGGTAATCTTTATTTTAATTTGTCTAGTCCTATCACTGAATTTCACTATGACAAGTATGAGGTATTGAATACTAGCCTTTTTTCTGTGAGATGTGGCCGTCATAATCAGATACAATCGCCACCTGAGATATTTGGAACGGATTACAACCTTAGCTACTCGCCATCTCTTGATGAAGATGATAAATCTCTGCAGAATTGTTCGAGGCTTGATAACCTTTCCCCGTCTTTTGAGTACATTTTCTCATTCCAAAATGACGGCGGAGCGCTTTCTCTGCTATCAGCTACTTATTCAAGTGATCTTGTAGCACGGCCCGGTTGCTTTGCAAACTCGATAGAGGTTCTCGATCGTAAAAGTGGTAAAGGTCAGTAGCTTGCATATTTTAACAATTTATCATGTTAAATTTCTTTTGATCTTAATTTTTGTAAAGTATGGACGGTTCCATTCTTTTTTTCTTTTGTAAATTTTCCCTTCCCCTTTGGTATACTTAATGAGGTCTTGACATAACAGCTCTAATAGAGACAAGATACAAGAGTTTGACTAAGTAAGTAACCTTTATGCCTATGACTGTTTAATATTATTATATTAATAGCTAACCTTTTTTTTTTCTCTCTAATTTTCCTTTTAAAGTTGTCTGGTATTTACTTTCAGATGAAAAATTCCCAATTTTTCCATACTTCTTGAAATGGATGGCTATACCTTTTTCCTATATAATATTTCATTAAAGGTTAACATAAAAATAAACACAAGTTAATTGTACCAATATATATATATATATATATATATATATATATGGCTGGGCTATGGTGAGTTGTGAAGTAAGAGGTGATTTTTACTTCACGCTCATATTTTCATTTTGAAAATTTAAACAACCAATCCGAACCGCTCAACATGATCTCCATATTGAAATGTGCTTGGAGACCAAAATTTACATTTTTTTGGAATTTTTTTACTATTTATTAAGCCACTTTGAAAATCGCTGATCCAATGGTCCAAAAGTTTTTACTGTTTTTTTACTGTTCACTCAAATCAGCGATTTTCAAAGGTGGCTTAATAAATAGTAAAAAATTCCAAAAAAATGTAAAATTTGGTCTCCAAGCACATTTCAATATGGAGATCATGTTGAGCGGTTCGGATAGATGATTTGGATTTTCAAAATGGAAATATGAGCGTGTATAGTTTTACTTCACAACTCACCATAGTCTATCTACATATTTAGTATGCTATTGTCTTTGACCAAGTCTACTGTCTTTTCTACTTCCCCTTTGGTGTTTAAACATGTGTTACTAAAAGTCCAATCTGGGCTAATTAAGATAGATTGTGGTAATAAGTGTACTTCACATAAATGTTGCTTCTTCGAGATCCACATCTTTTATTTTACTTAATTTCCTTTCTTCTTTTGTGTTGTTCATTCTTTAATTAAGTTTGTGTTTGGATTCTTTAATTAACTTCATATCTTTGCTGTTGGTAATTTCATTTGGTTCATGATAATTTCATTTACAGGTGCCAGAATTTTATACCTATAGTTGCACTGTTACAGAATTCCAGTCATCTGCATATTATAACATAATATATCTTTCATATCTATTCTGTCGAACTGTCGGCCAGCAGCAAAATAGCAGCTATTAAATTAGGATCAGTAACTCAGATAATCAGAACAACTGGTGCATTATTGCAGCAGGTTCAATGTCATAGTTACACTTACCAAATCTTGCATTACCAAAATTGACCCTACCTAGATGACCTGTCCATCCATCTGAATCCAAACTCACCTGATAAATGTCGAAAACTCAAACATGCTAACTAGATTCGATTTAAACGAGAAACGATCGATCAGCATTTAAAATGACCCAATATACCGAATGAATTCAAGGACATGAATCTTTTTCTTTAGTTCTCATATTTGGAAAATTGCAAAAGAAACTATTGATGTGTTGATAATTTCAACCTTAAAAATTTTTGCAAATTTTTGCAGGAGGAAAGAACAAGCCTAGGCACCTCATTATCATTATCAGTGTATCTGTGCCATTGCTTATTATTGGCTGCTTCCTTGGCTTTTTGTTTATCAGAAAACTGAGATATGCAGGTTGAACTCTTTATTTAATTGAACAGTACTTGTCAACATGCTCATTGCATGAAAATTTAGCTAACACGTAATATGTTCTTTGATGATTTAGAACCCGACATTTCTCAAGAAGAAACAATGCTTGTAACTAACAACGAAACACTAGATATGTGGAGCAGAGAAAGAAATTCAGATTTTCCACTCTTTGATTTCAACCAAATAGCAAATGCGACAGGTAACTTCTCATTGGACAATAAACTTGGCGAAGGTGGATTCGGACCTGTCTATAAGGTGCTTCCTATTTCCTTCCATCGATACTGCTTTCTTTTTTCTCTTTCTTATTTATTTTCATTATTATGTTTTTTAGAGCAAGAAAAGCAATAGGTTAATGTGGCCATTAAAGTAAAGAAAATCATTAAAAGAGCCGACAAATTAGAAAAATGCATAAAAATTATTTATGATGAATTTAAAAGAAATTTTGGGTTTTATTGTGATTTGAAGTTTTCTTCTAGGGGTTGCTGCAAGATGGATTTGAGATAGCTGTCAAGAGGCTTTCTTCAAGTTCAGGTCAAGGTCTAGTTGAATTTAAAAATGAAATCCAACTTATTGCGAAGTTGCAACACAGAAACTTAGTCCGGCTGGTCGGGTGGTGCATCCAAGGAGAGGAAAAATTATTGATTTATGAGTTTATGCCAAACAAGAGCTTAGATTATTTCATATTTGGTATGTTTCTAGAAACCTGTTTTGCAAGGGTTTTTGTAACTCTTTTATCCGTTTTTGCCATCTGATTCATAAATTAGAATACTAGTTCCATTTTACAAAACTCATTTCTTTAAAGAGTACTTGTACTTACTGAGTCATCTGTAATAAATCACTAGGATTGTTAGATAACCAACTAGTTTTAATCATATAGTGTTCTGAATTTGGAGTCCTCTCAGATCACAAGGTTTCTCTCTGTTCCATTCTAAGAACCTATTCACCCGTAAGTTCCATTTTAAAAACTAACAAGTCAAGACCAAGGAAATTCTGAAAAAAAAAGTTGTTGGAATCTAAAGAAACCTGTTAAATTGGGGAGTTTTTGAAAGAAAGACAAGCTTAGAAGATATTTTATATGGGGGAGAGGAGAAGAGGGGACAAGAGGAATGGCCTTGTCAAATTGGAGTACATGCTGCCTTTCAAAAAGAAATGGGGGGTTAGGAATCTACAAAATTTGGCTCTCCTAATTAGATGGTGGTGGTGTTTGTACACTGCCAATGAAGAATTGTGGCCTCAGATAATGCATAATCTATGCGCAAAGAGCCCCGGTACCGGTACTGGTACCATCGCACCGAAAAATGAAGGTCAGCAGGTTCTTTTTTCTGGAAAATTCTGATAAACTGAAACCTTTATTATGGCAAATTGGAAATGGGAGAGGCATTGCATTTTGGTATGACTCATGGGATGGACTACTGATTGTTGGTTATCATGATAATTGTAGACCTCCGTTTCCATCAATCTCGCTTAGAGAAGCTGAGCCTTTGCTGCACTCAATCGCTCCACAGATGGTTTTTAACTTCAACGAGCAGGAAGATACAATTATATGGAAATTGAGTAAAACAGGTACATATACATCTAAGTCAATGTACAGAGTGATTTTGGAAGGAGGAAAGACCGACCCTCTGGCATTACAATGAGATCTGGCAGGCCAAAGTCCCCCCATCAGTCAAGATTTTTGGTTACTTTGTTATTAAAAATAAAATTCTGACATGGGACGTATTGGAAAGAAGACACATATTTTGCGATGTAAATTGTTCAATGTGCGGAGATCAAATACGGGAAAAAACAAGTCACCTGCTCTTTAGTTGCCAGTACGCATTATCAGTGTGGAATTACATCCAAAATTCCATCAAAAGAAGGATACTGGTATGAAGACTGGTACAGGGTATGTCGGTACCGGATATCTGGGACCAATCGTGGAGAGAAGTAAAACAGAAGGGCAATAAACCATGTACTGTGCACCTGCTGGTGGATATGATGACAGCAAAATGAGGGCAGAAGTATTGGGGGGAAAGATTCTACAAGAGGGAGCACTATGGTTTAAATTCTGTTGAGGGACTCAGTTGTAATTAGTCTAAGTTGAGGGACTAGGCTGTAATTTTGTTTCTGTTTTAATGGTACCCTTGACTGTCACTGTCAAGACTTAAAAAAAAAACAAAAACAATAGATAAGCCAGCTCCTTTATATGTGTTGTATTACAGATAAAACAAGAGGAGCACTTCTAAATTGGGAAAGGCGTTTTGAGATAATTAAAGGCATTGCTCAAGGACTCCTATATCTCCACCAACACTCCAGGTTAAGAATTGTTCATAGGGATTTGAAAGCGAGCAACATTCTCTTAGACTCTGAAATGAACCCAAAGATATCTGATTTTGGATTAGCCAGAATATTCGGTCCCAAGGAGCTCCAAGCAAATACCAATAGGGTGGTAGGAACATAGTAAGTATGATGTTTTTACAAGTAAATCAGTCTATGGATAAGATAAAGTTATTACCAGTAATATAATATTCTGATCAGTTGCATGTTGTATCATCATATAATGATGTTTTTTCCTTATTTTTTATCAGCGGTTACATGGCTCCAGAGTATGCATCTGAGGGTCTTTTCTCAATCAAATCAGATGTATTCAGCTTTGGTGTATTGCTTCTGGAGATTGTAAGCGGCAAAAGGAATACGGGTTTCCACCAATACGAAGAATTTCTCAACCTTCTTGGATATGTAATGAAACATATACACAACTTAAACTCTTAATTATACAATATTCATATGTTACAAACTTCAAAAGAGAATTTTGTTTCTGAACTGGATTTAATCTTTGTCAGGCTTGGTACAGATGGAAAGGAGGAAATATTCCAGAGCTAATTTGTTCAACATTAACTGAAGTGTCCCAAAGACAGGCAGAGAGATGCATCCATGTGGGATTACTGTGTGTACAAGAGAATCCAGCCGATCGACCCATCATGTCTGATGTGATCGTGTTTCTTATCACAGAGAGTATAATTTTACCAGAGCCTAAGCAGCCAGCCTACTTCAATTTAAGAGTAACAGAGGAAGCAATGGACCCATCTAGTTTGAACGGCTCTGCATGCTCTATAAATTATGTGACCTTCACCAACCCAGAAGTGAGATAATTTTAATCGAGGTGATTAGTTATTTATTGATGTAAAGATGACATGACATCAATTACAATGGAAGTATTATTGATTGTTATTATGAGCTAAGTCTCAATTAATTTTCATATGAACGGTACGTAGATGTACCACATAGCTAGGTCACATGCATTCATTCATGTAATCAGAATAGGAATCAGTTAGTTGATCATGGAATAGGAATCAGGTGAATCATTGGGAATCGGCTGAGTCAACTCAGAAACTCGGATTTTTTCCTTGAAGTCCCTTGTTCAGGTTTATTTTATTTATTATTATTAGAAACACGGATCCGAGACGGACGGTCGATACCAGTTAATTAACTCTCCCCTTAGAAATTCACTCCCAAATGAGAATCATTTTTTTTTTTTTAGCAAATTAAAGTGAACATTACTAATAGCAGCCAACTCAAAAGAAGAATTCATGCCCGAGTTGTGAAATTGTTCGTCACAAGCGGTAGCAAAGAACTTATTAATGTACAAAAAATTTGAGGTAAAAAAACCTTCCTGCATCTCTCCTTTTCTTTTCCCATCTCTATTCACCTCCAGAACAGTAGTCTATACTCTATAGTATGTATCCTATTTAAATTGATGTTTGCTTATATAATATGATAGGTTTAGTACTGATATGATCATGCAGTCACACAATTGGTGCTCGTTCCAGAGTAGAGCAACAACCCAATACCATATGAGTTATTTATTTATTTTTTTCAATTAATCAAAATTTGAAACAGGATCGAGTTTTGAGCAAGGTTATAAAATGCGGTTTTCATGCAGTATGCGGAAGGTCACCGCATACCGCATATACGGTATACGGTCGTATATGCAGTTTTCATGCGGGTACTTATATATGCGGATTTTAAAATGAGAATTCATATATATTAAACAAGTATGCGGTAGTATGCGGAAATATGCGGTAATATACGGTAATATTCGGTATCATACAATTAAATATGCGGTAATATGCGGTAATATGCGGCCGAATATGCGACCGCATATGCAAAACCGCATATTGAACCGCATATTGATTTTTCATGCAGTTGCCAACCGCATAAACCGCATTTTTCTATACTGGTTTTGAGCCTAATTATTTTTTTTTCCAATTAATCAGAATTTGAAACAGGATCGAGTTTTGAGCCCAACTCATTTATAGTTCTGTTCATTAACAATTCATTTATTAATCGGCCCGTTTTTTACGGGCCGGGCCTCTCAGTTCAATTAGAAGCACTTCTGAGTTCTGGTATGGTATGGGCATTATGATCCAAACCCACTTAACTTCCGACCAAGACTGGGATATATCACGGAGTTACTTGAACGTGACATCCTTTTTGTGATCAAGCCGTTGATTTCAACACAGTTCCCATTCAATCTTCTGCAGATCAACGGTTCTGATCACGTGCAACACCTCGGACAAAGCGAGAGTGTGGTTCCTTCCCAAATCGCTAACCAGCGAGTAAGAGCGAGAGAAACCAAAGATGGCCTGCTGCAGCAATCCGTTACTTTGCCAGCCGAACAGCACCGCCTCCTTCTCGCCACGTCACCACCCCTTCTCTCCCAATCTCCAAAACCAACTTCAAATCTACCCCAATCTCTCCACAACCAACCTCCGCTCCCAATTGATCAATACCACTGTCCCAAGAAGCAGTTATTACACTCCTCCCATCACCACCTCCGACTCGCCAGCGAAGGCGCTCAGGCAGTTGTTGGAGTCGCCGGGTATCCATCAGGGACCCGCTTGCTTTGATGCACTCAGTGCCAAGCTGATCGAGCGAGCCGGGTTTGGGTTTTGTTTTACCAGTGGTAAGTGTTTGTTCTCTTCTCTGGTCTTGTTCAATTATTTAATACTGTTAGATTCTGGTACCATTATGACCCATGCCAATCATGGTACACTATATGTATAATATATGGACTAAAACCATGGTTTATTTCATACCTAGTAGGTGTTTGTTGATTTGACTGAGTGAAGAATTTTGTATGTTGGCCTGATTATCCAAGGTTTCTGTAATGGTGCCTGCAGTAGTCACTTATACAGAATTGATAACAGAAACAGTTACTGTTTGACTCTTGTCAAATCAGATTAGTTGAGACTTGAGAGGGGCTGAATCAGGATGCTGGTATGGCTGACACTGTGATGTGTCTAACATTCTGGTATGATATATTATAATATACGGACCACAACCATGGTTTATTTCATACCTAGTAGGTGTTTGTTGAATTGACTGAGTGAAGAATTTTGTATGTCGGCTTGATTTCATGCAAGGTTTCTCGATCTCTGCTGCACGTTTGGGGCTGCCAGATGTCGGCCTTATATCATATGGAGAAATGGTCGATCAAGGTTCGTTAATAACCCAGGCTGTGTCAGTTCCTGTGATTGGAGATGGAGATAATGGGTACGGAAATGCCATGAATGTCAAGAGAACCGTGAAAGGGTTTATCAAAGCTGGATTTGCCGGGATTCTTCTCGAAGACCAGGTATATTTTTAGGATCTGAAACACCAGGTTTACCGCACAATGCTGTGCACCATTGCCAGCATGGTATGGGTTTGAAAACGCCCCAATTGAAGATTTATCAGAAGCTCCCCAATTGAAGATTTATCAGAAGTGTGCCGCACAGTGGTATGGTTTTAATTTTTACCATATTTTATTACTTCGTATTTCCTTAATTCTGAATTGTGTGGATTAATTAAGACTTAATTATATTTCTTATTTTTAATTTCAGGGTGAGTATAGGTATGTTGATGGAGATGGTACTGTTCCTTCTGAATCTGCCATGGTAATAATATTTTCCCTGTTATTTTACACAGTTTTCAATTTTAGTTAAATGGAAAAAAAATTTAGACCCTAAGATTTTAAGGTCATAGGTGGATTAAGTTGCTTACTCCATCTTAAACTTAATTCACTTCTTACTCCATGTTATTCCTATTTTTTCTTGTTTGACATCTTAAGTGTAGAGTAAAGAGTTTACATCACCTCTTACTCCACAACCAAACATGACCTAAAGGGGGTGTTTGGTTCATACTTTTAGAAGATGATTCCATGGCATAGTAATTCCCTGGAAAGCTATTACCTCGTTTGGCAATACTAGAAAGGGAATAGAAACGGTAATCAGTTATTCCTTGCTATTCCGATTACCAAATACGCGGCTATTGTGATAGCCAAAAAAATTGCGGAATTTTTTCATTCCCGATCGACAGGAATCACACGAAGCGTGCGATTTTTTAATTTTTTCATTCCGTCTCCCAACTTCTCTCATCTCCGATGTCTCTCTCCGCTCTACCCGTCGTCAATCTCTCTCCTTCTACCCGTCGTCAGATGTGGAGAACGTTGGGACAGAGGACGAAAGGAGGAAGAGAGTGTATTCGTTAAAGAAGAAGGCCGTCTCAGCCTCTGCCAAGTTCAGGAATTCTCTGACAAGGCGGGGTCGCAGGAGCAGCAAGGTGATGTCAGTGTCAATCGAGGATGTGAGGGATGAGGACGAGATGCAAGCTGTCAATGCCTTTCGTTAGATCCTCATTCTAGAGGAGCTACTCCCCTCTCGCCACGATGACCACCACATGATGCTGAATTAGGAGTGTGCCAGTATCGTCCAATTGGAACATTGAACTGAATAGCATCTATACTGGTACAAGAAGAGATCGTCTCGGTGGCAGGATGAAGGAATTAGGAGTGTGCCAGTGAAGTTACATTTAGGAAGCTGAAGGTAACAGCAGGCAAGGCAGTGTACCAGTATCAAACCAGCAAAGAAACTTTGGTGAAAAGATTAGAGCTCCTAACACCAACACATATCAACCCCCAACTAACACTAAGAATGCACTGGTGGAGCACAGGAGAGCTCTAGGATTGTGTTTCAAGTGTGGAGATAAATACTTTCCTGGTCATCAATGCAAGGTTAGGGTTCACATGTTAATGGGAAGTAGTGAGGAAGAGAAAGAAGGGATAATTATAGAGGATGAAAATACTGTAAGTTCGCAAGAACAGTTTACAGTGACTGAAGAAGCCCTAGTAAGCATGCATGCCACTTCCAATAACCCTGACCTAAAAACAATGAAATTGAAAGGCTCCTTTGGTGATAAACCAGTATATGCATTGCTGGACAGTGGGAGTATCATAGCTTCATAGATCCTTCAATTTTGAATGGGGTACTATGCCAGATTGCTCAAACTGTTCCCTTGGTGGTGATGGTGGCCAATGGGGACAAAATGGTAACAGACTCTTAAGTGTAAGGGGTTGACTTTCTCAATACAAGGCAATGAGTTTTAAGGAGAACTGAGGCTGTTGGCAATTACTGGTTATGATATGATATTGGGGCTGGATTGGCTGAGTCAGCAAGGACCCATGACTATTGATTGGGGCAATAGGTGGGTTGCATTTGAAAAGGGGGCTAAGAGAATTAAGCTGCAGGTGCAAGAAGTAGTTGCCAGGGTTGAAATGTGTCAAGCAATTGAGATGGAAAAAAAGATCAAGAGAGGCAGTGAGATGATACTGGCACATGTGATGCTGGTGCAAGGTGGGAGCAAAGAAGCAACACTAACTCCTCCATTCAAGAAGTGTTGAACCAGTATGAAGAGGTGTTCTTAGAACCCTCATCTCTTCCACCTGAAAGATCTTGTGATCATCAAATTGCCTTAATGCCTAATTCTAAACCTGTGAACTTGAGACCTTATAGGTACTCATTTTTTCAGAGTGCAGGATGAAGGAATCCACTTGGATTTCCTGGTTTGTACGCGTAACATGGTCAATTTGGAAGGAACGTAATGTAATGCAAGGATTTTTCAAGGTGATGAAATTCCATCATGGCTGCTGGCAGATCGCATTGTCAGAGAGGGTCATTTTGTAGTCTCAGGGGTAGTTTAGGAAATTTGTTAGTTTTTATTATGTTTTTAGTGATCTTTTATGTACAGTTATTTTGTATTTTGTAGTTCCAGGGGTAGATTAGGAAATGTGCTATTATAGAAAAGCTTTTTATCATGTTGTTGGGATCTGCATGTACTCCAAACTTTATTTATGTTTTAGTCTAATTTGGTAATAAAGTTTGTCATGACCTTAGTGGTGTCATATTAGTTGTGTCAGTACTTTTTTATTGGATGAGTCAGTACCTTGCTTACTGATACATCTTGCAACAGCTTGTTACTGGTACGTTACTGGTACATCTTGCAACAGCTTGTTATTATTTCGTTTTTTATCTTCTTTTTTCATTTTTGTTATGAATCAATCCGAAAAGGATCAAAAGTTTGTGTTATAATATTTTTTTTGGTTATGTAATATTTTTTTTTTTCATTTTTATATTAAATGGTAGTAATGTAACACTATGTATATTACTACATACTAATGAGTAAATAATTATTTAGATTGGTTATAATATTAAATTTTTATATTCATATGATTGAAACGAATTAAATGTATTATTTGATTCAATTTCTAATTCGATTGATTGAATGATTTGATTGGTTCGACTTTTATTTATGCGAACTTAAATAATTTTTTTGGACATTATTTAGTTAATAATTTAAAAGTAGTGAAGACATGTATCCATAGCCATTGCAATAACAATATATGTGCGAACCAAACATGATAATAACACATTTCATGGAATGCTGAAGCAATAGCTATGCGCGAATCAAACGCTCCCAAATAATATTCTTTGGCATTATATTTTCTGGAATTCTTTTATTTCCTGGAATGGCTTATAGCGCGAACCAAACGCCCCAAAATGTTTATATGGTTAAAAAAATCTTTCTTATTGCCTCTTTGCACAAAGTGTTTACAAGGTTAAAAAAATCTTTCTTATGGCCCCTTTGCACAAAGTGTTTATGTTTATTCTGAACTCTGTTATTTATTATTTTTTTTAAAACAAAAATAGGCAGATGGATTCTCTGCTACCGAAAAAGTTGGTATTGACGGATGCGATCACAGGGGTCTATTACGTGACAAGAGAGTGTTTCGACTTCTCGCAAACTGGCTGGGTGTTGCCGACAACTCCCTATCCCATCTCAAGTTCAAAAGTTGCTGATATATCTGCATCAATACATGAATTGGGATGAATTTCTCATTACAAATTCCTTATAGATAAAATCACTGTATAGGAATTTAGATTTAGAAATTAGTGCATGAAAGCATTATGTTGACTTGGTGAAAAGGAAAGGGAGGGTTCTTGTGTTACCTTTTTATTATGCAAGAGAAGAAAAAAAAGGTGTTAGTTTTAGATAGGGAATTATTTGACGAATATGTGAAAACTGCTCATGTGGCAACCTTCTGCAAAATATAAATCACGTCAAGCTATTTCATTTGGTCTTTTTATTTTTTTCAACAGATTGAGGTGCTATTTTTTTTTTCCTTTCTAATATTTTTCAACACTAATCTTATGCAAAATGTACATTTTAAACCTCTCTAATGCAAAAAGTAACTAATTTAAAATTCAAATATCAAAATAGAACTAGAACTTTTAGATTTGATATAGAGTGAGGCTATGGTGCTATGCATAGCACGGATGGCTAGTGTACTACGGCTCAATATGGTACTTTTTAAAATCCTAACGGTCGATCCGACCGTTCAATGTGATAACCATATGAATATGTACTTGCAAACTAAATTTTATATTTTTTCGAATTTTTTTACTATTTTTTCAGATAGGTAGAATTTTGATGGTCCAGAATTTTCAAAAAACACTGATTTTTCTACCTATCTGAAAAAATAGTAAAAAAATTCGAAAAAATATAAAATTTAGTTTGCAAGTACATATTCATATGGATATCACATTGAACGGTCGGATCGACCGTTAGGATTTTAAAAAGTACCATATTGAGCCGTAGTACACTAGCCATGGGTGCTATGCATAGCACCATAGCCTCACTCTTTGATATATATCATTTTCTTTACACACATTTTGACTTTATTTTGATTGGTATAAAGAGCTTACAAAAATACATTCATATGGATCAATTATGAATGTTGATTTTTCTACTTTTAATTCATATAAAAAATAAAATCAAGAAGTGATAATATTTTTTATGTGTATGTAGAGAAAATAATGTAGAAAATACATCTAACGATTTTATTTTAACATATAATTGAGTTTTAAATTTTTTGTTATTAGAAAATTAGAAAATAAAGATATGATGAAAACATATAAAAAATAAAGATATTTGAATATCTCTTAATATAGTTCTTAATATTTATTAATAACCTACGACTATGAGTTCTCTTGTGTAAATTCAAATTTGTGCTTTGAGATTCGTGCAGAACATATGTCAACGGTTGAGATTTTTCAAAAATACACTCAAAGTTTGAGATATCTAAGAGGATGCGAATTCGATAACCATAACCGAATTCATATAAGATATAACCTAATGTAACATAATAGAGGAGGGATCCAATTACATCTATTTTGGTGACACATCATGACACCGTTTTTTATATAGGTCAATTTTGCGATTTCAAAATCCAAACAGTCGATCCGAACCGTTCAACATGATCACCATATTAAAATGTACTTGGAGATCAAATTTTACATTTTTTTGAATTTTTTTACTATTTATTAAGATGGTTACAAAATCGTTGTTTTTCAATGGTCTGAAAACAACGATTTTTGTAACCATCTTAATAAATAACAAAAAAATTCAAAAAAATGTAAAATTTGATCTCCAAGCACATTTTAATATATCCATCACGTTGAACGGTTTGAATCGACTATTTGGACTTTGAAAATAGTAGGTGTCAAAGTATGTCACCAAAAAAGGTGTAATCAGATCCCTCCTCAACATAATATATCATAAAAAAAAAGTAACATAATATTTATGTTTAGATTCTGACCGTCCGATTAGAATCTGCGCACGAATATTAAAGCGAGAGCGTCGTTCCTTCCCAAATCGCTAACCGCGACAGCTCACAAGCTGAGTGACGGAGAAACCAAAAGATGGCCTTCTCCTGCTGCAATCTTAAAACAACCCTCATCCCGCCACGTCACCAACCCTTCTCTTCCCATCAGCCTCCGCCCAATCTCCAAAACCAACTTCACTTCTTCCCCAATCTCTCCACAACCAACCGTTCCCAATTGATCAATACCACTGTCCCAAGAAGCAGTTACTACACTCCTCCCATCACCACCTCCGACTCGCCAGCGAAGGCGCTCAGGAAGTTGTTGGAGTCTTCGGGTATCCATCAGGGACCTGCTTGCTTCGACGCACTCAGTGCTAAGCTGATTGAACGGGCCAGGTTCGGGTTTTGCTTTACCAGTGGTAAGTGTTTGTTCTCTGCTCTTGTCTTGTTCAATTATTTGATACTTTTACGTTCTGTAAAGCAAATCAGAATTGCATATTGTAATAGTAAAGAGAGAGAGAAATCATAGCACTATGGGTATAATATACTATAATATATGTACCAAAACCTAGTAGGTGTTTGTTGAATTGACTGAGTGAAGTATTTTGTGTGTTGGCCTGATTCATTCAAGGTTTCTGTAATGGTGCCTGCAGTAGTTGCTTATACAGAATTGATAACAGAAACAGTTACTGTTTGACTCTGGTCAAATCAGGTTAGTTGAGAGGGGCTGAATCGGGATGCTGGTATGGCTGACACTGTGATGTGCCTAACATTCTGGTATGATATATTATAATATATGGACCAACACCATTGTTTATTTCATACCTAGTAGGTGTTTGTTGAATTGACTGAGTGAAGAATTTTGTATATCAGCCTGATTCATGCAATGTTTCTGTAATGGTGCCTGCAGTAGTCGTTTATACAGAATTGATAACAGAAACAGTTACTGGTTGACTCTGGTCAATTCAGATTAGTTGAGAATTGAGATGGGCTGCATCAGGTTGCCAATCATGGCACTATGGGTATAATATATGGACTAAACCATGGTTTATTTCACACCTAGTAGGTGTTTGTTGAATTGACTGAGTGAGATTTTGTATGTCGGCCTGATTAATTCATGCAAGGTTTCTGTAATGGTGCCTAGGTTTCTCGGTCTCTGCTGCACATTTGGGGCTGCCAGATGTCGGCCTTATATCATATGGAGAAATGGTCGATCAAGGTTCGTTAATAACCCAGGCTGTGTCAGTTCCTGTGATTGGAGATGGAGATAATGGGTACGGAAATGCCATGAATGTCAAGAGAACCGTGAAAGGGTTTATCAAAGCTGGATTTGCCGGGATTCTTCTCGAAGACCAGGTATATTTTTAGGATCTGAAACACCAGGTTTACCGCACAATGCTGTGCACCATTGCCAGCATGGCATGACCTTAATTTCTGAACTTGTATTTTTCTTACTTGGAAGGTGGCACCAAAAGCATGCGGTCACACACAGGGAAGGAAGGTGGTGTCAAGAGAAGAAGCGGTCATGAAAATAAAAGCGGCCATTGATGCGCGAAAGGAGAGTGGGTCTGACATTGTGATTGTTGCCCGGTCAGATTCGCGTCAGGCAGTTTCACTTGAGGAGTCCCTTTGGAGATCTCGTGCTTTTGCTGATGCTGGCGCAGATGTTCTTTTCGTAGATGCTCTTGCCTCGAGAGAAGAGATGAAGGCATTTTGTGAGATCTCTCCATTAGTTCCAAAAATGGTAGTAAAAACTGATATCTGTTATCAGATATGCTTCAAATGACAAATCAAAATCGATATACTTTATGAATGATGTGTTGACATGCAAAATTTATAATTTTTTGAAATATTTTAGTATCAAGTCAAGCGGTAAAAAAATGATGAAAATGAATGCATTAAGATTAACTTAAAAAATCCCACATTTGACCGCTTGACTTGATACACACCCCTCATGAAGTAGATCGGTTTGAACGGTTTGGATTCATCTTTTGAAGTAGATTCGACAGGTTTTGGAGTTTGTGGTATTTAGGCTGAAACACTACTGATTCATCGTGTTTCTTCTTTAATTCATCATATTTTTGCTTTTTTATTTATTTAATATCATATGTATAAAATTACAATTACTATCAAGTAAATTCTAACTTTAAGATTGTTCTTCTGCTGGTATAACAATTATTGAAGGCTAATATGCTGGAAGGAGGGGGTAAGACTCCGATACTTACTCCTGTTGAATTAGAGGAACTTGGATTTAAACTCATCAGCTATCCTCTCTCTTTAATTGGTGTATCCATGCGTGCAATGGAGGTACTTATATATATATATATATATTTTTTCACTTGTGTATTTTTGTCTCTTATTTTTAAATGATCCTTTGTCTTTATGTTTCTCCTCTTGTTCTACCTTGTAGGATGGACTGGCAGCAATCAAAAGCGGGCGGGTCCCGCCTCCAGGGAGCTTGCCATCATTTGATGAGATAAAAGAGACTCTTGGATTTAATAATTATTATGAAGAGGAGAAAAGATACATGGTCAATAATTCCCAGCCGTCATATGGCACCGGTGAGACTATTTTAATCCCAAATCTTGATATAATGTGACAATTGGATCTGAAAATGTACCTTTTTTTGTACCATCCCATGAAATTAGACTAAAATTACAATTGCAATAACTGAAATTAATTTAAAAGTTAATTTCAAATGCACTGAATTTTTCATACATTCTAGAAAAGTAGAAATTAATTCTTGAGATGAACGAGCGAATATGAATTAATATTTTTTTGCCCACATGACGTTTTGAAAGCAATCTGATTAAGAGAAATCTTTATATTTATGGAATTGTTATACATCCCTCAAATTGCAAATGAAATTGCCACCTATGATTTGAAATTGGAATGAAATTACCAATGTAGATGCTCTTAAGTACAGTTTCCTTGACTGACACAAGAGTTAAATTGGGATAAAAAAAAATAAAAACCACTTAAGTATCTTTAAATATATTTTAGTTCAATGTTCCTTGCATGTTAAGTGCAGGATTTTCGTCTCCTACTTATGGTGAAAGGATAAACCAAGGAGGTTCTGAACCAATAATTGATCTTTTACCTCCAGTTGTATATGACAACTTAAACACAAATAGTTCAAGTGATCGCATGTCTTGGATTTGGTCTCGTACTTTAAGATTAAAGATAACTGGAAAGGATGGGCTTCAAAAGCTTGATGTCAGAATTCCGGTAAGTTCCTTGGTTAATTTTTCAATTTAAAATTCCTTCCTTTTTCTTGAGAAAATTTGATCTTAGTTGAGGTGGGTCTAACATAATATTTGGCAAGGATAATTAGTGACTGTAATTTCAATCGTTTGAACTTTAATGGTACTTGCTAGTTAGTTTAATGCAGTCTTATAGATGTTAATAATGATACTTCTTTTTTTAAGTTTTTTTCATGACAAGTTTTCCTTTTGATAAAACAGGCTGGATTCTTGGAAGGGATGTCAAGAATAATTCCAGGTATCAAAAAGAGCCTGTGTTTCCTTTTGAGTGAGGCTATGGTACTATGCATAGTGCAAATTGGTTCGTACTATGGATCAATATCTCTGTTTTCAAATACCAAACAGTCGATCTAAACCGTTCTACACGAACTCCATATGAAAATGTACTTGTAAATCAAGTTTTACAATTTTTTAGAATTTTTTTACTATTTTTTGAGGTAGGGAGAAAATCACTTGATCTAAAAATTCTAGACCATTCAACAGTAGTGATTTTTATCTATCTAAAAATATAGTAAAAAAATTCTAAAAAATGTAAAATTTAACCTGCAAGTACATTTTTCATGTAGAGATCATGTTGAATGATTCAGATGTGATCATTTGATCTTTGAAAACAAAGATATTGATCCATAGTACATAGCCTCACTCGTTTCCTTTTATATTTCTTTTTCTTGTGGGATGCACCAGATTTATACGTACAAAAATATGGTGAAAATCTCTGATTATCATCAATAATCAAATCAGCAAACTTTCGATAGTTAAAAAGAAAAGTTAATTAGTAGAAACCAACACAACAAAGTATACAAATAGGTAATATGATAATTGTCAAGTGTGTGTTAGTACACTAAGTTGTTTATGTGCATGATATTAGGCTTGGCTGGCGTAAATATTATGGAAATGTTGGAGGATGCACCGATGGACGCAGATGGCAGCCCGCAGAGTGGAAAGATTTTGCTCGATTTTAATGATGCCGCTGGAGACAGGATTCAGGTGCTTGTTGAATGATAGAATTCGAAAGCAACCTCCATATTTTAAAATTGCTTAGTAAACGATAGATCTTGAGTTAAACGGTCGAGATGAGTTCCAGTTCTTCTTCAACTTTCATTTTTTATATTGAGAACCAACGTGGCACTGTCTCATTAAACTTACCGGTAGAGAAGGAACAAAAGTCACCCCAGTTCGACAGCTCAAAAAGAAATAAAGCAGGGACAGATTTAAGTTGATGATTATATATTTTTTATCTCGTTATTTTTCATACATATATCATGCCTGCTCTAAAGATAGCCGAAAGAATAAATTGTGCGATTACTACAAGGATTCAGACCCATATACGGCTATGTTAAGGCAAACCATCTAGCCATTTTCTCCTTTTATATTATCTTTCGTTTACCTGTGGTAACTGTGTACCTGGACTGGTAAAAGAACTGGTCGACTTTGAAAGAGGTTGAACAACACTGGGCCTTAATGCTTCAAGTGGGTTTATGGGTCTATCATTGTTGATCCTACCAGCGCTTGAAGCATTTTAAATATTTTGTTGTGTTATAGACAATAATACCAACTTAAAACATCTCATCCCTGCTTGTTCTCTGAGAGCTGGTTTGCCAATATCTAGTATAGTTTTGAAAAATAATACTTGAAAGAATATGTCAAACAATAATAGATAGAATGAAAGAATACGTCAAACAATAATTTTGCTAATTTGCCCGTGCATTAATGAAAGAGTTGACTAAATATCAATATTCTTAAACCAACTTCGTAAATTAATCTTAGTGGAGTTAAAATGACCAAACTAATCACTTGAAGTTGCTGTGCTGCTGAGTGATGTCAACAAGAACAGGTGGTAAACTTTACACTAAAACCAACTGTAATAGCAACACAAGTCATGAATAATCAGGTTAATTTATTACACACCAACCAAAGGGCAAATCCATTAGGCAAAATAAATTTTTTGAAAATAACAGAAAATTGGTATTTACATCTAAATTTGTACTTTCATCTCTCATGTTTTTTTTGATCTATTGAAGTCAGCATCCCACTAAATTTATGTTTATTTGTTTTGCAAATAACAGAAAACATTCCAGGATGGTGAGGATTACAATACTGTAATCTGTCCTTATTTATTTTTATTTTTTTCAATCTTGTTTTCCTATCCCCTTTTATTTTTTCCATCTTTTTTTGTTAACGAATGAGCTTCCTTGAACTTTTTATTATTGAGTATAGGCCAACAGGCAATCATTCTCTAATAAAGCTTATTAGATTTTAACCGTTTATATATATTATTTGTTGCAAAGATATCTATTGGGATATAAAATCGCTATCGTTATATTTAATATAGGAATATATATATATATATATATATATATATATAAAGAGAGAGAGGGAGAGAGAGAATGGCTAATATCAAAACTTTTGTTCCTGGGCTCAGGAACAAACGATTCCGTTCTCCAATTTCCAAAGTTCAAACAACAAATCCAAAAAGTTAGATGTTCAATCTATATTAAAATGTGCTTGGAGACCAAATTTTACATTTTTTTGAATTTTTTTACTATTTATTAAGCTGGTTTGAAAATCACTATTTTTATGAAATTTCTGTAGCATTGAAAAACAGCGGTTTTGAAACCAGCTTAATAAATAGTAAAAAAATTTCAAAAAATGTAAAATTTGGTCTCCAAGCACATTTTAATATAGATTGAACATCCAACGGTTTAGATTTGTTGTTTGAACTTTGAAAATTAGAGAACGGAATCGTTTGTTCCCGAGTCCAGGAACAAACGTTTTGATATTAGCCATTCTCTATATATATATCTATATATATATATATATGGGGTCTGTAGTGTATGTTGGATTTTGATTGTTCTCAGTTTTCTATTAAATAATCAATATGAAATATATAGTATCTGGTGCCTCTAATTTTTTTTTTTTTTGAAATTTAGCATATCTTTTTGACTAATATTCATGTTTTCAAAGAGAAACCAGAACAAAGCAAGAAAGAAAAATTAAGAAGAATAAATAAACAAGAAAAATCAGCATACTTCTTAGTTCAAAAAGCCAGAAAGTCGGGACCCCAAAAATCTCAAATAAACTTCTCGAACTAAAGAACATAATAATTTTGTTTCTTCGTATAGGTTAAAAAAAAAGTACATCGAAAGTGCAACATAAGACAAAATATTACCGATTGTAATATAATAACAACATAAGTCAAGAAATCAGGTCAATTTATTACACACCATAACAAAAGTATATTAATAACAACACATGTCAAGAAAATCAGATCATCAATTTATTACACACCATAACAAATGGGAAATACATTAGGAAAATAAAAAGAAGAAAATAACAGCCGTTCTCTTGATTAATTCCAAGCTGAATATTTAACACCATTTGACGAAAACACAAACACTTATTCCAACCAATACCGCAACATTATGTTTATTGAACTTTGGAGGATATTAAAACACCTTGAGGACGGGTTTTTTTGGAAGCTTCCTGAGTTGCTCCTGTAAGTTTCCCACAAACATTTTATCATACTCGTCATCACAAGAACACCCCACCACCTCTATCTCCTTGAGTTGTACAAGAAAGTCCAACCCCGACACCCCATCCTCTCTAATAGACGAGCATTGGCTGATCTGTAGCTGCTCAAGTCTTTTCAATGCTGTCTTTTCAATTACCACCGATTCTAACCCATATATTTCCTCAATAATCATTACCTGCAACATTGGAAATGTACCCTCGCCAAAGCATAGTTCCTTCACATTTTCAATCGAGTAGCGCAACAAATAGAGAATCTTCAGGTTGGGCAGCTTTTCAATGGCTTTAATTCCTCCCGTTAGTTCAGTATTTCTCAGATGTATCTTCTCCAAATTCTCAAGGGAACTGATCCAATCAGGCAATTCACCAAGAGAACTGTGCAACTTGAGGCTTTGAAGATACTTGGGTGGGGAAGATACAGATACTAAGCAACGCCAGAGCCCTGAATAATCTGCATCTTTAAGGACTAACGACCTTAAGTGCTTGAGCCCATCAATCACCTTTGCTAATGTTTTCCCATTCTCCTTGGTGAAACCAGTCACTGCTAACTTTCTTAGGTTGGTAAGATTCTGCAACTCCTTTGCTAAATTCTTGCTTCGACCAATATCAATCATGCCTAGAATATTAAGGGAGTACCATAATTTAGCTATTCCTCGAGGAGTCGTCACCCCAACTGAACCAAATCCGGCACGTAGATAGCTTAACTTGTGTAGCTTAGTAAGTCCTCTTGGTAATCGGACTACAGTTGTGTTTCTAATATCTAGGGTCTCAAGTTCACTAAGCTTTCCCAATGAATTTGGGAGTTTTGTAATTTTGGTCCCCCTAAGACCTAGGTACTTTAAGTGACGTAGCTTGGCTACACTCCTCAGGTCCCTATTATGCAAATCAAAAGTGCCTTCTAGATCTAGCACTCTTACCAACTTCATTCTAGGATACCTCAGATAGTCTCCCACCATTCCAAAAATGGATACGGATCGCATGTGGGACAAATCCCTTCTTTCTAGGACTCTGTTCATGTTACATGCTTCACCTATGATGACTAGGTGTCTCACCTTATCTGTCATGGTTATGAGGTTTCCATCTTCAATCACTGACACGGTACTTGCATCCACTGCCTTTTTAAGAATCAATTCATACATCATGTCATGAATGTTGCACCTTTGAACGTCTCCATTGACAGATGTGCTCATTTGTGATGGTTGAATCATACTTCTCCACATGAGATCATAGAAATAGTCCTTTCCTATCTCCTCTACCATCTTTTTACGGTCTTCTTTTATTACCTCATCAGCCATCCATCGTCTTATTATCCTGGATCGCCTTATTTCCTTATGGTTATGGAAAACACTAAGATACAACAAACATGGCTTCAACTGTTTTGGCATGCCATCATAACTAGAAGTAAGAACAGTCTTCACCACCCCTAGCTCCGGGTTATTGGAAAGCTCTGAGCTAAGTTGGTTATGCATTTTCATCCATTCAGCACTTGTTTTAGGTTTGGTTGCTAGATAACTGCCAATAGTTACAATGGCAAGTGGTAACCGACCGCAGCTCTCTATAATTAAACAAGCTTTGGTATGCATGTCCTCGGTGAAAGGGATGGTTGTGGACTGCTCCTGCACTTTACTATCATCTTCTGTTATCTCAGTGCTACTGGTTCCCTCATCACTCACAAGACGATAATTTGAAGTCTTGTATACTGCTTTGCAAAAGAGATCAAAAGCGTCCTGTTCTGAAAGTTTCTTTATCTCATATATATTTTCACTTGGGTGAGTTATAGTTTCTGCCAGAGGACTTTTGTATCGTGTTGTTACTATGATTCGGCGCCCATTGGCCAGAGGTAACACATCCTTTATCTGATCCCATTCTGACAAACTCGACAGGTCATCTAGTACAATCAAATACTTTCTTTTAGATATTCAGTTACCTTTTCTTTTGTTGTTCTTTTCGGTAATTGCTTTGTCTTTCTCTTATTCCCTTCCATTGTTCCGCTCTCAGTATCAAACATTTGGGCATTAGACGGGATTTGCTTCGCTATGCTTTCTTTAAATTCTTCAATGTTGAAAGGATGTTGGAGAGTTACCCAAAAAAAAAACTTAAACTCGTCTCTAACTTCTTGGCATCCATATACCTTTCTGACAAGAGTGGTCTTTCCAAGACCACCCATTCCTACCACTGATATCACTTCCCCATTCTCCTTCAGAATAAGCTGAACCAATTTTCTCTTCGGCTCATCCAAACCTACAAGCACAGCTTCTAAATGGTAATACCGGCCTTTTCTATTTGGCTCATCCAGAAAAATTGATCTGGTTGAGGCTATCCTATTATTTGTGTGACCACCATTTCTCTTGTAATACCGGTTTTTTCTATTAATCACATCAATAGTTCTAGCTTTTAGTGCCCGAATTTTTCTCGCAATACGGTCCTGTTTATTCACCGAGCACATTGCAACTAGGCAACTATTTTCCATTAGGTGAACAGAAGCCTCCTGGAGACAATCTTCCAGATCCATTGCCAACTCTTTGACTTGCTGGATCCATGTGATTGTGACATCACTTTCCACATCCTCCGTTGAGGCATCTCGTAAGAAGACTTGCATCATCTCAAATTCATGTTTAATGAAAAGCAGCTCATCCTGTACCCCTTCCAGTAAACCAAAATCTCGTGTGATGCCTGATGCTGCTGTTTTAACTGCAAAATTCAATGTAGAAGTAGCTAAACTTGTAGCAACGGCCTCCATTTTCTGCTTAGTGCCAATATATCAAGTTCCTCTGCAGATAAAAAAAAGAACACTTGAGCCAATATTACTTCAAGGGTGTCTTTTTCTAGTTCTTTTAAGTAATTGACTCAAAGGAGGTTTTTGCAGATCGATCAAACAATTCTCTTACTTTTGATTAACAATTAACCACGTATAAAATAATTGAGCCATAATTGTTAGTTCAGCATAGATCAATAATTAACCAAATATAAAATTAGCCCCATAAATTGACCTGACACAATATATAGAACTTCTGGGAGAACTAACGCTTATTTATCCTCTAAAGAAATAAAACACGAATTAAAGCACTATGAACCAACTCTATTGGAAAAAAGAGTGTATATATGTTTAACTCCCAAAAGTCTTCTAGGAGATGAACTGAGACATCAAGTTGCTGAAGAGCTATATCTTCACTTGTACAACTACAAACCATATTATTACTATTTTCCTTAAACTCTTTAAGTAAGATTAGTGTTTCTTTTTCCTAAAAAATTAAGGAATATACTTGAAGCCCCTTTAGCAAATTACGAAAAATTACAACCCCCCGTCTCCAAATCTCTTAATCTTGTCCGTATTAAAGACAATGCCTATAATTTCTTAATAAGGTTATTTTGGGTATTAATGTGTCATATAGCTTGTAGACTTTTAATGTGTAGAAATTAAGGTAAAATTTTAATTTAATGATGAGTGGGTTGAAAATTACTAATGACTAGGCAACCCTATAGGTGGCTTGATTATATTTTGTGTTTGGTCCCCATATTATAAGGATATTGCACTCATTATTTATATCTCATTTGAGAAGTGTATGAGAAACTTAATTTGGAGAACACATAATTGAATCAGTGACGCTCTCATGCTTAAGGGAAACATGTATGCAGGTGCGCTTCTGTTTTTATATCAGAACCTCTATGTTCGAACAACATATATGTACTTGGGATATGCAATTTTGGTACTTAATTATATTGCGTGCATGTTGACAATGTTAAATTGTTGATTTTTGTTTTTTTGCATAACATGGGGAAAAAAATTCATGTACGGCATGCAAGGACCCAAAACGTAAACCCAAATATAAAATGAACTGATTTCAAATATAAAACTAATCACACAAGAAAACTTTTATTGCATGCGCCAAAAATATTGTTTTGAACTTCAATTACGGTTATATTGTTTGCAATTATTTACGATTAAATGATGACACAAAATATTTATTACATGCACATGCACACATGAAAACTTTTATATATTAAAATAAAATTATTTCAACATGAGAGATCGAGCTCACTTTGTTGAGATGTTGATGAAATCAATTCATTTTAATTTCTATATCTTTAAATGACTTGATTTCATCAATACCTTGACAAAGTGAGCTCTCTTGTTAAAATTAATTTAGTTTTTTTTTTTTTTTTTGAGAAACAAAATTAATTTAGTTTTAAAATATACAAGTTTCTTATAATGAGCGTAAATATTTGATTGGCCCAAAAGAAGGTAAAGTACATGTGTACCTAGTGATTACAAGTGCACTACTAATTATTTGGTCTTACAATTGATCAATTGAATCGGCCTAAAGAAGGATATCAAAGTGTGTAACATTTTCAATACACGTACGGTTCATTATCTAGAACCGTTTGTAAATGGCCTTTAAAAAGAACGGTTCTTTTCAAATGTCCGCATTCTCAACAAGTGAATCTAGATATGGTTGCAGAACCATATACAATTTATCAACACTTTTACATACTATGAGCTCTCGTAGACGGTTGCGGATCGAGGTGTCATTAACATTTTTAACGGTATGCAGTTGTGAGGTGACATAAAAAATAATTAGCTAATTCGATCCCACTAACTACAGTTTAAAAATGTGAGCGAAAATAAAAGAAGGAAAATAAGGAAAAAAATAGATCTAGAAAGGTTAATGAATCAATTTGAGGGCTTGTACGTGTCGTTACCTGGTCAGAGTTGTTTGTGATTGTCGGAGCTGTCAATATCACCTGTCGTCTCAGCTTTTTCCTTGTCAAATCGGGTTGCCTCTGTTGAACTCGTGTTTGTGTAAATTGTCTCCGGTCAACCAAACAGCGAATCACATTCCATTTCTTGTTTGAGGGAAAAATCTCCTATTCGGATTAAAGCCTGCCGTATCACAACATATATTAATGCAAAGTCAATTGGATATGTGATATGACATCTTTCCATTATAGCTTCAAAATTATTAATAATGATAATAAAATAAAATGACAACACAACAACACAGGGATTGTTTGTTCCAGGAGAGAGATTTTCAATTAGTATCGGACTGAGTTTAGTTCGATGATCGGTTTAAACCGTTCGATCCATCTTTAAATCTGTGCAGATGGATTTAAATCTCTACAAATCTAAACCATCTTTCATGTGAATATCACTAGTGGAAAATGTACATTTAGTATCGACACATCAGGGTCGAACATAACATAAAAGCAATACTGATATATATCTGAATCGGGTAAATTTAAAGGCCAACTTTGAAAGTAGGTATCAGAATCAGACATTATTAAAGAACTGTTCTTGATAGTCCAGAAAATATCATGCACGGTTGTTTATAGATGACCGTTCTTAATAGTGACTTATCAGGATTAGCTCTTTATAAATAACCGTTCTTGATAGTCCAGACCCTTTTAGGAACAGCTTCTCACTATTAACCGATCCTGATATGGTAATATTAAGAACGGTTATTTATATAACCGATCCTGATACCTGAATAACCCTCCTGCCCCGACCCTTCCCCTTCCATTACGCTATTTTTTAGTTCATAACCTAGGTTTTTTTAAGGCTGGGCGATCTGAGCTCTCATAATCTAGGTTTGTAAGTCCCGCTCCTCATTTTCATTCCCGCTCTCAAATTATGTCAACATTTTGGCCTCTCTCTCAAATTTTCAGTCCCACACCATTGGCGCCGCTAGGGTTCCCTCTCTCTCTGCCTCTCTCCTCCGCTCACCTCCATCTCGCGTCGCACCTCCATCCCGCGTCGCATAGCTTTGAAGTAGTTCGGTTTTTAATCTTCTTTTATAGTTGATGATGTTACTTTTATTCAGTAACGGAATCTTACTGTTTAAAAAGTGTGTGTGATATTTTTCTATTAGATTCTTTTATTCAGTAACGGAATCTTACTGGTGTCAGGTGGTGCTTTTTTCCGTGTGGTGCTTGTTGATTCGGACGGCCATGAAGCGAGGTGAAGATCTTAGTACCAGCCGTATAAAGAGGAACGATCGATTTCTGTAAATACCCCTTTGATTCCAAATTTTTTCTTAAGAGATTTGGACACAACAAGATACACATAAGGACACGGTGTAAGTTCGGTGCATATTTACCTATACACAATCTACTCACAAGGACACGGTGTAAGTTCGGTGCGTATTTACCTATACACGTAAGAACATGGTGTATCGATCTTCTCAAGTTTTACTCGCTACCTATATGAATCCGTATCCTCTCCATTAACTCAAAAGGAAATATTTTGAGTTAATGAATTTCAACCGTCTAATTTTAAACGGAGTCAATCTGGCTCGTGCTTATAACATGAGGATCTTTTAATATTAGTGCAAATTTAGTTCACACAAATCTTAAAACAAATCGAATGATCGAGATGCATTAACTCAAAAGATTCCCTTTTAAGTTAATGCAGAGGATACGAATTCCTACCTATGCACGATCTACTCATAGAATAAGAAAGCAAGGAGATGTGAGATGTAGGTAGTTGTACCTTGTGTTTGAGACTTGAGACAATTCTTCAACGGAGAAAGAAATGCAGCAGAGAGGGAGCAGGTCTAGAGGCACCAAGAGAAGGCTTCAGGACTAGGGCTGTACACAAGTTACGGATCAAATTGGTGAAATGCTGTGTACATTTTTTATTCAATTTATTTACACCAACATGTAAATCTTTCAGTTCTATAGATGTTAATTTTTTTATTAAAATTTCTATAGATATTTTACTTATTTTCATCAAACTAATTAACCTTCAATTAGTAATCATACATTTTTTATGGAAATAAACATCACCTTATTCAAGGAGATGGCCGGCGACGAACAAGTGGATTCCAAAACTACCTAGCTCTCTCCACCTAAATTTCAAGTATGAATTAATAGTACTTGAGAGACTCAAATGTAAGCACTTACAAACTTTTATTTTTAGTCTGAGAGTAATCAATATGCTTTTCCCTTTTCAGACTTTGCTTTTAGTTTGTGCAAGGAATCAGCTTTGATGAAGGCAGGCATATATCGGAAAGAAGTGTTCCCTTTAACTCCCTTTAATTCTCACACACTCTCTCTCTGCACTTTGCTTTCAGGAGAGGAATATGAGCTTTTAGAATATATTTTAACTATAACAATAAGAATAGTACTTATTAGGCAATGATGCATAAGCATAGTTCATTTTTAAAATAATTTTGATCCAAAACATAATTAACTCTTCAAAAAAACTTGAGAAGATACAAATTATATTACATAATACAAGAGAGTCGGGTTTTAATCAAGAATTATTAACAAATTGGAATTTATTTTTTCTAAAAATTTTAGGAACCATTTGCTATTTTGTATATTTTTTTAGGGTAAATTTCGTTGGAGGTTACTAAAATTAATTTGTTCATTGTCACGAATTGATTACTCAAGTTTGATTTGTCTCTCTGTAGCACTGGACTCTTAATTTGTCTCAATCAAATCACTCTATAACTATTTCATTCAATATACTAACGGAATATGCTCATTTCGTTCAAAATACTACCATAATATTTTCATTCTGTCCAAAATCACTTTATATTTTATAAGTTTTTTTGGATGGAAAAGTTATAGAGTGACTTGATATAGACAAATGAAAAGTTCAGTAGCTACAGAGAGACAAATCAAAGTTGAGTGATCAATTCGTGATAAATGACAAAATTTAGTGACCTATAGTAAAATTATCGTTTTTTTTACCACTATCTTTGCGTAAACTCAAAGAGAAAGAAAAATTCGGAGCAATGAAGAAGAATAAAAGCCGACATTTTTATTAATATCCAAAGTTAATTTCAAATTAATAAATATACCTAAAGTTGTTGGGAATTTATAAAAATATCCATACCGGCCATTTTCTGGCCGGTTTTAATTTTTTTCGGCATCGGCCAGAAAATGGCCGGTACTAAATTTTTTTTTTTTTAGAAGACAAATTGAATCAATAGCAAGATGCTGAAATCTAACACTAAAAATTCGAATTTTTTTTAAAATATTTGTTAGATTACTTTTTTTGATATATAATTAGCATATTAATACTAAAATATGCTAAATTACTTGAAATTATGTTAAATTATGCTGAATTACACAAAATTACGCTAAATTACAATAATTATGTTAAATTATGCTAAAATACGGTAAATTACGCTAAATTAAGCTAAATTAGGACACTTGCTGAAATCGGACACTCGAGCGCCTTTTATAACCGTTTGAAGTTTCGTCGTCATTTTTCGACTTCTTAGTGAAGATATAATCTATATTCATATGTAATTTAGTGTAATTTACCGTATTTTAGCATAATTTAACAAAATTTAGCGTAATTTAACGTAATTTTGTGTAATTCAGCGTAAGTTATCATAATTTCAAGTAATTTAGTGTATTTTAGTATAAATATGCTAATTATATATCAAAAAAAGTAATCTAACAAATATTTTAAAAAAAATTCGAAATTTTAGTGTTAGATTTCAGTGATCTCAAAAAAAAAAAAAAAATTAGTACCAGCCATTTTATAGCCGATACTGAAAAAAATTAAAACTGGCCAGAAATGGCCGGTATGGATATTTTTATAAATTCCCAATAACTTTGGATATATTTATTAATTTGTAATTAGCTTTGGATGTTAATAAAAATGTCGGGAATAAAAGGAAGTAGAAAAGAAAAGATAATATGATATGACAGTGCGTTCTTTAACTCGCTTTTTCAAAAGATGTTCGCGTCTGCTTCAACTTTTAATAATTAAAGCGAAACAATTATCTCCATTGCTGGATACTGATGTAACTTCGAAATCCCCCGTTTTTTTTTTTTTTCATATAGCATTTAAAAAATAAATAAATTGATGATATTATATCTGAGAAATTTTTTTTTACGATAAAAATGTTAACAATGATAGTGTTTTTGGACTATATACAGTGTCTGCGTTTGATAGAATAACAACCGAAATTTTTATATATAAGAAATAAATAAATAAAATATTAAAAAAGAAATGGGTCAGGAGAATTTGAAAAATGAAAAAGCAGGCAGGTGCCATGGCGTCTAGCAGGGACGCCATGACATACTCAAACCCATGGAAAAAAGGGAAAAAAAGAGAGGAAGGGACGCCATGGCTCAGGCTGACACAGAAAAAAAAAAAAAATTAAACGGGCCGCCATGGCCCAGGCCAGCCCAAAACGAAATTCAATTTTTTTTATGCTATGTTCAGTGAGCAATCCAACAATTTTGATCAGATTCAAAATTTATTTTAGAAAAAATAGCTACATGGATTTTTGTGTTCTTTATATCAAAATAAAGGTATGAAAGTCTAGTTTTCAGATAATATAATTTCTCTATACAACAATATTACAGATTGGTACAGTTTTAGCGATTAATTGACAGAGGTCAGAAATCAGAAAAACTGAAATTCCAGTGAGCAGTATTATAATTTTGACCAGATTCAAAATTCAATTTAGAAAACATGACTACCTGGATTTTTGTGTTCTTTATATCAAAATAAAGGTATGAAAGTCTAGTTTTCAGATAATATAATTTCTCAATACAAAAATATTACATATTGGTTCAGTTTTAGCGATTAATTGACAGAGGTCAAAATTATTGGACTGCTCACTGAAATTTTAGCTTTTCTTATTTCTGACCTCTGTCAATTAATCGCTAAAACTGTACCAATCGGTAATATTTTTATATAAAGATTTATATTATCTGGAAACTAGACTTTCATACCTTTATTTTGATATAAAGAACACAAAAATTCGTATAGCCATTTTCTCTAAAATGAATTTTGAATCTGATCAAAATTATTAGATTGCTCACTGAACATAGCATAAAAAAAAATTGAATTTCGTTTTGGGCTGGCCTGGGCTACGGTGGCCCGTTTATTATTATTATTTTTTTCCTTTTTCCTGTGTCAGCCTGAGCCATGGCGTCCCTTCCTCTCTTTTTTTGTTTCTTTTTTTCCGTTTTTTTCATGGGTTAGAGTATGCCATGGCGTTCTTGCTGGCGCCCACCTGCCTACTCATTTTTCAAATTTTCCTGACCCATTTCTTATTTTTAATATTTTATTTATTTATTTCTTATATATAAAAATTTCGGGAATAACAAGGTTATCATTGATGGTGTTTTCCTGATCGTACCTCGTTTTTTTTTTTTCTTTCAATCTTATTTACTTAATTGGTCGATTTCTTTTTCTGAAGGTTATAATTTTAATTTTATTTAAAAATTGCTTACTCACTTTATGTTGTACATTAGTAAAATTAGAAATTGAACAAACCAAACTTAAATGGGGTTTTATCTTATTTGTTGGTGAAATTAGGGTTGCCAGACCATTTGATTTACATTTACAGTTTCTTAAATTAGTGAAATTATAATTATACAGTGTACATCTCAAATTAAAATTATAATTTAGGAATATGCTTTCAACAAATTGATAAAATTAAATATTATTTACACACATTTTTGGGGGAATTTCATGTATACCCCTCTAAAATCTCAAAATTACGTATTCCCCCCTCTAAATTTCATAATATCATATTTACCCCTCTAAATTTTAAAAACTCACAAATTGACCCAATTTGTTGCCTTTTCTATTAAAAATTATTTAAAAATTATTAAATTGCCATTTTACCCTTCTAATTAAATAATACAACCGGTCAAAAATGTAATTGTTTCCAAATTTGAAAATCAGAACTTTGTCCCCTTCTTCCGAAACCCATGTCCGCTGTCTCAACCATGCCAGTAAACAATCCATGGCTTCCAAATCCCCCATTCGACTAAATATGCACTTGATCATTCTACGATTCTAGTCCTTTCTCATGAAACAGTTTCATATATTTCCATGAGTGTCTGGTTTTTAAACTTTGCTTAATTTGATCTATTGCCACATAATTTTTCCAATGATGTAATATTCATGTTTGGCCACGAAGAAGAAACGCTAGCGTAAATTAGGTTTTGCTAGATATATACAAGTGTTCTGAGAAAATAATGGGAAATGGTACCTATAATCATAGAAGGAAAAATCGGCCGTTCCGGACCGGAGTCGACTGATCTGGACCGGAATCAGGCTATACTGATCCGATTTCTGGCCGAGTTACACGATAGGCGATTTTTTCGTCGAATTTCAGCTAAAACGGTCCGATTCCAGTCAAATTTCGGCCGATATTAATTTTTTTTCTTCTTTTCTCTTTTTTAGGGATCAATATTAAGACTAGCAAGTAATTTTTATTTTTCAGCACCTTCATTTTTCATAAATTAATATTTTACAATTTTTTTCTATTTTTTTAGTATAAAACAAGCTACTGGCAAAAAAGTCCGAGTTTCCGATCCGATGCAGCCATTCCTATCGGTTCACCCGATTCCGATTCCATGGTCAAGTGACCGATTCCAATTCTGATTTCAATTTTTCCTTCTATGCTTATAATGGCTTTTTGTGCTTTTTGGCAGGAAAGGTGCAATAGGATTTTCAATGGCTCAAGAACTCAGAAACCTTTTCAATCTCAGGATTAATAAAATTAGAAGACATATATAGTAGTGGCTGGGCAAAGAAAGGAAGTGTGGAGAAAGCACTCTGATAACAGTAAATACTACATTGACATGCTTTACAAATGTGAAGAAAGAAGAACGAAGGAGGAAAGAGTTTACTTCGTTTTCAATTTTTTTCACCAATATGTTCTTTTTTCTTGACTCCAGCATCTACCTAGTTTATAGACCCATTGGTACCTGATGTCAAACCGGTGAATCAAAGACCATGCCGGTACAGTCACTTTCAAAAGGTAGAAATGGAAAAAATTATTTAAGAACTGTTGAGACAAGGATTCTTGGTACCCACCTAGCTATATGACTCTCCTGCAATCGAGTTCAAAAGCTCACGAAGAGCGTGTTGATGTGAAGCGAGAACAATGCTGTCATCTGACGCATCTCATATGCAAAATCAGGCGAACTAAGTTTCGCTGGCGGGATCAATTTTGCTATCAGAATGTGGGATCCATTAAACATATATCAAATATCAGTTTAAAAATTTAAACAATAGAGAATAGAAGGTAAGATTGTAATTTATAAATTTTTAATGATATTTAATAGAGAATACAATAAATTGGGTAGATTTGTTAATTTTTGTAATTTTGAGGGATAAATATGATATTATGAATTTTAGAGGAGATAATATGTAATTTTCAAGCTTTTGAAGGACATACATGAAATTACCCCCACATTTTAATATAGTCAAAATAAGAGGTGAATAGAATGCAGCTAGTTCAGGTATGGGCCATATTCAAACCCAGTTAACTTCCGACTGAGACTGGGCCTAATTTTTGAATCTAGCATCTCCACCAATCCTTTCGGCTGAGGGCTCAGATTTAATACAATCTGCCCTGAGTCCGGCTAAATTGTTTCAGTAATCATTTCGACCGAAGTGCTTACGGGTCAAATTTAGCCATTTTATGTTCGAAATGTCGAACTAAATAGCTCAATAAATTGGTTATATAATAAATATGTAGAATACCAATTTTTACTATTTTTGAATTTTTTAACTATTTTTTATGATTTTTGAAAGATGGACTTTTTTGACATAAAAATAAAAGTATTTTTAAGTCAAAAGAGATCATATTTTAAAAAAAAAAAAAGTAGTTAAAAAATTTCAAAAATAGTAAAAATTGGTATTCTATATATTTATTATATAACTAATTTATTGAGCTACTTAGATCGATGTTTCGAACATCAAATATTAAAATTTGACCCCATAAGCACTTACTCATCTGCCCTTTCTTTGTTCTGTTTTTTAAGGCAACCCATCTAGTCATTTACTCCTTTTATTTTATTTTCGTTTACCTGTGGTAACTGTGTACCTGGATCTTAATGCATTTAAGTAGGTTTATGGACCAATCCTTTTGGACCCTATCAGCACATGAACCAATTGAAATATTTATTGTGTTATGGACAATGTACCAACTTAAATCTCATTCTTTATTGTTCTTTTGGGGTTGGTATAACAATATCTAGGATATTTTTGAAAAATTGTAGTTGATAGAATATGTTAAAAAGTAATTAGATAGAATGATCATGTGCCTAGCATATTTGACAATGAAAAATAGAATAACACAGAAAAAAATATATTTCTCTCTTTGACTATGCCAAACTTGAAGAATAATATGTTCTTCAAACCAGGGGCGGAAGCACTAAGAGGAAATGGGAGTCAAAGAATGATCATGTGCCTAGCATATTTGACAATGAAAAATAGAATAACATAGAAAATAATATATTTCTCTCTTTGACTATGCCAAACTTGAAGAACAATATGTTCTTCAAACCAGGGGCGGAGGCACTAAGAGGGAATGGGGATCAATTGACTCCCATTTTTTTTAAAACAATTTTGTATTTAGATATGATTTTTTATATAATTTAGAGTGAAATGGCTTGATATTATAAAATTGATCCTCATCTTTCATAGAAAAATTGTATATGATTGACCCCCATATATTTTTGACTCCCATAATTCGAAAGTCTGACTCCGCCCCTGCTTCAAACACTCCAATAGAAATTTTATACTTGACAAACAACCTTTAAGCGAAACAACACCATTATTTGGAATAGTGCTAGAGTAGAAAATTACCAAGCAACCCCTAGATAAAGAGTTCAAGATTTTCTTCTACACTTATCTATCAATACTATAAAGAGAAAATACCATAATATCCAATATCTACAAAAAGTTAAAATCTTGCTTCTATCCTTTTTTATTTATTAAACTTTTTATTTAGTTATTTTAAAAATAAAATTGACAAATATACCGTTCTTCCTCCTCTCTTTCTTTCTCCTACAAATTAACTTTATTTTTTATTTTGTTGCTCAAACGAAATAGACCATGTCAGATCTCTTTGAGGCATGGTTGGCGACCTCCTGATGAAATGGATAGTTTTTTTTTTTAAATCCTACACACTTCTGATTTTTTGACATTGTCGCTTCCTTTGAGCAACAAAAAGAAGTTTGTATACAGTGAAAAAGAAGAAGAAGAAGAGAGGATGAGGGAAGATATATTTGTTAATTTCATTTTTAAAATAATTAAATCAAAGAGATAGAAGAAAGAATTTTAATTATTATGAGAATAATGTATATTATGATGTTTTTATGGATAAATTGATAACTTTGAAAGTTTGTATAAATACACTAGAAATTTTCCCTATTATAAATTAGTTTGAACGAAGTTTTTTATTCAATTACATTGGGATAAGCTCATAAGATAATGAGCTGCACTTACACCTCGGATTGGTACAAAGTCAAATTGAATTTTCATAAACAGTACCCGTCATAGAAATTTGAAAACACGAGAATCTTATGCTAATTAAAATTTGGAGTACACCTTGGAGTCTGTATCCTCGCACGTGGAAGCGTAGCTTAGATCGAGGAGTTTTGAGATTGGAGCCAGTCAAACGGGATCCGTATCCTCTGCATTAACTCAAAAGGGAATCTTTTGAGTTAATGAATTTCAACCATCTGATTTTAAACGGAGCCAATCCGGGTCGTGTCTATAACATAGAGGCCCTTCAATATTAGTACAGATCTAGTTCGCACGATTTTAAAACAGATCGGACAGTCGACATTCATTAACTCAAAAGATTCTCTTTTGAGTTAATGCAGAGGATATGAATTCAGTCAAACGGCTCATAGCCGTTTAATTTTTTTTTTTTTAAATGTCTAAGCCACCAGTAACAACGAGATCTCTTTAACGTTCACTCAAATTTTGAGTTTAGTTCCGGACTGTTCGGTCATAATTAGGATCAAACCAGTCCACACCAGTAAATTAATTAAAGAATCCGTATCCTATGCATTAACTCAGATTTTGAGTGAAACATCTCGATCATCCGATCAGAATCAGAACTAATTTGGTTTGAGATAGAATGTATGTGGTCTCTTTAATATTTGTGTTAACATGAATCGGATGGTCCAAATTTATTTTGCATTAACTCAAATTCTGAGTTAATGCAGACGATACAGATTCCACCGTTTTATGAATGTTTAATATTTGTACGGGTTTAAATCGGTCGGTCCGGATCTAAACTCAATTGTCACATTTTGCATTAACTAATATGATCTAAACCAACTTTTTTTTTATTTTTTGGAGCTTTTTTCCTTTTTTTTAGATAGGTACAAAATCACTGTTTACAGATAATTGTAGACCATACAAAACTGTGAGTTTGTACCTATCTTAAACAATTATAAAAGTTTTTCAAAAAATATAAAATTTGATCCCCAATCACATTTTAATATGAAGATCATGTTGAACGGGTCGGATTGACTGTTCGAACTTTGAAATCGCATAAACAGACTCGTTATAACTTAGGTTGAAATTATAACGTTATGACATTAACCGGATTTTATATATATTGTTTTTAGTTCTATATATTCTTGCATTATATCATATAAACAACTCATACTAATTTCAATCGTCATTGTGGAAACAAAGCGAGGCATTTTGCTAATAGAGTGAGGCTATGGTACTATGCATAGCACAGATTGGTCCGTGCTACGGCTCAATATTTAAGTTTTCAAAATTCTAACGGTCGATCCGAACCGTTCAACATGATTATAAAATGAATATGTACTTGCAAACCAAATTTTACATTTTTTTGAATTTTTTACTATTTTTTTAGATAGGTAGAAAATCACTGTTTTTGAATGGTCCATAATTTTCAGATCAAGTGATTTTCTACCTATCTAAAAAAATCGTAAAAATAATTGAAAAAGTGTAAAATTTGATTTGCACGTACATATTCATTTTATAATCATGTTGAACGGTTCGGATCGATCGTTAGAATTTTGAAAACTCAAATATTGAACCGTAGTACAGATCCAACCATGCTATGCATAGTACCATAACCTCACTCTTGCTAATATACTTTAATCCCACTTCCTTTCACAAAGATATGTGAACGATGCACGACACATGCATTATTTCAATCATAAAAGTTGTTGACTATCTGCCAACTTGTTGATTCGCCTGTTTTTTTTAAGTCTCATGTGGGGTACTTTTTTTCCCTAAATCATTTAACAGTGCCAGCTACGTGCACCGACCACGTGATGACTAATTAAAATATATAAGCATGTGAAACGCGCGCGCTCATAAATATATTTACTTATGGTACGTTGAATCTGATAAACAGCAAATTTTTTGACTGATTTGAATATAAGCAAGTTATCGATTTTATAAAGAATTAATTAATTTTCTTTCAGTTTGAGAAAATAATCAACCCAAAAAAATACCAAAAAAAATCAGACTTAAATTGCGTTTAAAACCCCCATATGTCTCATTTTAAAATAGAGGAATATAATTTAGAAGGTGCTACGTGCTAATGACCAATAACCAAATGCAATGAACTTTATGTATTTATCTTTCTTTTTTTAATTATTCTGGTTCCGGTTTATTTAGTAACTTCAATAAATAATTTGGCATAATATATATAACATACTTTAGGTTGTGTTCCTGCAACAAGAAAATTTGAAAAATATCATAGCTTTTCAAATCATCAAACAAAAATATTACTTTTTCAAAATTATTAAAAAAAATGTCTACATGAGCCCTAATTTTTTCCTGACCTCCCCTCTCCTCTCATTTATTCCCGGTAGGTTTACAAGCTTATATTATGTTTTTACCAATAGCTCCCTACAAAACAAAGTAATTATCAGACTCATAGATAACATGTTTTGAAGAAATGCATTTGCTTCGGTGGACATAAGGACCTATTTGTAAAATGAATATATTTTCATTTTCAAAGTTCAAACAGTAGATCCGACCCTTCAACATTATCTCCATATTAAAATTTACTTGGAGGTCAAATTTTACATTTTTTTGAATTTGTTTACTATTTATTAAGATGGTTACAAAATCGTTGTTTTTCAATGGTTTGAAAACAACGATTTTGTAACCATCTTAATAAATAGTAAAAAAATAAAAAAAATGTAAAATTTGAACTCCAAGTACATTTTAATATGGAGATAATGTTGAACGGTCGGATCGACTATTTGAACTTTGAAAATGAAAATATGTTCATTTTACAAATAGGTCCTTATGTCCACCGAAGCATCCCTCTTGAAGAAATATATATGCTGCATTAGAAATATTCATCAGCCCTGACAAGAGTACATCAGTAACATGAGCACCTGCTCAACACAATTTATTAAGAAAGCTACTGAAGTTCTGACATCTGAATTTTTTTTTGAAATATTTACTACACATCTTTTTTTTTCCCGCAAAGTAATTTTTCGCACGTAGTTTTGTTTGGCTAGCTCCCGGTTTTCAAATTTCCTGAGAAAATATATAACCTATAGTAATTAATAAAATGAAAAAATGAGCCATTTTAAAATGCATTATAATTATCAATTTTAACTTCATTGTTTTTTCAGATGTAAGGTTTGAGACTTCTCCGCATGGAGTAGCTTAAATCTGAAGAGATGAGGAGAAATATCATAAGAAAAAAATACAGCATGGCACTACCAAATTCAAAACACACTAATGAGGAGAATATATCATATTAATTCATCATATATTTCTTAACTATGCTTTTTTTTTTTCCGGCACAAAAGCCTGTGAAAACATGCTGCCCGAGACACCTACGCGCGATGTATCATAATGCTTGCCGCATGTATTTTCGAAGGTATATTCGTAGAATATTGCTATATTTATATTATTAATAAGAACCATGCATTTTTTTTTTTATGTAGGCACGAGTGTGGTCCCTTTGTAAAACCTACACATAAACTGTAATTAAGGATCTCTTTGAAAGCTTGCATGATATGGATTAGGGGAGTTACCAAACCCTAGTTTTGGTACTGCAGAACATGCTGCGCACAATTGAAAATGTACTTAGAGAGATAAGTTTTACATTTTCTAGAATTTTTGGTAGATTTAAAAATGCAAAACAAAACGTAGAGACAACTGTAAATGGAATAGAAAGAAGGTAAGATTTCGGTATTTCAACATGTTCCAAACGGAACAGAAAATTTCGTCCGAAATCTCAGTCATTTTATCCGAATATACTAATCTTGCCTCCTTGGAATTCTATATAAACCCTACCAGAGATGAACACAAACCCAAGCTCACTACTGATTGGGTTGTGCTTGTGTAGTGTATCCCCATCGGTGCTCTATTTTCTCCTCTCATATCCTTACATAGCCACATTGATTGAAAGAACAAAAACATCTACAATTTCCTTTTTCTGAAAGTAACAGAAAACTGAAAATGGCCACTACCTGTCGTGTTGGTTTCATGACCACCTCTGCATGCCCTGTCCAGAGAGAGCGCCGCCTACGCGAACGCCGGGTCCGTCTTGTACCACCACGTGCAAGCACAAGTTCCAACAACAATGGTCCCACGAACAAATTTTCCATGGACCGTCGTGATGTGCTGCTCGGTCTCGGCGGTGCTGCCGCCACTGCCGCCACTGTCATGACTCCTGGGGGGATTATCCTTCCAGCAATGGCTGCTCCGTTGGCCCCACCAGACCTGACGAAATGCCACACTGCCACCACAGGCGTTCCCGCGAGCATGGACGGCCGATGTTGCCCGCCATACAGCATGGCTAACATTGTTGACTATGACTTCCCACGCACAGCTCTTCGTGTGAGGAGGCCGGCCCACGAGGTGAAGGACGACAAAGCGTACATGGCAAAATACACAGAGGCTGTGAGAAAAATGAAGGAGTTGAAGAGCGACCACCCGTGGAACTTCTACCAACAGGCACTCATTCATTGCGCATACTGCAACGGTGCCTATGATCAGGTTGGTTACCCTGGTGTGTCTCTTCAAGTACACAACAGCTGGCACTTCCTGCCATGGCACCGGTACTACCTGCATTTCTTTGAGCGGATTCTCGGTAAGCTGATAAATGACGACACATTCGCGCTGCCGTATTGGAACTTTGACGTGAAGGAGGGAATGCCAGTTCCAGAGATCTTCACCTCTGATCCAAACTCTCCCCTCTACAATGAAAAGAGGTATTTAATTATTAATGTTCTACAATTTCTCATCTGGAGCTAGCTGTCAAAAAAAAAAAAAAAAAATTGGTTAATGCCTTTTGAAATCACCAAACAAGTTTGACTCACTCTTAATTAATTAAGCACTTGATTAAAGATTCAAGGACTAACATTAATGTTATTTTGAATTGATGAGCAGGAACAAAGATCACTTCCACCCTGCAATTGTAGATTACAATCATCCATTTGGTGGAGGCAAGTCGGGCACGAATAATGATGCTGAACTGGTGCAAGCGAACATGGATTACGTGCAAACCACTTTCAAGAACAGCCTGCAGTTGCCTGAGCTGTTCATGGGGGACCCGCTGAGAGCTGGAGAGCCAGATTCAGCTGAGGGCGCCGGTGGACTCGAGAGCATCCACGCCGGCTTCCACGTGTTTGTGGGGCCCGCAGGTGGTGACGGCACCGACATGGGCAATTTCGCAACAGCAGCAAGAGACTGCGTGTTTTACAGCCTGCACAGTAATGTGGATCGCTTATGGCACCTCTACAGGAACTTCAGAGGTAATCGAGTCGAGTTCAACGACCCCGACTGGCTTGAATCGTCGTACGTCTTCTATGACGAGAATGAGCGTGTTGTTCGTGTTAAGGTAAAGATTGATATATACACAAAAATTTCTGTACAAACCAAACTAATATTGAATTAGTATCCTCTGTGTTAACTCAAATTTTGAGTTAAGATCTCTACCGAATCTACACTAATATTAAATAGCCCGGTGCCTTATAGGAATATGCATCAGATTGGTCTAAATTTTGATTGCCCAGTTCGTAAATTAATCAAACGGTACGTTAATACAGGGGATACAGATTCTTTAATATTTCGGTCTTGGATGAAACTGGTGGGAACTCCCCACATTATTCAAAAAAAATATTTCGGTCTTGGAATCAAACTTAATCAAAAGCAAAGAAAATGCGCCAAGAAAAAATTGCACATCTGGCATTTCACTTTTGGCAGGACCCTTTGCATATCCACTAAAAAAATGATACTCTAAAATTTATAATTCATTTTTTGATCTACTAATCTTATACAAAATGTACTCAACATATATATGAAAAAAGGACCACTGCAAATATATAATATTATAGTTTGTCAAGTATATATCTAAGTCAATGGAATGAACTTGTCATTTCAAAACCAAACGGCAGATTTTCAAACTAGGATCATTTACGATTCATTCCATTTAGTGATTTTAATTAAGTTCATATTTTCTTTTCGTTTTAGTAAAGATAGAAATATATACAAGTGTGTCTGAAATAATAGAATATCTGGGAAACTAAAATATGAAGAACACTGTATACTATAAAGTTCATAAACATCTCTCCGTTATAACTTGCAAGAAATATAATTATAATAAGTAGGATTTCATTACTCGTTTCAATTTATGGGCCCTAGTCCTGTATATTGATAATATTTGGATCGTATCAATTAATTAGTATATATATATATATTATGATAATAGAATTACCCGCTCCGCGCATTAATTGATAAACTGTACCTACCATTTAGTATGAGATTTATTCAATATCTTCTGATTTTATAATTGGCCATGCTATTTATTGCGTTCATGCATGTCGATCTAATCGATGCAATTAATGCTATAGATCCAGTTGATGCTCAACTAACATATTATTTTAATCAGTCAATTAATTTATACGTTATTAGGGAGCCAAATCTATAGCTAAACTTGCTTGATTAACTACAAACTTTCAATGCGGGAGGTTTTTGATGCACATGAAAATTGTCCAAACCAATTAATTAATGCATGCGAATGGGAAATTTTAAGCATTAATTTCTTTTTCTTTTTTTAATGAGAAAGTTGGAGGTGAAGCCAATCAATACTATTTTCAAACCAAATGATTTCTCTTATTTAGATTTTGAATCAATAACTTTCCACATCAGAAGACATGTGTTTTTGACACTAGATCAAAAGATAATTCTTGCTTTTAAGCGTTATTAATTATTTGTAATATATAGGTCAAGGACTGTCTAACCCCGACGAAACTGCGGTACACGTACGAGGAAGTGCCAATTCCCTGGATGGGAAGCGTCAAGGTACAGAAGACCAAAGAGACGGAGAGCAAACAGGCGCTTAACCTGGCAAGCGTCAGCGAGTTTGGTACGCAGCCGCGTGAGCTCGGGACAAGCCCGTTGCGTGTCATTGTACCCCGCCCGAAGACAAACCGCAAGAAGAAGGAAAAGGATGATCACGTTGAGTTGGTCCAAATCAAAGACATCCAGGTTGCATCAGAAGGTCCCGCCAGGTTCAACGTGTTTGTTGCTGCACCTTACGGTGACCTGGCAGGCCCCGATTTCGGTGAATTTGTGGGAAGTTTTGTCAGGCTGCCTCACAAGCCAAAGAAGGAACAGGGGAATGGAGTGGCAAAGCACAAGGGAAAGAAGACGAACCTGAAGCTCGGTCTCACCGCATTGTTGGAGGACATTGAAGTAGACCATGTCGAGAAGCTGGTCGTTACGATCGTGCCAGCAGGTGGCGATATAACCATAGGTGACGTCCAGATCAAGCTGGTTAAGACTGATAGCCCCAGGCTTATCGCTTGAATATCTATGTTTATCCATTAAGATATGTACGTTTAATGGATCATCATATCAAGTTCTACAATTAGTATGGTTAATTAGGCGGATTCAATAAGATTTAGGTAAGAGTAGTGTGTTGTTTTGTTTTGGTTGCAGCTTTCTCAGTTTCTGTTCTAATTAATGTATGGGTGTTTTGTATTGTGGTCATTAAATAAATTGCATTTTTATTTTCTATTTTATTTTTTTATTTTATTTTTTTTGCAAAATTTCATGCCGTTGGGCTTCTCATTACCACACAGCAAGCAGTTACATCAATCACATAGATATCGTAGCTAGGTTCCCTTGCAAACTAATTAACAACACAAATTAAAAGTTAAACGCTGGATATGAATAACCAGTATAACCCCATCAAGTGTACTTCAATATGCTTTTATTCTAAAGAGATCACTGTTATTCCTATCTCAACCGTTTAAAGTTTCTCATGCGCAAATCTCAAGAAAAAAAAGTTTTTCATGCCCGAATCTCGACAAAGGTCAACAGCTAGAATAACAGGGTCCTGTTATTTCCCGCATCTCTTTATAAGCTCGCCAGTCCGTATCTAAAGGAGGTTGTTGTGCCATGCTTGCTTGAGTTAAGTTTTTAATTTAGATAGGCGTTAGTTTACATAGGCATTAAGTTTTTAAAAAGTTAAGTTATGACACAACACAAATTAAAAAAGGCATTAGTTTTTTTGTAAAAAAAATTGTAGATCGTGCACCTCTCAGGTTACAATTTACCAATATTATTTTTACTATTGTGTTTTAGGCTGATAAGATTCAACTTATTTAAATAAATAATTAAATAAATAGTAATGACAACAAATGTGGTGCATTATATTAATTAATTTGGAATGACACATATTTTTAAAAGAATAGAATCATGTTTACTTAAATGAGATTATTAAATGATAAATAACATTCTCAAATGATATAAAAAATGAAAAGAAATGTAGATACGGTATCAATTATCAATCAATCTAAAATTTTCTTAAATGACATTTATAAAATAGAAAGAAATCAACATCATTCTGAAAGTCAAGTGTCTGACAATCAAATATGTGTGGCGAGTATGTGTCGAAATAAATTTAGACTACTAGCTACAAGTAAAAAAATATCAAAAATATGCATAAAATAAAAAGACAAACTATTTTATCGGAGAACTAATATTCAATCCAAAATTTCATTTTTTTATCACAGTCGTTGGCTGATCAGGACATCTATATGCTTAATAAGAGAGAAGAGATAAAAAAAAAAATTTTATTTAAACAAATTTATATAATTCATTTTAGTTAATTTATTTAAAGTATCTGATTGATGGTATTAAAATAATTTTGATTAATGTGTTGCGTATTCAACTGTATAATATCCATTACAAAATCCATTGAATTAATGTTGCTAATTTCTCAAATTAATACAATATCGAATATGAGACATTGACCGTAATACACGGTGTAAGATACGGATTCCATGTGGAAACATATTCCCTCAGCTATTGTAACCCTACGATATCTAAAGAACGGTGTGGATTTTGCTGAGCAGGAAATAAGAACCAAAACTAGGTTTTGGTTCACTTTCTTATCATGGAAGCTTCACAGAGATCCTTAATTTACGAGAACCTATCTTTAATTGAGTAGTTAAAAAGGAACTATCTCTTGTGTAAGAACTTGTAGCTTGTAAATTTGAAATTCAAATAGAAGTTTTTATAAATATTTATAAAGGAACTTTGACCAAATTATAAATTGTCTTTTGATCAAACATCTGTAAATATCACTAATGTTACCGAACTTTACCCATGTTATAGATTGTCCCTTCATTTTTGTCTTCTAAAATCACTAGAATTTCATTTTTCTGAATCAATATATTATTTTTGTTTGCTTTTCATCAAATAAGTTAATGAATTTGACATTCTCTCATTTACCCATCCGCCTTTCCCTCCCCATGCTCATCATCTTTCATAACCTTTTCTGTTTGTTTTCACCTTTTTGAGTAATATCTCGTTTTATATTTATCTTCCAGAAACTAATTAGGGAACCTGATAAATGAAATGAGTATTCAAAGAGGCGTCACTGGAATAGGGATAGAGGTGCAGAAACTAAATGCATAATGAATTATTTGATTAGTCAAAATGATTAAATAGTGATAAATTCAATTAAAATAAACTGTTGGCAAGTTATAAACTTATACAATATTATTGTTGTTAACATAACTCAATATTATTGTTGCTCATCATCAATCATAACCTTGCCATTCCATAAGAGCCAGACTGCCCTTGCTGCGCCAGTCCAGCAAGAAATGATTTTGCAAACATCTCCATTTGCCCTCCGGCAAGTGCTACGGTAACCTGAACTGAGCCTTTCTCCTTACCGGCAAACATAGACATCTCTCCATCACAGTTCATTGAAACCAGCTCCACCCGACTCGGCCTCCCCCAGCCAAAATCCATCTCATAGGCTCCCCACCTAGTGGACCCTCCCACCATGACGTTCATCCCAGCTGGTCGGTTCTTGAACTCTTCGGGCCATCTCTCTACCCTGTCTAGTGGCCTCTCCCTCACTTCTTTCACTGCACTTGCAAGTGCTAGGCATGCATTTGCAAGTCCTTTTGGCATGGTGAGGTCTTGACAAGTTGATCTGGCCTGTACTCCGCGAATGCAGTTACCGGTGAATAAGACATTGTTCTTGTTGTGTTTGAAGTGTGCCCGGAGGTCAACGAGCAGCCAGAGGGACGTGACATTGTTCTCTTTTGGGAGGCGCTTGGTTTTGGCCAGACTGACCCAAACATGAGCGGCAATTGAGATGGAGGATGATGGCGTGGAGATGGTTTGGCCATCGGATTGTATGCTGGCACATTGCTTGAGGAATTGAATTGCTGTGTTGTCAAGCGTGAAGGTGCGTCGTGCAAGCTTGAAGTGATCTTGGAGCAATGGCGTCGGCGCTTGTGGCAACTGTGGCAGGATGCAAAAAGTAAATTTGCTTGAATAAAATCAAAGCTATTTAGGTGCATAAAATTTGAGAAGTTGTAAATTACATAAAAAAGTTGCATGTCCATCCATCGACATGTTATGAGATGAAAAGTTTACGGCTGTAAATGATATATGTGAGAAAATAACAAGATACCAACTGAAAAAAAAAAATGGGAGAAAATAAGTACAGCACAATAAATTAAGTGCTTATCTGACAGGAATCCTCACTGAAATTCCTAGCGCTTCTTTCAATTTATTTGTACTTCTTTTCCATCTGGGTTTCTAGGAGGCACACCAGTGGAGAGATAAAATTTTGAGCAAGGACTACAATAGATAAAAAAAAAAATCCCTCGCAATAGGTCCTAATCAATCCAACCGTTCATTCTCTGAATGGTAATTAATACACCCTCAACTTTTGAAACAGCCTTCCTTGAATGAATCAACAGAATCAGTTACAGCTGAGAGTAACTGTACCTAAAACAGAGAATCCTCCCCATTTAATAATGTATACTGTATAGTCATTAATTATTTATAGTACATCTAGGATCAGAGCTGAAGCCACTAATGTGGAGGCAAGGCTGGCCAAATGAAAACCATTTGGTCAACTGGGCATTACAAAAGATAACATTTATTTCCTTTTAATTGTTACATTAATCTAAGTATCTGGATACATATAGCTCTTGTGCAGTAAGTTCAGTGCATGATAATTCTATTTAGCAGCATGAACCACTAAATATGCATTAATTCAACTTCTAAAAAAGATATACAATTTAGAAGTCAGGCACTAGCTAAAATTGAGACTTTCACCTGAGGTAAACCTGGCGCCAGAAGTCTCATGAACCGCCTAGCAATCTCTTCCTTGTGTGGATGCAGAATAACCCCCCGGTCATGTGAAGTCTGAGAGCACGGATGAAATGACACGCTATTCTCACGACAAAGCGCTGCCCATGTTTCCATGAACCGCCAAAACCCAATTCCATCCATAGCACTGTGGTGGAGTGCGGTCCCCACCGCAACCCCACCACTGACGAACTTTGTGATCTGAACGGCAAAAACTGGCGTGGGAAGCTTATCGATACTATAATACGGTACAAGCTTCTTAAACGCTTCGATGTCAATGGTTTCTTCACTGATGAGGCGATGGATGTCAAGGTCTGACTCTGCCTCGATAACAGAGACACCACAATCGGGGGATGAAGTATCAATTACAAGTTGATCTGTGGATTGCCAGTAGATGAGCTTACCGGCAAGAGGGTGGAAGAAAGACAGGGCTTGCATGAGAGAAGTTTTGAACAAATGTAGAGAAGAAGAGGAGAGGATGGAAATAGGGTAAAGCAAGAGATCTTGTACAGGTTGTCGTAGGTGGATCCACCGTGTGTCCAAGAAAGAAAGCGGTACGATTTTGCCAGGTGGAAGGTAAGGCCCCGGAGGGAGCGGTACACGCGACATGTCAACTATGCGAACTCCTGGCATTTTGGGGGTTGTAGGAGAGTCTCAGTTGGTTGAGGGGCGAACCAAAAGCGCAAGTTGTGTATGAGCCGTTGGGTTATAATTAATTAGCCCTGATCATAAATTCATAATACTTGACCTAGAACGGCTGGTGTATTTATTAGCCCTGATCGACACTGTGTGCTGTTTTGAGTCAGCATCAATAGATTATAATTTGTGTTGTACCTATTAGCACATGATCATAATACTTATAATTGACCTAGAACGTTTGGTGTATTTATTATATCGACCAGTTGTGCTGTTTTGAGTCAGCATGAATAAAATAGAGATGATGTGCATTGCAACATTGGTCCCTTGATTTCCTTTATTTATATACGTGTCGAATTTCGAGAAGTCTAAAAATACGCTGTTTACACAAGCCCAACAGACTCAACAGACCTCAAACTTCAAAATCGTAAGCCCAAACAGAGGTTCCTTTTATTATTCTTTTAGGTCATTCTGTATATTAATTAATATCAGTGTTCTTCAAGAAAAGATCAGCATAGGGGATTTTCAAGACTTTCTTTTAGGTCATTCTGTATATTGTAATTTTCCCTTTTATTATTCTTCCTTTTTTTTTTATCCATTTTTTTCCCTTGTCGTTACACTTTTGCAAAACTCTGCACCTGGTGTCCTGATAAATGAAATCTGGAGGCTGGACATCGATATTTCTTCTCAGAAAAAAGTATCAGTGTTATACCTGCATATATTATTTTGTTAGAGCAACTTCCAGGATGACTGAACGAATTAAACGAGTATCCATGAATATAATTTCTGTGATACCCATAATTAAATAAATTTTAAGAATAAAATCCTTGTTATTACTTACTCATGGAATAAACTTTTTAATTATTAACATTATGAAAAAAAAAACGAATAATATTTTCAAATTATAGTCATATATATTATAATCAAACTTTGAATTTTAGACCTTGTAATATTCTTTTTGAATTTCAAGCTTTATTAATATGCATGGGCGAGTCATCATTGTTCTAAATTTCTAATTATTTTATTTGAGACTATGCTGCTGTCAGTCAAATGCCCCCCAGTGCAGTTGTCTTCATTGAACACAGAAAATCAGAGCAGTCACCAAAATTGTCAGAGGTTTCTTCTCTTTTCCTTTACATGTACGTAGGCTAATCTGTGCCCCTACATCTGTTAATTTCGAAGAAAAGCAATGGCAATGTGCTACTGGCAGTGAAAAGCTAATCATTGACTAATTCAGGTCGTTGGCTGGCCTTTCTTGTATGATATGATGTTTTACAGTTGCTAACTTTTGCAAAAGAAGCAATATAGTACAAATAGTGCTGCTGTATTATGCAGCAACTTTCTACTTTGCAGATACAATAAATTAACTGTTCTTGCCTATTTGATCTCTTTCACTAGTGGTGGCCTGCGCCGCCATATGCTGCAAAAGCATGAATAGCATGACCATATATATATAGAGTAGGGCTATTGTACTTCGCGAAGTAAAACGGAGTATGAAAATGGGTAAGGGTAAAGATTTTTTTTCGTTATTATAACGGATACTCGTATCCGTTATAAAATACTCTATTACGATACGGGTTGGGTGTTTAGCCACCGTTTTTTATTAATAAGAAAACCTCTTACATTGTTTGTATCACTGGTACCAGAACTGTTCTAGTGCCAGTACTTACTGAAATTCAACTACAACTATTAGGTATTAAGTATTATACCAGGCACCAGCAACCTACAAACATGGAAATGAAGATCCTACTACATGATTCAAGAACTAAGAAAGCTAACAACTACAAAAATTAGATAATCTGACAAACTAGTACAAGTCAACTCCTCTTATAAAATGTTAAATATGTGTTTGTAACCTTATAGTTAGAGTCATCTTTGTACATGGCTGTGGAGACTTTTGAGTTCAAATCACACTCTCACACATTATGCATTTTATATTTCAGCTTCCCAATCAAAATTTTCTATTTCCACCTCTCATAATAGAGTATAAAACATTTTCCAATTAGCAAGGTTGTGAGAATTAGTGGTACATGGCGCCACTCATTTCAGTGTATTAAATGATTACTGGGCACTGGCTTTTTTATAATTAATAATTAATGTGCCCAGTTACCCACATAACTTGCTCAATTCATTTGTTGGAGAAAGAGACCACGTGATTGCCATCTCCTACTTGTTTTGTTTCTCATTAGTTTCCTTTTTTTTTTTTTACACAATTAGTTTTAAATTCATAATATCATATTTACCCTTCAAAACTTAAAAAATCTCACAAATGTATCCATTTTATTGCATTTTCTATTAAAAGTTATTTTTAATTTATTAAGTACCCATTATAACCTTCATTAATAAGTAAAAACTAATAACGTGTTTTAGAAAAATGTTTGTATTCTAATTGGTCAGTTTCCAAGATAACATGGATAATTTCTCTACATTTGATACTTACACAAGTATATACCTAAATATCACTTTGTAAGCGTCAAAAGTAAAATAACCCGTTTGCCCTTGGAAACCTGATATTTTTTCTAAACAAGCTACATACTTTTAATTTTTTTTTTAATAAAAAGTAAAATGGGTAATTCATAAATTTAAAATGAGTTTTAATAAAAAAGATATTAAAAAAGAGAAAATCTGTTAGTTTTTGAAGTTTAGAAGAGTAAATATGATATAATGAATTTCTGAGAAGCAAGGACGTAATTTCCAATTTTTTTGAGAGATATACATGAAATTCCCCCTTAAACAAATACTTCTATCTGTATAATTATGAGTACCGACAAAGTTTCCATGTCATTAATTTATATCTACGAGGCTTATTGATCAGTGTACTTGCACGTTGCCCGTGTCGATCGTGTGGCACAGTACCTAAACGCATTTGTTATACTTGTAATCCTGACTTCTTCTCATCGTTGCTTCCTATGGGGAACGGATATTGTTATATTATTTCTCACAAGACTTTTGGGGTCATGAAGAGTTAAATAAAATGACATGCAATACTAACTCTCCGTTTAGATCTAAAATGTTATGAACGGTTCAGATTACAACCATCAGAAGAATACTGTAGAATAGTAAAGGATACATTCATCCAAGTCCATTAATACCAAAAAGTGGTGCACAAACCATTTATTCCAGTTCAGTTAATTTATGAGATGCACACTGCACATGGCCTGTTGTACACTTGTTTCCGTGCACATTTTTACCGTCTATAATGAGACTATTTTTTTATTTGATTTGTATTGCTTACCTCTCATTATTTTTTTAAGATAAAAGTTAATTTGCAACCTCTTTTTTTTATTTTTTTATTTGTACTTGTACTAATTTAAGGAGAATACATTTACTTTTCTCTATTCAAGATAAATTTTGCTCGGTTCAATCTCTAATCTCTTTGTATAACATGTGAACTCTTCATAATTTTAATGAAATATAACTCTATATAAATTTAGATTTTTACATAATTTATATTGATGAAAAAAATAAGTTGAATTAACAGAACGGGGAAGTCTGAAATAAAATTTTCACAAACAATTATTAGCTAGTTAATTAATCTCTTAATATAATAATTGAATTAAGAAGATATGTTTTACCAAATAACACTACATACAAAATTAAAAACAAATGCATGTGAAGGTCATCGGTGATAGTGTATTAGCGATATAGCTAGGTTCCCTTTTCAAGATTAAACTACAGAGAAGGAACCCAAGTTAAAATAAGTCTACGTCATTGCATTTACTTTTATAATATAAAACAAATTAATGTTACTTATTTATCTTATATAGATTGAACATCTAACGGTTTGAATTTGTTGTTTGAACTTTGAAAATTGAAGAACTGAATCGTTTGTTCCTGAGTCCAGGAACCAACATTTATATATCAGTCATTCTCTCTCTATATATATAGATATATAGATATATTCCAACCTGAGAGGAAGCTAAACAAAATGTACTCGGAACTACATAGATCTATTAATTAATCGTTTAATTATCCAATTAACTATGTAACTAATTATGTATTTTTGGATGCATGAAAATCACTAAATTAAAATAATTATGGTATTTTCATTTGATGATTCAACACACATTTCTCTCTTTTTAAAATAGCGTTGGAGTAACAATATTTCATTAACTAACCTTTTTTATAGGAACAACAAGTTAGCAATTTTTTATCTTTGCATTGTAAATCACACAAATAAAATAATATTTAAATTACACAAAAGTAACACTTTTTTTACACTATTTGAATTAGTACTATTCTTATATTATGTCACACACAAATCAAAATAGCATGACTCTAGCAATATTCATTTGGAATTTTGAAAAAATAGTGCCAAATAGTGCTACTGAGAATAATGTAGATGTTGCTTGGATTGTATACTTAAAATAGTGGCATAGAGAATAAATAAAATAACAGTATCTTTTTTAGATGTATTCAATTATTAATTTATTATACTATGAATTAAAATTAGAAATTAAAATCATATAGGTGTGTTCTTTATTTTTAGTATAGCACATGAATAAAACTTAAAATGATTTAAACTTATTTGTCTTTATGGAAAACTTAAAAAAATATAGTAAAGTTTTAATAATTTATAATAGACTATCATTTTAAATTAATTTAAATTACATATATATCATATATAAAAATTGAATGTACACTAACATTATTTAATATTTATTGGCAAATTCGTGCCATCAGTTTTGTTGTTATGAACTAAATTTATTAACCGAACGCTCCCATTAATTGGACCTTTCCTCGGAATTTTTTTTTTTTTTTTTAGTTTTGTTTATGGCTTTTATTGCATTAGTCTTTGTAACATGTTCTTGAAAGAATGAATAGCTGTTTGAACTAATTGATCTTGGACATTTCTTGAAGAAACTTATTTCCATATATGTCTTTTTTTTACTTTTAATTTAATTACCGCATTACACTATTACTAAAACGTTAATCATATGCAACATATTATGCACAAATGCAAGAAAATTTTAAATAAACAGAGTGTATATAGAGAAAGCGCTCGCGCAAACATAAACTCCAACATACACACAGTCTTTATAATAGAAACTGTGTAATAAAAGTACCAACAATTGTACACAGTTATTTAATAAGAAACCGTGTATGATCTTATCTAATCATAAAGGTTATTACGAAATCAACTAAGTATGATTATGCTTAATCTCCAAACACGGTTTTGTATTTAGAAATACGCTCTCTCAACCAACCCTGCTCAAAACCAATTGAAGAGACACACTCTTTGTCACACCCCGCAGCCACGGGTCGCAACAGTTCCCTGCCGTAAACATACAACGCCGTGTATGTTTACCAGGCAATTAACCGTTCAATCAGAAAATGTACAATTAATGAATATCAAACACGTCCCTATGTATATATATATAAATCCATATATAAGGTTATACAGTCTGGTCAAATATCATACAACAAAAGTATCACGTACAGATACTAACCATCAGGCCTAACCCTAACTATACAATAAAAGGGTAGATTAGGCCACACAGAGGCAACTACCAAGGGCCTATAGCTCGCGTGCCTCTCCGGAACCCGACGCCCCAGATCCTGTAAAATAACCCAAGAGTGGGGGTGAGAATAAATTCCCAGTGCGAAATTTGCCACAGTTTAGATTATTGGACTTGCAATCAAAATTCATATTCAGAAATGAAACCATACAAAAGCAATTCATACAGATGCATATTCGTAAATAAAACAAGTGCATATGATCGACAACAATTTATCAAATGAAGCACAATTTACGGAATTTCCAAGATGAATCTCAAACCCACACGTTTCTGGCTTAACTCATTTTATTACAGCTGGTAGCGCCTACGGATGTCCCACCGAGCTGGACCCTTTATCCAACCCACATCTGTAGGGTTACTGACACCTACAGATGGCCCACCAGCTGGACCCTTTATCTGACACCCATCCGCAGTGCTTTGGCTTAACCATTAACTAAGGTCTGGTTCATAGTCAGATAAAAATTCGTATGCATTAAACTCAGAATCGTTCATTCGCAAGGCGTCAAACCAAACTGTCATTCCTCTCCCAGACTGGATATGATCTCATTTCATCGTTTCCTCACAGTCATCCAAAGTCTCCGTCACGATCAGTCATTGCCCAGCATTGACTGATCTTAATCAATCACCGCCCAGCAGTGATTAATTATACTCATATGCGCACATGGTTTCGAGTCATCGCCCAGCGTTGATTTCGAAACATTACCGACCATCCTAGATAGTCATAAATTGTTGGGGACTTTCGACCGTAGTTCCAAAACAAAAACACACAAACAAACGATATACCATTCAACATGCAAATATAACTGTGATATTCATTATGGACCAAAATGGGGTTATTGCGGCTCACAACTTAGTTACCAGACAATTTCCAGCTCCTGTTGGCATTTTTCAGGCTCTCATTGCGGCCCGCAATAGATGTGGTCGCGGCCCGCAACAAAACATTCAGAGGGTTTTTGAATTCTACTCTATTCATTGCGGCCCGCAATGGATTCATTGCGGCCCGCAACAAAGTATTCAGAGACTATACTTTATTCTGCTACATTCATTGCGGCCCGCAATGAATTCATTGCGGCCCGCAACAAAGCATTCAGAGAGTTGTCAGCCTGCATTTTAAGCTACGCGGTTGATTGCGGCCCGTAATAGGAGTTGTTGCGGCCCACAATAAGGTGATTTCAGTACATATCAGTTCTAATTTAATACGGTTATGCATATGATTCAAACAATTCGATTATGCAATCAATCAAGCAGTTCAACATGACAATTGGAAGCAGTTTAATTCATGAATCTAAATTATCAAACAAGTCCAAGAATCCCGCACCTGCTGGCAATAGGCGTACCGCGTGACTATCGATCCGGCACCTCGGAATGCCTCGCAAACCTTTGCTCAACCGAGCCTACACCTACATTACGTATACCATCTCAATTAGGTCTCATTCCGGTACTGGTTCGCTATTCTGGTTTACGCATTAATTCGATCGGTCGGTTGGTGTAACCCTAATTTGGTCGAAACCTCAATTTAACCATTACACGTTCTAACCTTTCCCGATCCAGCGGTAACCCTACCGAAAACAAGTCTAGTTGGTCGGACTAACCAAATCAATCAATGCCGCGTTTCAATTCGGGATTTGGTATCAAAACCCTAGAATTGGGAAATCCAAATTGGGAGACGAAATCACAGAGAAAATCGGTAAACGAGAGATGAGAAACTCAAAGGAGTTAGAGTTCAATCAATTCTAACACGAATCTCGGGTTTAAAACGAACAATCCTCGGATTCGAGAAATCTCGGATTTTCAGACGAAGAAGGGAAAAGAAAAATTACCGACAGAAGGAATAGGAGAGATCTACGGCTGCCTTCTCGATTTCACCCTCGATTTCCCGGACGGTGGCGCAACCCGACGGGATTTTGGAGCTCTCTCTCTCTCTTTCTTCTCTCTCACTCTCTTTTTCTTTCTTTCTCGTTGGCAGGCCACACACAAGGGAGAAGGGAGAGGGGAAAAGGGTTTTATCAAGAGGGTGCTTCAAGATTCGTGCTAGGATGAATCAATGGTCCCAATAACTTTGAAATTTAATATAAACCCATTTAACTTGTTTTAATTTCCAACTCCTCGCTCGTCGATCAAATTTCGATTCCGTTTTAAACATTCTAAATAAACAAATGATTTAAATTTTATTATAAAATTTTCTTAACGTGACATTTCTCCCCCCCTTAAGATAAAGTTCAGTCCTCTGAACTTAATTGCATACCTGAATCGTCGAATAGTTCGGGGTACTTCTCGCGGATACTTTCTTCACCTTCCCATGTTGCTTCCTTATCTGAATGGCGTCCCCACTTGACCAGAACAAGCTTGATCACCTTGCTCCGAAGTCGCTGCTCTTTTCTGTCTAGTATTTGCATCGGCTCTTCTTGATATGTCAAGTCCTCTTGGACATGCAAGTCGGAGTGATCAATGCAGTGAGATGGATCTCGCACGTATCGGCATAATTGTGACACATGAAACACTGGATGAACCCGGTCCAATGCTGGTGGCAATGCGAGCTCATATGCCACCGGTCCCACTCGTCGCGTAATCTGAAACGGCCCAATATAGCGGGGACTCAATTTACCTGAGACGCCAAACCGGTGTACACCCCTGACGGGTGAAACTCGGAGCTAAACATGGTCTCCTTCCGGAAATTCCAACGGCCGCCGATGAACATCTGCGTACTTCTTTTGTCTCTCTTGTGCTGATTTAAGCCGACTCAGGACGATTTTCGTCTTTTCCGTGACCTCTTCAAGCATCTGAGGCCCGGTAGGTGAATATGTACCTGTTGGTCCCCACCACAGCGGTGTGCGACACTGCTGTCCCGTAAAAGCCTCCTGTGGTGACATTCCGATACTCGAATGATAACTATTGTTATATGCAAATTCCACCAGGTACAAGTGATCGACCCAAGATCCTCGGAAACTCAGGGCACAGGATCGCAGCATATCTTCTAACGTTTGTATGGTTCGTTCGGATTGACCATCGGTTTGGGGATGATGCGCGGTACTGAATCTCAACTTCGTACCCATGGCTTCTTGAAAGCTTTCCCAAAAGTGGGAGGTAAATCGGGGGTCTCGGTCGGAGATAATGTTGCGCGAGCAGCCGTGGTATTTGAATTGATACTTCAAGAACAAATCCGCTAACTCTCTTCCAGAGGTCTCGATCCGAAGCGGAATGAGGTGCGCAATCTTCGTCAGCCTGTCCACAATCACCCAGATGGCATCGTATCTTCCGACCGTTCTTGAGAATCTAGTCACAAAATCCATGGTAATCGACTCAAATTTTCGGGTGGGTATCGCAAGGGGCCTTAGTAATCCCGCCCTCCTCCGTCTATCTGCTTTGACTTGTTGACACACCTAGCACTTCTCGACGTAATGTTGCACGTTCCGTTTCATCTTTGGCCACCAGAAGTGTTGCTTCAAATCTTGATACATCTTAACTTCTCCAGGGTGAATGGTGTACCCCGAGTCATGCGCTTCTGAGAGAATCACATTCTTCAGTTCTGAGTCATTCGGAACACATATGCGATTGTGGAACCATAGAATACCGTCTTCGCGAAGTTGGAATGGTGAGTCTGTATTCGACTCATAATGTTGTCGGAACTTCTGACATTTTGAGTCTTCCTGTTGTGCTGTTCGAATCTGTTCGTGTAATTCCGGTCGAATTTCGACCGCAGCCAAGATAACCGACACGACAGCAGATGTGCCTGCCTTAGTACGATTTCCCATCAAGCGGGACGATGTCTCCAATGCTAACTCATGTGATGCACCGACATACAAATTCATCATTTGCATTTCCTCGAGGAGATGCGTCTCACTGGTGATAATCGATGCCAGGTTTACCTGACTCTTCCTGCTTAGAGCATCTGCTACCACATTCGCTTTTCCCACATTATACTGAATGTCCAGGTCATAATCCTTCATCAACTCTAGCCATCTCCTCTGTCTCAAGTTCAGCTCTCGTTGCGTAAATATGTACTTCAAGCTTTTATGATCCGTAAAAATACGACACCTCACTCCATACAGGTAATGCCGCCAAATTTTCAAAGTGAAGATTACTGCAGCTAGCTCCAGATCATAGGTCGGGTAATTCTGCTCGTGCGGTCGAATCTGTCGAGAGGCATATGCAATCACATGTTCCTTCTGCATCAACATGCATCCTAAACCTGTTCGGGATGCATCGGTGTAAACAGTGTATTCTTCGTCTATAATTGGCATGGCAAGAACCGGTGCAGACACCAGCCGATCCTTCAGTTCCTGAAAACTTTGGTCTTGTTCAGCCCCCCACTCGAATTTCACCCCCTTGTGCAATAGTTTCGTAAGAGAAGCCGCTAACTGCGAGAATCCAAGCACAAATCGTCGGTAGTATCCTGCTAGCCCCAGAAAACTGTGAATCTCTGTAACTGTTTCTGGTCTTTTCCATTCGGTCACTGCCCGAATCTTCTCGGAATCTACCGCTAATCCTTCTCTTGATATCACATGGCCTAGGAAGGTCACTTTCTCGAGCCAGAATTCACACTTCGAGAATTTTGTGAACAGCCTGTGCTCTCTCAGCCTCTGCAACACTATCCGCAGGTGTATCTCATGCTCTTCTCGTGATCGCGAGTACACCAGGATGTCATCAATGAAAACCACTACTGTCGAGTCCAGCAGATCATGAAACACCCGGTGCATAAGGTCCATAAACGCGGCGGGTGCGTTCGTCAGTCCAAACGGCATTACCAGATATTCGTAGTGCCCATAACGTGTTCGGAAGGCTGTCTTCTCCACGTCAGTCGGCCGTATCCTCAATTGGTGATACCCCGTTCTCAGGTCTATTTTGGAATAAATCGAAGACCCTTGCAGCTGATCAAACAAGTCATCGATTCGGGGTATCGGGTATTTATTCTTCACAGTCACCTTGTTCAGTTCACGGTAGTCGATGCATAATCGCAAGGTACCATCTTTCTTCTTCACAAACAGCACGGGAGCACCCCATGGAGACGTGCTTGGCCTGATGAACCCGCTCTCCAGCATCTCTTCCAACTGTGCCTTAAGCTCCTTCAACTCCGCAGGAGCCATCCGATTCGGAGTCTTGGAAATTGGCATCGTGCCTGGCACCAATTCTATGCCGAATTCCACTTCTCGCACGGGCGGTAGTTCAATTATTTCATCCGGGAACACATCCGCAAATTCCGCCACCACCGGTATCTCACTCATCTCAGGAACTTCCGTAGCAGTATACACTATCGCGGCCAAATACGCATTGCATCCTGAATCGATCAGATGCCTAACTTCCACCGCTGAAATACACGGTATTACCCCTCCGACCTTTCTACAGTTCAGCATGCACGACGTACTACCTCTTGAAGTTGTGAAACAGACCCTGCGGTGCGGGCAGATCGTCGCCGCATGTCTTGTCAACCAATCCATCCCTAATAAAATATCGTATCCGGTGATCTCCATCACCAACAGGTCTATCTCGAGATCCCTACCATCAACTCTGACCTTTCGGTTTCGGCATGTGGTGATTTCTCGGTCATTTGAACCGAAAGGGGTTTGGACACTAAGGACCTGGTTACAGGTTTCGGTTGGCCAGTCACATTTCTCTACCCACGTCTTTGACACTACGGAATGGCTACACCCGGTGTCAATCAAACAGTGCGCATAACAGCCTGAGATAGAAAGTATACCTGTCATCACATCCGCTCGAGAACCAGACGGTTTCATGTCGTCCATCTCCTCCAGAATCCCTACTGCATCGGATGTTAACCCTGGTGCCTCAATCGCATGAACCGCTACTCGACCTCCGGTCCTGCCCCCGCCGATCTGGGGAAAACCCCGACCGCGGGATGGTGGTCCGCCCTGCCCGCGTCCTGCCGGTCCTCCAGGTCCCCTGTACCCCTGAAACTCCAGTGTCGCATTCGGACATTCTCTCGCCCAATGCTCCATACTGTCGCATGTAAAACACGCACTGTTGCGACACCTACAGTGGATTTCAGAGTGCTCCTGGTTGCAGGTACGGCACCATGTCGGAACAAACCCCGGCCTAAATCCCGGTGCGTCTATCTGCCTGGGAGGGGGTCTCGGTGTCCACATATGTCTCGGGGATGGTCTAACCGTCGACGGTCCACCACTTGACCTCGCGATTTGTCGATTCTGATCCTCTTTCTGCTTGACATTCCTCTCGGACATCTGGGTCCTCTTTCTCTTGCTGTGCAACTCTACCTGCTCGGCGTGGTCCATCATAGCCTGAAGCTCCGTAGCTAACGGGGTATCAACAATCATCAAGATACCCCCATCCAACCCGTCCAAATACTGCCTGTGGTATCTCCCCCTATCATTCTGCACGTCTACTGCGTACCTTGACAAGGCGAGGAATTCATTGTTGTATTCTGCCACTGATCTCCCATCCTGCCTTAAGTCCAAAAGTTTTCTTCGCAGCGCCTCTCGCTGCAAGCTACTCAGAAATCGTCGGGTGAACTGCTGCTCAAACCATTCCCACGGAATCTTTGCCTCCTCCCCGACAAAACTACGTCGGGCTCCATCCCACCAAAATATGGCACCCCCCTCCAACTGCTGCTCTGCCATCTCTACCATGTCTTCTTCTGGCGCTCGACATAGAACCAGCTTCGCGTTCGTACTCGCGAGCCATTCCTCTGCCACTGCAAACTCACCCGTGCCATCGAAACGCGGTGGATGGAGGCGTAGGAAGGAGTCATACAACCTCCTAAATTCTTCAGGAGCATTTCTCTGGACCTCAGGTGCCGCGTCACATCTCTCTGCCTGGCGACCTCTCTCGTACGCCGCTATCAACCTCTCGTCGAGAGCTCGATCTCGGTCCTGTACACCTCCAGGCCCGAACTCAACTCCTTGACCTTCCGGCCCTGCCGGTCCGGACTCCGCTCTACTAGTAGCGGGTTCGATCAGTATGTCCTGAACCCGTCCACCAGCTCTCGTGCGAGGCGGTCGTCCCCTGCCTCGACGCCCGTCCATGATTCTAAATTGCAATAAAATCTTAATTCAGTTTATATGTACATATTTCATATAACATACCCGTCGCTAGTAGGAACGACCCAAGTATAACGTACCCCACTCACGTATCCTATCGGTCCGGTTAGGGCTTACAACCTTGTGCTCTGATACCACCAAAGAGAACTGTCACACCCCGCAGCCACGGGTCGCAACAGTTCCCTGCCGTAAACATACAACGCCGTGTATGTTTACCAGGCAATTAACCGTTCAATCAGAAAATGTACAATTAATGAATATCAAACACGTCCCTATGTATATATATATAAATCCATATATAAGGTTATGCAGTCTGGTCAAATATCATACAACAAAAGTATCACGTAAGATACTAACCATCAGGCCTAACCCTAACTATACAATAAAAGGGTAGATTAGGCCACACAGAGGCAACTACCAAGGGCCTATAGCTCGCGTGCCTCTCCGGAACCCGACGCCCCAGATCCTGTAAAATAACCCAAGAGTGGGGGTGAGAATAAATTCCCAGTGCGAAATTTGCCACAGTTTAGATTATTGGACTTGCAATCAAAATTCATATCCAGAAATGAAACCATACAAAAGCAATTCATACAGATGCATATTCGTAAATAAAACAAGTGCATATGATCGACAACAATTTACTAAATGAAACACAAATTACGGAATTTCCAAGATAAATCTCAAAAACACACGTTTCTGGCTTAACTCATTTTATTACAGCTGGTAGCGCCTACGGATGTCCCACCGAGCTGGACCCTTTATCCAACCCACATCTGTAGGGTTACTGACACCTACAGATGGCCCACCAGCTGGACCCTTTATCTGACACCCATCCGCAGTGCTTTGGCTTAACCATTAACTAAGGTCTGGTTCATAGTCAGATAAAAATTCGTATGCATTAAACTCAGAATCGTTCATTCGCAAGGCGTCAAACCAAACTGTCATTCCTGTCCCAGACTGGATATGACCTCATTTCATCGTTTCCTCACAGTCACCCAAAGTCTCCGTCACGATCAGTCATTGCCCAGCATTGACTGATCTTAATCAATCACCGCCCAGCAGTGATTAATTATACTCATATGCGCACATGGTTTCGAGTCATCGCCCAGCGTTGATTTCGAAACATTACCGACCATCCTAGATAGTCATAAATTGTTGGGGACTTTCGACCGTAGTTCCAAAACAAAAACACACAAACAAACGATATACCATTCAACATGCAAATATAACTGTGATATTCATTATGGACCAAAATGGGGTTATTGCGGCTCACAACTTAGTTACCAGACAATTTCCAGCTCCTGTTGGCATTTTTCAGGCTCTCATTGCGGCCCGCAATAGATGTGGTTGTGGCCCGCAACAAAGCATTCAGAGGGTTTTTGAATTCTACTCTATTCATTGCGGCCCGCAATGGATTCATTGCGGCCCGCAACAAAGTATTCAGAGACTATACTTTATTCTGCTACATTCATTGCGGCCCGCAACAAAGCATTCAGAGAGTTGTCAGCCTGCATTTTAAGCTACGCGGTTGATTGCAGCCCGTAATAGGAGTTGTTGCGGCCCGCAATAAGGCGATTTCAGTACATATCAGTTCTAATTTAATACGGTTATGCATATGATTCAAACAATTCGATTATGCAATCAATCAAGCAGTTCAACATGACAATTGGAAGCAGTTTAATTCATGAATCTAAATTATCAAACAAGTCCAAGAATCCCGCACCTGCTGGCAATAGGCGTACCGCGTGACTATCGATCCGGCGCCTCGGAATGCCTCGCAAACCTTTGCTCAACCGAGCCTACACCTACATTACGTATACCATCTCAATTAGGTCTCATTCCGGTACTGGTTCGCTATTCTGGTTTACGCATCAATTCGATCGGTCGGTTGGTGTAACCCTAATTTGGTCGAAACCTCAATTTAACCATTACACGTTCTAACCTTTCCCGATCCAGCGGTAACCCTACCGAGAACAAGTCTAGTTGGTCGGACTAACCAAATCAATCAATGCCGCGTTTCAATTCGGGATTTGGTATCAAAACCCTAGAATTGGGAAATCCAAATTGGGAGACGAAATCACAGAGAAAATCGGTAAACGAGAGATGAGAAACTCAAAGGAGTTAGAGTTCAATCAATTCTAACACGAATCTCGGGTTTAAAACGAACAATCCTCGGATTCGAGAAATCTCGGATTTTCAGACGAAGAAGGGAAAAGAAAAATTACCGACAGAAGGAATAGGAGAGATCTACGGCTGCCTTCTCGGTTTCACCCTCGATTTCCCGGACGGTGGCGCAACCCGACGGGATTTTGGAGCTCTCTCTCTCTCTTTCTTCTCTCTCACTCTCTTTTTCTTTCTTTCTCGTTGGCAGGCCACACACAAGGGAGAAGGGAGAGGGGAAAAGGGTTTTATCAAGAGGGTGCTTCAAGATTCGTGCTAGGATGAATCAATGGTCCCAATAACTTTGAAATTTAATATAAACCCATTTAACTTGTTTTAATTTCCAACTCCTCACTCGTCGATCAAATTTCGATTCCGTTTTAAACATTCTAAATAAACAAATGATTTAAATTTTATTATAAAATTTTCTTAACGTGACACTCTTGCTATGGACACCTCTTCACCTTCCCCTTCAATCCAATTATATTTAAACTTAGTAAAAAATATTCAATTAAATTTTAATAGATATGATTAAAAAAATTAAAAATTATGGCATGACCATTTCAGACTTGGTTTTAAATCCGTCTCTAATGTTTTTGTGTTGTGATGATCTGATCTTCGAGTAGCCATAATTAAGGTGTTTTAGTGCACTTAATAGAAATTAGCTTTGGCTGGTATTTCTGAAAACTGCACATTAATTGTTTGCCAGTGAGCCGTTATGTTTTCGAGTTGTTCCAATAAGTATAATTTTTAGAATAGTTAAGACAATAATTTCTGAGGATTTACATACATGTTCAACTTGATTAGAATTTTTTCAATAAATGTCTAAATTTTGAAAACTTGATTTCATCTTCATCTCAATAAATAAAAAATAATTGTAGTAGTTTTTGGAATTATGTTCATTATTAGTGCCAATTTGAATGTTATTTCTATGATTTCGATGTGCATTTTCAATATTTGATTGACTGCATTGATTAAACTGTTGCTTCATTTGCATAACCCAATACAATTGAAACTGAATTAAAGATAAGTCTGTTGACTGTCATGTTGATATTGTTATGTTGATATTGTTTATCGATTGGTTGATTCTTATTGCAAATGATTGATTGAAACCACAGGAATTGAATTAATTGAATATTGAATATTGTAATTCTTGAACCTTCATATAGCGGAGAAAAATAATTAACAAATCGTAAAGTCTAGCTAGCTACTAGAGTTTACTCCATGACCCTTATACGCATATGGTGAATGGCCCCAACTGAACCCAGTACCGGTTGGATATGAGATATTGAATAAATGTGAATTGTGACTGTAAGACTAATGAACTATGGTAACTGTCTTATCATTGATTTTCTTTCCGATAATGATGACATTGTGATATTGATTATGTATTGTTTCCGTTAGCAAATGGTCAGGATAGTTAGAACAGTATAAGCCATAACATGATAGGTACATGTTATGGTATATGTCAGTGTTACCAGACTAGAAATTGTAAAGTTAAGAAACCAAACGTTATCAGACATAGTAGTTGTAAAGATTAGGTCCCAAACGTTACCGAACTTTATGGTTTAAAAGATTTTGACTCAAACAATTTATTCTAATTAAATTCTTAGAGTTTTGATTTACTTATGTAATTTTTGTCGTTCAATTGGATATCGTTATTGAGCATTTGCATTCGTCATTATGAATTGAACTGTTAGCTTCTCGTGCAGAGATTTCACTTTGAATATGAATTTCCTTCAAATCCAATAATCTAAGTGGCAATCAGCACTGAGAAATAATTTATTATTTCTCACTTGTTTCCCCTTGTGGGATTCACAGGTTTGTTATACGAAAACCGAGAAATGTTTTTGGGATAATAATTGACAGCATGGCCACCTAAAGGTATGAGATTTGGGATTGTTTTATCTGACATAGTGCAAAGAGTATTTCTCTAGCATCATCCACTATAAATGGTCAGATAATTTTTGTAAATATATTGAGATGTGGTAAAAATAATGGATGCTATTGGCAATACATACAAAAGATCTGTACCTTGTGTTACGTATATTGAATGGTAAATAAACGGAGTAGAATTGCCGCACCTCCGAATTGGGGGTGTGACTACAATAAATATAGGAAAACACACAATAAAATAGATAATCAGCGGTGATCAGGATAGTCTGAATGTGTGAAGCGGTCTGGGGAATTGATGACACGCCGTGGTTGCTGTCTTAGACGTCTGTCGGAGCTGTTGCTAGAGTGACTCTTGTCTGTCACCTCCGGTTCAGTCTGGGTCACCTCTGGCTCAGTCTGGGTCAAAAGTATTTTTGAAACCCGCCTGCTGATAACACGCCTAAGATTGCATCTCGTAACCAACTCCAGCTTGCGTCTGATCCTGGGTCACCTGGAATTCATACACATTTATTTATTTAGTAAGCTGTAATTAATAAAAAAATAATTTTAAGTGCCTCAGTAGATACCTGTCCGAGGTCACGGTCTGTAGGTAGGCCTTTACCTATCTGCGGCTGCTGATCAAAAAGCGAGTGAGCCCAAGACGGCATATCGAACGAGGTTTGCGCCTGCGCCTGCTGATCCTGAGTCACCTAAGATTATAAACGGTTTTTATTTAGTAAGTTGAAATTCATAAACAAAATTACTTCAATTAACGTAGTATATACTTGTCCGGGGTATACGACTAGACTGGATCTGGATCGGACATATCCTGCGGATGCGGATTGATTCCAATAATTTCTCCATTCGATGTCATACAACTAAGTCTGCACTGGATCTGAGCCTTCGAATACAGAAAGCGGTGGATACGGATTCTGCCCAATAGAAGTACTTTCGTCGGATGGGACATATTCCCTGTACCCACGTTTTTTTGTGCTAGTTTTTTCTTGTACCCACGTTTTTTTCCCCGGCATCCGTTTCACACTTTAATTTTTTGTTTTTTAATGAGATCCACTTTGATAGGTGCTCGTGTGTCGTGTCAGAAATCTGTTCATTGATTGGTGCTTACACATGAATTATAGTGTTTATTAAAATAACAAAATAAGTACATTTTTTTCTCTCGTGTCAGGAATCCTTATCTCAAAGTACCTAGATTTACTAATTTAAGGTCAATAAATTTACTTTTCTCTGTTCAAGACAAATTTTGCTCGGTTCAATCTCTAATCTCTCTGTATAACATGTGAACTCTTCATAATTTTAATGAAATATAACTCTATATAAATTTAGATTTTAACATAATTTATATTTATGAAAAAAATAAGTTGACTTAACAGAACGGGGAGTCTGAAATAAAATTTTGACGAACAATTATTAGCTAGTTAATCTCTTAATATAACAATGGAATGAGTGAGTCTATGGTACAACACATAACACGATTTGGTCCGTAATATGGATCAATATTTTCGTTTTCGAAATCCTAACAGTCGATCCAAACCGTTCAACACGATTTTCATATTAATATGTACCTGCAGACAAAACTTTATATTATTTACTATTTTTTTACTATTTTTAAGTCAAGTAGAAAATCACTGTTTTTGGATGATCAAGAATTTTCAGATCAAGTGACTTTCTACCTATCTTAAAATATAGTAAAAAAAATTATAAAAATTATAAAATTCGATCTGCAAGTACATATTCATACGGAGATAATGTTGAACGGTTCAGATCGACCGTTAAAATTTTGAAAACGAAAATATTAATCTGTATTACATACCAACTTGTAATATGCATAGTAGCATAGACTCACTTTAATTGAATTAACGAGATATGTTTTACAAAATAACACTATATACAAAACTAAAAACAAATGCATGTGAAGGTCATCGGAGAGAGTGTATGAGCGATATAGGTTTCCTTTTCAAGATTAAACTATAGAGAGATTAAACTATAGAGAAGGAATTAACCCAAGTTAAAATAAATCTACGTCATTGCATTTACTTTTATAAAATAAAACACACTGTACGTTACTTATTTATCTTAGAAACATATATATTCCAAAATGAGAGGATAATTATACAATTAATTATGTAACTAATTACATATTTTTGGATGCATGAGAATCACTAAATTAAAATAATGATGGTATTTTCATTTGATAATTCACACACATTTCTCTCTTTTTAAAATAGCGTTGGAGTAACAATATTTCATTAACTCAACTTTTTTATTGGAACAACAAGTTAGCAATTTTTGAGTTTGCATTTTTAATCACACAAATAAAATAATATTTAAAATACACAAAAGTAACCTGAAATTTTTATTTATACTATTTCTTGAAAATAAATAAACCAAAACACTCTGAAATCTGAGTTTTTCCAAATTTACCCAGATCGCACCGGTATTCCATGGCCTCAAATACTAAAATCCACAGAATGCCCCTGCAGTTCCAGACGAGTTCGGATCCAGTGAAGTAACCCAATCTTTGGGTTTTAGATCGGGACCGTCCGATTCGAATCCGAGAAAATCCATCAGCGAAGTGAGCGCACACATCCCGACGACGAATTCGAATCCCGACACGATCTCGAGCGACGAATTCGAATCGGACGGTCTCGATCCAAAATCCATAGATTGGGTTACTTTAGAGGATCCGGACCCGTCCCAGACGGGGCCTAAAATGTCGGTGCGGCCCTATTCCTTTTTTTTTGTTTAAAAGCGATAACTGCAGTCTCATACAGGGGCCTAAAATGTCGGTGCGGCCCTATTCCTTTTTTTTGTTTAAAAGCGATAACTGCAGTCTCAGACAGGGGCCTAAAATGTCGGTGCGGCCCTGTTCCTTACAAAAAATACGAACGGGCCTTAGGATTCCTTTATGCTCCGCTAATCACGCTTGTCCATGGGCCCCATTCGTATTTCATTGTTCTCCACTCTCCAGTAAATAACTCAACCTCTCAAAATTTTAACTTTCCATTATATGTCCGATGTAATCCAAAGGTCAATCATAGGCTCAAAAACTAACTTTCCATTATAGGACTGGAGAGTATAGTGAAATGTTTTCGGTCCCTTGGAAAAAGAAACGGCTCTTAAAAGTCTCCTGGTCGTCGCCAGGTCATCAATTAATTGACCTGACCTTTATTACATGATGCTCTCGATCAGTGTTCTAAATAGCGCGCTATAGCGTTTTTGGACCCCAAACGCTACACTATAACATCAAAATGCGCTATTTGCGCTACCGCCGCTATAGCGGTCCGCTATTTGCGCTATTTGTGCTATACAATATGGATTTTTTTTTAAAGCAATTTATATGGATTTTAAATAAAGATAAAAAAAATCTCAAACCGAAATTGAATTTGTTGCTACTTGCTACAGATAAATCAATTTGAAATTGGGAATAGAAATTGAAATTTGAATAGAAAAAAAGTCCAAACCGAAATTAAAATTTGAATAGAAAAAAAAAATAGATTATGTCATGAATCATGATGCTTAAGATATTTTTAATAGGAAAAATCGATAGTTTATAATATTACTATGGATATTTTGAACCGCAATTTGGACTTTGTACGGGTTCAATATGAATATTATAATTTCTTAATTACTTTGGTGTTATTTATTGTTCTATGAGACTTTAGATAATGTTGATATTTATTACAAATATTGAATATACGAAATGTAAAAAAAAAACGCTATTTGGAATAGCTTCCGCTATAGCGACGCTCTTCGCTATAGCTTTTTTTTTAACCTTCCCGCTACGACGCTATAAACGCTATTTAGAACCTTGCTCTCGATACGTAAACTCATATTTAGACCGTCAGATCCTTACAAAAAAAACCACAAAAAAAAAAAATTATTGGACCGCACCGGCATTATGCGGCCCTCACTTTAGTATTTGAGGTCGCAGAATACCAGTGCGGCCTAAGTAAATTTTGAAAAACTCAGATTTTAGAGTGTTTTGGTTTATTTATTTTGAACAAATGGTAAAAATAAAATTTTTGGCAAAAGTAACACATGTTTTACACTATTTGAATTAGTACTATTCTTATATTTTGTCACACACAAATCAAAATAGCATGACTTTAGCAATATTCATTTGTAATTTTGAAAAAATAGTGTCAAAATAGTGCTACTGAGAATTACTCGTAGATGTTGTTTGGATTGTATACTTAAAATAGTGGGCATAGGGAATGAATAAAATAACACTATCTTTTTTAGATATATTCAATTATTAATTTATTATAATATTAATTAAAATTATAAATTAAATCATTTAGGTGTGTTCTTTATTTTTAGTATAGCACATGAATTAAATTTAAAATGATTTAAAGTTTATTTGTCTTTATGGAAAAATTTAAAAAATTATAGTAAAGTTTTAATAATTTATAATGGACTATTATTTTAAATTAAATTAAATTACATATATATCATATATAAAAAATTGAACGTTCACTAACATTATTTAATATTTAATTGGCAAATTCGTGCCATCAGTTTTGTTGTTATGAACTAAATTTATTAATCGAACGCTCCCATTAATTGGACCTTTCCTCGGAAAATTTCTTTTTTTAGTTTTGTTTATGGCTCTTATTGCATTAGTCTTTGTAACATGTTCTCTAAAGAAATGAATAGCTGTTTGAACTAATTGATCTTGGACATTTCTTGAAGAAACTTATTTCCATATATGTCTTTTTTTACTTTTAATTTAATTACTTCATTACACTGCTAGTACTAAAATGTTAATCATACACAACATATCATACACAACTGCAAAATTGTTTTAAATAAACAGTGTGTATATAAAGGAGGTGCTTGCGCGAACATAAGCTCCAACATACACACATAGTCTTTATAATAGAAACCGTGTAATAAAAGTACCAACAATTGTACATGGTTTTTTAATAAGAAACCTTGTACGATCTTATCTGATCATAAAGGTTATTACGGAATCAACTAAGTATAATTATGCTCAATTTACAAATATGGTTTTGTATTCAGAAACCATATACATTTCGTTCACGTTATCTCAACCAACCCTATTCAAAATTAATTGAAGAAACACACTCTTGCTATGCGCACCTCTTCACCTTCCCCTTCAATCCAATTATATTAACACTTAATAAAAGAATATTCAATTAAATTTTCAATAGATATGATTAAAAAAATTAAAAATTATGGAATGACCATTCCAGACATGGCTTTAAATCCGTCTCTAATGTTTTTTGTGTTGTGATGATCTGATCTTCAAGTAGCCATAATTAAGGTGATTTAGTGCACTTAATATAAATTAGCTTTGGCGGGTATTTCTGAAAACTGCACACATTAATTGTTTGCCAGTGAGCCGTTATGTTTTCGAGTTTTCCAGACTATGTAATGCCCCATTGTTCCAATATGTATAATTTTTATAATAGTTAATACAATATTTTTTGAGAATTTACATACATGTTCAACTTGATTATAATTTTTCTATAAATGTTTAAATTCTGAAAACTTGATTTCATCTTCATCTAAATAAATGAAAAAATAATTATAATAGGTTTTGGAATTATGTTCATTATTAGTGCCAATTTGAATGTTATTTCTATGATTTGGATCAGCTCTGGGACAAAATCGATCTTTCGCATTCCGTTTGCATCTAATTTTTATTTGTTTGAGAAATTTATATATATACTCATCATAACTTTTAGATATTTCTCATCAAAATATTTAAATTGTAGAGGATTATTTTTTTATAGCGATGGAACAGAATGAAGGGGCAATATACATGCATAAGTCGAGTTTAATTAACAAAACAAAAAGCTAGTTACATGCATATTTGCAATAAGCACGGAAATGAATTAACGATGTTTTTTTTCTTCTCATTTTGTATTAGTGGAAATCAGAGGCGGAGGCAGATATTTAGTGAATGAGAGTCAAAATGTCAACTACATAAAAAAGGGAGTTTCAATCAGAGGTGCTACTTTTATCTGATTACCCGGATCCGATCTGGAACCGAACCGGATCCGACCCGGAACCGATCCGGATCCGGTTAATTTGGGTAGGGTATGGTTTAAAAAATATAACCGGTTAAATTATGGGTACGGTTACAAAATTAATAATTTAATATCCGATCCGGATCCGAACCGAAACTGACATTGTAATGGATAGGATATGGGTGTGATTTAGTTATCCGACCCATAACCGAACCCGACCCGATACCCATATAAATACCTTATAAAACATATATGAATAACTATGAAATACAATTTTACATATAATCAAATCAACAAATGTCACGCCAGTAATCACATTTTGCATATTATTTTTTGAATAAAATTTATTGCTTTGAATATATCCTTCAATATCTGCCTTATATATCCTCCTCATTATCATGAAAATTTATTGCTCTCATTGATATGCCATTCGCAATAAATCTCATTGAAATCAAATATTTGTCATAAATTTAATTCTCTATTCAAACAAATTAGTATTAATATTCCATTCATGAATTTTTTGAATCATAGAAAAGGAAATCACCATCTCCAATATTTTACTTTCTAAAAATTATATCTATTCTTCAATATTTTGATTTTCAAAAGTTATTTATCTCAAGTCTCCTGAATTCAAAAGCTATTAACAAAAACTAAAAAACTTTCGATACTTTTTGTTACACCATGAGTACTCCAAACAATCAACAATCAATTCTGAAAATACTACTCAAGTTTCACAAAATATTATTGAAGGCACTTAATGAGAAAAAAAAAAAAAAACATCTATAGTATGGGAGTTGTGACATATACCCGCTCCGGATCCGGAACCGCCCCATATCCGAACCGGACCCGATAATCCACAAACAAGTTATGGATATCTATCTACCCAGAACTGAAAGACTGGACCCGAAATATCTACGGGTAGATAGGTATCCGGATCCGGACCCGACCCGATTTGAAACAAATAAGTGTATGGATCGAAATTTGGACCCGAACACTTTTAGAGTACGGGTCCAAATATAATAGTATCCGGACCCGACCCGACCCGATAGCACCTCTGGTTTCAATGTCACATTTGAGTTGTCTTTGGATTTTTTTGGTGGGATTTGAGAGAGAGACACAATGTCAAATGTGAGCAATTCTTTTAATTAAAAAAAGTTTCAAAATACTTGAAATCCTCAAAACAATTGACTAACATATTATAGGGGTCAATTTGGAATACCCCTAATATTTTACTATAAATTATATAACAAATTAAACTGTGCTTCATTATCAGTTTTTTAAAATAATAAAAGTCAATTGACCCCATAATCTCCACATGTTTCCGCCTATGGTGAAAACGTAGGATTAATTTCACTACTAAAATGTTAAGTAAAAAAAAAAAGAGTTTCTAAGTTTCAACTAGAAAATGAAATTACATTGAGGTTTAACCCTTTGACTTAAATAAACGAAAGCAATGATGTAGTGTTGTTCGGCTGGCAAAGTAACGGAAGTGCCGCTAATTGAACAGGGCAGCCCGTAAACAAACGGGCTGATAATAAATGGGCTGTTCCTGAACAGAACTATAAATGAGTTGGGCTCAATTGCTATGTCATGCTACCTTTTTGAAGTAGATCTATCGGTCTATGTAACACCGTGAACTTTTAAAATTCAGATTTAATTAAAATGATAAGTGGTAAATCGAATAATATATATATACGTATATACGAATTTAGTGACGTGGATGGGGAACAATAATTATACGATAAATTGTGTTAAGAGAGAAGAGTAAAATGTGTAAGAATTCAATTATATTGAATATGGGACAAGTGTGAGGTTTTATTTACAAAATTGTAAACTTACAAGTGGGGCCCTTTTGTCATTCCTCCTTTCTCCTTCTCTTTTCCTCCTTTCTTTTCCTGCACCCCTCCTCCTCTTCTTTTCCTGTTTCGCCAAAGAGAGAAAGAACGAGAGAGTGAGAGAGAGTGAGAGAGAGACCCCCCGGTGACCATTTCGCCCAAAAATCGAGATTCCGAGAGAGAAGCTTGAATCTCGCACCCTCACCCGATTGGTTGGTAAATTCCCTCTCTATTTCTCTCTCATTTCGAGTTTTCGTATTTCTAGGGTTTCGGTGAAAACCCGTAGAATTGCACCAAATTGATTGTACTATGTCTTTGTTGTTTCTAAAGTGTTTATTTGTCGATTTCGTGTTCCAATTTGTAACCAAATTTCCGATTTATGGATTTCCCCGAAATCGATTTGAGTTTTGGTACCGTCCTCTTGAATTGAATCAAACCTGACCCGAATCGTGTTTGTGAGTGAATCGGTGCCCTAATGACTAAGTTAATCGATAACCAAACCGAATTGTGACTATTTATGCCTTAAACCCTAGAATTAGTGAATACGTAAAGTTAAGGGTTTAATCCGCAAAAGTGTCTGAATTTGAGTGAATTGACCTGTGAATAGATCCGCACGAGCACGCGTAGTGGAATAGACGAGCTTATTGAGTCGCAAGATCGCGGACCCTCTACGTGCCCTACATAACCAGGTGCGGGGGTTCACGGGATCTGTTTTGGGATTTATTTCGTAGAACTAAATAACGGTGCATATAACTTATATATTGATGGCTTGATTGAATATACGTTGCATATCATCATGTTGAATCTCTGATTGAAAGCATTAGTTGTCGCATTTGCATGAATTGCATATTAATATAATTGAATTGTTATATCTGTGATGATTCTCATGTTGGTATGGTTTATCGATTTCTATTCTATCGTGTTGAATAAGTGAATGGAACCACAGTACTGAATTGAATTGAATGATTGAAGTGAACAGTGAATTGTAAAGTCTAATTAGCTACTAGACTTTACTCCAGGACCCTTATGCGCATCTGGTGAATGGCCCTAGTGAACCCAGTACCGGTTGGGTAAGGGATAAGTGTAGTGTGATTGCAGGTAGTGAAACTGTGGTTCAGAGGTTCAGTGGTTCAGTGATTTAAGTGATTCAGTGAAAAGTTTGTTTGTTCTCGTTTAACAAAGTGATATTCTGTTGCATAGTCGCGAGATATGCCAGTGATTATTCGAATTGATTTTGTGATATGAATGTATGACTTGAAACCAGGTAAGAGAATTGTTAAGCCAGATGGGATAGATTGTTGATATCTATCGTTGTTAACCGGACTGTGCAAAGTTAATAGTTAAGCCCCAAAAATTCTGGAAATCCTTTGAATACTTTTGAATGAAATAATAGTTGGAATTCGTTTGAATCGGTGTGTGAGCATATGCATGTTATTATGACTGATTGATTAACTGAATAATTAGATGCGGTAATTGTTTAGTTCTAGTAATGGATTTCTTACAAATCCAGTAGCCCTATAAATTCCGCACTGAGAAAACGGATGACAAGTTTTCTCACCCCCATCCCCTCGGGGAATTTTTCTTCTTTTTAAATAAATGTGTGCAGGTAAACGCGAGTGAACAAGGGCACTCGGGTGCGACAAGTGAGGCCTAAGCCGCATAGATAGGGTATGCCCTGTAGATTTCACCATCCCGGTATTTTGTGGTGTAACCAAATCAAACAGGCTTTGTTATTTGTAAATTTGATAAGACATGTTGTTTTTGCGAAATATTTATGAATACGTTTCTTGATCGTTTCCGTTTATTTCGATTTTTGATTTGCATGGTTTAAATGCCTTAAATACATTTGAGGTGGTGTTTAAATTGCTAGTGAAATGGGGTTAGATTGTTTATATAATAAGGGGATTGATCGGGTTTGAAGACGGGGTTGAAATGGCATGAAATGGGCAAAGGAATGAATTTCTGTAGGCTTATTGCGGGCCGCAATAACTTTATTGCGGGCCGCAATAAAGGAGACAGAGCCGGAAAATGGCTCTGGATGAATCTGTGTATATTATTACGGGCCGCAATTAATTGATTGCGGGCCGCAATAAAGGAGACAGAGCCGGAAAATGGCTCTGGATGAATCTGTGTATATTATTACGGGTCGCAATTAATTGATTGCGGGCCGCAATAAAGGAGACAGAGCCTAAAACCCAGCTGAGAAATTCGTATATGGATTGCGGGCCGCAACCATTTCCTTGCGAGCCGCAACGACAGTGGGGTTTTGGGTCAGAGGGATTATTGCGGGCCGTAAGAGGGGTGGTTGCGGGCCGCAACAACTTGAGTCAGAGAGTAGAAAACAAGTAGAAGAAATTCGAGTAGAGGTTGCGGGCCGCAATGGGCCCTACTGCGGGCCGCAATGGGCCCTACTGCGGGCCGCAATGGGCCCTACTGCGGGCCGCAATGGGTGTTCTGAATTCACTGTTTTGAGTTTAAATGGGCCGAATTGAATCGGATTTGAACCAAATTTGTTTTAAATCAAATCATATGATATGTGTATAAATTTTAAAGTGTTTGGTTGAGTAAATTATATCGTACATGCCTTGTGAATATACGGGCAACTGTATATTCACGGCGAGAACTGCGCGACCCCCTGTTCCGGGGTGTGACAGTTCTAAGTTGGTATCAGAGCCAAGTTTTAAGCCCTAACCAGACCGAACCATAACCAGACTTGATTGGATTCGCGAGTGGGGTAAATATCTAGAATGGGACGGTAGTGTAAGTTATGGTCATGCGCACACTTCACAAAAAGGGGCGTAGCTTTTGATCCGTCCGTCGGATCGGGCTGAAATTTTAACAGGAGCTCCACAGCCCAAAACTGGAATCCATTTTGGCCCATTTTACGGGCTCAGATTCGCGATCCGAGCCTTCTTTCATGGCCTTTTGGAACCTTTCTTTGTAATTTTAAGCATGCATCATAATGTGAATGTGTTGAGTTTCAGATAATGGAAGGAAATTTGGAAGAGATGTTGATCAGGGCCTATGAGAGAGGTCGTAGGGCCGAGGCTCAGGCCCAAGGACCACAAGGGCCAGCTGTACAAGTCCCTCCAGTAGTACCGGGGGAAGAGTTCAGACAACTCTACGAGGCATTCATGCGTCTCGCACCTCCTAGGTTTGATGGGTCGGGAGGATACCCAGAGGCAGAGGAATGGATGGTAAGTCTCAAGGCCAAGTTCACCATATGCCGGGTACCAGAGGTAAATAAGGTTGAATTGGCAGTGCAATTACTGGAGAAGTCGGGTAGGCATTGGTGGGAAGGTGTAAAGATGGAGTTTGAGGGAGTGGAACAAGAGATCCCTTGGACCTGGTTCGAGCAAAGGTTCGGGGAGCAATATCTGAGTGATCTGCATCAGGAGGCTTTGAGAAGCCAGTTTCTGAATCTGCGCCAACGTGAGAAATCAGTAGAGGAGTACAACAGGAAATTCTTTGACCTGGCCCGGTATGCGCCGGATGTGAAAGGGGATCCGGTAAGGTACCGAAGACAGTACCTAGACGGGTTGGACCCGGCTATTGCCCTAGCGATTCATCACTCGTTAGCTGCAGGGGTTCCGGCCCTAATGAAACAAGCAGAACAGACGGAAGTGTATCTGAGAGGAGTGCACAACAGACCAACACCCGCAACGTGAAACCCAAATTTGATAATAAGAAACAAGCTAGCGGGTCAGGAGCTCGACCCCAACCTGCGGGTCAACCAACAGGACAGATGGTGGTATCCGGGTTTACCCCGGGAGCCGCTAAACCGTGGTGTAATGTGTGTAGGATGCCACACTCACAATCAGAATGTCGTCGCCTCAAAGGAGCGTGTTTAATGTGTGGTAGTATGGAGCATTGGGCGAAAGATTGCCCAAAATCGCAATCGGGTGCTTGTCATTCATGTGGTGGTCTGGGTCATTGGGCTAGAGAGTGCCCAAGAGCTCAATCGGGTGCATCCGGGAGTGGTGGTAGCGGTGGCTATAGAGGTCCACAGGGGCGTGGACAGGGAGGCGTACCTCCTCCGCGAGGCCGAGGCACTCCGCCACTGTTGAGGGGAGGCCGTACAGGCGGCCGAGTTGGTGCTCACGCGGTGCATGCAATCGAGCTGCCGGACAAAGAAGAAGAGCGGGCAGCTGGTTCCGCTCAGACTGATTTACTAGCAGGTATTATATCTATCTCCGGGGTTTTAGCGTATGTGTTGATTGATACGGGGTGTAGTCACTCGATTAAATGGGCCGAATTGAATCGGATTTGAACCAAATTTGTTTTAAATCAAATCATATGATATGTGTATAAATTTTAAAGTGTTTGGTTGAGTAAATTATATCGTACATGCCTTGTGAATATACGGGCAACTGTATATTCACGGCGAGAACTGCGCGACCCCCTGTTCCGGGGTGTGACAGTCTATTTATATGTTTTACTAGTATCGTGCCCGTGCGTTGCAACGGGGATATTATAAGGTTGAATAGATTATGAAGAGACTTTTTTTATTGACATTTCATCCAGAATTAAGAAAAAAATATATAAATGAAAATAAAAAACACAAATGACAAAAAAACGGAGAGATAAATAATAAATAACAGTAAAAGAAACAACAACAAATGAAAAAAATGGATCAAATATAACATGAAAAAATCTTGAAGTATCATTGCTAGTGTGATTATCTTCGATGTAGTCCAACATTTCTGAAAATGAACAAAAAAAAATATGAAATATAGATTATAATTGCTCAAATTGAAAAAATATAATAAAATTAGAAAAACAATATTTCTATTCTTTATTTTCTCGATTCCAGGTGTGGGTGTATAGAAACAACTCCAATCAAATATATTCTAGATTTTTCTATTATGCCGTTGAGATCTATATAGAAACAAACAAAGAAAAATATGGAAACAAAGAAAAAATTGATTTTCATTTTCTGTCGTGATAATTTATATAGAAACAAAGGAGATATAGGAAACCAAAAATAAGTAAACGAAGAAGTTGCTAAACGTAGGAGAAATAAGGAAAAAAATGTCGCTACAAGGTAACATATTCAATTTTAATTGTAATATATTGTGTGACTGTACGTGTAGCGAATATATTTTTAACTAAATATAGACTTCTACACTTAAAAAAGATGCATTTAATCAAAACAAGACAGATTGTTTGATTAGAGGGTTGAGATTAAATTTGAAATTTAATCTTTCAATCATAGCCGTTGGCGGATCGGACACCCAACGTGCTTAGTAATGTAATAGAGATACGTTCTGATTATCTCTTATTTTAAAAGATTTAGTTTGATTTGGGTTTCATGATAAATATGGGCTTTTCTTGTAACAAGATTTCTGAGTCTTGATTTGAGAAAATTTAAATAATGGCATGGGCCGATCTACTTAATTTAGCAGGGGTGTTTAGATTGTTTGTACCAATGGTATCAGAACTGATCTAGTGCCAGTACTTACTGAAATTCAACTACAACTATTAGGTATTAAGTATTATACCAGGCACCAGCAACCTACAAACATGGAAATGAAGATCCTATTACATGATTCAAGAACTAAGAAAGCTAACAACTACAAAAATTAGATAATCTGACAAACTAGTACAAGTCAACTCCTCTTATAAAATGTTAAATATGTGTTTGTAACCTTATAGTTAGAGTCATCTTTGTACATGGCTGTGGAGACTTTTGAGTTCAAATCACACTCTCACACATTATGCATTTTATATTTCAGCTTCCCAATCAAAATTTTCTATTTCCACCTCTCATAATAGAGTATAAAACATTTTCCAATTAGCAAGGCTATGAGAATTAGTGGTACATGGCGCCACTCATTTCAGTGTATTAAATGATTACTGGGCACTGGCTTTTTTATAATTAATCATGGACCAGTTACCCACATAACTTGCTCAATTCATTTGTTGGAGAAAGAGACCACGTGATTGCCATCTCCTACTTGTTTTGTTTCTCATTAGTTTCCTTTTTTTTTACACAATTAGTTTTAAATTCATAATATCATATTTACCCTTCAAAACTTAAAAAATCTCACAAATGTATCCATTTTATTGCATTTTCTATTAAAAGTTATTTTTAATTTATTAAGTACCCATTATAACCTTCATTAATAAATTAAAACTAATAACGTGTTTTAGAAAAATGTTTGTATGCTAATTGGCCAGTTTCCAAGATAACATGGATAATTTCTCTACATTTGATACTTACACAAGTATATACCTAAATATCACTTTGTAAGCGTCAAAAGTAAAATAACCCGTTTGCCCTTGGAAACCTGATATTTTTTCTAAACAAGCTACAAACTTTTATTTATTTTTTAATAAAAAGTAAAATGGGTAATTCATAAATTTAAAATGAGTTTTAAGAAAAAAGATATTAAAAAAGAGAAATTTGTTAGTTTTTGAAGTTTAGAAGAGTAAATATGATATAATGAATTTCTGAGAAGCAAGGACGTAATTTCCAATTTTTTTGAGAGATATACATGAAATTCCCCCTTAAACAAATACTTCTTTCTGTATAATTATGAGTACGACAAAGTTTCCATGTCATTAATTTATATCTACGAGGCTTATTGATCAGTGTACTTGCACGTTCCGAGATTTTATATATAAGAAAATAAATAAATAAAATATTAAAAATAAGAAACTGTTGAACAGATTTTGAAAAATAAAAAGGCCACCATGCGGCATGGTGTCCCTGTGAGACGTCATCCCATACTACGGCCCGTGGAAAAAACGTAAAAAAAAAAAAAAAAAAAAAAAATCAATTTTTTTTTCTGCTGTGTTCAGTCAGAAATCCAATAATTTTGATCAGATTCAAAATTTATTTTAGAGAAAATGGCTACATGGATTTTTGTGTTCTTTATATCAAAATAAAGGTATGAAAGTCTAGTTTCGAGATAATATAATTTCTCTATATAAAAATATTACAGATTGGTACAGTTTTAGCGATTAATTGACAAAGGTCAGAATTCAGAAAAGCTGAAATTCCAGTGAGCAGTCCAATAATTTTGATCAGATTCAAAATTCATTTTAGAGAAAATGGCTACATGGATTTTTGTGTTATTTATATCAAATAAAGGTATGAAAGTCTAGTTTTCAGATAATATAATTTCTCTATACAAAAATATTACAGATTGGTACAGGTTTAGCGATTAATTGACAGAGGTCAGAATTCATAAAAGCTGAAATTCCAGTGAGCAGTCCTATAATTTTGACCAGATTCAAAATTCATTTTAGAGAAAATGGCTACATGGATTTTTGTGTTCTTTATATAAAAATAAAGGTATGAAAGTCTAGTTTCGAGATAATATAATTTCTCTATATAAAAATATTACAGATTGGTACAGTTTTAGCGATTAATTGACACAGGTCAGAATTCAGAAAAGCTGAAATTCCAGTGAGCAGTCCAATAAATTTGATCAGATTCAAAATTCATTTTAGAGAAAATGGCTACATGGATTTTTGTGTTATTTATATAAAAATAAAGGTATGAAAGTCTAGTTTCCAGATAATATAATTTCTCTATACAAAAATATTAGATATTGGTACAGTTTTAGCGATTAATTGACAGAGGTCAGAATTCAGAAAAGCTGAAATTCCAGTGAGCAGTCCAATAATTTTGATCAGATTCAAAATTCATTTTAGAGAAAATAGCTACATGGATTTTTGTGTTCTTTATATCAAAATAAAGGTATGAAAGTCTAGTTTCCAGATAATATAATTTCTCTATACAAAAATATTACAGATTGGTACAGTTTTAGCGATTAATTGACAGAGGTCAGAATTATTGGACTGCTCACTGAAATTTCAGCTTTTCTGAATTCTGACCTCTGTCAATTAATCGCTAAAACTGTACCAATCTGTAATATTTTTGTATAGAGAAATTATATTATCTGAAAACTAGACTTTCATACCTTTATTTTTATATAAATAACACAAAAATCCATGTAGCCATTTTCTCTAAAATGAATTTTGAATCTGATCAAAATTATTGGATTTCTGACTGAACACAGCAGAAAAAAAATTTGATTTTTTATTTTTTTATTTTTTTTTTAGGGCCGGAGTCTGGGATGGCGTCCCGTTTTTATTTTTTATTTTTTTACGTTTTTTCCGCGGGCCGTAGTCTGGGATCGCATCCCACAGGGACGCCATGCCGCATGGCGGCCTTCTTATTTTTCAAAATCTGTTCAACAGTTTCTTATTTTTAATATTTTATTTGTTTATTTTCTTATATATAAAAATCTCTGTTGCACGTTGCCCGTGTCGATCGTGTGGCACAGTATCTAAACGCATTTGTTATACTTGTAATCCTGACTTCTTCTCATCGTTGCTTCCTACCGGGATCCCAAGACTTTTGGGGTCATGAAGAGTTAAATAAAATGACATGCAATACTAACTCTCCGTTTAGATCTAAAATGTTATGAACGGTTCAGATTACAACCATCAGAAGAATACTGTAGAATAGTAAAGGATACATTCATCCAAGTCCATTAATACCAAAAAGTGGTGCACAAACCGTTTATTCCAGTTCAGTTAATTTAACCCGCTTGACCTTACTAAACTGAACCGACTAAACTGCTTATTTATATTATTTTTTGTGGATTATATTTTATTTGTATTTTTTAATTTTTAAAAAGATTAGTACACTTTTATGTACATGATATTTCTTATTGAGCAGGGTTCAAACTTCTTATGGTCTTTGATACTGTCCAAGATGAGTCAAAGGATGGACAGGTTCTAGAAGTGGCTGTTAACTTGTCCAAAACCGCCATTGGAAGCTCTAGTAGTAGTTGTTCCAGCGTCCAAAACCGCCACTGAGTATTAAACCGCCATTGTTTGACACGCTTCACGTCAGTAAATTAGCTGTTACTTCTTCACACAAGCTCCAATTAATGTAATTCAAAGTTCTCTCGAAAGCTGAGAACATGCTCTACAACTTAGAGTGAAATATTGTTACAGAACGAGAACGAAAACTGATAAAAATGACGTGACAATCAGATGAAAGTTTTTGAAGATTTATGTCATTAATTAAGTGGGTGTGGGTTTTGAAAGAGGAAGGTTACAATATCTCATGCCTTTCATAACTCATCATACCACATATTTTATATTTTCGTTTTTAAAGTCCAAACTGTTGATCCGAACCGCTCAACATAATATCTATACTAAAATATGTTTGGGAAAGAAATTTTATAATTTTTGGAAATTTTGTACTATTTTTTAAGATACATACAAAATTGGTGTTTCTTTACTAGTAAAAAAAGTGATTTTCTACCTATCTAAAAATTATGTTACTGTATGAATATTGTTATTTTCAGATTCTTTCTGACAATTATGTTATTAAATTATATGTTTCATTTGTATTGTTTTAATTGTTAAAAAATTAGTACACTTATATGTACATGCTTTTTTTTAATTAAAAAATCTACAAAATTAACAAAACCTGATCAATTAATTTTTTTTTTGAGTTTATAAGTTATGATTATTAATTGATTATAATTAAAAATAGTTTAACTGGATAATTATGAATGAGATTAATATATAGACAAAATTCGGCCAACCCAACTTGTGACCGAATTCGCATCTCCTGAGATATCTCAAACTTTGAGTTAATACGTGGAAAATCAGAACCGTTCAGATCTTTTCTGCACACATCTTAAAGCTGAATAATAATACCCTGCATTTCGAGTAGGCATAGAAAAAGATTTGACCCAGCTTTAGAAAAACTCAAACTTCTGAGATATCTCATAGGATACGGACTCCTCGGAACCTGTTCACCCTATGGGAACGGCAGCCCACATGGGGTCCGGATCTCCTAAAGTAACTCAATCTTTGGATTTTGGATCGAGACCGTACGATTCGAATTCGTCGCTCGAGATTGTTTCGGAATTCGAATTCGTTGTCGGGTTGTGTGCGCTCACTCCGCGGATGGATTTTCTCGGAGTTGAATCGGACGGTCCCGATCTAAAACCCAAAAATTGGGTCACTTCACTGGATCCGAACTCGCCCACATGGCACAGGCGCACAGCTCAATTTGATTATTCAAATTAATACGGGGACGAGAGAGTTGACCTTGGGTGTTACGACGAAATCAACTGTTGGTGCCTCTGGAAACCTTTTTTCTGAAAAACTTGGCAGCCGCCTCTGGAAACCTACTCCCTCTCAGATCTGCTGCATTTCTCCCTCTCATTCCTGCGTTCCTTTCTCTGTTCAAGATTTTGTTTCCAGTCTCAAACACAAGGTATACAAACTATGTCTCATCTCATTGCTTTCTTCTGCTAGCGTGTTTGTGTTTGTGTCTGAGGAGTCCCTATATGTAAATATATGAGTAAAACTAGAGTGTTCTTAAGCTCACCAAGGTGTTTGTGAGCTTAACTCCAAAATATATTATATCGGTTTCAAACGACAAATTTAAGCCGTTGAAATCTATATACTTCAGGAGTGATGAATTTACATGCAAGATTTTTTGTTTTCAAATTATTTTAGTATAAAATCAAGCGGTTAAAATTAGAAGGTTTATAAATTAATTTTAGTGTATTTATTTTTTGAATATTTTTTTACCACTTGACTTTATGCAAAATTAATTCGAAATTCTAAAAACTTTACATGTAAATTTATCACTCGTGAAGTAAATCGGTTTCAACAGTTTGGATTTATTGTTTGAGGCCAATATAATAGATTTTAAAGTTGAGCTCACAAAACACCTTGGTGAGCTTAAGAACACCCTAGTTCTACTCATAAATATGTAATATATGCTATTATACATGCCATGAAAAAAGGGTCATTTTTTACTTGTTCGATTGTTTCAGATCAAACCTTCATAGAACAAATTAATAAGACGTGATATTTTTTTCGTAAGGTGGATAACAAAAGAAACGGGTACGGGGGTTTGTGCCGATGGGTATCGCAGTGCAATGTTATGTCTAAATCGTTTGATCCGTGTTTAGATTTCATGAGGATGGTTTATATTCACATGAGGGAGGGTTTAAATTTATAGAGATTGAAATCTGTCTACACAGATCTAAATGTGGATCAAACGGTTTAATTGAAAATTTGGAACTAAATTCAGTCCGATACTAATTGAAAACCTCTCGCTCCCTATGTTGGTGTCATATTATTTTTTTATTATTAATTTTTAAGCTATAATGGATAGATGTCATATGATATGTGGCACATATGACTTATCAAATTGATATGTCAAGCAAAAGTAAACATTATTACATATTGTGACTTTGCATTAATATATGTTGTGACCTGTCAGGCTTTAATCGGAATGGGAGATAATTTCTCGCTCAAATGAGAAATGGAATGTGAATTTTCGCTCTTTTTGTTCATCGGAGACAATTAACATAAACCCGAGTTCAATGGAGGTGCAACACACGTGATTTGACAGGGAAAAAGCCCCGTAACAAAATTACGTTAGAAGCATTGAAATTTGAAGAGAATCGAATCACACCATCACGCAGCTGAGATGACACAGGTGATATTTACGTCTCGGACAGTAACAAACAGCTCTGACCAGGTAACGATCAAGCCCCTCCTTATACAATTTTTTTTTTCTAATTAATAAAAAATTAGAAAAGAGGTTGATTACTTTTATTTTTAACAAAAAAACCATAAGTACTGAATCTATGGTTCGGTATCGCCAGAGGTACCGAACTATATATTCAATAAGCCCCTTTAATCCACTGTTATCATAAGACCACAGAAAATCCCCAAAAAAGTTAACGAATCCTACACCTAGCTTGACCGAATCTTAGGTTGAGTACACTCCAATTTTTTAGTGTTTTGTAAGTCGTATGAAATATTATTATGATTAAACTTATCTGAAAATATTTGTTTAAATAGATATTATCTTTTTGTATTAGTATTATTGAAAATTTATGATATGTGTGTAGGGTTATACTCGAGGTTAGCAGGTACTTTTAAATTTTCTAGCGTCGTGAGTATGATCTTACTACTAATTATGTAACCATCCACATAATTTATGTCCCGTGCCACACACACGGGTGAGCATAGAGTTTTAGATCTGATACCTTTCTAATCAATGGAGCGAGATTCGGCAATGTCAGTTCCAACGTCACCCTTGAGCCTCGCCTCGCTAACTATAAAACTAGATAGCCTCAAATAATGTACACCAAGGTGTGGTCGAGAAGAAGCAAAGATCCAATACTAGATGTATGATTCTCTTCTTCGACTCGAATCCTTGGAAACTCGTTTCACAATCTTAACACTATCCTCAACAAATCTTAACTCATCGCAAGAGGAGCTGAAGGCTCAGCCTAGATCCAAGGCCGATCGGCCTTAGGTAGAGGTGGTTGCTAGTAGCAGTGGCGTACGTCCAGGAGAGGAAGTGGGTCCGCTCATTGGACTCGGATCCGATTGGCTCGAAGCTGATCTATATCGGGCAGCTCGGCTTTAAACATGATTGGTGGAGGGTGAAGTGGCGGCCGGCGATGTGGAGCAACGGAGGATGAGAAGACCAAGGGAGTGGTCAATGGATCTTCCTTTGGTTCGGCCTAACAAGGAGAGGAGAAGAGAGAGATTGAAACTCAATCTAAGAGAGAGTGTAAACTTTACTATAATTAATGGCACGAGGAGAGAGTGAGTTCTTGTGCTTAAATAGTGCATGAGCCTCATTACAATCTTATCATTTTAATTAATGGATCCGACTCAATATTAACATGACACAGTGGTAATATAACTCGTGGATGGTCCATTGGACCATTAGTCTATTAAATATGGTTCATATAGCTCAAATTTGATCAAGTCAGAGCCTTCTCCACAAACAAACTCTCTGCATATCAATATTTTGACCAGGTCAACATAACTCTCATGAAAATGATCAAACATGCGGTTGACCACGTGTGATATGTACTTTAGTCTAACTCCTTTTGATCATAACTTTCGATCTACAAGTTCAAATAGCACGTTCTACATATCCATGCACTCGTGTCTTAATTATCTATCACATGATGCATTCCAAATGACCAATATAATAATACTAATAATACAATACTCAATTGTGCGTTTAATCCAATTAAGTACTTACTAAGTTAATTGAGTCATCCTTTGTACATCTCATTTACTAAATTGATTTGATTAACATTCATCACCTATCATGTATTGAATGAATGTTATATTACGCCCAACATAATTATGCACTTCTATATTTGATATATGTTATCCCATAACATAATCAACGGTATCATATGTCATGTGATATCTCAACTAGAAACTTTGTAGATGTGTGACCATATTGGATTCGTATTGTGTTGGCAATGAAATACAATTCCATAAGTCATGAGCGGCATATAGCATAATGCATCAAGACTATCCAATCAATACAGATAATATGTAACATATTGTTAATATACTATATATTATTGCCAATATAGACAATACCAAATATACTGCATGTTTTTTGTTCAATATCGCATGATATATATAATGATAAGTGTAAGAGAGGATTGTGTCATCCTTGCTTATTTATCCATTATGTTTGTTGATTCCTGAGCATGATATATATAATGATAAGTGTAAGGGAGGATTGTGTCATCCTTGCTTATTTATCCATTATGTTTGTTGATTCCTGAGCATGATATATATAATGATAAGTGTAAGGGAGGATTGTATCATCCTTGCTTATTTATCCATTATGTTTGTTGATTCCTGAGCATGATATATATAATGATAAGTGTAAGGAAGGATTGTGTCATCCTTACTTACTTATCCATTATGTTTGTTGATTCATCAGTTTGATTATAAATTATCATTTTTGATATGTACAAGTAGGCATCCTTTAAAGGTCAGATCTGTTTCTTTTTCGTTGAAAGGCTATAAAGCCCAGAATTAAAGGTCAGATCTGAGTTATATATAAGGCTGGGCCTCAATTTATAATTCAGGATTTTTGTCTTAAATCAACGACCGACAACCACGTAGCAGCCGTGATTTTTATTAATATCCAAAGTTAATTACAAATTAATAAATATACCTAAAGTTGTTGGTAATTTATATTTATAAATTTACCCAAAGTTAATTACAAATTAATAAATATACCCATTTTCTGGCCGGTACTAAATTTTTTTTTGTTTTTTTAAGAGACTATGAATCAATAGCAAAATGCTGAAATCTAACACTAAAAATTTAATTTTTTTTTAAATATTTGTTAGATTATTTTTTTGATATACAATTAGCATATTTATACTAAAATACGCTAAATTACTTGAAATTATGTTAAATTACGCTGAATTACACAAAATTACACTAAATTACAATAATTATGTTAAATTAGAGTAGAACTAAGGTGCTCTTAAGCTCACCAAGCCCTCCGTGAGCTTAACTCAAAAACCTATCAATCCGACTTCAAATGACATTTCCAAACCGTTAGATGTTCAATCTATATTAAAATGTGCTTCGAGACCAAATTTTACATTTTTTAGAATTTTTTTACTATTTACTAAACCGGTTTGAAAACCGCTGTTTTCTAATGGTGCAGAATTTTAATAAAAACAGCGGTTTTCAAACCGGCTTAATAAATAGTAAAAAAATTTCAAAAAATGTAAAATTTGGTCTCCAAGCACATTTTAATATAGATTGAACATCTAATGGTTTGGAAATGTCGTTTGAAGTCAGATTGATAGGTTTTTGAGTTAAGCTCATGGAGGGCTTGGTGAGCTTAAGAGCACCTTAGTTCTACTCGTTAAATTATGCTAAAATACGGTAAATTACGCTAAATTAGGCCAATTTTGTGTCATCTTTCATAAATCATAAAAAATAGTAATAAAAAAAGTTCCAAAAATAGTAAAATTTGGTATTCTACAAGTTCATTATATAACTAATTTACTGAGCTACTTCAACTCAAGTTTTGAGGCTCTTCCCTTTGTTTTTGGCAATTCTGAATTTTGAAATCCAACAAAGTAGATATTGACACATGCGTATTTTCGCAAGCTTCCCGAAAAGTGGTCATTTGCTAAAACTAGACACTCGAGCGCCGTTTTATGGCCGTTTGAAGTTTCATTGTCGTTTTTCGCCTTCTCACTAAAGATATCATCCCTATTCATATTTAATTTAGTGTAATTTACCGTATTTTAGCATAATTTAACATAATATAGCTTAATTTTGTGTAATTCAGCGTAATTTAATATAATTTCAAGTAAATTAGCGTATTTTAGTATAAATATGCTAATTATATATAAAAAAAGTAATATAACAAATATTTAAAAAACAAATTCGAATTTTTAGTGTTAGATTTCAGCATCTTGCTATTAATTCATAGTGTCTCTAAAAAAAATAAAAAATAGTACCGGCCATTTACTGACCGGTAACGAAAAAAATTAAAACCGGTCAGAAAATGGCCGGTATGGATATTTTTATAAATTTCCAACAAACTTTGGGTATATTTATTAATTTGTAATTAACTTTGGATATTAATAAAAATGTCGGACGTGGCAGAAGCCCAACTTTTCGTGTATAACAAAACAAAAATCAAAATTTCATCCATACGTACCATCATTTTCCCAATGGCCAACTTTCTCAGCAGGCTAGCTTGAACCCAACAGCTAACGAAGTGTTATTGTATCAAAATATAACTCTATATGAAGTTCATATTAATGATGAAATAATTATTTTAAATATTGTGTCACTTTAAATTTTAAAAATACGAAGTTTTATTGTTTATAATAAATAAAAATTTAATTATAAATAATGTTATTTTTAGAACAATCAAAATTTTCTAATATTTTGTATGTAATATTATTTTACATCAAATTTTACGAATAATAAAATTTATTTGTTCATATAATTTTTATAAAATGTTTTTTTAGATAAAAATAATATTTAATGATATAAATTATATTACAAAATTATTTTTGAAATTTACATAAAATTATATCACTTTAAAAAGGTGGAAATGGATAAAATTATTTAAGAACTGTTAAGACAAGGATTCTTGCTAACCACCCATATGCTTCTCCTACAATCAAGTTCAAAAGCCCTCTGCTCCCACCTCGTCATAGCCGGATGGCTCTCGAGGAGCGGATCGATGTGAATCGAGAATAAAGCTTCCATCTGACGCATCTCATATGCAAAATCTGTCAAACTAGGTTTTGATGGCATAATCAATTTTGTTGTCAGAAAGTGGGCCCATTTAACATCTATCAAATATTGGTTTAAAAATTTAAACAATTAGCTAGATTGTCGCATTCAATCAAATAGAGGGTAAGATTGTAATTTATAAATTTTTAATGATATTTATAGAAGGATAAATATGATATTATGAATTTTAGAGGAGAATATGTAATTTTCAAGTTTTTGAAGGACATACTTGAAATCCCCCCCCCCCCCCCCCCCCCCCCCACACACATTTTAATATAGTCAAAATAAGAGGTGAATAGAATGCAGCTAGTTGAGGAATGGGCCATATTCAAACTCAGTTAACTTCCGACTGAGACTGGGCCTAATTTTTGAATCTAGCATCTCCACCAATCCTTTCGGCTGAGGGCTCAGATTTAATACAATCTGCCCTGAGTCCAGCTAAATTGTTTCAGTAATCATTTCGATCGAAGTGCTTACGGGTCAAATTTAGCCATTTTATGTTCGAAATGTCGAACTAAATAGCTCAATAAATTGTTTATATAATAAATATGTAGAATACTAATTTTTACTATTTTTGAATTTTTTTAACTATTTTTTATGATTTTTGAAAGATGGACTTTTTTAACATAAAAATAAAAGTATTTTTAAGTCAAAAGAGATCATATTTAAAAAAAAAAAAAGTAGTTAAAAAATTTCAAAAATAGTAAAAATTGGTTTCTATATATTTATTATATAACTAATTTATTGAGCTACTTAGATCGATGTTTCGAACATCAAATATTAAAATTTGACCCCATAAGCACTTACTCATCTGCCCTTTCTTTGTTCTGTTTTTTAAGGCAACCCATCTAGTCATTTACTCCTTTTATTTTATTTTCGTTTACCTGTGGTAACTGTGTACCTGGATCTTAATGCATTTAAGTAGGTTTATGGACCAATCCTTTTGGACCCTATCAGCACATGAACCAATTGAAATATTTATTGTGTTATGGACAATGTACCAACTTAAATCTCATTCTTTATTGTTCTTTTGGGGTTGGTATAACAATATCTAGAATATTTTTGAAAAATTGTAGTTGATAGAATATGTTAAAAAGTAATTAGATAGAATGATCATGTGCCTAGCATATTTGACAATGAAAAATAGAATAACACAGAAAATAATATATTTCTCTCTTTGACTATGCCAAACTTGAACACTCAAATAGAAATTTTATACTTGACAAACAACCTTTAAGCGAAACAACACTATTATTTGGAATAGTGCTAGAATAGAAAATTACCAAGCAACCCCTAGATAAAGAGTTCAAGATTTTCTTCTACACTTATCTATCAATACTACAAAGAGAAAATGCCATAATATCCAATATCTCCACAAAAAGTTAAAATCTTTCTTCTATCTTTTTTTTTTTAATTAAACTTTTTATTTAGTTAAAATCTTTCTTCTATCATGTTGAACGGGTCGGATTGACTGTTCGAACTTTGAAATCGCATAAACAGACTCGTTATAACTTAGGTTAAAATTATAACGTTATGTCATTAACCGGATTTTATATATATTGTTTTTAGTTCTATATATTCTTGCATTATATCATATAAACAACTCATACTAATTTCAATCGTCATTGTGGAAACAAAGCGAGGCATTTTGCTAATAGAGTGAGGCTATGGTACTATGCATAGCACAAATTGGTTCGTGCTACGGCTCAATATTTAAGTTTTCAAAATTCTAACGGTCGATCCGAACCGTTCAACATGATTATAAAATGAATATGTACTTGCAAACCAAATTTTACATTTTTTCGAATTTTTTACTATTTTTTTAGATAGATAGAAAATCACTGTTTTTGAATGGTCCAGAATTTTCAGATCAAGTGATTTTCTACCTATCTAAAAAAATCGTAAAAAAAATTGAAAAAATGTAAAATTTGATTTGCACGTACATATTCATTTTATAATCATGTTGAACGGTTCGGATCGACCGTTAGAATTTTAAAAACTCAAATATTAAACCGTAGCACAGATCCAACCGTGCTATGCATAGTACCATAACCTCACTCTTGCTAATATACTTTAATCCCACTTCCTTTCACAAAGATATGTGAACGATGCACGACACATGCATTATTTCAATCATAAAAGTTGTTGACTATCTCCCAACTTGTTGATTCGCCTGTTTTTTTAATTGGATTAAATTGGGCCATAATATTATTCATTAGCTTAATTAAGTCTCATGTGGGGTACTTTTTTTTACCTAAATCATTTAACATTGCCAGCTACGTGCACCGACCACGTGATGACTAATTAAATATATAAGCATGTGAAACGCGCGCGCTCATAATTTATTTTCCCTTTTCTGGAGCAACACTACAGCATGCATAAATATATTTACTTATGGTACGTTGAATCTGATAAACAGCAAATTTTTTGACTGATTTGAATATAAGCAAGTGATCGATTTTATAAAGAATTAATTAATTTTCTTTCGCATTAGTTTGAGAAAATAATCAACCCAAAAAAATACCAAAAAAAATCAGACTTAAATTTATTTATCTTTCTTTTTTTAATTATTCTGGTTCCGGTTTATTTAGTAACTTCAATAAATAATTTGGCATAATATATATAACATACTTTAGGTTGTGTTCCTGCAACAAGAAAATTTGAAAAATATCATAGCTTTTCAAATCATCAAACAAAATATTACTTTTTCAAAATTATTAAAAAAAATGTCTACATGAGCCCTAATTTTTTCCTGACCTCCCCTCTCCTCTCATTTATTCCCGGTAGGTTACAAGCTTATATTATGGCTTTACCAATAGCTCCCTACAAAACAAAGTAATTATCAGACTCATAGATAACATGTTTTGAAGAAAGACATTTGTTTCGGTGGACATAAGGACCTATTGTAAAATGAACATATTTTTATTTTCAAAGTTCAAATAGTAGATCCGACCGTTCAACATTATCTCCATATTAAAATGTACTTGGAGGTCAAATTTTACATTTTTTTTGAATTTTAATACTATTTATTAAGATGGTTATAAAATCGCTGTTTTTCAATGGTCTGAAAACAACGATTTTGTAACCATCTTAATAAATAGTAAAAAAATCCAAAAAAATGTAAAATTTGAACTCCAAGTACATTTTAATATGGAGCGGTCGGATCGACTGTTTGAACTTTGAAAATGAAAATATGTTCATTTTACAAATAGGTCCTTATGTCCACCGAAGCATCCCTCTTGAAGAAATATATATGCTGAATTAGAAATATTCATCAGCCCTGACAAGAGTACATCAGTAACATGAGCACCTGCTCAACACAATTTATTAAGAAAGCTACTGAAGTTCTGACATCTGAATTTTTTTTTGAAATATTTACTACACATCTTTTTTTTTCCAGCAAAGTAATTTTTCGCACGTAGTTTTGTTTGGCTCCCGGTTTTCAAATTTCCTGAGAAAATATATAACCTATAGTAATTAATAAAATGAAAAAATGAGCCATTTTAAAATGCATTATAATTATCAATTTTAACTTCATTGTTTTTTCAGATGTAAGGTTTGAGACTTCTCCGCATGGAGTAGCTTAAATCTGAAGAGATGAGGAGAAATATCATAAGAAAAAAATACAGCATGGCACTACCAAATTCAAAACACACTAATGAGGAGAATATATCATATTAATTCATCATATTTTTCTTAATTATGATTTTTTTTTCCGGCACAAAAGCCTGTGAAAACATGCTGCCCGAGACACCTATGCGCGACGTTTCATAATGCTCGCCGCATGTATTTTCAAAGGTATATTCGTAGAAAATTGCTATATTTATATTATTAATAAGAACCATGCATTTTTTTTTTTATGTAGGCACGAGTGTGGTCCCTTTGTAAAACCTACACATAAAATGTAATTAAGGATCTCTTTGAAAGCTTGCATGATATGGATTAGGGGAGTTACCAAACCCTAGTTTTGGTACTGCAGAACATGCTGCGCACAATTGAAAATGTACTTAGAGAGATAAGTTTTACATTTTCTAGAATTTTTGGTAGATTAAAAAATGCAAAACAAAACGTAGAGACAACTGTAAATGGAATAGAAAGAAGGTAAGATTTCGGTATTTCAACATGTTCCAAACGGAACAGAAAATTTCGTCCGAAATCTCAGTCATTTTATCCGAATATACTAATCTTGCCTCCTTGGAATTCTATATAAACCCTACCAGAGATGAACACAAACCCAAGCTCACTACTGATTGGGTTGTGCTTGTGTAGTGTATCCCCATCGGTGCTCTATTTTCTCCTCTCATATCCTTACATAGCCACATTGATTGAAAGAACAAAAACATCTACAATTTCCTTTTTCTGAAAGTAACAGAAAACTGAAAATGGCCACCTGTCGTGTTGGTTTCATGACCACCTCTGCATGCCCTGTCCAGAGAGAGCGCCGCCTACGCGAACGCCGGGTCCGTCTTGTACCACCACGTGCAAGCACAAGTTCCAACAACAATGGTCCCACGAACAAATTTTCCATGGACCGGCGTGATGTGCTGCTCGGTCTCGGCGGTGCTGCCGCCACTGCTGCCACTGTCATGACTCCCGGGGGAATTATCCTTCCAGCAATGGCTGCTCCGTTGGCCCCACCAGACCTGTCAACATGCCACATTGCCAAGAATGACGTTCCCAAGAGCATGGACGGCAAATGTTGCCCGCCATACAAAACGGCGAAGATTGTTGAGTATGACTTCCCACGCACACCTCTTCGCGTGAGGAGGCCGGCCCACGAGGTGAAGAACGACCCAGAGTACATGGCAAAATACACAGAGGCGGTGAGAAAAATGAAGGAGTTGGACAAAGACCACCCGTGGAACTTCTACCAACAGGCACTCATTCATTGCGCATACTGCAATGGTGCCTATGATCAGGCTGGTTACCCTGGTGTATCTCTTCAAGTACACAACAGCTGGCACTTCCTGCCATGGCACCGGTACTACCTGCATTTCTTTGAGCGGATTCTCGGTAAGCTGATAAAGGACGACACATTCGCGCTGCCGTATTGGAGCTTTGACGTGAAGGAGGGAATGCCAATTCCAGAGATCTTCACCTCTGATCCAAACTCTCCCCTCTACAATGAAAAGAGGTATTTAATTATTAATGTTCTACAATTTCTCATCTGCAGCTAGCTGTCAAAAAAAAAAAAAAAATTGGTTAATGCTTTTTGAAATCACCAAACAAGTTTGACTCACTCTTAATTAATTAAGCACTTGATTAAAGATTCAAGGATTAACGTTAATGTTATTTTGAATTGATGAGCAGGAACACAGATCACTTCCACCCTGCAATTGTAGATAACAATCATCCATTTGGTGGAGGCAAGTCGGGCACGAATAATGATGCTGAACTGGTGCAAGCGAACATGGATTACGTGCAAACCACTTTCAAGAACAGCCTGCAGTTGCCTGAGCTGTTCATGGGGGACCCGCTGAGAGCTGGAGAGCCAGATTCAGCTCAGGCTGCCGGTGGACTCGAGAACATCCACGCCGGCTTCCACGTGTTTGTGGGGCCCGCAGATGGTGACCACACCGACATGGGCAAATTCGCAACAGCAGCAAGAGACTGCGTGTTTTACAGCCTGCACGGTAATGTGGATCGCTTATGGCACCTCTACAGGAACTTCAGAGGTAATCAAGTCGAGTTCAACGAGCCCGACTGGCTTGAATCGTCGTACGTCTTCTATGACGAGCATGAGCGTGTTGTTAGTGTTAAGGTAAAGATTGATATATACACAAAAATTTCTGTACAACCAAACTAATATTGAATTAGTATCCTCTGTTTTAACACAAATTTTGAGTTAAGATCTGTACCAAATCCACACTAATATTAAATAGCCCCGTGCGTTATAGGAATGCATCAGATTGGTCCGAATTTTGATTGCACATTTAGTCCGTAAATTAACTCAAACATTACGTTAATACAGAGGATACAGATTCTTTAATATTTCGGTCTTGGATGAAACTGGTGGTAACTCCCCACTTTATTCAAAAAAAAAATTTCGGTCTTGGAATCAAACTTAATCAAAAGCAAAGAAAATGCCAAGAAAAAATTGCAGATCTGGCATTTGACTTTTGGCAGGACCCTTTGCATATCCACTAAAAAAATGATACTCCAAAATTTATAATTCATTTTTTCTACTAATCTTATACAAAATGTACTCAACATATATATGAAAAAAGGACCACTGCAAATATATAATATTATAGTTTGTCAAGTATATATCCAAGTCAATGGAATGAACTTGTCATTTCAAAACCAAACGGCAGATTTTCAAATTAGGATCATTTACGATTCATTCCATTTAGTGAGTTTAATTAAGTTCATATTTTCTTTTCGTTTTAGTAAAGATAGAAATATATACAAGTGTGGCTGAAATAATAGAATATCTGGGAAACTAAAATATGAAGAACACTGTATACTATAAAGTTCATAAACAACTCTCCGTTATAACTTGCAAGAAATATAATTATAATAAGTAGGATTTCATTACTCGTTTCAATTTATGGGCCCTAGTCCTGTATATTGATAATATTTGGATCGTATCAATTAATTAGTATATATATTATGATAATAGATTTACCAGCTCCGCGCATTAATTGATAAACTGTACCTAACATTTATTATGAGATTTATTCAATATCTTCTGATTTTATAATTGGCCATGCTATTTATTGCGTTCATGCATGTCGATCTAATCGATGCAATTAATGCTATAGATCCAGTTGATGTTCAACTAACATATTATTTTAATCAGTCAATTAATTTATACGTTATTAGGGAGCCAAATCTATAGCTAAACTTGCTTGGTTAACTACAAACTTTCAATGCGGGAGGTTTTTGATGCGCATGAAAATTGTCCAAACCAATCAATTAATGCATTCGAATCGGAAATTTAAGCATTAATTTTTTTTTTCTTGAATGAGAAAGGTTGTAGATCAAGCTACCCAATACTCTTTTCAAATTTCTATTATTACAACAAATGATTTCTCTCATGTGAGTTTCGAACCAATAACTTTTCACATTAAAAGACATGTATTTTTGTCACCATGCCAAAAAATAGTTCTTGATTTTAAGTATTATTAATTATTTGTAATATATAGGTCAAGGACTGTCTGAACCCGGCAAAACTGCGGTACACATACGAGGAAGTGCCAGTTCCCTGGATGGGAAGGATCAAGGTACAGAAGACCAAAGAGACGGAGCGCAAACAAGAGCTTAACCTGGTAAGCGTCAGTGAGTTTGGTACGCAGCCGCGTGAGCTCGGGACAAGCCCGTTGCGTGTCATTGTACCCCGCCCGAAGACAAACCGCAAGAAGAAAGAAAAAGATGATCACGTTGAGTTGCTCCAAATTAAAGACATCCAGGTTGCATCAGACGATTCCGCCAGGTTCAACGTGTTTGTTGCTGCACCTTACGGTGACCTGGCAGGCCCCGATTTCGGTCAATTTGTGGGAAGTTTTGTCAAGCTGCCTCACAAGTCAAAGAATGAACAAGGGAATGGAGTGGCAAAGCACAAGGGAAAGAAGACGAACCTGAAGTTCGGTCTCACCGCATTGTTGGAGGACATTGAAGTAGACCATGTCGAGAAGCTGGTCGTTACGATTGTGCCGGTAGGTGGCGATATAACCATAGGTGACGTCCAGATCAAGCTGGTTAAGACTGATAGCCCCAGGCTAATGGCTTGAATATCTATGTTTATCCATTAAGATAATGTTTAATGGATCATCATATCAAGTTCTCCAATTAGTATGGTTAATTAGGCGGATTCAATAAGATTTAGGTAAGAATGTGTTGTTTTGTTTTGGTTGCAGCTTTCTCAGTTTCTGTTCTAATTAATGTATGGGTGTTTTGTATTGTGGTCATTAAATAAATTGCATTTTTTTTTTCTATTTTTTTTTTTTTTTTTTGCAAAATTTCATGCCCGTTGGGCTTCTCATTACCACACAGCAAGCAGTTACATCAATTACATAGATATCGTAGGTTCCCTTGCAAACTAATTAACAACACAAATTAAAAGTTAAACGCTGGATATGAATAACCAGTATAACCCCATCAAGTGTACTTCAATATGCTTTTATTCTAAAGAGATCACGGGATTCTGTTATTCTTATCTCAACCGTTCAAAGTTTTCCATGCGCAAATCTCAAAAAAAAAAAGTTTTTTGTGCCCGAATCTTGACAAAGGTCAAGAGCTAGAATAACAGAGTCCTGTTATCCCTTTGGAATAACAACATATTTATTTCCCCCTTTGCTAGATAGTCAGCCAACACATTGTGGCTTCGACCAATATGCAAACACTCAAGAGTTATTCTCCTTTTTCAGTCTCCATATTTCCTGCATCTCTTTATAAGCTCGCCAGTCCATATCTAAAGGAGGTTGTTGTGCCATGCTTGCTTGAGTTAAGTTTTTAATTTAGATAGGTGTTAGTTTAAATAGGCATTAAGTTTTTAAAAAGTTAAGTTATGACACAACACAAATTTAAAAAGGCGTTAGTTTTTTTGTAAAAAAAATTGTAGATCGTGCACCTCTCAGGTTACAACTTACCAGTATTATTTTTAGTATCGTGTTTTAGGTTGATAAGATTCAACTTATTTAAATAAATAATTAAATAAATAGTAATGACAACAAATGTGGTGCATTATATTAATTAATTTGGAATGACACATATTTTTACAAGAATAGAATCTTGTTTACTTAAATGAGATTATTAAATGATAAATAACATTCTTGAATGATATAAAAATTGAAAAGAAATGTAGATACGATATCAATTATCAATCAATCTAAAATTTTCTTAAATGACATTTATAAAATAGAAAAAAATCAACATCATTCTGAACTGACAATCAAATAAGTGTGGCGAGTACGTGTCTAAATAAATTTAGACTACTAGCTACAAGTAAAATAATAACAAAAAGATGCATAAAATAAAAAGACAAACTATTTCATCGGAGAGCTGATATTCAATCCAAAATTTCATTTTTTAATCACAGTCGTTGGCTGGTCAGGACATCTACATGCTTAATAAGAGAGAAGAGATAAAAAATAATTTTATTTAAACAAATTTATATAATTCATTTTAGTTAATTTATTTAAAGTATCTGATTGATGGTATTAAAATAATTTTGATTAATGTGTTGCGTATTCAACTGTATAATATCCATTACAAAATCCATTGAATTAATGTTGCTAATTTCTCAAATTAATACAATATCAAATATGAGACATTGACCGTAATACACGGTGTAAGATACGGATTCCATGTGGAAACATATTCCCTCAGCTATTGTAACCCTACGATATCTAAAGAACGGTGTGGATTTAATTGCTGAGCAGGAAATAAGAACCAAAACTAGGTTTTTTTAACTTTCTTATCATGGAAGCTTCACAGAGATCCTTAATTTACGAGAACCTATCTTTAATTTAGTAGTTAAAAAGGAACTATCTCTTGTGTAGGAACTTGTAACTTGTAAATTTGAAATTCAAATAGAAGTTTTTATAAATATTTATAGGTGAAAAGACTTGTTTCTTATCTTTATCTTAAAAGATAATTGAATATTTGTGCACAAATCTCTATTTTATACATATATGAAGGTTTGACCTCCAATTTTTTTTTTTTCAAAAATAGAATGTTATCAAACTTAAAAATTAATCGCACTAGTATTATTTATGAGTCTTTTTTAATTGGAGTAATATGCTGAAATCGAAGTTTCCTATCAAAAGTTAAGACCCGTGTAATGTTCGAAATTTTATTTGCATTTTTTGTTGGATTTATTTGATCTGCAAATTAATTTATCTATACTGATTACAAAAAATAATTTATAAATAAATTAACAAATTAATTTATTTACCTTTTTTGTTAATTTATATATATTGAATCTAAAAATACCCCAAAAATAACCACTAAACGTGATCAAATTTTAGGAACATTCTTGGAATTCACATCCTCCCCAGTAGTACCGTAAAAGAGAATCTTTTAGAATAAGTGGATCTGGACTGTTCTTTTGTAACTTTGCACGAATCTTAAAGCCCAATAATACTGCCTCCTATGCTAGTCTGAATCTCAAAGCAGCTGAGAGTAAATCTCAAACATAAAGTGAAGGGAGTCTTTTACGAGATAGGAGTAGGTCCGATGGGCATCGGACCTAGAGTTAGGTTCAATTAGCTCTATCACCGTACGATTAGCATCAAGATCTATGCGCACGGAATTGATATAGTCTTACACGGATTTTGATGGAGAACACACGAATCTTGATGCAGATCGGATGGTTATCACACCCATCGAACCAAGGTAGGTCCGATGGGCATTGGACCTACTCTCATTCCGTCTTTTACACATATTGGAGAGGATACTTGTTGACATTTTTGGGTGTACCGAAAAGTTTTGTAACATGAGTGTATCAAATTAAATTTTCGGTATATCCAAAGATGTACATAAACTTATTTTCGGTACTTACTATTTTAATAAAAAAATCAATCTCCTTTATTAAAATATTTTTTTATGAGCTAGAAAAATTGTAACTAATTGGTACGTATCTGCTAGTTTTTTCTTGTACCCACGTTTTTTTTCCCGGCATCCGTTGCCACTTTGATTTTTTTTTTTTAATGAGATCCACTTTGTTAGGTGCTGGTGTCAGAAATCTGTTCATTGATTCGTCCTGACACATGAATTATAGTGTTTAGTAATAATGACAATAACAAAATAAGCACATTTTTTTTTCTCTCGTGTCAGGAATCCTTATCTCAAAGTACTGGAGCTAGAATTATTAATTCTAAGTAGGCTGTCAACGAGTTGGGTCTTAATTAAGCTCGTTAATTCTGGATCGAGTTCTTACTAAGTGAGCTGGACTTAGGATATCTGAGCTAAAATTTCAACTTGAAATCGTGACGAGCCAGTCCGAGCTGGCTTGCTAGGTTTAGTTGAATCTTGTTTTAACTGAGCTGAATCGAGCGGGACCGAGCTAGACAGTATAAATTGCACACAAATTCATACAAATTCACAAATTGATGCCTAGCTGAGCTAACTCGTGAGATGACGAGCAAGCTAGACTCCAGCTTGAACTCATTAATTCTGAACCGAGCTAATAGCGAGCTGGCTTATTAACAGCTCAATATAGTAACGAGTGAGCTGTTAGCAAGCGAGTCAGATGCGAGTCATGAGCAACGAGTTTTTTTGCCACCCCTAATTCCACACTATTTTTTAATCTAATACGATTGTCAAAGCAAATCTCCTATATTTACAGTAGGCATTGAATATGTTTTGATCCGGTTGGTTAAATTCAAACTGTTATTTAAATATTGTAAGAGTACAATTCCCACATGAAATCCTTAGCTTACTCCGAATAGTACGGTCAACGTCTCATATTTGATTTTGTATTAGTTTGAGAAATTAGCAACTTTAATTATTATATTTTGTAATGGATCATATACGGTTGGAATACGCAATTCATTAATCAAAATTATTTTAATACCATCTATCAGATACTTTAAATAAATTAACCAAAATTAATTACATAAATTAGTTTAAATAAAATTATTTTTTATCTCTTATCTCTAATTAAGCATGTAGATGTCCTGATCCACCAATAACTGGAATTAAAAGATGAAACTTTGAATTGAATATCAGTCCTCCGACTAATTAAATAGTCTACCTCTTTTTTTATTATATGCATCTTTATGATATTTTTTTACATGTAGAAGTCTAAATTTATTTAGACATGCACTCGCCACACTTATTTGATTGTCAGATACTCAGTTTTCAGATTGATCTTGATTTTTTTATATTTTATAAATATTATTTAAGAAACTTTTAGATTGATTAATAATTTATTGGTCATGTCTTCATTTCTTTTCATTTTTATATCATTTCAGAAATGTTATTTATTATTTAATAACTAATTTAAGTAAACATAATTTTATTATATTCAAGATATGTGTAATTCAAATTAATATATATGTAATACACTATATTTGTTGTCACCACTATTTATTTAATTATTTATTTAAATAAGTTGAATATTATTAGCCTAAAACTCTTTAATAATTAACATAGCACGTAAATAATTTTTTTTTTTTTTACAAAAAATCAAGCGCCTATATATATTTATGTGTTGTGTCTTTAACTTAACTTTTTATAATTAAAACATATAGTACAAATTTAAAGGAGTATTTTTGTCAGTTACTATTCCATTAGCTTAAAAATAAATATGATGTCCCAGGAATGTATATAAAAAATATAGTTTACCGAGAAGTCTTGAGCGAGGAATAAGGAATGATGTCTTATTGGACTTTATTATACTAATTAACTTTTTATTTATTGAAATTTAGAACCAATATATTTATATATCATTTATGGATATTGTTAAATATTTATAGTTTTTATTAGTCTAATCTTAATCCAATAATTACTCCTGAATCTTTAACTTTGTGGTTTAAATTAAGTTTTAACAATACCCAATAAAGCAATAATATCTAGAAGATTTCTTTAGGTCAGATGTAACATTAAAAATTAGAAAACAAATATGCAATTAATTTACTTAATTAATTGCATATTTGTTTTCTAGTTTTTAATATTATCTCTTGCCTCAAGCACTTAATTTATGAGATAATGAAATAAAAATGATTTTGTATTTCTCTATTTTATTCCTCTATCAAATATGAATTTATGAGATACACATGGCCAATTGTACAATAGGCCATGTGCCAGGATCAACAACAATAAATAAGATGCACATGACCTATTGTATACTTGTTTCCGTCCACATTTTTCCAGTCTATAATTAAAATAAAATAAATAGTCTCCTTGTAAGGAGACTATTTATTTTATTTTTTTGAAGTGCTTACCTCTCATTATTTTTTTAAGATAAATTTTGCTACCTCTTAATTTTTTTATTTGTACTTGTACTAATTTAAGGTCAATAAATTTACTTTTTCCCGAAATTTGTATTAATATCCAAAATAATTAAATAATTTCACAATCTGCACCCCTTTTTGCCGGATTTCCAAAAATGACCAAACCGCAAACTTTATTTCCGGTTTGAAGCCTCCTTTTCGCAATTTTTGTTCTCGGTTCCAGCCTCTCTAAAACCGGAGAAAAAAATATCCGGTTTCTAGAACCGGAGATTAAATTTGCGGTTCCGGAGCCTGGAACTGAAAATTTAATTCGCAGTTCTAGAATTGAGAATATGTTTTGCGGTTTGAGATCTGGATTTTTTTTTTCCAGTTTCGGACCAATTTGCCTATATAACGCGCAGTACACTCGGACTCAGCGCAGAACACACTCGGACTTAGTGAAGAGTGTAAAGAAAAAAGAAGAGGGGAAGAAGAAAAAAATAAAGAAAATTGGATTCGAGAAGTGAATTTTTGTAAGTTTTTTATTAATTTTAAGTTTAATTTATGTAATTTTTCAATTTATGTTGTACTTATAGGGTTATTATTTTTTAAATTGTAGTTTGTTATTCAGACCAACTAAAACAAAAAATAATTTGTGTGAAAATTTTTGTTGGAGGGGAAATCCAATATAATGATGATTGGGTTTTTTATAGTATCCTGTCTAAATACTCATTACCGTGAACCGTGAACTATACCTTTGATTATCTCCAGAATGAGATTTATAAACTGGTTGGGTATATTGTTAGTGAAGCAAATCTAAAAATCCAAGCCAGGTTTAATATGTCTACTGATGGCCAACGTGACTACCAATTAGTACCGGTAACAAACCAAGCATCGTTCGAAATGATTTTAGGAATTGTGGCGTATTTTCCACAAAGGGTACCGATTTTGGAACCGAACTATACCGGTTTTAATTCCTAATTGAATCTGAACAGTCAGGCCCTTGTACCCAGTCAGATCCTTGAATCTCGATTCCGACCCAATACTAGTCGGAACCCTGAACCCATAACTCGACCCAAAACTATTCGAGTCCGTAGACCGGTGCTGGTCCCTAATTATTTGCATGTATTTGTGGATGCAATTGATGATGACAATTTGGAGAGCGACGATGGAATGCTCTCAGAAGAGCATCGGATTCCTACGATGATGGACCTACCACAATCACAGTCTTGTTCACAGTCTCGCCAAACACAATACTCGATAATAGGCTGTAAAAAATTGAGACATCCGGTTGATAGATTTAATGACATATCCGGTTTTCAGCTTGTGGATGTTAATTTTTTTGGTAGCCCATTGGCCGTAGGCAAAGTGTTTGAGTCGAAAACGTCTCTAAGGGTAGCAATAAATGAGTTTCATATCATGAACAATTTTGAGTGTAAGGTTTCTAAAAGCGTTCCTCAACATTTAGTTGTGGTGTGCAAAGATGATTTTTGCAAATTCAAGTTATGCGGGAAGCCTAACGGTCTTTCAGAATCTTGAATTATTACCAAATAAGTAATCCCTCATGCATGCAAAGTACCGGCATCACGTGCTGATCATTGTCAGCTTACAGCAGAGATAGTTGCCCTCGCAATTGATAAGACCATGAGAAGGGATGTTACAGCGAGTATAAATCATATCCAAGATGTTGTAAAGGCCACGTATAAAAATGTAACTCCCAAGTATAACAAATTATGGCAAGGCCGTGAGCTTGCTATTACAAATCTTTTTGGGAGTTGGGAGAACTCGTACAATTTGCTAATTCTGCTCTTGGAAACAATAAAAAAGGACCAATCCAAGGACCAAGTATTGTGTGAACTCAACCCCGATTGATGGATCACCGAATAGGCATTTTAAGGCAGCGACATGGGCGTTTGGGCCGTGTATTGCGGCGATACCATTCATCAAATGAGTGATTAGTATCGATGCATGTTTCATGTCGGGACGGTACCAAGGTAGGTTACTAATGGCATGTGAGTACGATGCCGAAAACCAACTGCTTCCATTGGCTTTTGGAATTGTGGATAAAGAAAGCGCAGAAAACTGAGGTTTTTTATGAGATGGTTGCGGTTGGAAGTCATTAGAGATAGTCAATTTTTTTGTGTCATATCGGATAGACATTTGAGGATTAAATATGTGTTTCAGGATCCACATCTCGGATGAAATGAGTCTACCGATCAATGTGTGCATCGATACTATACTTTGACATTAGTGTCAGATTAAAATAGTCTGAATTTTATAATATCTGGTACTTAGACAGATAAGGATTCCATGTCACAAGAGAAATGTGCTTATTTTATTATTGTCATTTGTATGAAACACTGTAATTCATGTGTCAGCACGAATCAATGAACAGCTTTCCGACACGAGCACCTATCAAAGCGGATCTCACAAAAAACAAATCAGAGTGGAAACAGATGCCGGAAAAAAAAAATGGAAACAATAAAAAAACTAGCAGATCATGCTAACACTGCTACAGAATTGTAGACTTTTATCAGATAAAAGTTTGATTTACTAACGGATTTCCTACTGGCTACTGCTAAAGACAAACACAATAGAAAAAACATAAATACATATGGCGATTCCATACCGATAGTAGATTAATCTTCTTCTATCGGTACAAAACACATTATGGATAAGAGCATTATATTTCTTTTATATACCGATAGACGATGAAATGTAATATTCTTATATCGGTATTGTATCATGTACCGATATAATTTTTTTTTTAAAATTTCAATTATAAAATTAACCAGCCCTCTAATTTGTTAGTCAATTTAATTATAAACAAACATATATAGATACTTAAGACAACATAGACCATCATGCATCTTCATAAAATCAAATTTTATAATTACTATTGAATAATTTTACTATCATAAAACATACACATGCATCTTCATAAACAAAAGAAGAACACCTACATATCTTCATAAATAAAATAAGATGACATACACACATCTTCAGAAACAAAAATCATGTCTAAAGATACATACTTGCAGCTATCTGCAACGATCCATTTTCTCCTTGAGCCTCATGTTGTGGCGTGACCCAATAGCAGCTTCTCTTATCTTCTGGAGCCTAAGGCTGCGGAGTGGGGGTGTCTCAGTAGTCGGTTGCTTGTTCGTCTTCTTGGGACGAGGTTTGAATCATAGAAGGCAAAATCGGCCGTTCCGGAGCGGAATTGGACGGTGCTGATTTGATTTCAGGCTGATTTATGCGGATCCGGCCAATTTCGGCTGTTCTGGTCCGATTCCGTCCCGTTCCAGTCAAATTTCAGCCAAAACACAAATGAATAAACACAGAAATTTTTTTTGCGCTAGGCGTGAATCGAAACCCTTTCCCTATAGCTGGGGAGCAAAGTTATTTACCACCGTACCATCCAAGATTTGTTGTTATATAACACAACTCATTTATATATATCAATTATAATTCAATAATTTGTAGCAATCATTCACTCACGGATTGATAACTGTTTTCTTTTATATATATATATATATATATATATAAAAATTATAATTCACTAATTTGATTGCAATAAATTTTCTAAATTTTTTTCTAAATTTTTTTCTATTTTTTTAGTATAAAACAAGCTTCTGGCAAAAAAATCTGATTTTCCGATCCGATTCGGCCGATCCCGACCGATTTTTCCGATCCGGATCGGAATCGGACGGGGCCGATCCCGATTCCAATTCCAATTTTTCCTTCTATGGTTTGGATGTTGGTTGACTACTTGAGGGTTGAGAGGGAGACAAATTTGACAAAAATATACGTCCTTTGTCAGCAACAGTAAATCCTGAAGGGATTTTAAAACCAAGAGGTAGTATTGGTTTACATAAAATTAAATGAAATAAAAATTATTTTGTATTTCTCTATTTTATATGGATGGATCATCCTTGAAAGTTTTCATGCTTAGATAGCAAGGAATAAAATAAAAAATTTATTCGACTCAAAACAAACGATCTAGTTATATTGTAAGTGCAAGAAACAATCTTAATTAGCCTAATCAAGAAGGAAATAAACTAATACCTTGGATTTGATCTCCAAATCAAATCAAGAAGGGTTGTCTTGCTTAGCAACTTCTTATTCCATTTCTCTTTCAACGGTGGTTGTGCTTAGCCCTTCAAATGACGAGCCTCCTTAGGTATCCACCAAAAGATTAAAGAAATACTTGTATCTCTAAGGCTAGTAAGAGATTAACAAGTAGAACCTTAATCCTAGTTTAACCCTCTTGTTAATTTCTGAAAACTTCTTAGAGGATTTCTAGATCTCAACTCATGAGAGAAAAATGGGAGAAAAGAGAAAATAGCAAATTTCGGTCAAGATATAATTCACTGAATTTTGACCTTTCGGTACTAAAACTCTTATATCTTTTTCTAGGTAACTCCAAACGACTTGAAATCTTCACCATTGGATTCTAGACTCCAAGGGCTACATATTACATAGGTCATACGTCCAGAATGATTAAGATTTGCCCTTTTAAATTACAGTTCAAATTTACCTAAAAAATATGTTCATAATTTTTTTTCCTCTTTAATGAGATTGATTAGATTTAATGACATATTTAAATATTTCTTAAATCATGCCATTACTAATCAATTCTCCCCAGCATATATTTGGGCTTTGGGCTTAAACATACTAATCATATTAATATTTAATTAAGTCCACAATCCCATACATTAAAAGGCCAACATATAAATTAATATTTTATGTTAATTTATATGCATCTCTCATGTGTCAAAAGTCATTTAAAATATGTCACACATACTTTAAATATTACTAGGATTATTTTACAACATCTCCATGTTATAAAAATTGTTCATATATTAATAACATATAATTTGTACAAATTAATTATAACTCCTTATAATTAACATAGCACATATTATATACATATCACATATGCTTTTATTAACATATAATGTGTCATCCTTACCAATTATTCTTTCTTGATTTCTTGAAGTTTAATTTTGATATGATTATCATATAATCATATTGCATTCACATAATACAAACTTTATCAAGGGGTCCAGAGATATCATCGCTTATATTAACATATAAGGGACAATGGTTTCTTGATACGTATCGTTCTTCCGCATAAGTTATATGCACTGCAGTAACTGCCTATATAACTCCTGGTTAAAGAGAGCGTTGGACAGTACCAACAGCGTGGGACAGTACCAACAATACACATCCCTTATGTAAGAAAAATAAATATCTCAACCAAAGAATTCTAGACACAATGAAATATCAATGACACAGAACACAATCCATATGATATTTCATTCTTAGGTCTGTCCGTGCCATACATCTCCATGTATGCACATGTGTGATTGGATCGATAACTCCTTATCTATAACCTGTAGAACATGGCTATCATTTAATCACTACACTTATCTTATATGGTCAACCAGTGTATCTTGCTGATTGCCAAGATAAGAGACATTTAAGAGTAAACAAATTTATTCGTTGTGAAGTTCTACAATTTGAGTCATCAACTCAAATGATCCACTAATATGAATACTCAAGGTACAAAATGATAAAATCATTCACTAATAAACTAAACATATCATAAATATGATCTGGGTCTAGGACACCAACACTAACAATCCTATCATACAGTTCATACTCCCCGTGCTAATTAGTATGGTTAATTAGGAGGGTTAAATAAAATTTAAGTATGAGTGTCTTCTTTAGCTTTAATCAGTGTTCTAAACAGCGCGCTATAGCGTTTTTGGACCCCAAACGCTACGCTATGACATCAAAATGCGCTATTTGCGCTACGGCCGCTATAGCGGTCCGCTATTTGCGCTATACAATATGGGTTCTTTTTTTAAGCAATTTATATGGGTTTTAAATAAAGGTAAAAAAATCTCAAATCGAAATTGAATTTGTTGATACTTGCTACAGATAAATCAATTTGAAATTGGGAATAGAAATAGAAATTTGAATAGAAAAAAAGTCCAAACCGAAATTAAAATTTGAATAGAAAAAAAAATAGATTATGTCATGAATCATGATGCTTAAGATATTTTTAATAGGAAAAATCGATAGTTTATGACATTACTATGGATATTTGAACCGCAATTTGGACTTTGTACGGGTTCAATATGAATATTATAATTTCTTAATTACTTTGGTGTTATTTATTGTTCTATGAGACTTTAGATAATGTTGATATTTAGTACAAATATTGAATATACGAAATGTAAAAAAAAAAATGTTATTTGGAATAGCTTCCGCTATAGCGACGCTATTCGCTATAGCTTTTTTTTTATCCTTCCCGCTACGACGCTATAAACGCTATTTAGAACTTTAGTTTTAATTGGTTGCTGGGTTTCTCAATTTCTGTAGTAATTAATGTATGGGTGCTTTGTATTGTGGTCGTGAAATTAATTGCATATTTATTTTCTATTTTTAAATTTTTAATGTTATCTCTGATCTAAAGGAATCTTCTTGATATTATTGTCTTATTGGGTATTGTTAAAAATTAATATAAACCTCAAAGTCAAAGAATTGGGAGTAGTTATTTGATTAGAATCAGGTTATAATTATATAATTCAAATGGGCGAGGATTATTAAAATAGTACATTTCAGATCGAATTTGAATTATATTAAATATTATATCTAAAATATATCAAATATCAAAATACATTCATAATAAGACTAAATAAAATTATATTATTAAAAAAATTATAATTGAACTAATTTATATAATTAATTTTGATTAATTTATTTCTAGTGTCTGATGGATTGTATTAAACACTACTACAGAAAAGGCAACTATACAAGGTTAAAAATACAAAAGACACACGGTTTCACAACTGTGCTTGCGTGCATCGTGTATGAATGTGTCGATAAATTGTGTACAGTTGCGGAACCATGTTTACTGTAGTGATACATTTAAAAAAAACAAAAATTCTTGCCAAATCTACACAACCAAAGATATTGTTGTTAGATATTTTAAATTTTATGAAAAAATATTCAATATAATTCTTACGGAAAAGACAAAAAAAGAATAAATTGTGTTTAGAAATTTTACACACTAAAATATCCGTATGTACTTTATACCGGTGTTCTAAATAGCGAACTATAGCGCCGCTATAGCGTTTTTGGACCCCAAACGCTACGCTATGACATCAAAATACGCTATTTGCGCTACGGCCGCTATAGCGCTATACAATATGGTTTTTTTTTAATTTTTAAGCAATTTATATGGGTTTTAAATAAAGATAAAAAAAAGTTCAAACTGAAATTGAATTTGTTACTACTTACTACATATAAATCAATTTAAAATTGGGAATAGAAATAGAAATTTGAATAGAAAAAAAGTCCAAACCGAAATTTAAATTTGAATAGAAAAAAAAATAGATTATGTCATGAATCATGATGCTTAAGATATTTTTAATAGGAAAAATCGATAGTTTATGATATTACTATGGATATTTTGAACCGCAATTTGGACTTTGCACGGGTTCAATATGAATATTATAATTTCTTAATTACTTTGGTGTTATTTATTGTTCTATGAGACTTTAGATAATGTTGATATTTAGTACAAATATTGAATATACGGAATGTAAAAAAAAAAAATACTATTTGAAATAGCTTCCGCTATAGCGACGCTATTCGCTATATCTTTTTTTTCAGCTTTCCCGCTATGACGCTATAAACGCTATTTAGAACCTTGCTTTATACAAAATCACCTATGCTTCCTAGGTAGGTTTTGACTAGCAAATTAATCTTGTCAGAATAATATAATGAAATAAATAATTTTTTTCATCATTCTGACATAAAATTAAATGACATAAAAATTATTTTCTATTTCTCTATTTTATTCCGCTCTCAAATATGAATTTATGAGATACACATGGCCGTACAATAAATAGGCCATGGACCATGTGCCAGGATCAATAACAATATATGAGATGCACATTGCACATGGCCTGTTGTACACTTGTTTCCGTGCACATTTTTACCGTCTATAATGAGACTATTTTTTTATTTGATTTGTATTGTTTACCTCTCATTATTTTTTTTAAGATAAAGTTAATTTGCTACCTCTTTTTTTTATTTTTTTATTTGTACTTGTACTAATTTAAGGAGAATACATTTACTTTTCTCTATTCAAGATAAATTTTGCTCGGTTCAATCTCTAATCTCTTTGTATAACATGTGAACTCTTCATAATTTTAATGAAATATAACTCTATATAAATTTAGATTTTAACATAATTTATATTTATGAAAAAAATAAGTTGACTTAACAGAACGGGGAGTCTGAAATAAAATTTTGACAAACAATTATTAGCTAGTTAATCTCTTAATATAACAATGGAATGAGTGAGTCTATGGTACAACGCATAACACGATTTGGTCCATAATACGGATCAATATTTTCATTTTCGAAATCCTAACAGTCGATCCAAACCGTTCAACATGATTTTCATATGAATATGTACCTGCAGACAAAACTTTATATTATTTACTATTTTTTTACTATTTTTAAGTCAAGTAGAAAATCACTGTTTTTGGATGGTCAAGAATTTTCAGATCAAGTGACTTTCTACCTATCTTAAAATATAGTAAAAAAAATTATAAAATTCAATCTGCAAGTACATATTCATACGGGGATAATGTTGAACGGTTCAGATTGACCATTAAAATGCTAAAAACAAAAATATTAATAAGTATTACAGACCAACCCGTAATATGCATAGTACCATAGACTCACTCTAATTGAATTAACGAGATATGTTTTTTACAAAATAACACTATATACAAAACTAAAAACAAATGCATGTCAAGGTCATCGGAGATGGTGTATGAGCGATATAGGTTTCCTTTTCAAGATTAAACTATAGAGAAGGAATTAACCCAAGTTAAAATAAATCTACGTCATTGCATTTACTTTTATAAAATAAAACACACTGTACGTTACTTATTTATCTTAGAAACATATATATTCCAAAATGAGAGGATAATTATACAATTAATTATGTCACTAATTACATATTTTTGGATGCATGAGAATCACTAAATTAAAATAATGATAGTATTTTCATTTGATAATTCACACACATTTCTCTCTTTTTAAAATAGCGTTGGAGTAACAATATTTCATTAACTCAACTTTTTTATTGGAACAACAAGTTAGCAATTTTTGAGTTTGCATTTTTAATCACACAAATAAAATAATATTTAAAATACACAAAAGTAACCTGAAATTTTTATTTATACTATTTCTTGAAAATAAATAAACCAAAACACTCTGAAATCTGAGTTTTTCCAAATTTACCCAGATCGCACCGGTATTCCGTGGCCTCAAATACTGAAACCCACAGAATGCCCCTGCAGTCCCAGACGAGTTCGGATCCAGTGAAGTAACCCAATCTTTGGGTTTTAGATCGGGACCGTCCGATTCGAATCCGAGAAAATCCATCAGCGAAGTGAGCGCACACATCCCGACGACGAATTCAAATCCCGACACGATCTCGAGCGACGAATTCGAATCGGACGGTCTCGATCCAGAACCCAAAGATTGGGTTACTTTAGGGGATCCGTACCTGTCCCAGATGGGGGCCTAAAATGTCAGTGCGGCCCTATTCCTTTTTTTTGTTTAAAGCGATAACTGCAGTCCCAGACAGGAGCCTAAATTGTCGGTGCGGCCCTATTCCTTTTTTTTGTTTAAAAGCGATAACTGCAGTCTCAGACAGGGGCCTAAAATGTCGGTGCGGCCCTATTCCTTACAAAAAATACGAACGGGGCCTAGGATTCCTTTATGTTCCGCTAATCACGCTTGTCCATGGGCCCCATTCGTATTTCATTGTTCTCCACTCTCCAGTAAATAACTCAACCTCTCAAAATTTTAACTTTCCATTATATGTCCGATGTAATCCAAAGGTCAATCATAGGCATGGAAACTAACAATGTTTTATGGACTGGAGAGTATAGTGAAATGTTTTCGGTCCCTTGGAAAAAGAAACGGCTCTTAAAAGTCTCCTGGTCGTCGCCAGGTCATCAATTAATTGACCTAACCTTTATTACATGATGCTCTCGATCAGTGTTCTAAATAGCGCGCTATAGCGTTTTTGGACCTCAAACGCTACACTATAACATCAAAATGTGCTATTTGCGCTACGGCCGCTATAGCGGTCCGCTATTTGCGCTATTTGCGCTATACAATATGGATTTTTTTTTTTAAGCAATTTATATGAGTTTTAAATAAAGATAAAAAAAATCTCAAACCGAAATTGAATTTGTTGCTACTTGCTACAGATAAATCAATTTGAAATTGGGAATAGAAATAGAAATTTGAATAGAAAAAAAGTCCAAACCGAAATTAAAATTTGAATAGAAAAAAAATAGATATATGTCATGAATCATGATGCTTAAGATATTTTTAATAGAAAAAATCGATAGTTTATGATATTACTATGGATATTTTGAACCGCAATTTGGACTTTGTACGGGTTCAATATGAATATTATAATTTCTTAATTACTTTGGTGTTATTTATTGTTCTATGAGACTTTAGATAATGTTGATATTTATTACAAATATTGAATATACGAAATGTAAAAAAAAAAAACTATTTGGAATAGCTTCCGCTATAGCGACGCTATTCGCTATAGCTTTTTTTTTTAGCCTTCCCGCTACGACGCTATAAACGTTATTTAGAACCTTGCTCTCGATACGTAAACTCATATTTAGACCGTCAGATCCTTACAAAAAAAACCACAAAAAAAATATATATTGGACCGCACCGGCATTATGCGGCCCTCACTTTAGTATTTGAGGTCGCAGAATACCAGTGCGGCCTAAGTAAATTTTGGAAAACTCAGATTTTAGAGTGTTTTGGTTTATTTATTTTGAACAAATGGTAAAAATAAAATTTTTGGCAAAAGTAACACATGTTTTACACTATTTGAATTAGTATTATTCTTATATTTTGTCACACACAAATCAAAATAGCATGACTTTAGCAATATTCATTTGTAATTTTGAAAAAATAGTGTCAAAATAGTGCTACTGAGAAGTACTCGTAGATGTTGTTTGGATTGTATACTTAAAATAGTGGGCATAGAGAATGAATAAAATAACACTATCTTTTTTAGATATATTCAATTATTAATTTATTGTAATATTAATTAAAATTATAAATTAAATCATTTAGGTGTGTTCTTTATTTTTAGTATAGCACATGAATTAAATTTAAAATGATTTAAAGTTTATTTGTCTTTATGGAAAAATTTAAAAAATTATAGTAAAGTTTTAATAATTTATAATGGACTATTTTTTTAAATTAAATTAAATTACATATATATCATATATAAAAAATTGAACGTTCACTAACATTATTTAATATTTAATTGGCAAATTCGTGCCATCAGTTTTGTTATTATGAACTAAATTTATTAATCGAACGCTCCCATTAATTGGACCTTTCCTCGGGAATATATTTTTTAGTTTTGTTTATGGCTCTTATTGCATTAGTCTTTGTAACATGTTCTTTAAAGAAATGAATAGCTAGCTGTTTGAACTAATTGATCTTGGACATTTCTTGAAAAAACTTATTTCCATATATGTCTTTTTTTACTTTTAATTTAATTACTTCATTACACTGCTAGTACTAAAACGTTAATCATACACAACATATCATACACAACTGCAAAATTGTTTTAAATAAACAGTGTGTATATAGAGGAGGTGCTTGCGCGAACATAAGCTTAACATACACACATAGTCTTTATAATAGAAACCGTGTAATAAAAGTACCAACAATTGTACATGGTTTTTTTAATAAGAAACCTTGTACGATCTTATCTGATCATAAAGGTTATTACGAAATCAACTAAGTATAATTATGCTCAATTTACAAACATGGTTTTGTATTCAAAAACCGTATACATTTCGTTCACGCTATCTCAACCAACCCTATTCAAAATTAATTGAAGAAACACACTCTTGCTATGCGCACCTCTTCACCTTCCCCTTCAATCCAATTATATTAAAACTTAATAAAAAAATATTCAATTAAATATTCAATAGATATGATTAAAAAAACTAAAAATTATGGAATGACCATTCCAGACATGGCTTTAAATCCGTCTCTAATGTTTTTGTGTTGTGATGATCTAATCTTCAAGTAGCCATAATTAAGGTGTTTTAGCGCACTTAATATAAATAATTAGCTTTGGGGGGGGGGGTATTTCTGAAAACTGCACACATTAATTGTTTGCCAGTGAGCCGTTATGCTTTTGAGTTCTTCCAATATGTACAATTTTTATAATAGTTAAGACAATATTTTATGAGAATTTAGATACATGTTCAACTTGATTAGAATTTTTTTTATAAATGTTTAAATTTTGAAAACTTGATTTCATCTTCATCTAAATAAATGAAAAAATAATTATAATAGGTTTTGGAATTATGTTCATTATTAGTGCCAATTTGAATGTTATTTCTATGATTTGGATCAGCTCTGGGACAAAATCGATCTTTCGCATTCCGTTTGCATCTAATTTTTATTTGTTTGAGAAATTTATATATATACTCATCATAACTTTTAGATATTTCTCATCAAAATATTTAAATTGTAGAGGATTATTTTTTTATAGCGATGGAACAGAATGAAGGGGCAATATACATGCATAAGTCGAGTTTAATTAACAAAACAAAAAGCTAGTTACATGCATATTTGCAATAAGCACGGAAATGAATTAACGATGTTTTTTTTTTTCTCATTTTGTATTAGTGGAAATCAGAGGCGGAGGCAGATATTTAGTGAATGAGAGTCAAAATGTCAACTACATAAAAAAGGGAGTTTCAATGTCACATTTGAGTTGTCTTTGGATTTTTTTGGTGGGATTTGAGAGAGAGACACAATGTCAAATGTGAGCAATTCTTTTAATTAAAAAAAGTTTCAAAATACTTGAAATCCTCAAAACAATTGACTAACATATTATAGGGGTCAATTTGGAATACCCCTAATATTTTACTATAAATTATATAACAAATTAAACTGTGCTTCATTATCAGTTTTTTAAAATAATAAAAGTCAATTGACCCCATAATCTCCACATGTTTCCGCCTATGGTGAAAACGTAGGATTAATTTCACTACTAAAATGTTAAGTAAAAAAAAAAAGAGTTTCTAAGTTTCAACTAGAAAATGAAATTACATTGAGCTTTAACCCTTTGACTTAAATAAACGAAAGCAATGATGTAGTGTTGTTCGGCTGGCAAAGTAACGGAAGTGCCGCTAATTGAACAGGGCAGCCCGTAAACAAACGGGCTGATAATAAATGGGCTGTTCCTGAACAGAACTATAAATGAGTTGGGCTCAATTGCTATGTCATGCTACCTTTTTGAAGTGGATCTATCGGTCTACTTATATGTTTTATACGTTCTGATTATCTCTTATTTTAAAAGATTTAGTTGGATTTGGGTTTCATGATAAATATGGGCTTTTCTTGTAACAAGATTTCTGAGTCTTGATTTGAGAAAATTTAAAGAATGGCATGGGCCAATCTACTTTATTGAGCAGGGGAGTTTAGTAGGGGTGTCAGTGATACAAACAATATAAGAGGTATTATGCATAATTTGTTGTTGAAGTTACAGTATTTATTATAATATTTTACAGTATTCACACAAGTTAAATGACAGTTTTTTTGAGTGAAAACTGGATACAACTCTTTGGGTACAATTAGTTGGACCCTATAATTAAATGGATCAAATTAATTTTAGTGCGAATCTTAAAGCAAACCCTCTATAGTCATAATAGGCATCTTTTGCTCTGGCTGGGACTAAATCCAGACCGTTCATTCTTAATTTAAGCCTATGAAAACCATAGGAGTTCGTTTTGAGACGAGAGCGGTCTCCATCTCCACTGGCCACTGCCGATTCAGCCTTCCGCAGCAGTAACCATGAGTGCCATGAAATTTTGTCGTGAATGGTAGGTCTCTCTCTCTATCTCTCTCTCCGAAGTAGGGAGAGGAAAAGCTGGGTTCGGACAAGCCTTAGGCTTGATAAAGGCCAATACCTAATATGGGTCTTTGGGGATTGGGGACTCGGGGTACTAAGGTTCTTCTGATCCTAAGAGCTATCTGTATTAAAATTTATGTTTTATTTCTAAAAGCATGTGTGGTGCTGACGTTCTCTCTTCCGTAGTAATAATTGTAATAATTGCTGACGTGGTTACTAGAAAATATAAAAGTTAATTGCGCGAGCTTAGAGGTTTAAAAATTAAAATGAACAAGTTCTATTTAGTACTCGACAGCTGTTTTAATTTCTTCTTAATTTTACTGATGTAGATATACTTACTATGATACGTTTGTGCAGTAACAACATACTTTACCCCAGGGAGGACAGGGATCAGAAGATCCTCCTTTTTGCTTGCCGCAATTGCGAGCATCAGGTCTCCTCTTCTTCCTCTTTTGGTTCAATTTATACATACAATATTGTTATCAATCATCGCCGGTAAATTTACCTGAAATTGCCTTGTCTAAAGAACATGTTTTCCGGGACCTCATGTGCAGGAGGTGGCAGACAACAACTGTGTGTACCGAAACGAGGTGCACCACACAGCAGCTGAGCGCACTCAGGTGTTGCAGGACGTCGCAGGGGACCCCACCCTCCCTCGCACGAAGACTGTCAAATGTGCCCAGTGCGGCCATCCTGAGGCTGTCTTCTTCCAGGTATGTACAAGGAGCAAAACGGCAAAATTTTCTTGGTCTCAGTCTGGTACTGACCAGTAGGGTTGTTTTCTGATTCTTTGGCTGGAGAAATCAGTTTGAAAGGAATACAAATTGAAAATAAGATGAGCGAGAATGTCATATTCTGAACTTTTTGGGGCTAATGGGTTGCTTTTGTTGGATGGATACTTGTGTTTCAGTTAGTGAAGTATCAGTATGTTGAACTGTAATGTACCCATCAGAATGGTACCGCTACAGTTTTTTTTGTTCAAAGTCTTGCTTTTTATTTTTATTTTGTTTTTTCCTGGCTTATTTTCTTGGTCTAATTTGGGTTGAATAGGATGTTTTGCGACTTAGTTTTATGTGCCTGAAATTAATGTTTAATTCTCACTTGTTATTAAACCCTAAACCCTAAACTGTAAACAGAAAGGATCAAAATGCAATTGTACCAGATCTTTTGCATGTGGGTGAGGTCTGGCACTGGTATCATTTGGTGTTTACCAGAATCAGGGTTCTTGATCTGTTACCAACTTGAGCAATTTGATCCTTTTTGTTTGAGCTAATAATTTTTCTTGACTTGTTTGCTCCTTTGTTGCATATTGAGGTACGTACGTAGATGCTTATTTGGACTAAATTGATAACTTCTGAAGCTAACCTAGACTTAATTGCACAATTAGGGTACATCGAGCTCTTTTGGGTAATGTTAGAATTTGAGTATGTGTACCATCCCACTGTTCTGCTGATGGAAAAATTCTGTTCTAGTATGTATTTTACCAAACCAGAAATTGTTGGCCTTAGAAGTGCTTCTAAGGTTGTGCCATTTGACTCAACTCGATTCATCCTTTTAATATAGTGCATTGATCTGAGAAATAATTTAATTTGGTTTTCTGATCTACAGGCTACTGCTAGAGGTGAAGAAGGAATGACACTTTTCTTTGTCTGTTGCAACACTAACTGTGGCTATAGGTGGAGAGATTAGAGGTCATTTGATGATTTCAAGCTACAAAAATGTTCGGCTTTAGTTTAGTTTTGCTGTTGTCTTTTTATACATAGGGGGAACAGAAGGATTTGAGCCTTAGGATTGAATAGCTATTATCTAGTATATGTATTTGGAGATTTAGGAATTAGGGTTTTATATATTATATTGTAATTTTGTTGTTGAATTGGTTTCTTTATTGATCAATGTCTGCGTTTTATTTAGTCAAAACAGACTGAATACTAACAGAAAAGATTACTAAAATACATTCATACAGTAATAACATGCTTTACCCGAGGGAGAACAGAAGGAACAAGGTCCTCTATTACGCCTGCCGCAATTGCGACTATCAGGTATCGCCTTCTTTTCCTCTCATTTCAATTTAGACAAACAAGATTTTGGCAATCATCACCTGTAAATCACCCCTTAAATTGCACTTATCTAAAATCATTTTTTTATGAACTTGTGTCAGGAGGCGGCAGATAATCACTGTGTGTACCGAAACGAGGTGCACCATACAGCAGCTGAGCGCACTCAGGTATTACTAGATTTGATTGAAGACCCCACCATTCCTCGCACGAAGGCCATCAAGTGTGCCAACTGCGGGAAATCTGAGGTTGCCTACTTTCAGGTATTACAAGTGGGAATAAGCAATATTTATTGTAATCTGCGACGTGAAATTGTCGATTTGGGAGTTACCGTTGGAGAAGAAGACTCGGGAGGAGAAGAAGCAAGTGGGGCTCCGAATTTAATTGAGGATCTGAACCCAAAAGGGAAGAATATATCTGACAAGGTGGGACCGCATATTCAGAATAAGAGACTCCAGTAAGTGGCAACTGGAGGGGAAGCATAAGCAACAGGTTCCCTTACCATTTCAATTCTGTTGGAGTTTGTTAGGCTACGTCAGTGCTTTCCGCTGACTTGGCGCTCCTTTAATAATCTCGTTATTTTTTCCTTCACCATTGTAATTACTTTCTTTTACAAATTGCATCGCCTATATAAGGCTCAAGCTCCTGTGGAGTTGTATCCAGAAATTACTCTATAAAATTGGCGAATTGCCTTGTTTTGGGCATTCGAGTTCTTATCAGAAATTTCCCTTCTTATCTCAAAATTGATTCAAATTGTTTGTTTCTTTCTCTTTGATTGTGTTTATCCTGACAACGAGAGTTAAGCTCGTTGCAAGTGGTATCAGAGCGAAGTTTTTGAAAGATCGTAGCTGGGAGTAGTAGGTGGAGCGATTGACGATGCCGCCTAAAAGGATAACTGATCCGACTGGAGATGTTGTGGTACAGTTAGATCTGGCAACGATCAATGATAAGCTCAATCAGTTGGCGAAAGAAGTGCAGAGTGGATTTCAAGTGCGTGATGAACAATTCCAAACTTCTAATCGAATACAGGAGGATCGATTTCAGCAGATGATGCTAATGATGGAGGCGGTGAACAAGTCGATCAAGTCAAATGTGGCTGGCCAGGGTCTAGAAGTGGGTCAGAGTAGCTACAATGGCCATATATCAACCGCTGTCGATCGAGAAGAAGAGAGACAACCTGAGTATGAGAATGAGGATCTGAATGGCAATAGGAGAAACAACCGATATCTAGATCCACTACATGCACAGAGAGTGTTTCTACCGAGGATCGAACTTCCAGTATTTGATGGTACTAAGGCTGGTGATTGGCTAGAGCATTGCAAGTTCTATTTCGAGTATTATCAGACTCCTGAAGTGTATAAGGTACATATGGCAACTATGAGTTTTATCGGTGATGCTGAAGAATGGTTCAGTTGTTATCGAGTTGAGCACCCGGATCCACCCTGGCCTATGCTAGTCAATGCTATTTTTGAGCGTTTTAAAGTAAGAACGAATCAGAACCCAGTGGTACAATTTAAGAGGGTACAACAAAGCAGTACAGTTGAAGAATTTGTAAGGGAATTCCAAAGAGCTAAAGCTAGGCTGATAGTGGAAACTGGAATTAAAAACGAGTTTTTCTTCGTTTGGAGTTTCATTTGTGGGTTGAAGGAGGAAATACAAAATTCCATTAACCTCTTTAAACCAAAAACTTTAGATGAGGCTTTCAATTTAGCCTTAGAAATTGAATTAGTGGTGAATCCAACTGAAAAGAGGAGTGGATTTCTGAAACCCCAATACTACCCAAATTCTAAACCCACAAATTCCACCAACTTCAGAACCACTAAATATCCTGAGACAGTAGTAAGGAGGGGCAATGAAACAGTACCACCACCCAAGCTGAACCTAAACCCTAAACCCTCAAATAACTAGTACCATAGACCATCTAATTAACACCTTAACTAATGAACAAAAAAGAGCACTTGGGTTATGTTATAAATGTAATGAGAAGTGGAGCCAAGGCCACAGGTGTGCAAAGGGTCTGCATACAATTGAAGGAGAAGAGGAAGATGAGACTAATGATCAATATGAAGTAGAAATTCCTGAAGAACAAGAAGATGAAGAAGTAGTGGAAGAACACTTGGTCACTTTGAGCAGTACTGGTAACAATGGCTTCAACAAAACACTAAGGTACAAGGGCAAAATTGGGAATATTCCTGTTTGTGTGTTAGTAGATACTGGAGCTACTCACTCATTTATAAATCTAGTTATAGTAGAAGAGTTAAAGTTGACCACTGTTCCTACACCCTCTAAAACATTCAGAAGTGCAGGAGGTGAAAAGTTGAAAACAGATAAAATGTGCCTTAAGGTGAAATTCAGTGTACAAAACCATCAGTTGGAAGCCGATTTGCGAATTTTAAAAGTGCCTGGTTATGACATTGTTTTGGGCTGTGACTGGGTAGCTGAAAGAGATGATGTGGTAATTAATTTGAAGAAAGGAGTGATGATTCTAGAATTGGAGGGTAAAGAGGTTAAATTGTATGTTGAAAAGGTGAAGGCTGAGATAAGAGTGTTGGAGGAAGTGGTGGATGTAGACAAGGAAAGGAAGAAAGGGAGTGAGGTGTTTCTGGCACAGCTGTTCAAATTGGAAGAAGAAGACAGTGAGGATGGAGTGACAGTAGATAACAATTTACAGAAATTATCGGATTTATTCAAAGGTGTATTTGAGGAACCAAAAACCTTACCCCCTAAAAGAGCTATTGACCATAAAATTCCACTCAAACCGGATTCTAAACCTATCAACCTCAGACCTTACAGATTTTCACATTTCCAGAAATTAGAAGTAGAAAAAATAACACAAGAGCTGTTACAAAAAGGGTTAATTCAGCCCAGTACTAGTTGCTATTCATCACCAGTTTTGTTGGTAAAGAAGAAGGATGAATCTTGGAGAATGTGTATTGACTATAGAAGGCTGAATGAAGAGACTGTTAAGAACAAATACCCTATACCTTTGATTGATGATTTGTTGGATGAGCTGAATGGGGTACACTACTTCTCAAAACTTGACTTGAGGTCAGGTTATCATCAGATCCGAATGGATGAGGCTGATGTGTATAAAACAGCTTTCCAAACTCATGAAGGGCTATTTGAATTCCAAGTCATGCCTTTTGGTCTCACCAATGCTCCTGCCACCTTCCAAGCCTTGATGAATAATGTGTTCAAGCCCTATTTGAGGAAGTTTGTTCTAGTTTTTTTTGATGATATATTGGTTTATAGCAAGGATTTGGATTCTCACAAAGAACATTTAAGAATTGTACTCCAAACCTTACTAGAAAATCAATTATATGTGAAGAAGTCTAAGTGTGATTTTGGGGTTCATAAGGTTGAATATTTGGGGCATATAATTTCTAGAGAAGGGGTAGCCACAGACCCTAAGAAAATTGAAGCCATGACTAATTGGCCAAGTCCTAAAAATGTAAAGGAATTAAGGGGATTTCTGGGGCTCACTGGTTACTATAGAAAATTTGTAAGAAGTTATGGGTTAATCTCTAAGCCATTAACAGAATTGTTGAAGAAAAATGCTTTCAGGTGGAATCAAGAGGCACAACAAGCTTTTGTTCAGCTGAAACATGCCATGGTGACAGCCCCAGTTCTCAAACTACCTGACTTTCAACAACCTTTTGTAGTGGAGACAGATGCAAGTCAAGAAGGCATAGGTGCTGTGCTGATGCAAGAAAAGAGACCTATAGCTTTTCTGAGCAAGAAATTGGGGGTGAAAAATCAAGCATTGTCAACCTATGAGAAGGAACTACTTGCATTGTACACTGCTGTTACAAAGTGGAGGCATTACCTTCTTGGCACTGAATTCATCATAAAGACTGACCAAGTGAGTTTGAAGTACTTACTAGAACAAAGAGTCAACACTCCCATGCAGCATAGAGGGCTGAGCAAATTATTGGGCCTAAACTATAAAATAGAATACAAGAAAGGGATAGAAAACAAAGTGGCTGATGCACTTTCAAGAAGAGAAGGAAATGCTGAAATTGAGAAGGTCAGTGTACTGACAAGTAAGGAGGAAAAAAATAGAGAAGCTGAAATGAATATGGTGAGTGAGTTGGTGCCTCAATGGGTAGAAGATATCAAAGCTAGTTATGAAGGGGATAAGTGGATTGAGAATCTGAAGGAAAAGTTGAGAGGAGGAAATGAGAGTAACTCCAATCAGCATTTGTCTGAGTATCAAGGAGTAGTGAGATATAAGGGAAGAGTGTGTGTAGGAACACAAGGTGATTGGAGGCAGCAGGTGTTGAAAGAGTTGCATGGCTCGGCTCTAGGAGGTCATTCAGGTGTGACTGCAACCTATCAGAGGGCAAAGATAAATTTTTATTGGCCTATGATGAAGGAGAGTGTGCATAAATTTGTACAACAATGTCCAAATTGTCAGCTCAACAAAATTGAACACACTGCCTCACCTGGTCTATTGCAGCCCTTGCCCATACCAGCTGAAGCATGGACGAGTGTAGGCATGGATTTCATCACAGGTTTGCCTAAGTCTAAGGGTTTTGAAGTAATACTTGTTGTGGTGGATCGCTTGACCAAGTATGCACATTTTGTGGGTCTTAGTCATCCCTTTAGTGCGGCCTCGGTGGCACAAGCATTTATGGATCACATATACAAACTTCATGGATTGCCTCTGAATATAATTTCTGACAGGGATCCAGTGTTTACTAGCCGATTTTGGAAGGAACTGATGATGAAATTAGAGGTACAGCTGAACATGAGTACAGCTTACCATCCTCAATCAGATGGTCAAACCGAGAAGGTCAACCAGTGTTTGGAGCAGTACTTAAGAGCTATGGTGTACGATAAACAAAACAAATGGGGCAGTTATCTATCCTTGGCCGAATGGTGGTATAATACGAATTGGCACAGTACAACCAAGATCTCACCTTTCGAGGCATTGTATGGTTACCCTCCCCCTTTGTTGGCACTGAGCAGTGCTCCCAAGAGTGTCGTAGAGTCAGTGAATGTATTTTTGAGAGATAGGCAAGCAACACTGATTCAATTGAAAGCCAACTTGAAGAAAGCCCAAAACCGGATGAAGAAGAACGATGACAAGCACCGTATCGAGCGGAAATTTTCAGAAGGTGATTGGGTCTACCTTAAGTTGCAGCCTTATAGGCAATTAACAGTTGCAGGAGTACGCAATCATAAGCTAAGTTCCAAGTACTATAGACCCTTTGAGGTATTGAAGTGTGTTGGGCCAGTTGCCTATAAGTTGAATCTACCACCTGGTTCGCTTATTCATCCTGTTTTCCATGTTTTCCAGCTGAAAGCTAAACTTGGAGAGACTCAAATACCCTCTCCCACTTTACCACTAGAGGGTCCGAATACTGAAATGGATCGTGTACCTCAATTGATATTGGGACGGCGCATGATCAAGAAAAGGAATGCAGCACAGTCCCAAATGTTAGTTCAATGGAAGAATCAAACTCCAGAAGATGCGACTTGGGAAGATTATGAAGTTATGGAGCAGAAATTTCCTGAATTTATTCGTGAGGACACGAATTATCTGAAGGAGGGGGTATTGCGACGTGAAATTGTCGATTTGGGAGTTACCGTTGGAGAAGAAGACTCGGGAGGAGAAGAAGCAAGTGGGGCTCCGAATTTAATTGAGGATCCGAACCCAAAAGGGAAGAATATATCTGACAAGGTGGGACCGCATATTCAGAATAAGAGACTCCAGTAAGTGGCAACTGGAGGGGAAGCATAAGCAACAGGTTCCCTTACCATTTCAATTCTGTTGGAGTTTGTTAGGCTACGTCAGTGCTTTCCGCTGACTTGGCGCTCCTTTAATAATCTCGTTATTTTTTCCTTCACCATTGTAATTACTTTCTTTTACAAATTGCATCGCCTATATAAGGCTCAAGCTCCTGTGGAGTTGTATCCAGAAATTACTCTATAAAATTGGCGAATTGCCTTGTTTTGGGCATTCGAGTTCTTATCAGAAATTTCCCTTCTTATCTCAAAATTGATTCAAATTGTTTGTTTCTTTCTCTTTGATTGTGTTTATCCTGACAACGAGAGTTAAGCTCGTTGCATAATCTCAGTCTGGTACCAGTCAATAGGGTCAAGAAATATTCTTTACCCAGTCAGTGTCTCAGAGGTTCTCATTTGACTTGACCCATTTGACCCTTTTGATGAAGGATAAAAAGTAGTATTTCTTTTCACTGAATTCTCCAATATCTCAGAACAGGGAGGTTTTAATTTTGCTTTTCTGATATTACAGGCTCCAGCTAGAGGTGAAGAGAAAATGACACTTTTCTTTGTCTGTTGCAATACTAATTGCGGTTTTAAGTGGAGAGAGTAGCGGTGGTTACTCAATGAGTTTTATGTCTTCAAAATATTTATTGCTACGTTGGTTTTGCTCTCATTGTTCTATTGCAAAGTGGAACTTAGTTTTCCATAAAATGTTGATCAGTGCACCTTAACTCTCTTGTTGAGTGGTGCAATGTGCATGTTGTTAAACATTTGTTGATAACTTGAGGTATCAAACTCTTATGGCCTTATGGGGTACGTTAGATGTGCTCATTTCTAGTACTACCTTCATTTATGTCTGCGTGATTGTGTGATTGATTCATGAATTTGGATGTCCTGACGATATAAAAGAGGTGGAATTGAGCACATTCTGAGTTTGAATTTGGTGGTAGGTGCTGTATTGAAAAGCAATTAAAATGTAAATTGTGCTTGTGCGTATTATCATTCACTTGGTGGTACTACTAAATAGAAAATGCGGGCGAACAATGGTAATGGTTAGGCAAACCATTGGAGAAACCTTTTATTGGTTATTGTACTGAATTTCACTAAATTGGGCTGAGTCTAAATTAATACTGAACCATAAGCAAACAGAGTCGTGGGCCTAATTTTGAGCAATCTGCGAACCCAATTTTGGGCCACAACACGCAGTAACCCAATTTTAAGTTGGTCAAAACCAATTGGAACGAGCTGCGAATTTGATCTCAAATACTAATCAGCTTGAGAGTTGAGAGTTGAGAGTTGAGACCTTGTGAGTTGTGACTACTCACTCATTTTCACTGATAAAATCAAATTAAAATGGAGTTGGTGGGTTCACTTCCGGTGGCCAACGTGCAGGCTCTAGCTGCCGCTTCAAACGGGGACCCAGACGATGTGCGCCCTAGGTACATCCGGCCAGAGGCCTCGACCGATCCAGTCTCATCCAACGGTGGAGATGCAATCCCTGTCATCGATTTCTCTAGGCTGATCGATCCCCAGCTCTCACCCACGGAGTCTCAGCTCCTAGCCCAAGCTTGCGAGGAATGGGGCTTTTTCCAGGTTTTTATTAATTTTTCAATCCTCTTCTATTTAATCCAAAATTTGTCGGATAGGTTAAAAGAGGCTAATTAAGCTCATCTTTTGAATAATAATAAAAAAGTTAAAAACCTTATGATTGCAGTTGATCAACCATAGTGTTTCAACTGAGCTGATTGAGAGAATGAAGAGTGACATAGAGGGGTTCTTTAAATTACCATTGGAAACAAAGAGGCGATTTGCTCAGCAGCCTGGCCAGCTCGAGGGTTATGGCCAGTTGTTTGTGGTTTCAGAGGAACAGAAGCTGGATTGGGGCGATGTTCTTTATCTCAATACATTGCCGATTGATAGTACAAATTTGAGATTCTGGCCAGATGTACCTTCTAGTTTCAGGTTACAATTTCATTTTAGTTGATTGATTGTTTATGAGTTGATATCAGCATTTGGGTAAGGTCAGGTCATGGATCCTCATAGCATAGATGGATTGGTTGCTTTTAACGTCAAGATCAGTGTTAGTCCTAGATTTGGTTGACCTTACTTGACCCCGAAATAAAGATGTTCAGAGCAGCTTTTTGTTTTTCATTTTAATCTCATAATTGGCTATAGTTAGGTATTTAAGGTAGTTACTGTTTTTGTGGTGGATTGTGGAACTTGTATGGTGCTGAAAGGTTTAGCCCTCCTGTTGCCTTTAACTTGTATTCCTAACAATACCTTGATTATGAGAGCCTCATCTAGTCTCCAATTCATTGATGGGCCCGGGCAACACATGCACAAAGAAAAAATATTAACTGATGATGAAACTAAGAGCAATTATATGTGGACAATCCCACAATTTGTTCTTCATGTAGTTGTAACTATTTTTTGTTGCTATTATCTTATAGGCCTACACTAGATAAATACTCGTCAGAGTTGAATCAAATTGTGCACTCTCTCTTGGCCATAATTGCCAAGAACCTAGGACTACAACCTGAGGTCCTTACTGAGAAATGCAAAGATGGTGTTCAGTCAGTAAGGATAAACTATTACCCCCCATGTCTCCAATATGATAAGGTTAGACATTATTAATTTATATTCATTTCTTTTTACATTTTATTCCCCTACTATTTCATTTCCTTTTTTCACATCCAGTAAATGAACCTATGTTTGAAAAAAAAAGGTAATGGGATTCTCACCTCACTCTGATGGCGATCTACTCACCATGGTGCTCCAAGTAAACAATGTTGAAGGCCTTCAAATAAAAAGAGATGGCACCTGGGTTCCTGTCAGGCCCCTCGAAGGGGCTTTTGTGGTCAATCTTGGAGATTGCTTTCAGGCAAGAATTACTATACTAAAATTTTAAACCATTGTGCACAGTTACCGGTCTTGTACCAAATCTTTTTTCAATTTATTGAAGAACCATATTTTGAGTTATTCATTTTCTTTCATGCACTGATATGGGGATTAAATGAATTTTTGGCTTAGAAAGGATCTACAAATGAAGTTCCAACAAAAGAATTACCAACAAAAGAATAAACAAGTTTAGCTGGTACCAAACTGACATGGCATGGGTTTAAATAGTACAAACTGAATTAAAATCCCTTGTTTGTAGAATGTTCCTTGCCCTTTAAAGATCAACTACTTTTTATTTTAACTGTTCTCTTCTAATTTCACTTATCCAGTGAGTTCTCTCAAAAGCAATATTTTAATACATTTGTTTGATTTCCCCCTTTAACTGGATGCAAGCCTAAATTGTTGTTAAGGTGGATATACAACAATTTTATTTTATTTTTGTTTGCAGATCTTTACAAATGGCAAATACAAGAGTATCGAGCACCGGGCTGTAATAAATCGAGAGAAAGAGCGGCTCTCTATAGCAGCATTTCATAGCCCGAACTTGCATGCCTTGATTGGGCCTCTAACTGAGCTTATAAAAAATGAATACGAGATGTACAAGACCGTCGACCATGAAAATTATATGCGGCTCTTTTTCTCCTCAAAGCTAGAAGGAAAGAGTTTCTTAGACCAAATGAGGTTACATTCCAGTTAAACTTTGTGGCATTTTGGTTTGATCTTTATCATAACTTCGCTAAAAATTCTTCAAGTTTATCCATCAGTTCAAGGATGCACTTGGACTATTAAAAACAATAAAACAATAATAGCACCGCTGAGATATATTTCTGGTGTTCACATGCTTTCTAATTTGACAAAAAGACCAGTAAATTTCAGCTTGTTTTTGCCCAAAGCTATAGAATTTCTAATTTTAGCATGAACTTTGGACCCACATGCATATTAGATACTTAAGAAAAAAAACACTCTTTTTCCTCTCATTTAAAGAGAAATTGGTTGCCCAAACCTTTCATTTGTAAATTAAGGGGCAATTTATAATGCAAGAGAGAACAGTTGGGCGCCAAAAGGAACTTTGACCAAATTATAAATTGTCTTTTGATCAAACATCTGTAAATATCACTAATGTTACCGAACTTTACCCATGTTATAGATTGTCCCTTCATTTTTGTCTTCTAAAATCACTAGAATTTCATTTTTCTGAATCAATATATTATTTTTGTTTGCTTTTCATCAAATAAGTTAATGAATTTGACATTCTCTCATTTGCCCATCCGCCTTTCCCTCCCCATGCTCATCATCTTTCATAACCTTTTCTGTTTGTTTTCACCTTTTTGAGTAATATCTCGTTTTATATTTATCTTCCAGAAACTAATTAGGGAACCTGATAAATGAAATGAGTATTCAAAGAGGCGTCACTGGAATAGGGATAGAGGTGCAGAAACTAAATGCATAATGAATTATTTGATTAGTCAAAATGATTAAATAGTGATAAATTCAATTAAAATAAACTGTTGGCAAGTTATAAACTTATACAATATTATTGTTGTTAACATAACTCAATATTATTGTTGCTCATCATCAATCATAACCTTGCCATTCCATAAGAGCCAGACTGCCCTTGCTGCGCCAGTCCAGCAAGAAATGATTTTGCAAACATCTCCATTTGCCCTCCGGCAAGTGCTACGGTAACCTGAACTGAGCCTTTCTCCTTACCGGCAAACATAGACATCTCTCCATCACAGTTCATTGAAACCAGCTCCACCCGACTCGGCCTCCCCCAGCCAAAATCCATCTCATAGGCTCCCCACCTAGTGGACCCTCCCACCATGACGTTCATCCCAGCTGGTCGGTTCTTGAACTCTTCGGGCCATCTCTCTACCCTGTCTAGTGGCCTCTCCCTCACTTCTTTCACTGCACTTGCAAGTGCTAGGCATGCATTTGCAAGTCCTTTTGGCATGGTGAGGTCTTGACAAGTTGATCTGGCCTGTACTCCGCGAATGCAGTTACCGGTGAATAAGACATTGTTCTTGTTGTGTTTGAAGTGTGCCCGGAGGTCAACGAGCAGCCAGAGGGACGTGACATTGTTCTCTTTTGGGAGGCGCTTGGTTTTGGCCAGACTGACCCAAACATGAGCGGCAATTGAGATGGAGGATGATGGCGTGGAGATGGTTTGGCCATCGGATTGTATGCTGGCACATTGCTTGAGGAATTGAATTGCTGTGTTGTCAAGCGTGAAGGTGCGTCGTGCAAGCTTGAGGTGATCTTGGAGCAATGGCGTCGGCGCTTGTGGCAACTGTGGCAGGATGCAAAAAGTAAATTTGCTTGAATAAAATCAAAGCTATTATAGGTGCATAAAATTTGAGAAGTTGTAAATTACATAAAAAAGTTGCATGCATGTCCATCCATCGACATGTTATGAGATGAAAAGTTTACGGCTGCAAATGATATATGTGAGAAAATAACAAGATACCAACTGAAAAAAAAAAAAAATGGGAGAAAATAAGTACAGCACCAATAAATTAAGTGCTTATCTGACAGGAATCCTCACTGAAATTCCTAGCGCTTCTTTCAATTTATTTGTACTTCTTTACCATCTGGGTTTCTAGGAGGCACACCAGTGGAGAGATAAAATTTTGAGCAAGGACTACAATAGATAAAAAAAAAAAATTCCTCGCAATAGGTCTTAATCAATCCAACCGTTCATTCTCTGAATGGTAATTAATACACCCCTCAACTTTTGAAACAGCCTTCCTTGAATGAATCAACAGAATCAGTTACAGCTGAGAGTAACTGTACCTAAAACAGAGAATCCTCCCCATTTAATAATGTATACTGTATAGTCATTAATTATTTATAGTACATCTAGGATCAGAGCTGAAGCCACTAATGTGGAGGCAAGGCTGGCCAAATGAAAACCATTTGGTCAACTGGGCATTACAAAAGATAACATTTATTTCCTTTTAATTGTTACATTAATCTAAGTATCTGGATACATATAGCTCTTGTGCAGTAAGTTCAGTGCATGATAATTCTATTTAGCAGCATGAACCACTAAATATGCATTAATTCAACTTTTAAAAAAGATATACAATTTAGAAGTCAGGCACTAGCTAAAATTGAGACTTTCACCTGAGGTAAACCTGGCGCCAGAAGTCTCATGAACCGCCTAGCAATCTCTTCCTTGTGTGGATGCAGAATAACCCCCCGGTCATGTGAAGTCTGAGAGCACGGATGAAATGACACGCTATTCTCACGACAAAGCGCTGCCCATGTTTCCATGAACCGCCAAAACCCAATTCCATCCATAGCACTGTGGTGGAGTGCGGTCCCCACCGCAACCCCACCACTGACGAACTTTGTGATCTGAACAGCAAAAACTGGCGTGGGAAGCTTATCGATACTATAATACGGTACAAGCTTCTTAAACGCTTCGATGTCAATGGTTTCTTCACTGATGAGGCGATGGATGTCAAGGTCTGACTCTGCCTCGATAACAGAGACACCACAATCGGGGGATGAAGTATCAATTACAAGTTGATCTGTGGATTGCCAGTAGATGAGCTTACCGGCAAGAGGGTGGAAGAAAGACAGGGCTTGCATGAGAGAAGTTTTGAACAAATGTAGAGAAGAAGAGGAGAGGATGGAAATAGGGTAAAGCAAGAGATCTTGTACAGGTTGTCGTAGGTGGATCCACCGTGTGTCCAAGAAAGAAAGCGGTACGATTTTGCCAGGTGGAGGGTAAGGCCCCGGAGGGAGCGGTACACGCGACATGTCAACTATGCGAACTCCTGGCATTTTGGGGGTTGTAGGAGAGTCTCAGTTGGTTGAGGGGCGAACCAAAAGCGCAAGTTGTGTATGAGCCGTTGGGTTATAATTAATTAGCCCTGATCATAAATTCATAATACTTGACCTAGAACGGCTGGTGTATTTATTAGCCCTGATCGACACTGTGTGCTGTTTTGTCACACCCCAGGACAACCCGCCGCGCATTTATGCGCCAGGCGTTAAGCACATCACATACATTATCAATAACACAACCAAATAAGCCACTATATTAAAAATAAACAAGGTTCATAAACAAACAAAGGGGACAATATGTCAGACATGGCTAGTCAAACAGTTACCGCCATGTCTGCATCATATATGATTCATACAAATATAAATTAAAAACAAATAGTGGCTACTCTTAATAGTTTCCGCTAAATTTTCTCACTCACGGCCTTCCTCCATGTCTCCTTCTTCATTTCCTGGAACCCACATAAATATGGAAACAAAACGGGTGAGAGATCGAACCATCTCTCAGTGCGGGATTTAGTTCCAGCCCGGTGTTTTTACAAATGAATGCAATTAATACCCAAACAGCAGTTAATTAAAAATAAACCCCAATTTCCTATAAATTCAGATATGCAACTTGTAAATCAATTTAAAAACGCAATTCCTGTTTCTTTTCCTTAAACAAACTTTTCATAACCTAGATCGCCACACACGGACGATCCGGCCCCTTTCTGTTCTGTTCACTTTTAAAATTTCGAAATTCCACACTCTGGGAATCATGCCCGTACATGAAACCCGGCGAATCGCCACGCAAGGACGACCCGATTATCACACTCTAGATGGGCCATTTCGGGGACCCATCCGGCGAACCGCCGCGAATTTGGCGGCCCGTTCTGTTCTGTTCTGTTCTGTTCTGTTCAAAACACTGGGCTGCCACACATGGACAACCCGCTTTTCAAAAACACATGCAGAGCCGCCTCACACGGACAGCCCCAATTTAAAAACAATTCATTCAAATTCCCCATTCCCAAATTTACAATTCAATTCCTGTCGATTCAATTTCATGCACCAAGAGTTCCTACCATGCAATTCTACACAAATTCAAACGATTGTTCGACATTCACAACATGCAGTTTATCCACCAGATTAAAGAAAGAATTACTTACCTCAATCCCTGCATTATGTATTATTTGTAAAAAGACCAGGAACCCGCACTTGTTAGCTGAGCGATTCCTTGATCGTCTCTCACGTCTCTAAATTTTTCAAAAGTCGAACCTTGAGTTTACGGATCCTCTATAATGCGAAACGAAATAAGAATTTCAGATTTTGAATGAGAATTTTCGGATCAGCAGCTAGCGGTACGCGCAACAGTCACTGTTTTGGACGGTTCTCAGCGATGGAGACTCCGATCGGGGTGAATCCAGCGCTCATGGATCCGTATCTGCGAGCACTACAACCTTCGTCTTGTACACTCCTTGAGATTTCGGACGTACGGATTGCAGTTCCCTGTGGAACTCGGCTGACTGGTATAGCTCGGTTTTCTGGTTTGAGTACGGACAGTAGTTACTGTTTTGGCCAGATCTCGGTGATGGAAACTCGGATTGAGGTGAATCCAGCGCTCAATCGTCTGTATCTTCGAGCACTACAATTCTCGTGTTGAAGTCTCATTCATATTCGGAACGTACACGTAGCAGTTCTATGCGAAAGCCGGCTGGTCGGTTTGGCAGTGGAGATTCGGATCTTTGAGTTTTTCGGGTCTAGGAGAGGGTGGGGCTCGGATCTGAGGTGGAGGCTGCTGTGACGGCTTGCGGTTATAGAAGAAGGGGTCTCGGTTTGGGGAGGGGGGCTGCGGTGGTGGCCGAGGAGGTGGCGGCCTAGAGGTTGAGGAAGGCGCGGGTGATTGCGGCAGCCTAGCGGCCGAAAGAAGAGGGAGTGGCGGCTAGGGCAAGGGGAAAAGAGGGGGGGGGGGGGGGCTGTGGGGAGGGGGGTTTATATAGGGGAGGGTTAGGTTTAGAAGAGGATTTGTGATTTTTGGGCTTGGGCTTAGTGGGCCAACATATTATAAATTCGGATTAGGGCCTATGACAGAATTTTAATGTTTGTCTTCAAAGATTGTAATAACTGGAATTATAGGTTTGGAATTTGAAGAAAGTTAAAACACAAGAGTCGTAGGTTTTTCTGTTACGGTTCGAACGCAATTAGTTTCAACTTAATCGGACTTTCGAGTGAAGAGGAATTAATATAATAGTCGACAGGGGTCTGCAGTTCCGAAACAGCACTGTTTACTGACTTTGAAAATTTGTGGAGAATTTTACGTTCAGAATTTAGAGTAAGTTTCTAAACAAATGTCGTAGATCTTGAGGTTAGGTTTTCAGGTATTAAATTTCATTTAGATCCGAATTATTTTGAATGATAAATTATTAAAATACTAACAGCTGTCTGTCTGAAGTTCAGAAGCCTCATAAGTTTTATTCTATTGTGCTTATGAAATTTTAATGTGGCTATATAATTTTATTACCTAAATTCCGTGGCGTTACATGTTTTGAGTCAGCATCAATAGATTATAATTTGTGTTGTACCTATTAGCACATGATCATAATACTTATATCGACCAGTTGTGCTGTTTTGAGTCAGCATGAATAAAATAGAGATGATGTGCATTGCAACTTTGGTCCCTTGATTTCCTTTATTTATATACGTGTCGAATTTCGAGAAGTCTAAAAATACGCTGTTTACTCAAGCCCAACAGACTCAACAGACCTCAAACTTCAAAATCGTAAGCCCAAACAGAGGTTCCTTTTATTATTCTTTTAGGTCATTCTGTATATTAATTAATATCAGTGTTCTTCAAGAAAAGATCAGCATAGGGGATTTTCAAGACTTTCTTTTAGGTCATTCTGTATATTGTAATTTTCCCTTTTATTATTCTTCCTTTTTTTTTTTATCCATTTTTTTCCCTTGTCGTTACACTTTTGCAAAACTCTGCACCTGGTGTCCTGATAAATGAAATCTGGAGGCTGGACATCGATATTTCTTCTCAGAAAAAAGTATCAGTGTTATACCTGCATATATTATTTTGTTAGAGCAACTTCCAGGATGACTGAACGAATTAAACGAGTATCCATGAATATAATTTCTGTGATACCCATAATTAAATAAATTTTAAGAATAAAATCCTTGTTATTACTTACTCATGGAATAAACTTTTTAATTATTAACATTATGAAAAAAAAAACGAATAATATTTTCAAATTATAGTCATATATATTATAATCAAACTTTGAATTTTAGACCTTGTAATATTCTTTTTGAATTTCAAGCTTTATTAATATGCATGGGCGAGTCATCATTGTTAGGGCTGCACAAAAAATTCGTAGTTCGTAATTCGATTCGAGTTTGATTCGAAAAAGTTCGAAAAAAATTCGATTCGAAATTGAGTTCGTTCGAAATTATTTCAAACCAAACTTAGTTCGAAATTAATTCAAACCAAACTCAAACTGGACCTAGTTCGTTCGAAATAGGTTCGCAAACCAAATTTAGTTCGAAATTAACTCAAACGTGAACCGTTAATTTCTGCTGATAACTTATGTTCACTAATGAAAATATAAGCCGTCCAGTCCATAATTGCTTTGAATTATGACTTCTGAAACAGAAAGCCCGATCCAATTACAAGCTCAAATAAAAAAATTTAACAACAAAGTTCAAATAAAAAAATTCACATGTTTATACCAGAAATTTTTCTTTTTATGGTAGGATTCTGAGTTTTTCGGGTAATCCAGTCTCAACTCTCTCGTTTTTTTCTTTGTTTTGATAAAATTATTATTAATTTGTTAAATTTGTTCAATTAATTTCAGCTTTAAGAAATTATTAAATAATAAAAAATAATAATAAAAATAAATATGTACCTTTATCATTTTTTTGACATCAATACATTTTTTGGCATTTTTTGTATTTATTTTCGGACCATTCGTTTTACCGTGGGAATTCAACGGTCAATCTACAACAAAATCATTCCAGATCTGATCTAGAATGATCAAGGTACAATATTGAACGTAACCAACATAAAAGTTCGGAAGTTTTATTATGTATGAGCTTTGATCCAACACGAAATATTTATGGCCATACGATGCTTCAATTTTTGATCAACTAGATGGATTGGTAAATGAAAACAAAATTTTATCAAACTTTCATGAAGACGATAAATGCACTGCTATTTGATTTCAACGGCCCCAATTGGTCAACAGACGACATGTTTACGTGCGCCTTCATTAACTTAGAAAGCAAGCGTATATGTTTCATGAGACATAAACTCTTGCCTTGTGAGTTAATGAAGGCGCACGAAAATATATCGTCTGTGGTTCGATCGGGATCGTTGAAATCAAATAGCACTGCATTTATCACCTTTCATGAAAGTCTGATAAAATTTTGTTTTGATTTACTCATCCATCTAGTTGATCGAAAATTGAAGTATCGTATGGCCATAAACATTTCGTGTTGGATCAAAGCTCATACATAATAAAACTTCTGAACTTTTATGTTGGTTACGTTCAATATTGCACCTTGATCATTCTAGATCAGATTTGGAATTATTTTGTTGCAGATCGACCGTTGACTTCCTGCGGTAAAACGAACGGTCCAAAAATAAATGCAAAAAATGCCAAAATAATGTCAAAAAATGCAAAAAAATGTATTGCAGTAAAAAAAATGAAAAAAATACTGTAAAAAAAATGATCAAGGTACAATATTTCTTTTATATGTCTAAAAAATGCAAAAAATGTTGTTATTGATCAACTATTCATTTAGAAAAAAAAATTATATGTATTGCTGTAAAAAAAAATTCAAAAAATTCAAAAAATACTTATTTATTTGATAAAAAAAAACATGCAAAAAGTAAAAAAAATGTAAAAAGTTTGAATTTTTTTTTTTTTTTTTTCCAAATTATTTGCTGCCTAATTTTATTTTGTATCACTGCAATGCACTTTTAGACTCACTCAATAAAATATTAAATAAAATATTAACTAAGCGAGTGACCCCACAAATCCTGCAATCCGATCACCTCAATAATTTCACACCCTTAGATCTATCCTCTTACCAACGTCTAGATCTCTTCCATGTCATCAATCCGTTTCCTTTCCATTCAACCAATTAACCCGCTATTTTTTCCGCCACTGCCTCCAATTTTTTTCCCTCTTCCCGCTAATTTACGCCAAAACCGCTCGCCCAAATTTCTCTCCCGTTAAGTACCAAAATAATCTCCCTCACGTCTTCTCTCTCTCTCTGGTGGCCTCTCACAACAAAGACTCCTCTCTCGCCTAAATTCCCTGTTGCGTACATTCAAACTGAGTGTGGTATTTGGTTATAATTAATTTTGGAGTGCTTGAGTTTTTATTTAAATTGTACTTCTATTGATATTTGAGTTTTATTTAAATTGTATTTTGAATACTTTGGAGTACTTGAGTTTTTATTTAAATTGTACTTCTATTGATATCTGGGTTTTATTTAAATTGTACTTTGAATACTTGAGTTTTTATTGAAGTGCTGTAATTTTGCACTATGGCCTAGTCAGAAGTCATAAATCATAAGTCGTAACAAAGTTCGTAAAGGTTCGAAATTGAGTTCGTAAAAAATTTGGTTCGAAATTGGGTTCGTTCGAAATTGAGTTCGTTCGAAATTAATTCAAACTAAACCTAGTTCGAAATTATTCAAACCAAACTCAAACTGGAGGTAAGTTCGATTCGGTTCGGTTCGTTTGCAGCTCTAATCATTGTTCTAAATTTCTAATTATTTTATTTGAGACTATGCTGCTGTCAGTCAAATGCCCCCAGTGCAGTTGTCTTCATTGAACACAGAAAATCAGAGCAGTCACCAAAATTGTCAGAGGTTTCTTCTCTTTTCCTTTACATGTACGTAGGCTAATCTGTGCCCCTACATCTGTTAATTTCGAAGAAAAGCAATGGCAATGTGCTACTGGCAGTGAAAAGCTAATCATTGACTAATTCAGGTCGTTGGCTGGCCTTTCTTGTATGATATGATGTTTTACAGTTGCTAACTTTTGCAAAAGAAGCAATATAGTACAAATAGTGCTGCTGTATTATGCAGCAACTTTCTACTTTGCAGATACAATAAATTAACTGTTCTTGCCTATTTGATCTCTTTCACTAGTGGTGGCCTGCGCCGCCATATGCTGCAAAAGCATGAATAGCATGACCATATATATATAGAGTAGGGCTATTGTACTTCGCGAAGTAAAACGGAGTATGAAAATGGGTAAGGGTAAAGATTTTTTTTTCGTTATTATAACGGATACTCGTATCAGTTATAAACTACTCTATTACGATACGGGTTGGGTGTTTAGCCACCGTTTTTTATTAATAAGAAAACCTCTTACATTGTTTGTATCACTGGTACCAGAACTGTTCTAGTGCCAGTACTTACTGAAATTCAACTACAACTATTAGGTATTAAGTATTATACCAGGCACCAGCAACCTACAAACATGGAAATAAAGATCCTATTACATGATTCAAGAACTAAGAAAGCTAACAACTACAAAAATTAGATAATCTGACAAACTAGTACAAGTCAACTCCTCTTATAAAATGTTAAATATGTGTTTGTAACCTTATAGTTAGAGTCATCTTTGTACATGACTGTGGAGACTTTTGAGTTCAAATCACACTCTCACACATTATGCATTTTATATTTCAGCTTCCCAATCAAAATTTTCTATTTCCACCTCTCATAATAGAGTATAAAACATTTTCCAATTAGCAAGGCTATGAGAATTAGTGGGACATGGCGCCACTCATTTCAGTGTATTAAATGATTACTGGGCACTGGCTTTTTTATAATTAATAATTAATGGACCCAGTTACCCACATAACTTGCTCAATTCATTTGTTGGAGAAAGAGACCACGTGATTGCCATTCCTACTTGTTTTGTTTCTCATTAGTTTCCTTTTTTTTTTTTTACACAATTAGTTTTAAATTCATAATATCATATTTACCCTTCAAAACTTAAAAAATCTCACAAATGTATCCATTTTATTGCATTTTCTATTAAAAGTTATTTTTAATTTATTAAGTACCCATTATAACCTTCATTAATAAGTAAAAACTAATAACGTGTTTTAGAAAAATGTTTGTATTCTAATTGGTCAGTTTCCAAGATAACATGGATAATTTCTCTACATTTGATACTTACACAGGTATATACCTAAATATCACTTTGTAAGCGTCAAAAGTAAAATAACCCGTTTGCCCTTGGAAACCTGATATTTTTTCTAAACAAGCTACATACTTTTAATTTTTTTTTTAATAAAAAGTAAAATGGGTAATTCATAAATTTAAAATGAGTTTTAATAAAAAAGATATTAAAAAAGATATTAAAAAAGAGAAAATCTGTTAGTTTTTGAAGTTTAGAAGAGTAAATATGATATAATGAATTTCTGAGAAGCAAGGACGTAATTTCCAATTTTTTTGAGAGATATACATGAAATTCCCCCTTAAACAAATACTTCTATCTGTATAATTATGAGTACCGACAAAGTTTCCATGTCATTAATTTATATCTACGAGGCTTATTGATCAGTGTACTTGCACGTTGCCCGTGTCGATCGTGTGGCACAGTACCTAAACGCATTTGTTATACTTGTAATCCTGACTTCTTCTCATCGTTGCTTCCTATGGGGAACGGATATTGTTATATTATTTCTCACAAGACTTTTGGGGTCATGAAGAGTTAAATAAAATGACATGCAATACTAACTCTCCGTTTAGATCTAAAATGTTATGAACGGTTCAGATTACAACCATCAGAAGAATACTGTAGAATAGTAAAGGATACATTCATCCAAGTCCATTAATACCAAAAAGTGGTGCACAAACCATTTATTCCAGTTCAGTTAATTTATGAGATGCACACTGCACATGGCCTGTTGTACACTTGTTTCCGTGCACATTTTTACCGTCTATATATAATGAGACTATTTTTTTATTTGATTTGTATTGCTTACCTCTCATTATTTTTTTAAGATAAAAGTTAATTTGCTACCTCTTTTTTTTATTTTTTTATTTGTACTTGTACTAATTTAAGGAGAATACATTTACTTTTCTCTATTCAAGATAACTTTTGCTCGGTTCAATCTCTAATCTCTTTGTATAACATGTGAACTCTTCATAATTTTAATGAAATATAACTCTATATAAATTTAGATTTTTACATAATTTATATTTATAAAAAAAATAAGTTGAATTAACAGAACAGGGAAGTCTGAAATAAAATTTTCACAAACAATTATTAGCTAGTTAATTAATCTCTTAATATAATAATTGAATTAAGAAGATATGTTTTACCAAATAACACTACATACAAAACTAAAAACAAATGCATGTGAAGGTCATCGGTGATAGTGTATTAGCGATATAGCTAGGTTCCCTTTTCAAGATTAAACTATAGAGAAGGAACCCAAGTTAAAATAAGTCTACGTCATTGCATTTACTTTTATAATATAAACACAATTAATGTTACTTACTGAGTTATTTATCTTATATATATAGAGATATAGAGATATATAGATATATAGATATATTCCAACCTGAGAGGAAGCTAAACAAAATGTACTCGGAACTACATAGATCTATTAATTAATAGTTTAATTATCCAATTAATTATGTAACTAATTACGTATTTTTTGATGCATGAGAATCACTAAATTAAAATAATGATGGTATTTTCATTAACTCAACTTTTTATAGGAACAACAAGCTTAGCAATTTTTGAGTTTTCATTTTAAATTACACAAATAATATAATATTAAATTACACAAAAAATATAATATTAAATTACACAAAAGTAACACTTTTTTTACACTATTTGAATTAGTACTATTCTTATATTTTGTCACACAGAAATCAAAATAGCATGACTCTAGCAATATTCATTTGGAATTTTGAAAAAATAGTGCCAAATAGTGCTACTGAGAATAATGTAGATGTTGCTTGGATTGTATACTCAAAATAGTGGCATAGAGAATAAATAAAATAACGGTATCTTTTTTAGATATATTCAATTATTAATTTATTATAATATTAATTAAAATTAGAAACTAAAATCATATAGGTATGTTCTTTATATTTAGTATAGCACATGAATAAAATTTAAAATGACTTAAAAATTATGTCTTTATGGAAACTTAAAAAAAATATAGTAAAGTTTTAATAATTTATAATGGACTATCATTTTAAATTAATTTAAATTACATATATATCATATATAAAAAATTGAATGTACACTAACATTATTTAATATTTATTGGCAAATTCGTGCCATCAGTTTTGTTGTTATGAACTAAATTTATTAACCGAACGCTCCCATTAATTGGACCTTTCCTTGGAAAATTTCTTTTTTTTTTTAAGTTTTGTTTATGGCTCTTATTGCATTAGTCTTTGTAACATGTTCTTTAAAGAAATGAATAGCTGTTTGAACTAAGTGATCTTGGACATTTCTTGAAGAAACTTATTTCCATATATGTCTTTTTTTTTACTTTTAATTTAATTACCGCATTACACTATTACTAAAACGTTAATCATATGCAACATATTATGCACAAATGCAAGAAAATTTTAAATAAACAGAGTGTATATAGAGAAGGCGCTCGCGCAAACATAAACTCCAACATACACACAGTCTTTATAATAGAAATTGTGTAATAAAAGTACCAACAATTGAACACAGTTATTTAATAAGAAACCGTGTACGATCTTATCTAATCATAAAGGTTATTACGAAATCAACTAAGTATGATTATGCTTAATCTCCAAACACGGTTTTGTATTTAGAAATACGCTCTCTCAACCAACCCTGCTCAAAACTAATTGAAGAGACGCAATCTTGCTATGGACACCTCTTCACCTTCCCCTTCAATCCAATTATATTAAAACTTAGTAAAAAATATTCAATTAAATTTTAATAGATATGATTAAAAAAATTAAAAATTATGGCATGACCATTTCAGACTTGGTTTTAAATCCGTCTCTAATGTTTTTGTGTTGTGATGATCTGATCTTCGAGTAGTCATAATTAAGGTGTTTTAGTGCACTTAATAGAAATTAGCTTTGGCTGGTATTTCTGAAAACTGCACATTAATTGTTTGCCAGTGAGCCGTTATGTTTTCGAGTTGTTCCAATATGTATAATTTTTATAATAGTTAAGACAATATTTTCTGAGGATTTACATACATGTTCAACTTGATTAGAATTTTTTCAATAAATGTTTAAATTTTGAAAACTTGATTTCATCTTCATCTCAATAAATAAAAAATAATTGTAGTAGTTTTTGGAATTATGTTCATTATTAGTGCCAATTTGAATGTTATTTCTATGATTTCTATGATTTCGATGTGCATTTTCAATATTTGATTGACTGCATTGATTAAACTGTTGCTTCATATGCATAACCCAATACAATTGAAACTGAATTAAAGATAAGTCTGTTGACTGTCATGTTGATATTGTTATGTTGATATTGTTTATCGATTGGTTGATTCTTATTGCAAATGATTGATTGAAATCACAGGAATTGAATTAATTGAATATTGAATATTGTAATTCTTGAACCTTCATATAGCGGAGAAAAATAATTAATAAATCGTAAAGTCTAGCTAGCTACTAGAGTTTACTCCACGACCCTTATACGCATATGGTGAATGGCCCCAACTGAACCCAGTACCGGTTGGATATGGGATATTGAATAAATGTGAATTGTGACTGTAAGACTAATGAACTGTGGTAACTGTCTTATCATTGATTTTCTTTCCGATAATGATGACATTGTGATATTGATTATGTATTGTTTCCGTTAACAAATTGTCAGGATAGTTAGAACAGTATAAGCCATAACACGATAGGTACATGTTATGGTATCTGTCAGTGTTACCAGACTAGAAATTGTAAAGTTAAGAAACCAAACGTTATCAGACATAGTAGTTGTAAAGATTAGGTCCCAAACGTTACCGAACTTTATGGTTTAAAAGATTTTGACTCAAACAATTTATTCTAATTAAATTCTTAGAGTTTTGATTTACTTATGTAATTTTTGTCGTTCAATTGGATATCGTTATTGAGCATTTGCATTCGTCATTATGAATTGAACTAGCTTCTCGTGCAGAGATTTCACTTTGAATATGAATTTCCTTCAAATCCAATAATCTAAGTGGCAATCAGCACTGAGAAATAATTTATTATTTCTCACCTGTTTCCCCTTGTGGGATTCACAGGTTTGTTATACGAAAACCGAGAAATGTTTTTGGAATAATAATTGACAGCATGGCCACCTAAAGGTATGAGATTTGGGATTGTTTTATCTGACATAGTGCAAAGAGTATTTCTCTAGCATCATCCACTATAAATGGTCAGATAATTTTTGTAAATATATTGAGATGTGGTAAAAATAATGGATGCTATTGGCAATACATACAAAAGATCTGTACCTTGTGTTACGTATATTGAATGGTAAATAAACACAGTAGAATTGTCGCACCTCCGAATTGGGGGTGTGACTACAATAAATATAGGAAAACACACAATAAAATAGATAATCAGCGGTGATCAGGATAGTCTGAATGTGTGAAGCGGTCTGGGGAATTGATGACACGCCGTGGTTGCTGTCTTAGACGTCTGTCGGAGCTGTTGCTAGAGTGACTGTTGTCTGTCACCTCCGGCTCAGTCTGGGTCACCTCTGGCTCAGTCTGGGTCAAAAGTATTTTTGAAACCCGCCTGCTGATAACACGCCTAAGATTGCATCTCGTAACCAACTCCAGCCTGCGTCTGATCCTGGGTCACCTGGAATTCATACACATTTATTTATTTAGTAAGCTGTAATTAATAAAAAAATAATTTTAAGTGCCTCAGTAGATACCTGTCCGAGGTCACGGTCTGTAGGTAGGCCTTTACCTATCTGCGGCTGCTGATCAAAAAGCGAGTGAGCCCAAGACGGCATATCGAACGAGGTTTGCGCCTGCGCCTGCTGATCCTGAGTCACCTAAGATTATAAACGGTTTTTATTTAGTAAGTTGAAATTCATAAACAAAATTACTTCAATTAACGTAGTATATACCTGTCCGGGGTATACGACTAGACTGGATCTGGATCGGGCATATCCTGCGGATGCAGATTGATTCCAGTAATTTCTCCATTCGATGTCATACAACCAAGTCTGCACTGGATCTGAGCCTTCGAATACAGGAAGCGGTGGATACGGATTCTGCCCAATAGAAGTACTTTCGTCGGATGGGACATATTCCCTGTACCCACGTTTTTTTGTGCTAGTTTTTTCTTGTACCCACGTTTTTTTCCCCGGCATCCGTTTCACACTTTGATTTTTTTTTTTTTTAATGAGATCCACTTTGATAGGTGCTCGTGTGTCGTGTCAGAAATCTGTTCATTGATTGGTGCTTACACATGAATTATAGTGTTTATTAAAATAACAAAATAAGTACATTTTTTTCTCTCGTGGCAGGAATCCTTATCTCAAAGTACCTAGATTTACTAATTTAAGGTCAATAAATTTACTTTTCTCTGTTCAAGACAAATTTTGCTCGGTTCAATCTCTAATCTCTTTCTATAACATGTGAACTCTTCATAATTTTAATGAAATATAACTCTATATAAATTTAGATTTTAACATAATTTATATTTATGAAAAAAAATAAGTTGACTTAACAGAACGGGGAAGTCTGAAATAAATTTTTGACAAACAATTATTAGCTAGTTAATCTCTTAGTATAATAATGGAATGAGTGAGTCTATGGTACTACGCATAACATGATTTGGTCCGTAATATGGATCAATATTTTCGTTTTCGAAATCCTAATAGTCGATCCAAACCGTTCAACATGATTTTCATATGAATATGTACCTGCAGACAAAACTTTATATTATTTACTATTTTTTTTACTATTTTTAAGTCAAGTAGAAAATCACTGTTTTTGGATGGTCAAGAATTTTCAGATCAAGTGACTTTCTACCTATCTTAAAATATAGTAAAAAAAATTATAAAAATTATAAAATTCGATCTACAAGTACATATTCATACGGGGATAATGTTGAACGGTTCAGATCGACCATTAAAATTTTGAAAACGAAAATATTAATCTGTATTACATACCAACTTGTAATATGCATAGTACCATAGACTCACTTTAATTGAATTAACGAGATATGTTTTACAAAATAACACTATATACAAAACTAAAAACAAATGCATGTGAAGGTCATCGGAGAGAGTGTATGAGCGATATAGGTTTCCTTTTCAAGATTAAACTATAGAGAAGGAATTAACCCAAGTTAAAATAAATCTACGTCATTGCATTTACTTTTATAAAATAAAACACACTGTACTTTACTTATTTATCTTAGAAACATATATATTCCAAAATGAGAGGATAATTATACAATTAATTATGTAACTAATTACATATTTTTGGATGCATGAGAATCACTAAATTAAAATAATGATGATATTTTCATTTGATAATTCACACACATTTCTCTCTTTTTAAAATAGCGTTGGAGTAACAATATTTCATTAACTCAACTTTTTTATTGGAACAACAAGTTAGCAATTTTTGAGTTTGCATTTTTAACAAGGTTCTAAATAGCGTTTATAGCGTCGTAGCGGGAAGGCTAAAAAAAAAGCTATAGCGAATAGCGTCGCTATAGCGGAAGCTATTCCAAATAGCATTTTTTTTTTAATTTCGTATATTCAATATTTGTACTAAATATCAACATTATCTAAGGTCTCATAGAACAATAAATAACACCAAAGTAATTAAGAAATTATAATATTCATATTGAACCCGTACAAAGTCCAAATTGCGGTTCAAAATATCCATAGCAATATCATAAACTATCGATTTTTCCTATTAAAAATATCTTAAGTATCATGATTCATGACATAATCTATTTTTTTTTTCTATTCAAATTTTAATTCCGGTTTGGACTTTTTTTCTATTCAAATTTCAATTTCTATTCCCAATTTCAAATTGATTTATTTGTAGCAAGTAGCAACAAATTCAATTTTGGTTTGAGATTTTTTTTATCTTTATTTAAAACCCATATAAATTGCTTAAAAAAAAAAAAAAAAAAAAACCCATATTGTATAGCGCAAATAGCGCTGTAGCGGACCGCTATAGCGTTGTAGCGGCCGCTATAGCGGCCGTAGCGCAAATAGCGCATTTTGATGTCGTAGCGTAGCGTTTGGGGTCCAAAAACGCTATAGCGCGCTATTTAGAACACTGATTTTTAATCACACAAATAAAATAATATTTAAAATACACAAAAGTAACCTGAAATTTTTATTTATCCCATTTCTTGAAAATAAATAAACCAAAACACTCTGAAATCTGAGTTTTTCCAAATTTACCCAGATTCGCACCGGTATTCCGTGGCCTCAAATACTGAAACCCACATAATGCCCTTGCAGTCCCAGACGAGTTCGGATCCAGTGAAGTAACCCAATCTTTGGGTTTTAGATCGGGACCGTCCGATTCGAATCCGAGAAAATCCATCAGCGAAGTGAGCGCACACATCCCGACGACGAATTTGAATCCCGACACGATCTCGAGCGACGAATTCGAATCGGACGGTCTCGATCCAGAACCCAAAGATTGGGTTACTTTAGGGGATCCGGACCCGTCCCAGACGGGGCCTAAAATGTCGGTGCGGCCCTATTCCTTTTTTTGTTTAAAAGCGACAACTGCAGTCCCATACAGGGGCCTAAAATGTCGGTGCGGCCCTATTCCTTACAAAAAATACGAACGGGGCCTAGGATTCCTTTATGTTCCGCTAATCACGCTTGTCCATGGGCCCCATTCGTATTTCATTGTTCTCCACTCTCCAGTAAATAACTCAACCTCTCAAAATTTTAACTTTCCATTATATGTCCGATGTAATCCAAAGGTCAATCATAGGCATGGAAACTAACAATGTTTTATGGACTGGAGAGTATAGTGAAATGTTTTCGGTCCCTTGGAAAAAGAAACGGCTCTTAAAAGTCTCCTGGTCGTCGCCAGGTCATCAATTAATTGACCTAACCTTTATTACATGATGCTCTCGATCAGTGTTCTAAATAGCGCGCTATAGCGTTTTTGGACCCCAAACGCTACGCTATAACATCAAAATGCGCTATTTGCGCTACGGCCGCTATAGCGGCCGCTACAGCGCTATAGCGGTCCGCTATTTGCGCTATACAATATGGATTTTTTTTTTAAGCAATTTATATGGGTTTTAAATAAAGATAAAAAAAATCTCAAACCGAAATTGAATTTGTTGCTACTTGCTACAGATAAATCAATTTGAAATTGGGAATAGAAATTGAAATTTGAATAGAAAAAAAGTCCAAACCGAAATTAAAATTTGAATAGAAAAAAAAAAGATTATGTCATGAATCATGATGCTTAAGATATTTTTAATAGGAAAAATCGATAGTTTATGAAATTACTATGGATATTTTGAACCGCAATTTGGACTTTGTACGGGTTCAATATGAATATTATAATTTCTTAATTACTTTGGTGTTATTTATTGTTCTATGAGACTTTAGATAATGTTGATATTTATTACAAATATTGAATATACGAAATGTAAAAAAAAAACGCTATTTGGAATAGCTTCCGCTATAGCGACGCTATTCGCTATAGCTTTTTTTTTAGCCTTCCCGCTACGACGCTATAAACGTTATTTAGAACCTTGCTCTCGATACGTAAACTCATATTTAGACCGTCAAATCCTTACAAAAAAAACCACAAAAAAAATATATATTGGACCGCACCGGCATTATGCGGCCCTCACTTTAGTATTTGAGGTCGCAGAATACCAGTGCGGCCTAAGTAAATTTTGGAAAACTCAGATTTTAGAGTGTTTTGGTTTATTTATTTTGAACAAATGGTAAAAATAAAATTTTTGGCAAAAGTAACACATGTTTTACACTATTTGAATTAGTATTATTCTTATATTTTGTCACACACAAATCAAAATAGCATGACTTTAGCAATATTCATTTGTAATTTTGAAAAAATAGTGTCAAAATAGTGCTACTGAGAAGTACTCGTAGATGTTGTTTGGATTGTATACTTAAAATAGTGGGCATAGAGAATGAATAAAATAACACTATCTTTTTTAGATATATTCAATTATTAATTTATTATAATATTAATTAAAATTATAAATTAAATCATTTAGGTGTGTTCTTTATTTTTAGTATAGCACATGAATTAAATTTAAAATGATTTAAAGTTTTTATGTCTTTATGGAAAAATTTAAAAAATTATAGTAAAGTTTTAATAATTTATAATGGACTATTATTTTAAATTAAATTAAATTACATATATATCATATATAAAAAATTGAACGTTCACTAACATTATTTAATATTTAATTGGCAAATTCGTGCCATCAGTTTTGTTGTTATGAACTAAATTTATTAATCGAACGCTCCCATTAATTGGACCTTTCCTCGGGAATATTTTTTTAGTTTTGTTTATGGCTCTTATTGCATTAGTCTTTGTAACATGTTCTTTAAAGAAATGAATAGCTAGCTGTTTGAACTAATTGATCTTGGACATTTCTTGAAGAAACTTATTTCCATATATGTCTTTTTTTACTTTTAATTTAATTACTTCATTACACTGCTAGTACTAAAACGTTAATCATACACAACATATCATACACAACTGCAAAATTGTTTTAAATAAACAGTGTGTATATAGAGGAGGTGCTTGCGCGAACATAAGCTCCAACATACACACATAGTCTTTATAATAGAAACCGTGTAATAAAAGTACCAACAATTGTACATGGTTTTTTAATAAGAAACCTTGTACGATCTTATCTGATCATAAAGGTTATTACGGAATCAACTAAGTATAATTATGCTCAATTTACAAATATGGTTTTGTATTCAGAAACCGTATACATTTCGTTCACGCTATCTCAACCAACCCTGTTCAAAATTAATTGAAGAAACACAATCTTGCTATGCGCATCTCTTCACCTTCCCCTTCAATCCAATTATATTAACACTTAATAAAAAAATATTCAATTAAATTTTCAATAGATATGATTAAAAAAATTAAAAATTATGGAATGACCATTCCAGACATGGCTTTAAATCCGTCTAATGTTTTTGTGTTGTGATGATCTGATCATCAAGTAGCCCTAATTAAGGTGTTTTAGTGCACTTAATATAAATTAGCTTTGGCGGGTATTTCTGAAAACTGCACACATTAATTGTTTGCCAGTGAGCCGTTATGTTTTCGAGTTTTCCAGAATATGTAATGCCCCATTGTTCCAATATGTATAATTTTTTATAATAGTTAAGACAATATTTTCTGAGAATTTACATACATGTTCAACTTGATTATAATTTTTCTATAAATGTTTAAATTCTGAAAACTTGATTTCATCTTCATCTAAATAAATAAAAAAAAGTTATAATAGTTTTTGGAATTATGTTCATTATTAGTGCCAATTTGAATGTTATTTCTATGATTTGGATCAGCTCTGGGACAAAATCTTTCGCATTCCGTTTGCATCTAATTTTTTTTTGTTTGATAAATTTATATATATACTCATCATAACTTTTAGATATTTTCTCATCAAAATATTTAATTGTAGAGGATTATTTTTTTATAGCGATGGAACAGAATGAAGGGGCAAAATAAATGCATATGCTAAGTTTAATTAACAAAACAAAAAGCTAGTTACCTGCATATTTGCAATAAGCACAAAAATGAATTAACACAGAAATGAATTAACGATGTTTTTTTCTCGTTTTGTATTAGTGGAAATCAGAGGCGGGGGCAGATATTTAGTGAATTAAAAGGGGTCAAAATGTCAACTACATAAAAAAAAAAAGGTTTCAATGTCACATGTGAGTTGTCTTTGGATATTCTTGGTGGAATTTTTGAGAGAGAGACACAATGTCACATGTGAGCAATTCTTTTAATTAAAAAAAAAAGTTTCAAAATACTGAAATCTTCAAATCAATTGACTCAAAATTATAGGGATCAATTTGGAATACCCGTAACATTTTACTATAAATTATATAATAAATTCAACTGTGCTTCATTATTAATTTTTAAAAATAATAAAAGTCAATTGATCCCATAGTCTCTACATGTCTCCGCCTATGGTGAAAACGTAGGATTAATTTCACTACTAAAATGTTAAGTAAAAAAAAAAGAGTTTCAAGTTTCAACTAGAAAATGAAATTACATTGAGCTCTAACCCTTTGACTTAAATAAACGAAAGGAATGATATAGTGTTGTTCGGCTGGCAAAGTAACGGAAGTGCCGCTAATTGAACAGGGCAGCCCGTAAACAAACGGGCTGATAATAAATGGGCTGTTCCTGAACAGAACTATAAATGAGTTGGGCTCAATTGCTATATCAGGCTACCTTTTTGAAGCAGATCTATCGGTCCACTTTTATGTAGCATACGTTTTGATTATCTCTTATTTTAAAAGATTTAGTTGGATTTGGATTTCATGATAAATATGTGCTTTTCTTGTAACAAGATTTCTGAGTCTTGATTTGAGAAATTTTAAAGAATGGCATGGGCCGATCTACTTTATTGAGCAGGGGAGTTTAGTAGGGTGTCAACGGGTACGACACGGGTCGGGTGGAGACATTTTCATACCCATATCTGTTATAATAACAAAAAAAATCTTTACCCTTACCCATTTTTTCGAATACGGTACGGTACGGATCGGATAAATGGATAAAAAAGTGCCATTGACATCTTGATTTATGCTTTCTATACATTTTTTTTCAAAAGAAGAAAAAAAAAGAAAATAATAATAATGAATACAACTAATTTGTATTATGAAAATTTAGTAAATTACAAAACTTTATTGTATCATGTATTATCTTTATACAAATACAAATCTAGATATATAATTTTATTTTTAAAAATTATCTTGTAAGATAACGGGTAAGATAACGAAAAAAATCATTACCCTTACCCGTACCCGATAAATTAACAAAAAAAAAAATCTTACTCTTATCTGTCTTTTCAGATACGATACAGGTCGGGTAAACAGGTAAAAGAGTGTCATTGACACCCCTAGAGTTTAGCCACCGTTTTTTATTAATAAGAAAACCTCTTACATTAATTAATTGTTTGTATCACTGGTACCAGAACTGATGTAGTGCCAGTACTTACTGAAATTCAACTACAACTATTAGGTATTAAGTATTATACCAGCAACCTACAAACATATAAATGATGATCCTATTACATGATTCAAGAACCAAGCAAGACAACTACTACAGAAATTAGATAATGTGACAAACTAGCTAGCACAATTCATCTCCTCTTAAAAAATGTTAATATGGGAAGGAGTGGCTTAGACATTTTGGGAGCGTTCTTAGTTTTATTAGCAGAGTTTTTCAATAGTTGAGTTACATTGTAAATTTACTAAATGGTTACTAAGACCACTTGGTCCGTGTAACACCCCTGTAAAAAATTTTTTAGCTCAATATATCTTAGTGGAACCTTTCCACTATCCCTCAAAAAAAAAAAAATGTTAATATGTGTTTGTAACCTTATAGTTAGAGTCATCTTTGTACATGGCTGTGGAGATTTTAAGTTCAAATCACACTCTCACACATTATGCATTTTATATTTCAGCTTGCCAATCAAAATTTTCTATTTCCACCTCTAAGAATAGAGTATAAAACATTTTCCAATTAGCAAGGCTATGAGAATAAGTGGTACACGGTGCCCCTCATTGCAGTGTATTAAATGGCTACTGGCCTTTTATAATTAATCATGGACTTATTTACCCACATAACTGCTCAATTCATTTATTGGAGAAAGAGGCCATGTGATTGCCATCTCCTAGTTTTCTTTCTCATTAGTTTCCTTTGTTTTTACACAATTAGTTTTAAATTCATAATATCATATTAACCCTTCAAACCTTAAAAAATCTCACAAATTTATCCATTTATTGTCTTTTCTATTAAAACTTATTTTTAATTTATTAAGTACCCATTATAACCTTCATTAATAACTAAAAACTAATAACGTGTTTTAGAAAAATGTATGTATTCTAATTGGTCAATTTCCAAGGAAAAATGGATCATTTCTCTACATCCGAGGCTTATAAAAGTATACACCTAAATGTCACTGTGTAAGCGTTAGAAGTAAAATAACTCTTTTGTCCTCGGAAACCTTCCAATTAGAAACATGATAATTTTCTAAACATGCTACATATTTTTTTTTTAATGAAAAGTAAATTGGGTACTTCATAAATTTAAAATGAGTTTTAAGAGAAAAGATATAAAAATGAGAATATTTGTGAGTTTTTGAAGTTTAGAAGAGTAAATATAATATAATAAATTTTTGAGAAGCAAATACATAAATTTTTGAGTTTTAATTCTTCTCATCGTTGCTTTCCACCGGGAGCGGATATTGTTATATTTATCTCACAAGACTTTTGGTGTCTTGAAGAATTAAATAAATTAAATGACATGCAATACTAACTCTCCGTTTAGAGCTATAATGTTATGAACGGTTCAGATTATAATATCAGAAGAATACTGTAAGTACTTAACATCGAACGAACCGGAGAATTTAGACCGTAAGATATACTTTGTTCTACACATGAATAGTAAAGGAAGCATTCATCCAAGTCCATTAACACAAAAAGTGGTGCACAAACCGTTTATTCCGACCAATTAAATTTAACCCGCTTGACATGACTAAACTGAACCGACTAAACTTCTTATTTATATTAGTTTTTGTGGATTATATTTTATTTGTATTTTTTAATTTTTAAAAAGATCAGTACACTTTTATGTACATGATATTTCTTATTGAGCAGGGTTCAGACTTGTTATATATGTATGTTCTTTGGCATCGCTCAAGATGAGTCAGAGAATGGACTGGAATTCGAGCAGTGTCTGTCAGCTTGTCCAAAATCGTCACTTGATGCTCTAGTAGTAGGCTAGTAGCTGTTCCAGCATCCAAAACCGCCACTGTTTGACACTCTTTAGTAAATTCGTTACTTCATCATAAAGCTGATAACATGATATACAACTTCATGTGAAATATTATTTGCAGAACTAGAACGAAAGCTGCTCAAAATGGCGTGACTATTATATGACAGTTTTCGAAGATTTATGTCATTAATTAAGAATAGGTGTGGGTTTTGAGTGTGTTTCAAATAGAGTAAAAAAGGTGTCTGATTTTATGTCTTTTTAAGTAGTGTTTTGTGGTCTCTAGGAGGATAATTAGTGTCTTTGGAGAAGGAAAAATGTAGCTTAGAGTAGGGTACTTTTTAGGAGATTTTTAAACTTTAAGCAAGGCTATAAGAGAAGTCAAAATCAGTTTGTAATGAGACTAATTAATTATTATGAATTTTAAAATTTGAGTTGAGTTTATCTTCTCTTTTGCCTCTTTGAGTTGAGCATACTTTTTTTTGATTGATTTTATTTTAACTTATTAGTGTTCTTGTGATTTTTATTGGCCTGATTGTGTTATTTTTTAGGGGGAATTTCATGTATACCCCTTAAAAGCTTGGAAATTACGTATTTCCCCCTCTAAAATTCATAATATCATATTTACCCTTCTAAATTTCAAAAACTCACAAATTTACCCAATTAATCAATAACTGAAACTAATTATGTATAATGTTCTCTAAAATATAATTAATCTCCTAATTCCTCCCCTTCCCTTCTTGGATCGCTCTTTATGGCCATGGCAGATAGAGCCGTTCTCCTTCTCTCTTGCTCTCATCTCATTGCCCAACTGTTGGATTAATCTCCTAATTAATCTCCGTTCTCCTTCTCTCTTGCTCTCATCTCATCTCATCTCATCGCCCAACTGTTGCAACAACCCATTAATCACTCTTTTGCACCTCTCATCTTCAAATTTCACTATTTTTTCTTGCTCTTTTAGTAATCGAGTCTTATTTTGCTATGATATTAGTTGGATGAGCATGCTTCACAATTTAAATTGATGGATTTTTGGGTATTTCGTTTTTTCCACTCTTTTCCATTAATAGGATCCAAACCCAATAGCCATTAATGGGTTGTTGCACCTCTTCCTTGTTTCTGTTGGATGTTTTGAGATGGGATCAAAGGGCATAGAAATAAAGGAAACTACTCAAACTTGTTCCCATTAAACTAGCAATCCAATGGGAGATGAGATGAGAGCGATACTAAAGTTCTCTGGCCATAGCCCAGGTGCGATATTGAGAATACTAAATTATAGGGGTGGTAGAGGCGACACGAGAAGAGAGAGGGCAAGGAGTAGCGCAGTTGGGCGATGAGATGAGAGCAAGAGAGAAGGAGAACGGCTCCATCTGCCATGGCCATAAAGAGCGATCAAAGAAGGGAAGGGGAGGAATTAGGAGATTAATTATATTTTAGAGAACATTATACATAATTAGTTTCAGTTATTAATTAATTGGGTAAATTTGTGAGTTTTTGAAATTTAGAAGGGTAAATATGATATTATGAATTTTAGAGGGGGAAATACGTAATTTCTAAGTTTTTAAGGGGTATACATGAAATTCCCCCTATTTTTTATAACTCAATAATTGTGTCTCACATTCATATCTCAGTTTTCAAAATACAGACAGTCAATTCAAACTGCTCAACATAATCTTCATATTAACTCTTTTGACTTCAAAAATGTGCTTCGAGACACAATTTTATATATTAAAATGTGCTTGAAGATCCAATTGACTCTTTCGACTTCAAAAATGAAAACATGGATATTGGCATGGACACAATTAAAACGAAAGAAACAAGACATTTGTACCATGCTATTTTTAATAATTAATATCTGCAAAATTTAAAAAATTTGATCAATTTAAAAAATTTGATCAATTAAAAAAAAGTAATGAGTTTAACAAATTTAGTTATGATAATTGATTATGAATTAAGGTAACATAACTGGACAATTGTGTATCAGATTAAAAATGCAGATAAAATTTCACCAACCAGATTCGTAACCTATGTACACCGAAGGAAATAGTAGGAATCAAATCCTCTGCCCACCGGTGGGCAGGATTTTCCTGCTATTTATGAAAACTAACCAATCTGGATCTGCTATTTATAAAAAAAAAAGTAAGTTATTCAGGGAGAGTTTCAATACAACAAATTTAATGTGTAATTTGAGTTATAAATTTTCAAATAGAAACAAAAAAAAAAACTTTGGACATTTTGTAGCACAAGATCAGCCAAATTCTAGGGTTTAGTATCGCAACCAACAGAGGGAAAGTCGGCTAGGTAGAGCTATTATGGCTGGTTTTATTTACAGCGGTTTTAATTGGAGATTATTGGTTCTGGGACTGGTATGGATTTGTTGTTGAATTTTTCTATTTGGGCTTGTAGTTGGACTGGGTTTTTTGTTTCAAGAAACACTGAGAGCAATTATGGACTGGCGGCCTTATGTTTTCATCAACGAATATAAGTTATCAGGTGAAATTAACGGTTCACATTTGAGTTAATTTTGAACTAAATTTGGTTTGCGAACCTATTTTGAACGAACTAGGTCCAGTTTGCGTTTGGTTTGAATTAATTTCGAACGAACTCAATTTCGAATCGAACTTTTTACAAACTTTTTTGAATCAAACTCGAATCGAATCACGAACTACGAATTTTTTCTACAGCCCTAATGATTATCCTCTAGGATAACTTGTCGTATTATTAATTATTTCATAAAAGACATATTGGATTGTATTTTCTATTTTATTTCATCATGTGATCGAGTTAATTTTTCAGTAATTAAAAAACTTACTAAGTTAGTCTACACATATTAATGACAATTGATTATTGTAAAAATCTTCATTGAGAGTTAACAAAACGTACAGATTAGTTAGTTTTTATAGATGGCAGGAAAATCCTGTCCCCCGGTGGGCAGAGGATTTGATTCCGGAAATAGTAACCCACGCGGTACAGCTCAATTTGATTATTCGAATGTATTTATATATACAGCTGTATGACACCGACAAATTTTCCAAGTCAATTATTTATACGCCTCTGCTGAGTAATACATGTGTTGCACGATTCTCGGATCGATGATTTTTTTTAAAGTTTTGATATCAGTCATCCAAAACCATTGACATATGAAAAATTAGTGGTTCACATGTAATTTAATTAATTCGACTTGTTCGATCCAACCTGATTAATTGAATTGAATTATGATACATTTATATTCAATTTGACTTGGTACAGATTAAATTTTAACCAACCCAGCAAATACATATTCGTCATGGATTTTAATTTTATATTAGTTAAAACCTGGTCTCTGCATAATTTAGTTTGTGTCATCCAAAAATTATTTGAAAAGCTCTCATTTATGCTATTGGATAATTTAAAATTGAACTATACTTATGCATCATTGATTTTTTTTATCTTTTATTTTGCATAAACAATGTTTATTAATTATTTTATTAATATGTTGTATAGTAAATCATATTATGAATAGTTCGATTATCTAGAATATATGCTACTGTATGAATATTGTTATTTTTTGATTCTTAGTAACAAGTTATTTGTATTATTTTTATTTAGCCTTGTTTTATTTGTATTGTTTTAATAATTAAAAATAATTAGTTCACTTCTATGTACATTATATTTTTTTATTAATAAAGTCTGCAAAATTTAGAAAACCCTATCAATTAAAAAAAATGTTTGATTTCAATGGTTATAAGTTTTGAACTGATGATTATTTAAATATTTATTGATTACACTCCGACAAAAATGCAACTATATATTCTCTCCCTGAGATATCTCAAAATTTGAGTTGATCTGTGGAAAATCTGGACCATTCAGATCGTTTATGCATGAATCTCAATGCTCAATAATAATAAGATTTAATCGACCTCTAGAAAAACTCAAACTTTGAGATATCAGATATCTCATGGGATACGGACTCCTCGGAACCTGTGTACACCCCTATAGGAAACAGCAGCCCACATGGCACAGGCGCACAGCTCAATTTGATTATTCAAATTAATACAGAGAGCCTGTAGTCCTGAAGCCTTCTTAATTATTAATTTATTCCTGGGAGTTAGAGAGTTGACCTTGCGTGTTGCGACGAAATCATCTACCTCTACCAATCAATTATCGGTGCCTCTCGAACCTACTCTCTCTCAGATCTGCTGCATATCTCCTTCTCAATCCTGCATTCCTTTCTCTGTTGAAGATTTTGTCTAAAGTCTCAAACACAAGGTATACAAACTATGTCTCATCTCATTGCTTTCTTCTGCTAGCGTGTTTGCGCCTGAGGAGTACCTATATAAATATATAATATACGCTATATTACAATCCATGAAAAACAAGGTCATTTTTTACTTGGTCGATTGTTTCAGATCACACCTTTATAGAACAACTGAATCAGACATGATATTCTTTTCGTAAGGTTCATAACACAAGAAACCGGAACGGGGGTTGTCCAGATGGGTATCGCATCGAGTTCAGTTCAATGCTTGCTCTAAATTGTTTGGTTCACATTTAGGTTCATGCATGAGGATGGTTTATATTCACAGGAGGGCGGGATTAGATTTGTAGATAATTCAAATACATCTGCACGGATCTCAATTTGGATCAAACAGTTTAACTGATTATCGAACTAAGCTCAGTCAGATGCTAATTGAAAACTTCTTGCTCCCAAGAAGAAACATTCTGTGCGTTGGTTTGTTTTCATTTTATATTATTATTATTATTAATTGTTAAGCTATAATGAATAGATGTTATATCACATATCCAATTTAGTTTGCTTTAATATATGGTGTGATACGGCAAGCTTTAATCTGAATAGGATTTTTTTCGCTCAAACGAGAACTGGAATGTGATTTTTCGATCTTTTGTTGACCAGAGACAATTAACACAAACACGAGTTCAACGGAGGCAACACGATTTGATGAGGAAAAAGCTTCTTCACAAAATTACGTTACAAGCATAGAAATTTGACGACAATCGAATTAGACCGTGTGAAGATTGACATCACTACCTCGTGTCACACAGCTGAGATAACCAGGGATATTGACGGCTCCGACAATCACAAACAACTCTGACCAGGTATATCCTTATATCTATTTGTTTACCTTTCTTTTTTTTATTTTTCCTGACTTTTCTTGTTTTATTTTCATTGAAGTTGTAAACTATAATTGGTGACACTGATGATAAATTAGGGGAATCAGCTAATTACTTTTTAGTATCACTTCACTACTATATAATAGGCGAATATACATGGTTAAAAACACTAATAACACAGATTCACAACCGTGTACGAGCACATAGTGTGTGAAAGGGTCACTAAATTGTACACAAGAACTGTATCTAGATTCACTATATAGACACAAACATTTAAAAAGAACCGTGCATAATTTTCCAAAAAGTGTGCTACGACAGGCCATTTACATGGTTCTAGAAAATGAACCGATTATTGATAATTAAGGATACACACACGGATATCCTTTTAAACCGTGTATAATTTATTAACATCATATTCAGTTTCAGTAGAACATCAGTTTGTGATACCTTTCTCTGTTGAAGACTTTGTCTTAAGTATCAAACACAAGGTATACAAACTATGTCTCGTCTCATTGTGTCAGAGGAGTCCCTATATATAAATATATAATATATGCTATTATACATGCCATGAAAAAAAAGGGTCATTTTTTACTTGTTCGATTGTTTCAGATCAAACCTTCATAGAACAAATTAATAAGACGTGGTATTTTTTCATGGATAGCAAAAGAAACGGGTACTGGGGTTTGTGCCGATGGGTATCGCAGTGCAATGTTATGTCTAAATCGTTTGATCCGTGTTTAGGTTTCATGAGGATGGTTTGTATTCACATGAGGGAGGGTTTAAATTTATAGAGATTTAAATCTTTCTACACAGTTCTAAATGTGGATCAAACTGTTTAATTGAAATTTGGAATTAAATTCAGTCCGCTACTATTTGAAAACCTCTCGCTCCCTATGTTGGAAGAAACAATAATCCTGTGTCGGTGTCATATTATTTTATTATTATTAATTTTTAAGCTATAATAAATAGATGTCATATGATATGTGGCACATATGACTTATCCAATTGATATGTCAAGCAAAAGTAAACATTATTACATATTGTGACTTTGCATTAATATATTTTTGTGACCCGTCAGGCTTTAATCGGAATGGGAGATAATTTCTCGCTCAAATGAGAAATGGAATGTGAATTTTCGCTCTTTTTGTTCATCGGAGACAATTAACATAAACCCGAGTTCAATGGAGGTGCAACACACGCGATTTGACAGGGAAAAAGCCCCGTAAGAAAATTACGTTAGAAGCATTGAAATTTGAAGAGAATCGAATCACACCATCACGCAGCTGAGATGACACAGGTGATATTTACGTCTCGGACAGTAACAAACAGCTCTGACCAGGTAACGATCAAGCCCCTCCTTATACAATTTTTTTTTTTCTAATTAATAAAAAATTAGAAAAGAGGTTGATTACTTTTATTTTTAACAAAAAAACCATAAGTACTGAATCTATGGTTCGGTATCGCCAGAGGTACCGAACTATATATTCAATAAGCCCCTTTAATCCACTGTTATCATAAGACCACAGAAAATCCCCAAAAAAGTTAACGAATCCTACACCTAGCTTGACCGAATCTTAGGTTGAGTACACTCCAATTTTTTAGTGTTTTGTAAGTCGTATGAAATATTATTATGATTAAACTTATCTGAAAATATTTGTTTAAATAGATATTATCTTTTTGTATTAGTATTATTGAAAATTTATGATATGTGTGTAGGGTTATACTCGAGGTTAGCAGGTACTTTTAAATTTTCTAGCGTCGTGAGTATGATCTTACTACTAATTATGTAACCATCCACATAATTTATGTCCCGTGCCACACACACGGGTGAGCATAGAGTTTTAGATCTGATACCTTTCTAATCAATGGAGCGAGATTCGGCAATGTCAGTTCCAACGTCACCCTTGAGCCTCGCCTCGCTAACTATAAAACTAGATAGCCTCAAATAATGTACACCAAGGTGTGGTCGAGAAGAAGCAAAGATCCAATACTAGATGTATGATTCTCTTCTTCGACTCGAATCCTTGGAAACTCGTTTCACAATCTTAACACTATCCTCAACAAATCTTAACTCATCGCAAGAGGAGCTGAAGGCTCAGCCTAGATCCAAGGCCGATCGGCCTTAGGTAGAGGTGGTTGCTAGTAGCAGTGGCGTACGTCCCAGAGGCGGAGGAGCTAGAGGAAGTGGGTCCGCTCATTGGACTCGGATCCGATTGGCTCGAAGCTGATCTATATCGGGCAGCTCGGCTTTAAACATGATTGGTGGAGGGTGAAGTGGCGGCCGGTGATGTGGAGCAACGGAGGATGAGAAGACCAAGGGAGTGGTCAATGGATCTTCCTTTGGTTCGGCCTAACAAGGAGAGGAGAAGAGAGAGATTGAAACTCAATCTAAGAGAGAGTGTAAACTTTACTATAATTAATGGCACGAGGAGAGAGTGAGTTCTTGTGCATAAATAGTGCAAGAGCCTCATTACAATCTTATCATTTTAATTAATGGATGCGACTCAATATTAAAATGACACTGGTATATAACTCATGGATGGTCCATTGGACCATTAGTCTATTAAATATGGTTCATATAGCTCAAGTTTGATCAAGTCAAAGCCTTCTCCACAAACAAACTCTCTGCATATCAATATTTTGACCAGGTCAACATAACTCTCATGAAAATGATCAAACATGCGGTTGACCACGTGTGATATGTACTTTAGTCTAACTCCTTTTGATCATAACTTTCGATCTACAAGTTCAAATAGCACGTTCTACATATCCATGCACTCGTGTCTTAATTATCTATCACATGATGCATTCCAAATGACCAATATAATAATACTAATAATACAATACTCAATTGTGCGTTTAATCCAATTAAGTACTTACTAAGTTATTCAGTCATCCTTTGTACATCTCATGTACTAAATTGATTTGATTAACATTCATCACCTATAATGTCTTGAATGAATGTTATATTACGTCCAACATAATTATGCACTTCTATATTTGATATATGTTATCCCATAACATAATCAGCGGTATCATATGTCATGTGATATCTAAACCAGAAACTTTGTAGGTGTGTGACCATATTGGATTCGTATTGTGTTGGCAATGAAATACAATTCCACAAGTCATGAGCGGCATATAGCATAATGCATCAAGACTATCTAATCAATACAGATAATATGTAACATATTATTAATATACTACCTATTATTGATCCAATATAGACAATACCAAATATACTGCATGTTTTTTGTTCAATATCGCATGATATATATAATGATAAGTGTAAGAGAGGATTGTGTCATCCATGTTATTTATCCATTATGTTTGTTGATTCCTGAGCATGATATATATAATGATAAGTGTAAGGGAGGATTGTGTCATCCTTGCTTATATATCCATTATGTTTGTTGATTCCTGAGCATGATATATATAATGATAAGTGTAAGGAAGGATTGTGTCATCCTTACTTACTTATCCATTATGTTTGTTGATTCCTGAGCATGATATATATAATGATAAGTGTAAGGAAGGATTGTGTCATCCTTACTTATTTATCCATTATGTTTGTTGATTCATCAGTTTGATTATAAATTATCATTTTTGATATGTACAAGTAGGCATCCTTTAAAGGTCAGATCTGTTTCTTTTTCGTTGAAAGGCTATAAAGCCCAGAATTAAAGGTCAGATCTGAGTTATATATAAGGCTGGGCCTCAATTTATAATTCAGGATTTTTGTCTTAAATCAACGACCGACAACCACGTAGCAGCCGTGATTTTTATTAATATCCAAAGTTAATTACAAATTAATAAATATACCCAAAGTTGTTGGTAATTTATAAATTTATAAATTTACCCAAAGTTAATTACAAATTAATAAATATACCCATTTTCTGGCCGGTACTAAATTTTTTTTTGTTTTTTTAAGAGACTATGAATCAATAGCAAAATGCTGAAATCTAACACTAAAAATTTAATTTTTTTTTAAATATTTGTTAAATATTTTTTTTGATATACAATTAGCATATTTATACTAAAATACGCTAAATTACTTGAAATTATGTTAAATTACGCTGAATTACACAAAATTACGCTAAATTACAATAATTATGTTAAATTAGAGTAGAACTAAGGTGCTCTTAAGCTCACCAAGCCCTCCGTGAGCTTAACTCAAAAACCTATCAATCCGACTTCAAACGACATTTCCAAACCGTTAGATGTTCAATCTATATTAAAATGTGCTTGGAGACCAAATTTTACATTTTTTGGAATTTTTTTACTATTTACTAAACCGGTTTGAAAACCGCTGTTTTCTAATGGTGCAGAATTTTAATAAACACAGCGGTTTTCAAACCGGCTTAATAAATAGTAAAAAAATTCCAAAAAATGTAAAATTTGGTCTCCAAGCACATTTTAATATAGATTGAACATCTAATGGTTTGGAAATGTCGTTTGAAGTCAGATTGATAGGTTTTTGAGTTAAGCTCACGGAGGGCTTGGTGAGCTTAAGAGCACCTTAGTTCTACTCGTTAAATTATGCTAAAATACGGTAAATTACGCTAAATTACGCTAAATTAGGCCAATTTTGTGTCATCTTTCATAAATCATAAAAAATAGTAATAAAAAAAGTTCCAAAAATAGTAAAAATTGGTATTCTACAAGTTCATTATATAACTAATTTACTGAGCTACTTCAACTCAAGTTTTGAGGCTCTTCCCTTTGTTTTTTGGCAATTCTGAATTTTGAAATCCAACAAAGTAGATATTGACACATGCGTATTTTCGCAAGCTTTCCGAAAAGTGGTCATTTGCTAAAACTAGACACTCGAGCGCCGTTTTATGGCCGTTTGAAGTTTCATTGTCGTTTTTCGCCTTCTCACTAAAGATATCATCCCTATTCATATTTAATTTAGTGTAATTTACCGTATTTTAGCATAATTTAACATAATATAGCTTAATTTTGTGTAATTCAGCATAATTTTAATATAATTTCAAGTAAATTAGCGTATTTTAGTATAAATATGCTAATTATATATAAAAAAAGTAATCTAACAAATATTTAAAAAACAAATTCGAATTTTTAGTGTTAGATTTCAGCATCTTGCTATTGATTCATAGTGTCTCTAAAAAAAATAAAAAAATAGTACCGGCCATTTACTGACCGGTAACGAAAAAAAATTAAAACCGGTCAGAAAATGGCCGGTATGGATATTTTTATAAATTTCCAACAACTTTGGGTATATTTATTAATTTGTAATTAACTTTGGATATTAATAAAAATGTCGGACGTGGCAGAAGCCCAACTTTTCGTGTATAACAAAACAAAAATCAAAATTTCATCCATACCATCATTTTCCCAATTGCCAACTTTCTCAGCAGGCTAGCTTGAACCCAACAGCTAACGAAGTGTTATTGTATCAAAATATAACTCTATATGAAGTTCATATTAATGATGAAATAATTAATTTAAATGAAATTATATCTTACTAAATAATTATTTTAAATATTGTGTCACTTTAAATTTTAAAAATACGAAGTTTTATTGTTTATAATAAATAAAAATTTAATTATAAATAATGTTATTTTTAGAACAATCAAAATTTTCTAATATTTTGTATGTAATATTATTTTACATCAAATTTTACGAATAATAAAATTTATTTGTTCATATAATTTTTATAAAATGTTTTTTTAGATAAAAATAATATTTAATGATATAAATTATATTACAAATTTATTTTTGAAATTTACATAAAATTATATCACTTTAGAAAGGTGGAAATGGATAAAATTATTTAAGAACTGTTAAGACAAGGATTCTTGCTAACCACCCATATGCTTCTCCTACAATCAAGTTCAAAAGCCCTCTGCTCCCACCTCGTCATAGCCGGATGGCTCTCGAGGAGCGGATCGATGTGAATCGAGAATAAAGCTTCCATCTGACGCATCTCATATGCAAAATCTGTCAAACTAGGTTTTGCTGGCAGAATCAATTTTGTTGTCAGAAAGTGGGCCCATTTAACATCTATCAAATATTGGTTTAAAAATTTAAACAATTAGCTAGATTTTCGCATTCAATCAAATAGAGGGTAAGATTGTAATTTATAAATTTTTAATGATATTTATAGAAGGATAAATATGATATTATGAATTTTAGAGGAGATAATATGTAATTTTCAAGTTTTTGAAGGACATACTTGAAATTCCCCCCCACATTTTAATATAGTCAAAATAAGAGGTGAATAGAATGCAGCTAGTTGAGGAATGGGCCATATTCAAACCCAGTTAACTTCCGACTGAGGGCTCAGATTTAATACAATCTGCCCTTTCTTTGTTCTGTTTTTTAAGGCAACCCATCTAGTCTTTTACTCCTTTTATTTTATTTTCGTTTACCTGCGGTAACTGTGTACCTGGACCTTAATGTAGTTAGTAGAACTAAGGTATTCTTAAGCTCACCAAGCTCTTTTGTGAGCTTAACTCAAAAACCTATCGAATTAACTTCGAACGACGCATCCAAACTATTGAAACCGATCTACTTCATGAGTGATGCGCTTACATGTCAAATTTTTAAATTTTTGAACTAATTTAGTATGAAGTCAAACGGTAAAAAAAAAAGATGATTTATAAGTTCATTTTTTATCATTTTTTTATCTCTTAACTTTATACTAAATTAGTTCCAAAAATTATAAATTTGACCCTATCAGCACATGAACTAGTTTAAATATTTATTGTGTTATGGACAATGTGCCAACTTAAATCTCATTCCTGCTTGTTCTTTTCGGGTTGGTCTAACAATATCTAGAATGTTTTTGAAAATTTGTAGTTGAAAGAATATGTTAAAGAGTAATTAGATAGAATGATCATGTGCCTAACATATTTGACAATGAAAAATAGGATAACACAGAAAATAATATATTTCTCTCTTTGACTATGCCAAACTTGAAGAACAATATGTTCTTCAAACACTCAAATAGAAATTTTATACTTGACAAACAACCTTTAAGCGAAACAACACTATTATTTGGAATAGTGCTAGAATAGAAGATTACCAAGCAACCCCTGGATAAAGAGTTCAAGATTTTCTTCTTCACTTATCCATCAATAATATAAATTACTTTGAATGTAGTTTTTTATTCAATTAAATTGGGATAATTACTAAGCTCATAAGATAAAGAGTTCTAATTACACCCCAGATTGGTCCAAACTCCAAAGTCAAATTGAATTTTCATAACCAATTCCCGTTATAGAAATTTGAAAACACGAGAATCTTATGCTAATTAAATTTTGTTGTACACCTTGGAGTTCATATCCTCGCACGTGGAAGCGTAGCTTAGATCGAGGAGGTTTGATATTGGAGCCAGTCAAACGGCTCATATATACCCGTTTAATTTTTTAATTCAAAATGTCTAAGCCACCGGTATCAACGAGATCTCTAGAAAGTTCAAATTTTGAGTTTAGTTTCAGACCGTTCCATCATAATTCGGATCAAACCGACTCACATCTATAAATAATCTGTATTCTCTGCATTTACTCAGATTTTGAGTTAAGCATCTCGACCGTCTGATTAGAATTCGGACTAATTCGGTCCGAAGTAGAATGCATAGGGCTCATTTAATATTTGTGCCAATATGGATCGGACAGTCCGGATTCATTTTGCATTAACTCAAATTATGAGTTAATGTAGACAATACAGATTCCGCATGTAATGTATGTGATTTCTTAATATTTGTGTTGGTTTAAATTGAATGGTCGAGATCTAAATTCAAAATTTGTGTTAAATCAGAGAATACGAATTCAGTAACAACAGATTTTACATTAATTGAATTGAGGTAGATTAATTTTTATCATATTTTGATTTTGTTTATATATGAATAAATAAGTTCAAAAATCAATATTTCGAATTTATCCACAATATATTGTTGCAAGCTCTTGATATCGATAAAAAAAAATTGAAATGTCATAACTTTTTATATATGCATAAAGAAAATAATATAATAAAAAATAACGGTTTTATTTTTATATGTAAGCTTTAAATTTTATGTTACTAACATTTAAAAAATAGAGACATTATAGAGCTAGGTACAAAAATAGAGGCATTCGAACCCTTCTCATAAACATTTGCGTGCATATATTTGAGTCCCACAAATTAAAAATCTGCCTCCGCGCTTAACAACTTCCGACAATAAATCAAACAGCTAATCTTTCTACATATCTAATTCTAAATCGGGATTTTTTTTAGCTCTACATGTGGTCACATCCTAATTGAGACAAAGTATTTAAAGAGCAGTCCCAAAACGGGACTATTCAAAATTAATCCCTAATGGATTAATTTTGAACGGGTATCATGACCTAAAGGCATTAATCATTCGGTTGTGGCTCGAATGCAAGACAATACTCTAGCTAGATACATTTAATTAACTATATACTCTTATGAAAATACACATCCATGCACAAAACTAATTAGACACGAGTTTTATAGTACTTACATTTTTTTTGGATGCCGGATCGAGTGAGATGAAGATCGTACGTTGCACCAAACCCCTCAATAATAGCCAATCTACAAAATTAAGATTTTTGGTTTTTACGTGAAAATCCATATAGCCCTACAATATACTAGTATGTGTACGAAAATTCAGAATTTATCGCAATAAGGAGCTATTTTAAATGGTCCGTAATACATATCGGGTATAGTTTGGGGGACAACAAAATAGCATGCTTACATTTACTCAAAGAAATGAGGCAAATATTATAAACTAACATGAAATATGTGTTTCAAACCGAAATATGTGCTGCTGGTACAAAGGAAAACACCAAAAACAGGAAAAACGACCAGTTCAGCTAAAACAGTCAGTGTAGACTGTCACAGGGACCAAAATGCAAAATAAATTACACTATCATGTAAAAGACTTCAATACACACAGTTTAGCCCTAAATTTTGATTCAATTGGATTTTTCTACTATTTTTAGTGAAATTTCAAAGTTCAGCTTTTCAAAATTCTGATTTTTTCCTTTTTCAAATTTCTGATTACCAATTAAATCATGCATGATATACATATCAAATATATTAATATATTTGAGAAAACCATACAACATTTTACCTCTCAATTATGATTAAAATGAAAAAACCTAACATCAATCATGCAAGTAGTAGTTCGGCCATAAGCATAATCTCTGAAAAATGTCAACAATCCTATCATCATAGATCACACTTATTATCCCAACAGTATTTGCAATAAAGATTATGTATGCAAAAACACTTTTTATCTATTGAATGAATCTGCCTATTTACCTAACATCAGAATTTACCGAGATAATATTAGGTTTCAACCGAGATACAAAAATCAAAGAAGTGAAGGAAAAAAATTTACCTCTATCCTCCTCTTCTAAACTGTGTTTCGTGCAGAGGCCAGAGAAATGCGACAGATATCGTGTTTTTGCGTACAGAGAAGAGATAGAACAAAGAAAACCGAGAAAACCTAAAAATTAGCATTATTTCAGCTGTAACGATTAAGAGAAGAGTTATTAGTATCGGTGAAATTTAAAAAAACGATGCTAAAACAAATCAAGATCGGTTACTAAATAACCGATGCTAAAACAAATCAGGGTCGGTTACTAAAGAACCGATGCTAAAACAAATCAGGGTCGGTTAACTAAAGAACCGATGCTAATAAGTCAAAAAATCAAGATCGGGTTAAGTGTTGAGTGATGCTACTAGTATTTAGGATCAGTTAATTTAAAACCGATGCTAAAAATTGGCTAATCAGGGTCGGCTAATTATAGGTGCGATGCTAATAATAATCAGGATCGGATGTTGAAGAGAACCGATGCTAATCAGGATCGGTTCATTGTAAAGAACCGATGCTGATATGGACAGCACTATTAAGAGCGGTTGTTAATATTTAACCGATTCTGATTGTTCCTTTCAAGATCAATTAATTGAAAAGCCCGATCTAGATATAAATTAGAATCGAATTATTGAAAGTCCGATCCTAATAGGCCGATGCTGATGTCCGTTTTTCCACTAGTGACTGCATGTATTTTCTAAGGTATATTCGTAGAATATTGCTATATTTATATTATTAATAAGAACCATGCATTTTTTTTATGTAGGCACGAGTGTGGTCCCTTTGTAAAACCTACACATAAACTGTAATTAAGGATCTTTTTGAAAGCTTGCATGATATGGATTAGGAGAGTTACCAAACCCTAGTTTTGGTACTGCAGAACATGCTGCGCACAATTGAAAATGTACTTAAAGAGATAACTTTTTTACATTTTCTAGAATTTTTGGTAGATTAAAAAATGCAAAACAAAACGTAGAGACAACTGTAAATGGAATAGAAAGAAGGTAAGATTTCGGTATTTCAACATGTTTCAAACGGAACAGAAAATTTCGTCCGAAATCTCAGTCATTTTATCCGAATATACTAATCGTGCCTCCTTGGAATTCTATATAAACCCTACCAGAGATGAACACAAACCCAAGCTCACTACTGATTGGGTTGTGCTTGTGTAGTGTATCCCCATCGGTGCTCTATTTTCTCCTCTCATATCCTTACATAGCCACATCTACAAATTCCTTTTTCTGAAAGTAACAGAAAACTGAAAATGGCCACCTGTCGTGTTGGTTTCATGACCACCTCTGCATGCCCTGTCCAGAAAGAGCGCCGCCTACGCGAATGCCGGGTCCGTCTTGTACCACCACGTGCAAGCACAAGTTCCAACAACAATGGTCCCACGAACAAATTTTCCATGGACCGTCGTGATGTGCTGCTAGGTCTTGGCGGTGCTGCTGCCACTGCTGCCACTGTCATGACTCCCGGGGGAATCATCCTTCCAGCAATGGCTGCTCCGCTGGTCCCACCAGAGCTGTCGACATGCCACATTGCCAAGGATAACGTTCCCGCAAGCTCAGACGGCAAATGTTGCCCACCATACAAAACGGCGAAGATTGTTCCGTATGACTTCCCACGCACACCTCTTCGCGTGAGGAGGCCGGCCCACGAGGTGAAGAACGACCCAGAGTACATGGCAAAATACACAGAGGCGGTGAGAAAAATGAAGGAGTTGGACAAAGACCACCCGTGGAACTTCTACCAACAGGCAAAGATTCATTGCGCATACTGCAATGGTGCCTATGATCAGGTTGGTTACCGTGGTGTATCTCTTCAAGTACACAACAGCTGGCACTTCCTGCCATGGCACCGGTACTACCTGCATTTCTTTGAGCGGATTCTCGGTAAGCTGATAAACGACGACACATTCGCGCTGCCGTATTGGAGCTTTGACGTGAAGGAGGGAATGCCAATTCCAGAGATCTTCACCTCTGATCCAAACTCTCCCCTCTACAATGAAAAGAGGTATTTAATTATTAATGTTCTACAATTTCTCATCTGCAGCTAGCTGTCAAAAAAAAAAAAAAAATTGGTTAATGCTTTTTGAAATCACCAAACAAGTTTGACTCACTCTTAATTAATTAAGCACTTGATTAAAGATTCAAGGATTAACATTAATGTTATTTTGAATTGATGAGCAGGAACAAAGATCACTTCCACCCTGCAATTGTAGATTACAATGATCCATTTGGAGGCAAGTCGGGCACGAATAGTGATGATGAACTGGTGCAAGCGAACATGGATTACGTGCAAACCACTTTCAAGAACAGCCTGCAGTGTCCTGAGGTGTTCATGGGGGACCCGCTGAGAGCTGGACAGCCAGAATCAGATCAGCCAGATCAGGGTCCCGGTGGACTCGAGAACATCCACGCCGGCTTCCACGTGTTTGTGGGGCCCGCAGATGGTGACGGCACCGACATGGGCAATTTCGCAACAGCAGCAAGAGACTGCGTGTTTTACAGCCTGCACGGTAATGTGGATCGCTTATGGCACCTCTACAGGAACTTCAGAGGTAATCGAGTCGAGTTCAACGAGCCCGACTGGCTTGAATCGTCGTACATCTTCTATGACGAGCATGAGCGTGTTGTTAGTGTTAAGGTAAAGATTGATATATACACACAAATTTCTGTACAACCAAACTAATATTGAATTAGTATCCTCTGTTTTAACACAAATTTTGAGTTAAGATCTGTACCAAATCCACACTAATATTAAATAGCCCCGTGCGTTATAGGAATGCATCAGATTGGTCCGAATTTTGATTGCACATTTAGTCCGTAAATTAACTCAAACATTACGTTAATACAGAGGATACAGATTCTTTAATATTTCGGTCTTGGAATCAAACTTAATCAAAAGCAAAGAAAATGCCAAGAAAAAATTGCAGATCTGGCATTTGACTTTTGGCAGGACCCTTTGCATATCCACTAAAAAAATGATACTCCAAAATTTATAATTCATTTTTTCTACTAATCTTATACAAAATGTACTCAACATATATATGAAAAAAGGACCACTGCAAATATATGATATTATAGTTTGTCAAGTATATATCCAAGTCAATGGAATGAACTTGTCATTTCAAAACCAAACGGCAGATTTTCAAATTAGGATCATTTACGATTCATTCCATTTAGTGAGTTTAATTAAGTTCATATTTTCTTTTCGTTTTAGTAAAGATAGAAATATATACAAGTGTGGCTGAAATAATAGAATATCTGGGAAACTAAAATATGAAGAACACTGTATACTATAAAGTTCATAAACATCTCTCCGTTTATAACTTGCAAGAAATATAATTATAATAAGTAGGATTTCATTACTCGTTTCAATTTATGGGCCCTAGTCCTGTATATTGATAATATTTGGATCGTATCAATTAATTAGTATATATATTATGATAATAGATTTACCAGCTCCGCGCATTAATTGATAAACTGTACCTAACATTTATTATGAGATTTATTCAATATTTTCTGATTTTATAATTGGCCATGCTATTTATTGCGTTCATGCATGTCGATCTAATCGATGCAATTAATGCTATAGATCCAGTTGATGTAACATATTATTTATACGTTATTAGGGAGCCAAATCTATAGCTAAACTTGCTTGGTTAACTACAAACTTTCAATGCGGGAGGTTTTTGATGCGCATGAAAATTGTCCAAACCAATCAAGCTACCCAATACTCTTTTCAAATTTCTATTATTACAACAAATAATTTCTCTCATGTGAGTTTCGAACCAATGACTTTTCACATTAAAAGACATGTATTTTTGTCACCATGCCAAAAAATAGTTCTTGATTTTAAGTATTATTAATTATTTGTAATATATAGGTCAAGGACTGTCTGAACCCGGCAAAACTGCGGTACACATACGAGGAAGTGCCAATTCCCTGGATGGGAAGGAAGGTACAGAAGACCAAAGAGACGGAGCGCAAACAAAAGCTTAACCTGGTAAGCGTCAGTGAGTTTGGCACGCAGCCGCGTGAGCTCGGGACAAGCCCGTTGCGTGTCATTGTACCCCGCCCGAAGACAAACCGCAAGAAGAAAGAAAAAGATGATCACGTTGAGTTGCTCCAAATTAAAGACATCCAGGTTGCATCAGACGATGCCACCAGGTTCAATGTGTTTGTTGCTGCACCTTACGGTGACCTGGCAGGCCCCGATTTCGGTGAATTTGTGGGAAGTTTTGTCAGGCTGCCTCACAAGCCAAAGAAGGAACAGGGGAATGGAGTGGCAAAGCACAAGGGAAAGAAGACGAGCCTGAAGCTCGGTCTCACCGCATTGTTGGAGGACATTGAAGTAGACCATGTCGAGAAGCTGGTCGTTACGATTGTGCCGGTAGGTGGCGATATAACCATAGGTGACGTCCAGATCAAGCTGGTTAAGACTGATAGCCCCAGGCTAATCGCTTGAAAATCTATGTTTATCCATTAAGATAATGTTTAATGGATCATCATATGAAGTTCTCCAATTAGTATGGTTAATTAGGCGGATTCAATAAGATTTAGGTAAGAGTGTGTTGTTTTGTTTTGGTTGCAGCTTTCTCAGTTTCTGTTCTAATTAATGTATGGGTGTTTTGTATTGTGGTCATTAAATAAATTGCATTTTTATTTTCTATTTTATTTTTTTATTTTATTTTTTTTGCAAAATTTCATGCCGTTGGGCTTCTCATTACCACACAACAAGCAGTTACATCAATTACATAGATATCGTAGGTTCCCTTGCAAACTAATTAACAACACAAATTAAAAGTTAAACGCTGGATATGAATAACCAGTATAACCCCATCAAGTGTACTTCAATATGCTTTTATTCTAAAGAGATCACGGGATTCTGTTATTCCTATCTCAACCGTTTAAAGTTTCTCATGCGCAAATCTCAAGAAAAAAAAGTTTTTCATGCCCGAATCTCGACAAAGGTCAACAGCTAGAATAACAGGGTCCTGTTATTTCCCGCATCTCTTTATAAGCTCGCCAGTCCGTATCTAAAGGAGGTTGTTGTGCCATGCTTGCTTGAGTTAAGTTTTTAATTTAGATAGGCGTTAGTTTACATAGGCATTAAGTTTTTAAAAAGTTAAGTTATGACACAACACAAATTTAAAAAGGCATTAGTTTTTTGTAAAAAATATTGTAGATCGTGCACCTCTCAGGTTACAACTTACCAATATTATTTTTATTATTGTGTTTTAGGCTGATAAGATTCAACTTATTTAAATAAATAATTAAATAAATAGTAATGACAACAAATGTGGTGCTTTATATTAATTAAATTGGAATGACACATATTTTTAAAAGAATAGAATCATGTTTACTTAAATGAGATTATTAAATGATAAATAACATTCTCATGTTTAGGGTTTTGTTCCTAAACCCTAAACCCTAAACCCTAAACCCTAATGGCATGTGGGTACGATGCCGAAAATCAACTGCTTCCATTGGCTTTTGGAATTGTGGAGAAAGAAAGCGCAGAAAACTGGAGTTTTTTATGAGATGGTTGTGGTTGGAAGTCATTAGAGATAGTCGATTCTTTTGTGTCATATCGGATAGACATTTGGGGATTAAATCTGTGTTCCAGGATCCACATCTCGGATGGAATGAGTCTACTGATCAATGTGTGCATCGATACTATTCTCAACATGTTGCCGAGAACCTCTTCAAGTATATGGTGCCGAAGAGAGAGGTCAATGATAAGTTTAAGATTAGAGTAAAAAAGAATAAACCTAGGAGGTTGCCGAAGATGTTTGAAGATTTTGAAATTGATTGTCCAGAGGCTATCGAGTACCTTAACAAGGTGGGTAAGAGGGACCCTAATGATGAAGACGAGCTTCTATGTCCAGAGAAACTTTTCCAAGCATTGGACGGAGGTTACCAATGGGAAATAATGATAAAAAATGGGTCGGAGTCATCACTGAACAATGTGTTCAAACTGAGTCGGTGATTGCTGTTTGCAGCTGTCGTGGAGGACACGTTTTATAAGATGAATGCATGGTTTTATGAAATGTGGAACAAAGTTGAAATGGGACTTCAGCATGGTCAGTTGTGGTCCAACAGGGTAAGCAAACTATTGCAAAAGCGTATCAACAAATCTCTGGCCATTACTGCGATTCCTTATGGTAGTGTACATGGGACATTTGAGGTAATGGTCAGGGGTGAAAAAATTCCTCCAAGGCATGGTCAGCCGAGACTAGAGTATACCCGTAGGGATTTCGGGTATAGGGTTGTTGTTAAGGATAACAATAAGGTTGAATGTAATATCAGGAACTCCAATTGACCGGTATACCATGTTCTTATTTCATGGCGGAGGTCCGAGAAATGAGATATGATGAAAATTTATACGTCATGCCCTTGTAAAGTATGTCAATGCTGGCACAAACATGGGGTGCATGCCTGTTTCAATTTGAAAGGCAACCAATGTGACTGGCCTCCATACGGAGGTCCGACAATCAAACTAAAGAAAAGACTGATAAAAAAAGGAAGAAGACGACATAACCGCATACCGATGAAAATAGACCGAATGCAAGGTCGGAGACTCGAACATCAAGCTCATCGTGAGACCATTGATTGGAATGCAGCAGATATAATTCATCAACCAATTCGAAATACTTGTTTTAATTTCATTTATTTCTTGAACTATCATAATTAATGTATGTTTTACTTGTAATGTAGAGGAAGCAGCAAGACAAGCAGAAACATGACCATCATCTTCAAGAAGATCAGCAAAAGGATCTTCTTCCAACAGACGCGAGCACTAATGTTTTCTAGTTTGTAGTGAAGCATTTATGTTTTTTAATTGTAATTTGTCTTTATGTTTTTGTAGTGAAGCGTTTATGTTTTTAATTGTAATTTGTCTTTATGTTTTTGTGGTGAGGCATTGATGTTTTAATTGTTTGTTGTCAGGCTCTTGTATTTATACGGATATTCAACAATTGTAACATTATATACAAATACCTATATTAATTAATAACTGAAAATAATATACAAAGTGTCTAAATGTATTTTTCAGTGAATAAGTAATATTCAAAGAATAAATATTATTTTTCTGAACTGATTAGCAATGGTGAATAAGTTGCTTGGGTGTGATTTATTATCAAACCGATAATTTAAAATTATGTTTGATTGATATAAAAATAAGTTGTTACTTAAATGTCTAAAATATTTTGGAGTGAATATTTGAAAATTAGAAATTGAAATTGTATGAGATATAACATATATAGGAATAAAGGATTGATGCTTGTAATAGATATATAATGTTCTTTTAAGTGAATGTTTAAATGAGCCGTGGGACCCACAATTTATTTTCCCATTCTCATCTCTTTTATTTCTCTCCCACGGCTAGTGTTTTGCAAACGGGCATGGGAAAAACCCGGGACGGGCAACGGGCAACACGGGTTATGGGCGACATGGGACGGGTTAGCACGGGTTTTTTTTTTCAAAACCGTACCCGGCCCCTCTCAAACCCCCGGGCAACACGGGTCCGGGTTTTTTTTTTTCTGTTATTTTTTTGCTGTTATTTTTTTTTCTATTTTTTTTTGCTGTTTTTTTTCTGGTTTTTTTTTTCTATTTTTGGGGGGGGAGGAATTTGAATTTTTACGGGCGGGCATCACGGGCACGAGCAACCCGGGTCCACGGGACGGTACGGGCGGGTACGGGTATCATGGGTAAAATTTAAAAAAACCATGCCCGGCCCTTCTCAACTCTTAGCCGTTTAACCCATGAACCCGTGCAAAACCCGTGCACGGGCACGAGCAGGACGGGCACGGGTCCCGGATGGACCGGGCCGGGTCTGACCCGGGCGAGTAAAATCAAACCACTACCCACGGCACAGTCCTTTCTAGGACTTTCTTCTCTTCCTCCTCTGTAGCTTGCGCAAAAGAAAAAAGAGAGAAAGAAAACATAGAAATTGAAAAGGAAAGAAAGGGATTATCTCTCTTGCTCCTTGAGCAATCTGGTGGATTGATTTGTGCTCTTGCTTCCTCAGTCGTGTTGTGCGGCTATGGTTTATTCACTTCCCTCTTCTCTGTTTACTCTCTGATCTGATTAAGGGTTGGTAACTCGTGATAAATGATAAAGCGAGCCCTACAGTATTGTGAACCGAGTTAAACAAGTTGATTGATTGGAATATCTTCTTCTTTTTCGTTTGTTTTCTTTACCATGTTTGAACCTGTTAGCCATTGTTGGATATTTAGTTTCATGTTTGTTCTTGTGGGCTTTGATTAAGACCTCCAAACTGTATTAAAGCTATTGGAAAATATTGGATTTTCGGTTTGGTTAAAAAACTCAATCTAAGCAACGTTTTGTACTAAATTGGTGCGTAAATTACTACAAATTATACGCACAATCTAATCAACATTTTATATTACAAATTATACGCATAATATAACATAACATAACTAAAAAAACCAAAAAAAAAAAAAAATTTGATGTGTATTTTCAGCTGGCGCACTGAAAAATTTGATGCGTATTGTGGAGTGGTAAGAATTGAAATTTGAAAATATGAATAATAGTTGTTTAATTTTGATTTATTAGAAATGTAATTAAAAAAATTTCGGTACTCTCGGGGCAAGTTACGGATTAAATGTGGAAATGTATCCCGGGCCTTACCTATTTTAATTGCTCGTACAATATTTAAATAACAGTTTGGATTTAATCCTAACCGGATCAAATCAAAATCAATGCCTATTGTAGATCTAGGAGATTTACTTTGACATTAGTGCCAGATTAAAATAGTCTGAATTTTATAATATCTGGTACTTAGACAGATAAGGATTCCATGTCACAAGAGAAATGTGCTTATTTTATTATTGTCATTTGTATGAAACACTGTAATATAATTCATGTGTCAGCACGAATCATTGAACAGCTTTCCGACACGAGCACCTATCAAAGCGAATCTCACAAAAAACAAATCAAAGTGGAAACAGATGCCGGAAAAAAAAATGGAAACAATAAAAAAACTAGCAGATCATAATAACACTGCTACAGAATTGTAGACTTTTATCAGATAAAAGTTTGATTTACTAACGGATTTCCTACTGGCTACTGCTAAAGACAAACACAATAGAAAAAACATAAATACATCTGGCGATTCCATACCGATAGTAGATTAATCTTCTTCTATCGGTACAAAACACATTATCGATAAGAGCATTATATTTCTTTTATATACCGATAGATGAAATGTAATATTCTTCTATCGGTATTGTATCATGTACCGATATATATATTTTTTTAATTTCAATTATAAAATTAACCAGCCCTCTAATTTGCTAGCCAATTTAATTATAAACAAACATAGATAGATACTTAAGACAACATAGACCATCATGCATCTTCATAAAATCAAATTTTATAATTACTATTGAATAATTTTACTATCATAAAACATACACATGCATCTTCATATAACAAAAAAAAAAGACATGCATACACATCTTCATAAACAAAAGAAGAACACCTACATATCTTCATAAATAAAATAAGATGACATACACACATCTTCAGAAACAAAAATCATGTCTAAAGATACATACTTGCAGCTATCTGCAACGATCCATTTTCTCCTTGAGCCTCATGTTGTGGCGTGCCCCAATAGCAGCTTCTCTTATCTTCTGGAGCCTAAGGCTGCGGAGTGGCGGTGTCTCAGTAGTCGGTTGCTTGTTCGTCTTCTTGGGATGAGGTTTGGATCATAGAAGGCAAAATCAGCCGTTCCGGAGCGGGATTGGACGGTGCTGATCCGATTTCAGGCCGATTTACGCGGATTCGGCCAATTTCGGCCAATTTCGGCCGTTCTGGCCCGATTCCGTCCCGTTCCAGTCAAATTTCAGCCAAAACGCAAATGAATAAACATAGAAATTTTTTTTGCACTAGGCATGAATCGAAACCCTTTCCCTATAGCTGGGGAGCAAAGTCATTTACCACCATACCATCCAAGCTTTGTTGTTATATAACACAACTCATTTATATATATATATATATCAATTATAATTCACTAATTTGTAGCAATCATTCACTCACAAATTGATAACTGTTTTCTTTTATATATATATCAATTATAATTCACTAATTTGATTGTAATAAATTTTCTAAATTTTTTTATCAATTTTTTTCTATTTTTTTAGTATAAAACAAGCTTCTGGCAAAAAAATCCGATTTTCCGATCCGATTCGGCCGATCCCGACCGATTTTTTCGATCCGAATCGGAATTGGACGGGGCCGATCCCGATTCCAATTCCAATTTTTCCTTTTGTGGTTTGGATGTTGGTTGACTACTCGAGGGTTGAGAGGGAGAGAAATTTGACAAAAATATACATCCTTTGCCGAATTTTTTATTAATATCCAAAAATTAAATAAAATTACCAAAAATGACCGTGTCAGAACTGAAATTTGAAAAATACCCTTTCCGGAATTTTTTTTTCCGAACTAACCCTCTAACTTCGGAAAAAAATTTTCCAAACTTAACTCTCTATTTCCGGAAAAAAAATTTCCGAACTAAGCTTCCAATTCCGGAAAAAAAATTTCCGAACTCTAAGTTCGGAAAAATTTTATCCGAACTAAGCCCTATAAAATCCCACCCAGCCCAGCCTATTTCGGTGTCTCTCCTCCCTCCCAGCGCAGCAGCCCGCAGCCGGCCCGAGGTAAATTTTTTTTTTTTTTTTAATTATATTATTTAATTATTTAGTTTTAAATAGTTTAGAATTTGTAGAATAGTCCAGAATAATTTAAAATTTATAGAATGGTCCAGAATAGTTTAAAAAATATCAGAATAGTCCAGAATAGTTTAAAAAATACCAGAATAGTCCAGAATAGTTTAAAAAATTACAGAATAGTCCAGAATAGTTTAGAAAATACCAGAATAGTCCAGAATAGTTTAAAAAATACCAGAATAGTCCAGAATAGTTTAGAAAATACCAGAATAGTCCAGAATAGTTTAAAAAAATACCAGAATAGTCCAGAATAGTTTAAAAAATACCAGAATAGTCCATAATAGTTTAAAAAATACCAGAATAGTCCAGAATAGTTTAGAAAATTACAGAATAGTCCAGAATAGTTTAGAAAATACCAGAATAGTCCAGAATAGTTTAAAAAATACCAGAATAGTCCAGAATAGTTTAGAAAATACCAGAATAGTCCAGAATAGTTTAGAAAATACCAGAATAGTCCAGAATAACTTAGAAAATACCAGAATAGTCCAGAATAGTTTAGAAAATACCAGAATAGTCCAGAATAGTTTAGAAAATACCAGAATAGTCCAGAATAGTTTAGAAAATACCAGAATAACTTAGAAAATACCAGAATAGTCCAGAATAGTTTAGAAAATACCAGAATAGTCCAGAATAACTTAGAAAATACCAGAATAGTCCAGAATAGTCTGAAATGATTTAGAATTTTTTCAGGAACCTCTTTTTTTCTCGGATCCCTTTCGGAGCTCTGACTGTCTGATCACTCGGCTCTTCGATTGAGGTTTTTTTTAACTTTTTTTATTCTAATTTTAATTTATAATACAATTAATTAGTTTATTTTAAATAATTTAGAATATTGTCCGAATAATTTAGAATTTGTCAGAACCTTCCAAAATGGCCCTGAATATTTTAGAAAATACCAAAATGGTTCAGAGTAACTTAGAAAATATCAGAATGGTCCAGTATTATTTAGAAAATAGCAGAATGGTCTAGAATAATTTAGAAAAATTAAAGATAATTTAGAATATTGTTCGAATTTTGTAGTATGGCAGACTTAGTACTGAAGCATACATTTAGCCCCTTGTTGTGGATAGCTCACGGCAATCATAGGGTATCTCAGGCGTCGAAGGAGGTAAACATTTACTTATTTTGTTTTTCATAACTCGGTTAGTAATCAAATTATATTGTAATTAATTTTTTTCTCTAATTTAGAGCAAAGAAATTTTAACGGTGAGACACTATCGACACAAATGCGAGTATCACAAGGACTATGCACCGGTATTAATTCGAATGGGCTTATATCAGCTCGCGACAATGCCTGATATTGCCCTCGATGCTGCTCTTATTCATGCACTTGTCGAGCGGTGGCGTCCGGAGACGCACACCTTTCATCTTCCTTTCGGAGAGATGACAGGTATTAACTAATTCAAATAAATTTGTTTTTTAGTTTCTTACTGACATGCAAAAAAAAATTACAGTAACGTTGGAGGATGTGAGCTGTTTGTGGGGTTTACCTATTTCGGGGGAGCCTGTAACGGGAATTACAGACGCGGCGAGTATTCATGGCCGACTGTATGAGCTGCTAGGCATCAAAGATAATGAAATCAAGGGGTTCATGAAAAAGATGGGAAAGGATGCGAGAACGTCCGACATGCTTTTGGCAAAAAAAAGCGCTCCGTGAGCGCTTCAGAATACTGCCCACCGGTGCGAGCGAGATAGAAAAGAGATGGTTAGTATTTTTTTCTATTTAAAACCCTATTCGTATTTTGCATTTTCAATAATGTGCTCACATTTTAATATTTGGTGATCAGGTATGTCCGTGCATTTATCCTTGACATGTTAGGGAATACCATGTTTGCCGACAGTAGCGGGGACGGGATACCGTTGTGGTATCACAACATGGTGAACAATTTAGACGATCCGAGGAATTACAACTGGGGCGGAGCTGTTCTCGCATATTTATATCGAAATCTATGCCTCGCATGTAATCCTAGCTGCCACTCTATGCATGGTCCCACGATGCTTCTGCAGCAGTGGTCGTGGAGCCGATTTCAAGTTCACCGGCCGTTATTTCCGAGATCTCAACCGACATGGGGCAGGGAAACAGAAGATACTTGCCCAGCTTATGGTGAGCTATGGAAAGGCCCACATGAGTGGGAGAGCTCGTCGCATTCAAAACCCACCGGTCCAGGTATCCCCCGTGATCAGATTCAGCTATTGACGGATAACATGGTGGAGTGGCAGCCGTACGCGCATGTTTACCACAATCTTTCGAGAAGAACTCGGGCGGACCAGGTATATTGTAATAAATTCGCATACTTTCTCCTATTTATGTCATCATAATTATAAATTCGGTATAACATTTCAACTATATTTTTCAGCCGTACTACTTGTACCGCGGTCCTCTTATTTTTTATTGGATTGTGGAGCATCACAATCCTGATCGGTGCATGCGACAATTTGGAAGATGGCAAGAAATTGCGCCACCGCCCCCTCCCTTGGATAGGGACGATCACGAAGAGCTACACAAGTAATATTCGCACTATTTATGTGGTTTATTTATTTTTGTGTACTTATGTACTTATTTATTTTATTAATATTGTAAACAGGTTGAAATGGGGCTCAAAGAGGAATGCGAACTGGGCGGACGTGCACCGCCGACATGTGACCCATGCGACACAATATGCACAGCATGTGCACGAGGTAGGACATCCGTGGGATCCGAGTGACATTGTAATATATCGAACATGGTACCAGAAGAATGGCATGGCATCTGTCTTCATGTTTGGTCAGCACGTGTTCGGAATGGATCGCAATATTCCGGTTCCTAGAGACGAGCATTCGAAGTCCGGATACGTTCCCAGCGGATCGACATTTGTTCGAAATGTAAACATTTCTAACTCTGGAATTTATAAAACACTGATTACATATCATTTCTTATATTTCGACCATGTGTACAGGCATTGCGTGGGATTGGAGAGTTGGCACATGGCACAAAAACATTCTTCACCAAGGGTCTCCGTGCAATTGGCAAGGGGAAAATGAGGCTAGGTAGTCGACTTTGCAGTGATAATGGTTACGGAGACCGTGCGCGTGCCATGTTGGATGAGTCGGGGGTCCCACCTAATTGGGAAGACATTTCATCCACCGAGAGTGCGCCGCTGGGAACGGAGCCATTCCCAGCGGCACCTGTATTCGAAGGCCCAGATCCAGTGCAGGGTTGGTTGTATGATGGCTCTCAATGGAGAAGTTATATTTTGCCAGGACAGTTCGATCAGGTTACTCCACCAGCACATGCAGACGCCGGACAGGTATGAATTCAAATTACTAGAAGCTGATTTCAAATTTAGTTTATAGTTAAAAAACTGTGTATGAATTAAAGGCACAGGGGTACGGCATGCCGCGATCATCATCGATGCACGAGATGCCGCGATCATCGATGCACGAGATGCCGCGATCATCGATGCACGAGATGCCGCGATCATCGATGCACGAGATGCCGCGATCATCGATGCATGAGACACCGCATTTGCAGTCGCAGGGGTTCGGCATAGAGATTCCGGAGGGGTGTGAATGGATGCATTCACTATTCGGCACTGGAGCCGGACATGTATGTAGTACTTTAATTGAAGTAATTTTCTTTTTTAATATATAATGAACTAAATTAAAAAATGTGTCTCAAATGCAGATGTCTCAGGATCAGGCGAATGAAATGGAGCAAATGCATGTTGATCAAGCCACATTCGAATCCCTACAGCAGTGGCAGGTTCATCCGACTTCAGGTGATGCCGGGGCGTCGTCTTCTTATCCACCTCCTCCAGTGGACACTGACGGGCTGCGACGTTCACAGCGTGAGAGACATGACCCTTCTCGCTTCTCGCATTCTGAGTATCCGGACCACACTGTACATGCACAGCGTGGCCTGTAGGAGTTATATATTTTATGTTGTCATTTGTGTTTTATCTTTTGGTATCTGTTTTACATGTAGGAGTACTTGTATATTTTGATATGATTTGCTTTATCTGTAGGTATTAATTACATCTTATAACTTAACAATTTCATCGAAACCGTATTCTATAAATTAACAATTCCATCTCCACCGTCTTCTAGAACTTAATAACTATGCCTCAGAAATAACAAAACGAAGAAAAATACATAGAATTAAAACATTCAGAACTATTAAACTACATTTTCGACAACAGAATGAACAACATACTACTTCTTAGCACACATGTTATTTTCTACGACGCAGACTAAAATTCAGTCCGATGGTGCGCCAGGAGGTTGTACTTCTTCTTGCTGAGTGCTCTGCCACTTCTTGCGCCTGTCTTGCTGCCTCCTCTACATTGCAATTGGATCATGTATTAAATCGTGAATTTAATTAAAACAAGCATTTATATTTGGTTGACCATTGTACCTGCTGCATTCCGATCAATTGTCTCATGATGAGGCTGATGTCCGAGTCTCCGACCACGCATCCTGTCCATTTCCATCGGTATGCGGTCGTGCCTTCTCCTTCCTTTTTTGATCAGTCTCTTCTCAGGTATAATTTTTGGGCCGTTGTATATAGGCCATTCATTTTGGTTGCCTTTCGGTCCCCAATGACCGCCCCATGTTTGTACCACTATTGACGTACGGTACAAGGGGTTGATGTATAGATTTACATCATATCTCATTTCGCGGACAACCGCCATGAAATGAGAACATGGTATGCCTGTCAATTGAGGCTTCCGACATTCACATTCAACCCTGTTATTGTCCGTGACAACAACCCTATACCCGAAATCCCTCCGGGTATACTCAAGTCTCGGCTGATTACGCCTTGATGGAAGTTTTTCACCCTTGACGAGAACCTCAAACAGCCCATGACCGCTGCGATAAGGAATCACAGTCATGTCCCTTCCTTTTTCAATACGCTTTTGCAATAACTTACTTACCCTGTCGGACCACACCTGACCGTGTTGCATTCTCATTTCAGCTTTGTTCCATCGTTCGAAAAACCATTTATTCAACTTATAGAACGTGTCCTCCACGACCGCTGCAACCGGTAACCGCCGACTAATTTTGAACACGGCGTTCAGTGACTCTGATCCATTTGTTGTCATTATCCCCCATCGGTGACCGCCGTCCAATGTTTGATACAACTTCTCTGGACGTGGAAGCTCGTCTTCATCATTAGGGTTCCTCTTACCCACCTTGTTAAGGTAGTCGACAGTCTCCGGACAACCAATTTCAAAGTCTTGTATCATCTCCTGCAACCTCCTAGGTTTGCATTTGTTCACTCCAGCTATGAACCTGTCGCTAACCTCTCTCTTACGCCCCACGTGCTTGAATAGGTTTTCGGCAACATGCTGAGAACAATACCGATGTACACATTGATCGGTGGACTCATCCCAGCCGAGAAGCGGATCCTGAAAAACGGCTTTAATTCCCAAATGTCTATCCGATATGACACAAAAAAAACGATTATCTCCAATTACTTCCAACCTCAACCATCTCATAAAAAAACCCCAGTTGTCAGCGCTTTCTTTCTCCACAATTGCAAAAGCCAATGGAAGCAATTGGTTTTCGGCATCGTACATACATGCCATTAGCAGCCTACCTTGGTACCGTCCCGACATGAAACATGCATCGATACTAATCACTGGTCTCAGGAACGGTATCGCTGCAATACACGCTCCAAATGCCCATGCCGCTCTATGGAAATGCCTCTCGGTTTCTTTGTCAGTCGGGGTCGAGGTCACACAATACTTAGTTCCTGGATTGTTTCTTTGGATGGCTTCCAATAGTGGAATAAGCAGGTTGTACGAGCTCTCCCAACTCCCAAACAGATTTGCAATAGCAAGCTCACGGCCTCTCCATAATTTGTTGTACTTGGGAGTTACCTTATCATATCTCTGCATGACGAGATCTCGGATATGATTTATAGAAGAGCACACATCCCTTCTAATGGTCTTATCAATCGCAAGGGCAACCATCTCTGCCGTAAGCTGACAGTGATCAGTACGTGTTGCCGATACTGTGCACGTATGAGGAAGTGCTTGTTTGGTAATAATCCAAGATTCTGAAAGACCGTTCTGCTTCGCGCATACCTTAAATTTACAAAACTTATCTCTGCACACCACCTCGTAACGTCTAGGTTCGCTTCTAAGAACCTTGCACTCACAATTATTATCGAGATGGAACTCATTGATTGCTATCCTTAGAGCTGTTTTCGACTAATATACTACACCCCTAGCCAATGGATTATCGAATGTTTTGTTTGACCTGCCGAAAAAATCGACATCCGCAGGCCTAAAACCGGATATGTCATTGAAACTATCAACCGGATGTGTCATATTTTCCCGACCAGTTATCGGGTACTGTGCTTCACGGGACCGTGATTGTGGCTGGCTGAGCGGTTCAATATCATCGTCGGAACCCGATGACTCACCTGAGAGCCTCTCATCTCTACTCTCCAAACTGTCAGAATCAATTGCATCAACAGGGGCATGCGAATAATCACGTAGCTGTCTACGGGCCCGACTGGTACTGGGTCGTGATGTGCTTGGTAGATCCACAGAGTTCCGACCGGTACTGGGTAGAGGTCTAACTGGTAGATCCACAGAGTTGCTACCGATACTGAGTCGGGGTCTCTGTACATCCATAGAGTGCCGACCGGTACTAAGGCGGGATCTAACTGGTATTGGGTTGGGATCCACATGATTCTGACTGGTACTGGGTCGGGATCGAGGTTCAGGAATCTGTCTGGTATGGTTCGGTTCCAATTCTACATACAACTCCAGAACCGGTAACCTTTGTGCAAAAGACGACACAATTTCTAAAACCATTTCGAACAATTGTTGGTCCATTACCGGTACTAATTGATGGTCACGTCCCCCATCGGTAGACATATTAAACCTGGCTTGGATTTCCAGATTTGCTTGACTAGCATTATACCCAACAAATTTATAAATCTCATTCCGAAGATAATCAAAGCTGTGGTTGACGGTTAGTGGTAATGAGTATTTAGCTCGGGTACTGTAAAAGACCCCATCATTATTGTATTTGATTTCTCCTCCATTAAAAATCTTCACATAAATAGTTGTCATTTTCAGTTCGATTGGTCTGGCAATTTAAAAAAGAACAACATATAAGTAATTACAAATTGTCCGGACCTCTAAAAATTATTTCATAACCATTTCATAATTTTCTAAATTATTCAATAACATTTCTAATATTCCTAAATTATTCTACATCATTTTGGAATTTTTTAAATTAATAGAAAAAAATTCTAAATTTTTTTGGAATTTTATATATTATTCTAAACCATTTTGGAATATGATAAAAAATTCTAAATTATTTGGACAATATTCCAAAAAATAAAAAAATATTTGGAATGAACTAATTAATTATAATATAAATTTAAAAAAAATCAACCTGAATCGAAGATCGGATCAATCAGACAGTCATAGCTCCAGAAGGGATCCAAAAATGAAAGAGGTTCCTGAAACAATTCTAAATCATTTTAAAATTTTCAAAATTTTTCTATACCATTTTGATAATTTCTAAATTATTCTACACCATTTTGAAATTTTTTAAATTAATTTAGCAATATTCTAAAAAATTTTGAAATTTTATAAATTATTCTAAACCATTTTGGAATATTCTAAAAAATTCAAAATTATTTGGACAATATTCCAAAAAATAAAAAAAATATTTGAAATGAACTAATTAATTATAATATAAATTAAAATAAAAAAAAATAAAAATAACCTGAATCGAAGATCGGATCAATCAGACAGTCAGAGCTCCGGAAGAGATCCAAAAATGAAAGAGGTTCCTAAAACAATTCGAAATCATTTTAAAATTTTCTAGACTATTTTGATAATTTCTAAATTATTCTACACTATTCTGAAATTTTTAAAATTATTTTAATTAATTTAAATATTTTAAATAATTAACAAATAAATAATTACAAATTTAAATAATTAAAAATAACTTACGGAGAGAGCGAGAGAGCTGCGAGTGAAATTGAAAGCGAGCTCAGCGGTATTTATAATCGAATTCGGTACAAAACCGGATAAAATTTTTCCGAAAATTCAATCTGAAACCGGATAAAATTTTTCCGGAAACTTAGTTCGGAAAAAAAAATTCCGAAAATTTGGCCTAATTTCGGAAAAAAAATTTCCGGACTTAGAATCCGGATAAAATTTTTCCGGTTTTTGAATTGAATTTTCGGAAAAATTTTTTCCGAAGTTAGAGGGTTAGTTCGGAAAAATTTTTTCCGGAATGGGTATTTTTCGAATTTCAGTTCTGACATGGTTATTTTTGGTAATTTTATTTTATTTTTGGATATTAATAAAAAATTCGGCATCCTTTGTCAGCAACAGTAAATCCTGAAGGGATTTTAAAACCAAGAGGTAGTATTGGTTTACATAAAATTAAATGAAATAAAAATTATTTTGTATTTCTCTATTTTATATGGATGGATCATCCTATCATACAGTTCATACTCCCCGTGCCAATTAGTATGGTTAATTAGGAGGGTTAAATAAAATTTAAGTACTTCTTTAGTTTTAATTGGTTGCTGGATTTCTCAGTTTCTGTAGTAATTAATGTATGGGTGCTTTGTATTGTGGTCGTGAAATTAATTGCATATTTATTTTCTATTTTTAAATTTTTAATGTTATCTCTGATCTAAAGGAATCTTCTTGATATTATTGTCTATAATGAGACTATTTTTTATTTTGATTTGTATTGCTTACGTCTCATTATTTTTTTTTCAGATAATGTTTGCTACCTCTTATTTTTTTATTTGTACTTGTACTAATTTAAGGGGAATCAATTTACTTTTCTCTATGCAAGACAAATTTTGCTCGGTTCAATCTCTAATCTCTTTGTATAACATGTGAACTCTTCATAATTTTAATGAAATATAACTCTATATATATAAATTTAGATTTTTAAATAATTTATATTTATGACAAATAAGTTGACTTAACAGAATGCGGAAGTCTGAAATAAATTAATCTCTTAATTTAATAATTGTTAAGAAGATATGTTTTACCAAATAACACTACATACAAAATTAAAAACAAATGCATGTGAAGGTCATCGGAGATAGTGTATTAGCGATGTCAGGGGTCCAGATTCCTAAAGTAACTCAATTTTTGGATTTTGGATCGGGACCGTTCGAATCGAATATGTCGCTCGAGATCGCTTCGGGATTAGAATATGTCTCTTGGGATGCGTGCGCTCCACTTTAGTTAGATGGTCACGGATTCAAATCGGACGGTCCCGATCCAAAACCCAATTTTTGGGTTACTTCCCTGAATCTGAATTCATATATAGGTTTCCTTTTCAAGATTAAACAAATCTACGTCATTGCATTTACTTTTATAATATAAACACAATTAATGTTACTTATTTACCTTATATATATAAATATAGTGCTGGGCTTAGCTAAGCCATGGTGTAAAACGACTTGGTGCTCCACGTCTCATTATTTCTATTTTGAAAATCCAAACTACCGATCCGAACCGTTCAAGTTGTTCTCCATATTGAAATGTACTTGGAGACCAAATTTTACATTTTTTGGAATTTGTTTACTATTTATTAAGCCACTTTCAAAATCGCTGATCCATTGGTCCAGAATTTTTTACTGTGATTTTCAAAGTGACTTAATAAATAGTAAAAAAATTCCAAAAAATGTAAAATTTGGTATCCAAGCACATTTCAATATGGAGAACAACTTAAGTGGTTCGGATCGGTAGTTTGGATTTTCAAAATGAAAATATGACGTGGAGTACCAAGTCGTTTTACACCATGGCTTAGCTAAGTCCATCTCTATAAATATTTATATGTATATAGAGAGAGAGAGAGTGACTAAGGTCAAAGTGGTAGTTCCTAGCCCCCAGTGCTACCAAATCGTTTTCGAATTTTCAAAGTCCAAACGGTCGAACCGTTCAAGTTGTTCTCCATATTGAAATCTGCTTGGAGACCAAATTTTACATTTTTTGGAATTTTTTTACTATTTATTAAGCCACTTTGAAAATTGCTAATCCGAATGAACAGTAAAAACAGTGCAACCAAATTCTAGACCATGTGATCAGCAATTTTCACAGTGGCTTAATAAATAGTAAAAAAATTCCAAAAAATGAAAAATTTGGTCTCCAAGCAGATTTCAATATGGAGACAACTTGAACGGTTCGGATCGACCATTTGGACTTTGGAAATCCGAAAACGACTTGGTAGCACCGGGAGCTAGGAACTACCACTTTGACCTTAGTCTCTCTCTCTCTCTCTCTCTCTCTCTATATATATATATATATATATATATATATAGAGTAGAACTAAGGTGCTCTTAAGCTCACCAAAGCCCTCCGTGAGCTTAACTCAAAAACCTATCAATCCGACTTCAAATGACATTTCCAAACCGTTCACTAGTGGAAAATAAGGTATTAGGATCGGTTATATATGCATATCAGTATCGGATTTCAACCGATCCTGACCCAGGCGTTACTGATACTACAATAATCTGGATCGGTTAATTAACCGACCCAGATAGTTAATATTAGGATCGGTTGACTAAATAACCGATTCTAATTAAAAACTATTAGAATCGGTTGATTACTATAACCGATTTTAATAGGCATTAATCTGAATCGGTTCATCACTATATCCGATCCTAATAAAGCATTAATCTGAATCGGTTCTCAAGCTAAGAACTGATCCTGATAACTATCTAAATCGGTTGTAATTTTGAACCGATCCTAATAGTTTTTTTACTTATTTTTTAATATCAAACAATTAGAATCGGTTGTCAAGGTAATAACCGATCCTGATAATTATCAGGATCAGTTCTTTCTGTGAACCGATCCTAATAGTTTTTTTACTCATTTTTTAATATCAAACAATCAGAATCGGTTCCATAGCTAAGTACCGATCCTGATAATTATCAGAATCGGTTACTTCTCAGAACCGATCCTAATAAATTTTTTACTTTTTTTAATATCCAACTATCAGGATCGGTTCGATAGCTAAGATCCGATCCAGATAACTATCAGAATCGGTTCACCGATTTAGAACCGATTCTGATTGTTATTTGTAATTTATTTTTTAAATAAAAATAGGTATCTAGATCGGTTTTTAACTAGGAACCGATCCTGATGTTTTATTAAATGAAAAAAAAAACTTTTTTATTTAATTGGCCAGCTTCCATATTTGCTGGCCCCAAATGCAAAAATACTGTTTTTTGCATACAACTAAAACATACTAAATTAAATCACATCCTAAATTATCAACTACAACATACTAAATTAAATATCACACAAGAAATAAAAATTGTTACAAAAAATTCATGTTCATGCAAATTAAGTTTACACATCAACCCTAAATTGTTGTACTTCTTCATGCCTTTATCTCATCTAGGAACATTTGAACCCACATTTTCCGAAATTCGCTAAGGCGTTGTACAGTATGTCTAGTAGGAATATCCTGCATTTTTTAAAAGATAGAAGAGCATGCACAATTAATTGTTTATTTCATTATAAGTGAAGCAACAATGCTTAATTACTTTTGGAATATACATAAATGCATACATACCCTTATGTTCGGAAAAGCATCGAGGTGTTCATTTATTATGTCTTGCATGAGCAACATGACATAATATGCACATTCCCAGCCGGCTGGTTGTTGCGGGCACTATATAACAAGTTTGAGAAAATTGAAATGTATGTTAATGAGCCTACAAATGGCTTATATGTCTAGATATTCACAACTTTTTGCATCTAAGTCCCTATAATCATATCTCAATAGAAAGTATTACCTTGCAATCTCCATGAACCGTTAAAGGAGTACCCATTTCCCTGTTGAAGACACTGTTGAAATATGAACACATTGAACAATCAGTACTTACGAGTGAAATTTAAAATGATAAAATAATAAAAAAATTAGGAAGGCACTTACTCCTCGACCGCAGCAGTGATCATTAGCAGTAATTTAAACTTCTTATTGGAATCGTACACGTACAATGCACTTTCTCTTGGCATAAGCACGGTCAAAATCCAATGATCTCTGCATGTTAGGTTTGTAGCATGTCATATTCTATAATTTGTATGAATTGAAAGAAATATAATAAAATTAGAATATATATATATAACACTAACACTTGGTGGTAAGGTATGAATATCAATCGCTTGTCCCGATTTTCCTTGAGCGCTGTCTCTATGTATTGAAGTACACGACCTCGATTTTCATTCAACAGCATGGCATTCGTTCGACCGGGGTCCATGAAACCAATCTGCTCATCGGGAAATTCCTCCTTGATGAATTTGTGCAAATGCCTGCAAAAAAAAGGTATACAAGTGATTTCAATTTTGTGAAATTTGAATTGAAAGTACTAGATTATGCAATTATTACGAATATTAACTCACAGCATCCAGATCTGCATAACTGGTACAGTGAGCCACTCCTTTGGTGTAAGCAAGGTCGCATAATCATCTGCATAAACTTGTATGGAGTCTATCGAACAGAAAAGATCAAGTGGCGGATCGATTATGAATGGACTGCCATCTAGCTCCGAAAACCGATCACGCAGCTGCTTGAATGTTCGTCCCAGCTTGTCAAAATTGATACGATCAAACGCCTTGCTGTGACTCGTTGCTTTCCCACCTCCAGCAACTTGTAACTCTTTGCCTGGTTCCTGCAAATTCCATAATAAATTGGAATAAAATCCAGAATCAACTACAACTCTATCATATAGATACAAATTAAGAAGTATAAGAGGTTGTAATAACAATATACCTCTACTGGACCTGTCAATATCATGGACATCGGCCATGCAGCGAAACTGCCGAGGACAGATGCAAGGTTTGAGTGCTCGCCATTTGGTACAGGTAAGGGGAGTTCTAAGAAATCCGCATCCTCAATAGCATCCACCGTCACTCTTGCATGATCGGGCGGCATAGGCATATTGTGAATTGTTCCACCTTGTACGACTGGAACGTGAATTGTCCCTCTGGCCACAAAAAGAATATTTCCACCTACATCCGCCTGGAGTCTACAACTCACTTCTGTCTCCTGTACAAATAAACATTTATACTCGAATAAAATAATATGTATGAAACTAAGACATGTAATGGAAAATAAATTTGAATGCATTACCTCAGTAAACCCGGAAAGATCTGCCAATGGTTTGACTGACTGGCAGCTGCTCTGAACGACTGTTGGGCTAAACGCCGGTTCTGGTTGGCCCATTGCCTGCCGAAGCATAAATGCCAGTTCAGATTTCATCTCTTGTCGTAATTTGTCCTCCAGTCCTCTTACTCTCTCCTCCACTCTCTGATCCACTCGCGCGTCAAAATCTTCTTCGGACCTCGAGGGAGTGCGTGTCTTCCTTGTTGAGCACTTCCCGTATGTTTTAGTCATTGGAACCAGGCCTCCCACTCCTCTCACCCTCCCCGGATGTTCTGGATTTGGCAGAGATTTTCCCAGAACATCGTCGTATCGTGCGACGGCCAACAAGCCTTGTTTGAAAGCCGATTCTTGTTCTTCCTGAAATGACAACATGCATGTTATAACATAATAAATTAAAGTTGAATTTAAATAAATGACAATATATAAATCCTCACAATTCTGTTGATGACCGGCGCGTAATTATCTGGATAATAGCGTTCCTTGGTTTCGTCGTTGAGTCTCTGTCTTCCTAGTTTCCATGTGACGTGCCTATGCTCAACCGACATCTCAATAACATCGTCTTGTGTCAATGCAGTACTACAAGAACCCTGGGAAGACGGATCACTGGATGCTTTCTCGTTTGCAATCGCCTGCATAGCATCTCTAAGCCTATTCTGGAAACCCTCCCCGTTATAACCTCTGGATCCTAAGAAATGCGGGTACTTGTTTTGGGCCTGATTCCCCTTCCCAATCCGGCTGGCCTTCTACAATTTGAAAAAGAAACAATTGGCTTAAATTATTAAAAAAAATTGAATTATTAAATTAGAGATAAGGTAGGTGGTCGGTATAAATAAACATACACCAAATTCCTCCGTCTCTCGGTACGCGACAAATGCTTCCCAGTCATTTTCTTCAATATGTTCTTTGGCAAAATCTGGCGTCCCACCCTCGCGCCACATTTTAGTCATATCGGTTCGCCACTTCCGGTGACGCTCTGCCATTCTCTGATAGTAATATTTCTTCACCTCTTCCTCGTCCCTTATACTCCAGTCCATCTGCCAAACAAATAGAAAAAACAATGTAGAGTTAGTTAATATCAAACGAAAGCTTTTGAAATTAATTAGTACATCTTTTATTTACCTTAAGTGTTTCCCATATTTTGAGCTTGAACTCTTCTGGAACATCTTTCCATCTTTGGTACCTTATAGGAACATTCTTTCGTACCAATATCCCAAATTCCGTCGAAAAACAAGTTGTGTCTCGAGTAATAATCGGCCGGAAAAATTTGTCAATTTCAAGCTTTTTGCCTTTCTCATTAAACTTGTCCTTAATTTGGTTACGCCCTCTTCCTCGTTTCTTAACCGGGGCTGGCTCACCATCACCTTCCATATCTGCACTTTTTTTTAACAAGCAATATATGTTATGCAATTCATGCAATTCAGAAATAAATGCACTAATTAATTAGTGCAATATATGCACTATATGCACTAATATATTCATTTTTTTAACAAGCAATAGTTGCACTACATTAATAGAAGCAATATATGCACTAATTAGTCAATATATGCAATATATGCACTATATGCACTGATTAGTGCAATTCAGAAATATATGCACTAATTATTAGTGCAATATATGCAATATATGCACTATATGCACTATATGCACTAATTAGTGCAATTCAGAAATATATGCACTAATTAGTGCAATATATTCATTTTTTTAACAAGCAATATATGCACTAATATATGCACTAATTCAGAAATATAGGTTATGCAATTCATGCAATTCATGCAATTCAGAAATTGGCAACCAATATATTCAGAAATTGACAAGCAATTCATGCAATTCACAAATTACTACATTTTTCTCAAATTACCGATAGAAGAAGTCTAATTACCAATATATTCAGAAATTACCAATATATTCACAAATTCATGCAATTCACAAATTACCAATATATTCAGAAATTGACAAGCAAGAGAGTTAATTACCTCGTTAGATCAGAGAGGGCAGCGGCTAGGTCTGATCAGAGAGAGGGCGGCTCGACGGCTAGGGCGGCGACGGAGGAGAGGGCAGCGGCTAGAGGAGAGGGCGTCGGCGCGGTTGCTCAACGGCTAGAGTGGCTAGACGGAGGAGAGGGCGGCGGCTAGGGTGGCTCGACGGAGGAGAGGGAGATGGCTCACCGAATCCCGATCTCCTTCTCTACTTTTCGGAAGAGGAGAGGGTTTTTGGAAGACGAGAGGGAGGCCCAGAGTGAAACAGAGAAAGAGAGAAAGAGAGAAATTAAGAAGGGTTTCAAAATTTAGCTAAGTTCTCGGGGCGGCAACTTAAAAATAAACTATCAGAATCGGTTCCTTAACTAGAAACCGATTCTGATAGTTATCCGAATCGGTTCCTTAGCATAGAACCGATTCTGATAGTTATCAGAATCGGTTTCTAGTAAAGGCACCGATTCAGATAGTTTTTTTAATTTTTTTTAAAATGAAATATCCTAAAATACATATACACAATCAGAATCGGTTTCTAAACAACAAACCGATCCAGATAAGTATCAAAATCGGTTTCTAGTAAAGGAACCGATTCAGATAATTATCTGGATCGGTTATACTTCCAGAACCGATTCAGATAGTTTAGAGGGACTGAAACTATTGCGGACCGAAAGAGACACATTGCGGGCCGAAACATTATAAACAGAACAATTTTGGAGCAACTTTCACTTTAATTGCGGACCGAAAGAGACACCTTGCGGGCCGCATCATTATCAAACAGAATAATTTCAGACAGCATTTCCCAGACACTCATTGCGGCCCGTAATGGAATCGATTGCGGCCCGAAATGGAGTACTCAGATTCTGCGTGAGAAGTTAACCGCATCCACTCAGATTTTTTCTAATTTATCTGGATCGGTTCTTTAACTTAAACCGATCCAGATAGTTATCAGGATCGGTTTTAGCTATGAACCGAGGCTGATAGTTATCTGGATCGGTTTATGTCTTAGAAACCGATTCAGATTGTGTATATGTATTTTAGTTTAATTAATTTTAAAAAATATTTAAAATACTATATGAATCGGTTTCTAAGAAAAGAACCGATCCAGATAACTATCAGAATCGGATCTCAGCTAATAAACCGATCCTAATAGTTATCTGGATCGGTTTCTAGTTAAGGAACCGATTCAGATAGTTTTATAAATTTAAGGTGTATGATGTTTGATAATTTATTTTAATAAATTATCTTAAAAATTATTTTAGTATAGTAGCTTATAGTATATTTGTATAAATTATCTGGTAAGTTATTTTAGTATATTAGCTTCTAAATTATTTTTGTATATTATCTTAATAACTTAAGAATTACTTACAACATGAAATACACCAAATATGAACCTTAAAATTTCAAAAAATATGCTAGTAAATTAAGATAATATAACATGAAATAAAATAAAAATGAAACTTAAAATTTTAAAAAAAGCTAATAAATTACATATCACATGAAAAAAAGAAGCTACTATAAAAAAACTCATAATAAATTACATATAACATGAAAAAAAAAAAGCTATTAACATGAATTACAAAAGTCACAAATATTGAAGAATTATATCTTGCATGCTTCCCATTGTCCAGTGTTTCAATGCATCCCTGAAGGAAAAAAATAAAAGCCTTAAGTCATCAGTATTGATGAATATTAAATTTATTTTTATATTTTGAAACCAATAAAAATTTTATATGTATGACTTACCAATAAAAATTAGGTATGAATTGTTTCATTTTGATCGTTGTCGATCAATGGGAACTTCTTCAATCCATTCTCCTTCATTATGATCGTTGCGCACGTGACTTGTTTCATTATCTTCCCCGGTTGGTAAAGATGCCATACCTGTGGAAAACGGTGGTATCTCATCAAAATGATCGTACGCTTCTTCGTCTTCCACATTATCAATCCCGATGATACGTCTTTTTCCAGAGAGGACAACATGTCTTGAACGATCGGCCGGATCAGTTACGTAGAACACTTGCGTGGCTTGTCTTGCAAGTATAAATGGATCATCCTTGTATCCAGCCTTACTGAAATCCACTAAAATAAAACCATCGTCATCGACTTTAACCCCCCTACGGTTATCGACCCATTTACACATAAATAACGGAATGTTAAATTTTCTATAATCTAGCTCCCAAATTTCTTCAACAAACCCGTAATAGGACATCGATGCATGCGAAGGTCCGGCACCTTTAGGATCTGAAAAATCACTCGAAACGGCTACTAACGTCACTCCACTGTTTTGAACGGTACTCTTTGAATCTTGATTTCTTGTGTAAAATGTGTACCCGTTGATGTCATATCCTTGGAAGGTCCTCACGACATGGACTGGACCAAGAGCCAATAATTTGATAATTTCTTTAATGTTTTCTGTTTCCGGAGCTTGCACGACTCTACGTGTAAACCATTCTAGAAACTTGCTATTGTGTTCGCCGATCAACCACTTGTCGGATTTCTTAGGATTCTGTCGCCGCAAGAGAGTCATATGCTCGTCCCAGAAAGGATGAACGTCAGTGAGGTGTTGCAAAACATGGAAATGTGCTAGTGACATGGTTTTATTATCGGGCACGAATAATTTCGCACCGATTGTGCCTACCCCGTGAAGTCTACCCTCGTGCCGAGATTTAGGGATGCCGATAGCTTTGACATCATCCAAATAATTAGTACAAAACTCAATAACCTCTTCGGCAGCATAACATCTAACAATGCTGCCCTCAGGACGATATCGGTTCCTGACATATCCCTTTAACAATCCCATGTATCTCTCGAACGGATACATGTACCGCAAGAAAACAGGTCCACACATCTTAATTTCTCTAACCAGGTGAACGGTCAAATGAACCATAATATCAAAAAAAGAAGGTGGAAAATACATTTTAAGATGACAAAGAGTGACGACAACCTCCTGCTGCAGAGCATCTAACGTGTCAGGATCAGTTACTTTGCAACAAATGGCGTTAAAGAAAAAACAAAGCTTCGTGATGGTCTGCCTAACAGGAGGTGGCAATATGCCCCGAATTGCAACGGGAAGAAGCTGTGTCATTAAAACATGACAGTCGTGAGACTTCATTCCTGTCAATTTTAAATCTTCCAGTGAAACTAGGTTTTTAATATTTGACGAATATCCGGATGGAACCTTGACACCGTGAAGGCATCCACATAAACTTTTTTTCTCTTCTTTCGACAGCGTATGCATTGCGGGTTTTAGATATGTACAAAATTTCCCTTTTGTCCTTTCCTTCTCTGCTGGTTGTAGATCCGGCCGTATGTTCAAGAATTGCATGTCTTTCCGAGCTTTGATACCGTCCTTAGTCTTACCCGGAATATTCAATAGTGTTCCAACCATGCTGTCACACACATTTTTAACCATATGCATCACATCGAGACAGTGTCGAACATCTAAGTGCTCCCAGTATGGTAGATCCCAGAATATTGACCTCTTCTTCCAAATAATTTTCGGTGACCCTTTCTTTCTCACCACCTTTTTTTTAAATTTTCCAAATTGAACTTTGATATCCTTCACTTGCGAATAAACAGCTTTACCGGTCAACGGATACTTTACTATGTTATTCTCGGTCTTTCCATTGAATTCTATCTTTCTCTTTCGGTGTGCGTGGTTGGCAGGAAGAAATCTACGATGACCCATGTACACATTTTTAGAGGAATTAGGTAGCCACAGATCGACTGTATCGTCCAGGCAAACGGGGCACGCTTTCTCTCCTTTGACACTGTAACCCGATAAATTTCCATAAGCCGGAAAATCATTAATGGTGCAGAAAATCATGGCCCGTAACGTGAATTTCTCCTTGCTGTATGCATCAAATATCTCCACTCCGGGTTGCCATAATTCTTTTAAATCCTCGATCAATGGCGCTAGATACACATCTATGTCGTTCCCGGGCTGTTTGGGTCCTGATATGAGCAAGGTTAACATGATGTATTTGCGTTTCATACATAACCAAGGCGGAAGATTATAAATGCACAACAGAACCGGCCAACTGCTATGCTTACTGCTCATGCTACTGTGCGGATTTATTCCATCTGCACTCAACCCAAGCTTTAGATTTCTCGGGTCACGTCCGTATTTGGGAAACTCTCTGTCAATATTCCTCCACTGAGGAGAATCAGCGGGGTGCCGTAATTTTCCGTCTTTTTTTTCGGTTATCGGCATGCCAACGCACTAGTTTCGCATCTTTAGCATTTGAGAACAAGCGTTTGAATCTCGGTTTCACGGGGAGGTACCACAATGCTTTTGCCGGAGGTCCCTTATTCGGTTTACCAACATCACTTTTATCGCCGGTTACCTGCTTTGGTTTGTAACGTGAGGCACCACATTTTGGACACTCGTGAAGATCTTTATACTCATTTCGATATAATATACAATCATTTGGACACGCGTGTATTCTTTGAACTTCCAAGTCCACTGGACATAATATTTTCTTCGCTTCATAAACATTAGGTGGTATCTCGTTTCCATCCGGAAGCATTTCTTTCAAAATTTGTAATAACTCAGTAAAACTTCTATCACTCCAACCGTTAGATGCTTTAATGTTATACAATTTTAATACACCTTTTAGTTTTGAAAATTTAGAACAACCAGGATACAATTCCTTATTAGAATCTTCGTACAAATTCTCAAATAAACAGTACTGCTTATCATTATCAAAATCCTCTTCTAAATCACGTAACATTTGATCAAAATTATCACATTTATCTACCACCATATCATCATTTTCTTCGGTATGGTATTCCTGATGCTCAGTTCGAGTGCCTACGTGGGTTTCCAATCCCCGTAGATCATTCCCGTCATCTCCACCGGTATGGTATTCATGATGCTCAGAACCAGTACCTATGTCGGTTGGCAAACTCTCACCGTGCCATATCCAGCACTGATACCCTTGCTTGAATCCACGACGGATTAAATGGTTTTTCACTTGGTTCGGGTTGGAAAATTTGTGACTGATACCTCGCATATTTAGTCTATTTTAGGCCTGTTTTGGTACCAGATTCGTGCCCTAATTCACCAGAATCATGTGCATTTCATCGATATATCCTTAGAATTTGGTACTGCTGAGTGTTTGTTTGTTTTCTGCAGGTTTGGAGCAAAACACACGAAGAAATGGCGATTTGGGATGATCTGGTACGGCCTGGCCTTACCAGGCTTGGTACGGGTCGTACCAGAATTGGCCAATTTCAGCTCATCACGCCTGGTACGGCTAGGCCGTACCACTTTGGTGCGGGCCGTACCTAAAGGCGGCCTGACAGATTCAAATCTTGGCAGAGGCTATTTAAGGCGGGGAGCTCTCCAATTTCGATCATCTTTCATTCCAGAGACATTTGAGAGCACAGTAAGAGAGAGAAAGAGAGCTGAGGAGCTAGGAGCAAGAAGGAAGGAAGAGGAAAGAGGCGAAGCTCGACGGATCAAGCCTCTTCCACTCGATCCCTTCGATCCATGGCTTTCTTTACCTCTTTTATTGTATTTTTAGATCAGATCATGTGCTGTGAGTAGTTGTTTTAGTTTCTAGGGTTTTGAGATGAATTCTTGATTTGCTTTGACTTTCTTTGACTCGTACTTTGTATGAACTCTTTTGATTGATTGATTGTGATTTCTTTGCTATCTCTTGCTTTGCTTGCTGTGATTGTGTATGATGAACCTCTAGGTCTAGATCAAACCTATCAAGGACATGTGATCATCTTAATCTCTCAACCAAATCAATTGCTTAGGGTAGACTTGTTCGAATTGAAGCCGAGAGGTTGAATTCCCCTCTAATCGACAGATTAGAGAGTAGGTCTCCAATCAATCAGCTAGGGTAGATCTGTACCAATACATGAAAATTGAGGTGTAGAAACCCTAAAAGGCAATCAATTGCATTCCAACCTAGATCTTGATCCAACACACGAGAGTTGAGGCTTAGGAACCTTAGGTATGGTCAATTGAACCTTTCTAAAGAGTTTAGCACAAGGTACCAGCAAGAAATGCATCAACTCGAACTGGTAAGCTCTGTTCTGGGAAGCCAGTACGGGTCTTACCAGGGTGGTGCGGCCTTGCCTTACCAAGGCTGGTACGGCCTAGCCTTACCAACTTGGTACGGCCTAGCCTTACCAACTTGGTACGGGCCGTACCACTAGAGGCAGATCACAGATGAAGTCTGAAACCCTGGAAACGCCTTTTATCCATAATCAAAACACAGTTTACATTTCTTCTAGCACTTTATTACATTTGTTTGCATTATTCGATTTGTTTGAATTGATCCTTTAGGAACTTAAATACCAAACCCAATCTTTCTCACTTCTAGTTTTTAATTGAGTTTAGTGAATTCTAACCTAGTAATTGCCCGTCCCTGTGGATCGACACCCGATTATACTACTCGATAGGGGTTGTACACTTGCAATCCTTACTCGTGAAGTGTAAGCGCGGTTTTAAAAGGTACGCCCTCAAGCGTACCGAAACTTGCGTTGCGCTTTCGTGCGAACAAGTTTTTGGCGCCGTTGCCGGGGACGGCAAACAATTGCCTAGTTAGATTTTACTTTACTTAGTTAATCTAGATTTTAACTTGTATCTTTCTTGCTTTCTCTTATTCAAAATCACTAAAAACTGGCTTTTGAACCCCCCCCTGCAGGCCAATTCAGGTTGAAATATCATCTGAGAAGCAAGGGCCCACTGTTCGACCAAACTCCTCTAGATCCGGCCGAGACTGCTAAGCCACCAACTGGTACGGCCCCCTCTGGTACGACCCGTACCAACTCAGGTACGGCCAGGCCGTACCAACCTGGTCCGACCCGTACCAAATCGCCTGAACCTGAAGAGATGGCTGAGACAGAGGACGAAACTCGAATCAGAATGGAGGCAGAGGCCAGGGAAAGAGAAAGAGAAAGGCGAGAAGAAGAAGGCCACCTGACGGACGATGATGCAGATGTTTTCATGCCTCGGACCCTGCGGGAGTTCAACGTGCCGAGAGCTGGAGACGTGCGAGGTGCGATCCGGCTGCCACACATTCCAGGACAGCAACCGAACTTCAATCCGGGAGTTGTCAACATGGTGCAGCAGAACACCTTCCATGGACTCGACCACGAGGACCCGCACGCTCACCTCCAGACCTTCCTCGAGTGCATCACGACCATCAAAACCAACGGTGAGAATGCTGATTACACCAAGCTTGCTCTATTTCCTTTCACTCTCAGGGATAAGGCTAAGAAATGGTTAGGATCTTTGCCTAGGGACTCTGTTAGAACTTGGAGGGACTTGTCCAAATTGTTTTTGACCAGATTTTTCCCTCACAAGAGGACAGCCAAGGTAAGACATGACCTGACCAGCTTTAGGCAAATTTTTGATGAACCCCTGAATGAGGCTTGGGAAAGGTTTAGAGAATTGCAGTACTCCTGTCCACACCATGGTATACCCGACTGGCTTTTAATTCAAACGTTTTACGACGGCTTGAACGAGAGCACACGTGCTTACGTGGACGCTGTTGCAGGAGGCGCGCTGATGTCAAGGGAGCCTTTAGAGGCTATGAACTTGATCGACAGCATGGCGCAGAACCAGCAGTGGTCCGGCCGCGATACGTCACTCCAGCAAGGAGGCCAAGGAGGTAGCCAAGGAGGTGGCAAGTACGAGCTCGATCACATCACAGCTTTCACCGCCAAGATGGACGCCATGCAGCGGGCGATGGACAAGCTCAGTGTCAAGGCAGTCGAACAGCAACCTCAAGTCTGCGTCATGTGCGGAGACGAGAGGCATGCATACGAGCAGTGCCCGCTGGTGCAGCAAGACAAGGAGAGTGAGCAGGTCAACTCTCTCAACAACGAGCCTTCCTTCTTCCCCAGACCTCCCTTCAGCCGGTCCTACTCCAAGGATCCGGTTGAGCAGCAGCACTGGAGGTCGAACCAGAACAACCCCGCGCCTTTCAACAACTCTTCGTTCAGACCGGCCTTCAACAACAACAGCTTCCAGAGGCCGCAGTACAACAACAATTGGAACAATCGGGCGAACAACACCGGGAACTACCCCCCTCCAAACAACAACGACTGGAGAAACCAGACTTCGAGCAGCAGCAACAGCAACAACAATGGCAACAGGAACTTCTATCAGAACGCTTCCTTTCCCAATCAAGGCAACCAAGCAGCTCCATCTAATCCCTCAAAGCCAAATGCGCCTACCGAAGTGAACAACTTCACTCACGAGCAGGGCAAGATGAATCAGATGATGTGGGAGCAGATGCAGAGCATGACCACTCAAATGGCTGCCCAAAGCAAGTTGCTGGAGCAGCTGAGCCAGATGGTCACCTCAAGCCACTCTCAACCTGGGAAGCTTCCATCTCAACCAGAACCCAATCCAAGAGGAGAGGCTAAGGCGATCACTCTGAGAAGTGGGACCCAGTACGACGAGCCACCAATGCCAAGTGAGACCACGGCTGATCCGATCCTTGACGCGACACCTGACGCGATCCTGACCCCTGTGTCAATTCCATTGAAGGAGGTTAATCCAGAACGAGCTGAGGTCATCCAACCTCAAGCGAGTGCAGACTGCACCACCTCGGCAAGACCTGTACAACCTCCACCAGAAGCGTCAGGAAGCCAGAGAAAGAAAGGTGCCGAGAAACCACCTCCATACCGGCCACCTGTTCCATTCCCCCAGAGATTAGCTGAGGCGAGACTGAACGAGCAATTCGCTAACTTCGCAAATGTCATCAAGCAGCTGCACATCACCATCCCTTTTACCGACGCTCTGACCCAAATGCCCACCTATGCCAAGTTTCTGAAGGACATCCTTTCCAACAAGAGAAGCTTAGAGGGGCACGCGACAGTCAAGCTGACGGAGCAGTGCAGCGCAATTCTGAAGAGCGAGCTACCCCTCAAATTGGACGATCCTGGAAAGTTTTCCATTCCATGCACCATTGGGAAGGCCACAATCAAGAAAGCCCTGTGTGATCTAGGAGCGAGCGTGAGTCTCATGCCACGCACCATCTATGATCGCATAGGAGTGGGGGAGCTCAAGCCCACAAGGATGACGCTGCAGTTGGCGGATTCTTCAGTCCGACTTCCACTTGGTGTGGTGGAGGATTTGCCAGTTCAAGTCGGGAAGTTCTTCGTGCCCGTCGATTTCGTCGTCATGGAGATGGAGGAAGATAAGGAAGTCCCAATCATCCTGGGGCGACCTTTTCTGAGCACAGCTGGCGCGCTAATTGACGTGAAGCAAGGCACCCTGACTTTGAATTTTGGAGGGGAGAAGGTGAAGTTCCAAATCGATCGCGCCATGAAATATCCGTCACGTTCTGAGACATACTTCCGGGTTGACGGGATAGAAGATTGCTTGGCTGATCTAGCCGAGGACTACTTTCTTGAACAAGTCAACAACTCGCTGCGCCACGACGCTGAATTCCTCTCTCAATTGCTAAGCGAGGCGAGCGAGTCAATCTGTGTAGCAGATGCGATTCCTGAGGATCTGGAGGATCTCCGATGCGAGTCGGATGGATCACACGAGGACCGTACATCACACTCTGAGACGAGGAGCAGAGCGGAGCTTGCCAAGGCCGACATCTCGACGACACACGAGTCAGATCACCCAGATGCGACTCGTGTCAATGTTCAGCTTGAGCGTCCGACTCCCGAACTCAAACCTCTTCCAACCAATCTCCGATACGAGTTCCTCGATCCAGAAAAATCATGTCCTGTGATCGTGAATGCGAGTCTAAACCCCGATCAAACCGCCAAACTTCTGGAGAAGCTGAGATTTCACAAGGGTGCGATCGGGTACTCGATCAAGGACTTGAAAGGGATCAACCCAGCCATCTGCTCACACCGGATTCTTCTCGAGGATGATCACAAGCCGTCTGTGGAGCACCAGCGGCGACTCAACCCCAACCTGAAAGAGGTGGTGAAAAAGGAAATTCTCAAACTCCTGGATGCAGGCATCATCTATCCCATCTCTGACAGCAAGTGGGTGAGTCCAGTTCACGTGGTGCCCAAGAAGGGAGGCACGACAGTGGTGAGAAATGACAAGAACGAGCTGGTCCAGACTCGTGTGGTATCTGGGTACCGCATGTGTATTGACTACAGGAAACTCAACGCTGCCACGCGTAAGGATCACTTCCCATTGCCGTTTGTCGACCAACTCCTTGAAAGACTGGCGAATCATTCTCATTTCTGCTACCTTGACGGGTATTCAGGATTCTTTCAGATCCCCATTCACCCGAACGACCAAGACAAGACCACTTTCACATGCCCCTACGGTACATTCGCATACCGTAGGATGCCATTCGGTCTGTGCAATGCACCAGCCACCTTCCAAAGAGCCATGATGGCTATCTTCTCGGATTTCATCGAGAAAGAGGTTGAGGTCTTCATGGACGACTTCTCTGTCTATGGAGCCAACTTTGACTCATGTCTAGCCAACCTCTGCAAAATCCTGGAGAAGTGTGAAGAGGTCAACCTGATCCTGAACTGGGAGAAGTGTCACTTCATGGTCCAGGAGGGAGTTGTCTTTGGACATGTAGTGACCTCCAAAGGAATTGAGGTTGACAAAGCCAAGGTGGAGGTGATTGAGAAGCTGGAGATCCCAACAAATGTCAAAGCTGTGCGAAGCTTTCTGGGACACGCTGGCTTCTACCGCCGTTTCATCAAGGACTTCTCAAAAATCGCGAAACCGTTGACCAACCTGCTCATTAAGGATTCTGATTTCATCTTCTCGCAGGAGTGTGTCGACTCGTTTTGTCGATTGAAAGAAGCCCTTGTCTCAGCACCCATCCTGCAGCCTCCAGACTGGACCTTGCCATTTGAATTGATGTGCGACGCGAGTGATTACGCAGTGGGAGCCGTTCTAGGGCAGCGGAAGGAGAACAAGCCATGTGCTATCTACTACGCTAGCAAGGTGCTAGACCCTGCCCAAATGAACTACACAACAACCGAAAAGGAGCTTTTGGCTGTTGTGTTCGCTCTCGATAAGTTTAGATCCTATCTGGTTGGTTCCAAGATAGTGATCTATACTGACCACGCCGCACTCAAGTATCTGTTGAGCAAGCAGGATGCCAAGCCTCGCCTGATTAGGTGGATCCTCCTCCTGCAAGAGTTTGACATTGAAATCAGGGACAAGAAAGGAGTAGAAAACACCGTGGCTGACCATCTGTCCCGGCTTCGCTGGGAAGATGAGGGCTCTAGTAGCCTGCCAATCGATGACTCATTCCCTGATGACCAATTCCATTCGATTTCTGCCATGGAGGAGATCAACTCGGTCGGTACACCGATGCACGCGACTCATGCTGTGCACGATCGGACATCCCATGCAACTGACCGAGTGAACACCAAGTCAGTGCCCTGGTATGCAGACATTGCGAACTTTCTCGCTTCAGGAGTGCTTCCTCCTACCATGTAATACCAGCAGAAGAAGAAGCTTCGATCGGACGCCAAGTTCTATTTCTGGGACGACCCCTACCTCTTCAAGACTGGCGTTGATGTGCCATACGACGAGACGCGCTCCATTCTCGAGCACTGCCACTCCTCAGCCTACGGAGGACACACTTCATCTTCCAAGACTGCTTCAAAGGTCCTGCAATCCGGCTTCTTCTGGCCTTCACTCTTCAGAGATGCTAGGACCTTCGTCGCAGCTTGTGACAAGTGTCAGCGCACCGGGAACATCTTCAAGAGGAATGACATGCCTCTCCACTCTTTTCTAGAGGTAGACATCTTTGATGTCTGGGGCATTGATTTCATGGGACCGTTTCCACCCTCTTGTGGGAACGAGTACATCCTGGTGGCAGTTGACTACGTCTCCAAGTGGGTGGAGGCAGTAGCTTGCAAGAATGCGGACTCCAATGCAGTGAAAAGACTGTTCACTGACATCATCTTCCCTCGCTTTGGAGTTCCGAGAGCCGTCATCAGTGATGGTGGCAAGCACTTCATCAACCGCCAGTTCGACAATCTCCTGAGTCGCCATGGAGTTACTCACAAGGTGACCACATCCTACCATCCTCAAGCCAACGGTCAAGCCGAAATTTCCAACAGAGAGATCAAGTCTATCCTGGAGAAAACCGTGGCTAGAACGAGAAAGGATTGGTCGCTCAAGCTGAGTGACGCACTGTGGACCTACCGTACACCCTTCAAAACTCCGATTGGGATGAGCCCTTTCAAATTGGTGTACGGAAAGTCCTGCCACTTGCCCGTGGAGATTGAGCACAAGGCATACTGGGCCACACGGGCCATCAACATGGACTTGCTCTCAGCTGGAGAGAAACGCATCCTTGACTTGCATGAGTTAGAGGAGATGCGTCTCAATGCCTACGAGAACGCGATAATTTACAAGGAAAGGACCAAACAGGTTCACGACAAGCGCATCATGCCTCGTGAGTTCCATGAGGGAGACCTGGTCCTTTTGTTCAATTCTCGACTTAGGCTCTTTCCAGGGAAGCTGAAGTTCAGGTGGTCCGGTCCATTCCGGGTAAGGGCGGTGTTTCCATTTGGCGCAGTGGAGTTGGAAAACAAAGAGGGGCACACTTTCAAAGTCAATGGTCAGCGTCTCAAGCATTACATTGCTGATCATCCCCGAGAAATGCGAGTGAACTTGGATCTCTCCGATCCATCTCCAACCGAAGCCTGACAAGAGAAGGTCGAGCTCGAGACCTAAAACGAGCGCTCCTTGGGAGGCAGCCCAAGCCATTTTTACCTGTTTTTTTTGCATCTTAGGGACAGATAGACATGCATTCATCCTACTGCATTGCATCACGAGCGGCTTGAGAAGTTCAAGGAGAGAGACACAAAAAAATTCGACTTGGTACGGCTAGGCCACACCACATTGGTACGGCCAGGCCGTACCTAGGTCAGTGACTTGAAGGGTCGGTACGGTCCGTACCACTTGGTACGGCCAGGCCGTACCTAGGTTGGTGACTCTAGGGGTCGGTACGGCCCGTACCACTTGGTACGGCCAGGCCGTACCTAGGTCGGACGCGAACGGGTTCCTTACCTGCCGTTTCTTTTTCCATTTAACCCCCCCGCACCCCCCGCACCCCGCACCCCGCACCCCCCGCACCCCGCACCCCGCACCCCGCACCCCTTCCCCGCACCCCTTCCCCTTCCCTTACCCCGTACCCGTCTCCCTCTCCACTTTCTCTCCCTCTCCTCTCCATCTTCTCTCCCTCTCCACTCTCTTTTCTCTTCCTCTCTTTTCCCTCTAATTTCTTCTGCCCTAACCCGAGCCCAAGGACCCCAACCACGCACCGACCGGAGCACCTGCGCACCACCAGCGCAAGGACTCTCGAACCGCCGGATCTTCTCTTCACCCTGGTCGGCCACCGTTCTTCTCTGCGCCCGGCCAAGCCGTACCTCTCCAGCCCAGGTCCGACCAGGCCGTACCAATCAGAGATGGCTGGCGACTCTTCTGCTGCTGCCCCCACGTCTTCCCATCACTCCCACCGGAGTTCGTCTCAGAGTGGCTCTAGTGCATCTCGCCACTCCAGCCAGCGTGGTTCCTCTCAGGACGCCGTCCGGCCCCTCTACTATGAGGGTGAGACCACGTCGAGTCGGTCTCCGTCTGGTTACCGGAGCCCACAGGGGAGCCCCTCCTACCACCCCTCTCGTGAACCGGACCAGGGCTCTGACGAGGCCTCTGACCAGGTCTCCGCGCAGGCCTCCGTGCATGGCTCTGACCACGGCTCCGACCCTGGCTCTGACCATGGTTCCAACCCCGCCTCTGACCAGGTCTCCGAGCATGCCTCCCTCCATGGCTCCGACCACGGTTCCGACCCCGCTTCTGACTCCTTCGGCACCGATGATGCCCTCTCTGATGCCACCCAGCGTGCCGATGCATACACCGAGGAATACTTCTTCATGCCGACCCGTCGGCAGTTCAAGTACTTCGACACCCTGCGGACGAAAAAGATCATCAACACGAGGATTGTTGATTTCTCCGCTCTCTGGACGCTAGGCCTTGAGGCTGAGTTCCTCCGCCTCACTACCCGGATCGGGATCACGCCTGCCTTCTGGATGATCGCCCAGAGGGGGTACAGGACGCTCACCATCGAGTTTCTCTCTTCTCTGGAGCTCAAGTACACGCGGCGGAATAACCCGTACATCAAATTCCGCATGCACCAGGAGACCTACCGTGTGCTGCTCTCTGACTTGAGGGAGTGGTTTGGCTTTGCGCCGGACCCGACCACCGACACCCTCTCTTTCTCTGTGGGCTTGGAGCGCGACAGTTTCTGGGAGTTGATCTCTGGCAGCCGCGTCGGGTCAGCTTTCAACAAAGACTTCAAGCAGCTCAATGTCCCTCACCCAGTCATCCGATGCCTGCTGCGTATCCTCGGTTGCACCATCTTTGCACGTGGCGAGACATTCGCCCGTGCTAATGTTGAGGATATGCAGCTGGTGGATCATATGCTGCGCCCCGACAGCACTCTCGAGCGGCCCGACCTGATGCTCGCCATGATCCACCACTGGCTCGACATCCAGCGGCAGCCCAAGGTCGGTGGCGTTATCTCCATTTCCGCCTATGTCACTCTGATCGCCGAGCGCTTACATCTCCAGATTTTTGGCGACGACGAGTGCAGGAGCGCCCGCCATCTCTCTCTCTCAGTTCATCGCCTACAAGTTCATCGAGTCGACTGCCGGACGCGCTGGGCGAGGTGCTTGGGCATGGCGCATGCCTGACATGCGGACCAGCTATGTCATGCCTTTCCCGGTCACTCTCTCCTTCGATGACCGGAGCACTTGGTTTTTCCGCCGTCCGCCCCGCGTGCAGCCTGCCCCTGAGGCCCCACCTTCTCCACCACCACCACCACAGGGCGATGAGGAGATGATTGATGCCACCACCTCTCCAGTCCAGGCTCAGGATGAGCCGATGCATCCTCCCTCTCCTTTTCAGACGCATCCTCTTTCTCCTCCTCTGGTGCACCCATTCCCCGGCCAGGTACCCCCCTTCTCCGAGCAGGTACATGTTTCACCCTTTGATGCAGGTACCTCATCATATGGAGCTGGCCCTCACCCGTACCAGACTGGCTCACCCACCTCCTTCTCCTCCTACGATGGACCCGTGTATCCCCCTCCCGTCGCTGAGCCCACCATCCGGGATGTCTACCAGCTGATGTACGACATGCGTCAGGAGCAGGGTGTTGCCCTCTATGAGCAGGGTGTTGCACTCTATGAGCAGGGCGCCGCACTTCATGATCTCCAGGAGCGGGTGGCTGGCATAGAGGACGAGTTGCGCGACTGGCGCTGGTACGACCGCGCCGAGGACTGATCAGGTTCGCTCTCTTTTCCCCGAGCTTCTTTTATCTCTTTTATCTCATAGTCTTGAAGCATTGAGGACAATGCTCAGGCTAAGCTTGGGGGGATGACATTAGCATGTAGGTCATGTTTACTTTACCGTTATTTTTCTTGCATTTTTTTCGTATTTTCGTGCATTATTAGGTGAAAATTTGCGTGAACTGCTAGAATTGAGAATAACTTTGAAACAATTTGGTTGTGATTAGGATAGACCTGAATGACCTGGAACTAACCCATTATTGGTTAATGAACTGCTTAGGTTGAGATGTTTTTAATAATTGAAAAGATGAAACAAACTTAGAATTGAATCGAACGAAATTATTCGAAAAAACTGAACTGTGCCTTTAGGAATTGGGATTTTCAAATTAAGAAAGTTTGGAATATCCATTGGTATGAGTGAATACCAATGGATGTGTGTATTCATGGTATGAGCAAATGAAAAAAAAAATGATGAAAAGAGGAGCAATAAGCGAGTACTGGCAATAAGTCTGACTCAAAATGAGAATCAGGCGCCATTGAGCTCGCCTCCCAACCTAGAAAAATTAGAAATAAAGAGAGAATTTTGCTCGTACCAACACACTTCGTTCGCAGCTTTCTTACCCTTAAGCTTGATTCAAGCTTGGGGGAGGGAAAATGAAAAGAAAAATCACCTTGAATAAAAGCACTGACTCGGAAAAAGAATGAAATTGTTTCGATCAAACCTAAGTAATTAGTCTTTACATTGTTAGAAGCATCTCAAAATAAGAAGTTCAATTGACCAATAGGTGGAGTGAATCAAGGTTTATAAAGGGATGTTTGAATCACAATCGAATCGATTCTAGAAATTCTTGACTATAGCAGACTCATGTAGGTTTTCACATTTAGACTTGTATCCGCATTTAGATTTAGTTGTCCAGCACTTTTACCCGAGTTTGAAACTTTTTGCTTGAGGACAAGCAAAGGTTCAGCTTGGGGGAATTTGATACCTCGCATATTTAGTCTATTTTCGGCCTGTTTTGGTACCAGATTCGTGCCCTAATTCACCAGAATCATGTGCATTTCATCGATATATCCTTAGAATTTGGTACTGCTGAGTGTTTGTTTGTTTTCTGCAGGTTTGGAGCAAAACACACGAAGAAATGGCGATTTGGGATGATCTGGTACGGCCTGGCCTTACCAGGCTTGGTACGGGTCGTACCAGACTTGGCCAATTTCAGCTCATCACGCCTGGTACGGCCAGGCCGTACCACTTTGGTACGGGCTGTACCTAAAGGCGGCCTGACAGATTCAAATCTTGGCAGAGGCTATTTAAGGCGGGGAGCTCTCCAATTTCGATCATCTTTCATTCCAGAGACAATTGAGAGCACAGTAAGAGAGAGAAAGAGAGCTGAGGAGCTAGGAGCAAGAAGGAAGGAAGAGGAAAGAGGCGAAGCTCGACGGATCAAGCCTCTTCCACTCGATCCCTTCGATCCATGGCTTTCTTTACCTCTTTTATTGTATTTTTAGATCAGATCATGTGCTGTGAGTAGTTGTTTTAGTTTCTAGGGTTTTGAGATGAATTCTTGATTTGCTTTGACTTTCTTTGACTCGTACTTTGTATGAACTCTTTTGATTGATTGATTGTGATTTCTTTGCTATCTCTTGCTTTGCTTGCTGTGATTGTGTATGATGAACCTCTAGGTCTAGATCAAACCTATCAAGGTCATGTGATCATCTCAATCTCTCAACCAAATCAATTGCTTAGGGTAGACTTGTTCGAATTGAAGCCGAGAGGTTGAATTCCCCTCTAATCGACAGATTAGAGAGTACCTTAGGTCTCCAATCAATCAGCTAGGGTAGATCTGTACCAATACATGAAAATTGAGGTGTAGAAACCCTAAAAGGCAATCAATTGCATTCCAACCTAGATCTTGATCCAACACACGAGAGTTGAGGCTTAGGAACCTTAGGTATGGTCAATTGAACCTTTCTAAAGAGTTTAGCACAAGGTACCAGCAAGAAATGCATCAACTCGAACTGGTAAGCTCTGTTCTGGGAAGCCAGTACGGGTCTTACCAGGGTGGTGCGGCCTTGCCTTACCAAGGCTGGTACGGCCTAGCCTTACCAACTTGGTACGGCCTAGCCTTACCAACTTGGTACGGGCCGTACCACTAGAGGCAGATCACAGATGAAGTCTGAAACCCTGGAAACGCCTTTTATCCATAATCAAAACACAGTTTACATTTCTTCTAGCACTTTATTACATTTGTTTGCATTATTCGATTTGTTTGAATTGATCCTTTAGGAACTTAAATACCAAACCCAATCTTTCTCACTTCTAGTTTTTAATTGAGTTTAGTGAATTCTAACCTAGTAATTGCCCGTCCCTGTGGATCGACACCCGATTATACTACTCGATAGGGGTTGTACACTTGCAATCCTTACTCGTGAAGTGTAAGCGCGGTTTTAAAAGGTACGCCCTCAAGCGTACCGAAACTTGCGTTGCGCTTTCGTGCGAACAGTGACCATTGTTACAATCACAACAGGGACACGACATCAGTGCACTCCCCTTATTCGCCATATCTTCCATAGCAACTCTGATAAATTCCTCGACACCTGTCGTATATTCATCCGACAGACGTGATGCTTCGTACATCCAACTGCGGTCCATCTGCAATTATAATAAAACACAATTAATTAAGAACAAGGTTGGTGTACTAAATTCTGTTCACAATATGGCTTACATTGGGCCGGTTACCATCCTATCCCACTCTTTGAATACTTTGTCTCAGTAGTGACCACGTGTTAGTCGTGTTTTAGTATCTAAGAAAATTTCGGCAGCATTTCCTTATTAGTTCCCCGAATAGTCGGGGAACTAATAAGGAAATGCTGCCGAAATTTTCTTAGATACTAAAACACGACTAACACGTGGTCACCTCCTAATTGAGACAAAGTATTCAAAGAGCAGTCCCAAATCGGGGACTATTCAAAATTAATCCCTAATGGATTAATTTTGAACGGGTATCATGACCTAAAGGCATTAACCATGCGGTTGTGGCTCATAAAACAATACTCTAGGCACATACATAATACAAATACACATTTACGTACTCTAGCTATCTATACTCTTATAAAAAAAACACATTCATGCACAAAACTAATTAAACATGAGTTTTAGGTTGTACTTACAACTTTTTTTTGGATGTCGGATCGAGTGAGATGAAGATCGATGCACCAAATCTCTCAATAATAGCCGATCTACAAATTAAACCATCGATCGGAACCTAATTAAGAGATGTATATATATATCATGCTATTCTAAAACTTGAAATAAAAAACAAACTGAATAATAGCTCATATATAGCATAAATTAGCTCATATATAATATATGTAGCTCATATATAGCATATATGCATATAATATCTGCATATTCATCATATATTTAACATATATATATATATATATAGCATATATATGTAAATCTCCACATATAAAGAAAAACTTGAAATTAGATGGTATTCAAATTTAAAAACGTGCAGTGTGTAATCAACAAGAGAGCTGAATCAAGACCTATATTTAGATTTTGAGCCGGGATCATAGTCACTTCTTGCATGTAAAGGATTTAGGGTTTTGAGCCAAATCGGACCCAATAAGCTCCATTAAAAGCAAACTTGATAAAAGAGATGACCAATTAACTAATGTACCTGATCAGAAAAGAGAGCTGAGCTAGATAGCTGCTATGATAATTAATGGAGGCGAGGACTGAGGAAGAAAGAAAGGTTCTGTCAAGAATCAGACTTTAATTAAACTTATTATGCACTATTAGGATCGGTTGTTTGTTAAAAACCGAGCCTGATAGTTTCTGGATCGGTTTATAATAAAAAACCGATCTTAATGCATAAAAATCTGGATCAAACTGGATCGGTTTATGATGAGAACCGATACTGATACTATCAGGATCGATTTTCATCAACAACCGATTCTAATAGTTTTTTTACTCATTTTTTTTATATCAAACAATCAGAATCGGTTCACAATTATAGAACCGATTCTAATAGTTTTTTTACTCATTTTTTTATATCAAACAATCAGAATCGGTTCTCAATTATAGAACCGATCCTGATAACTATTTGAATCAGTTTCTATTTAGAACCGATTTTAATAGTTTTTTTACTCATTTTTTTATATCAAACAATCAGAATCGGTTGTCAAGCTTATAACCGATCCTGATACTATCTGACATACTTCACTTGCTCTCTCTCTCTCTCTGTCCACACTCTAAACGATGCAATTGAGAAATTATTCTCGGACGACATGGAAGGCGAAGGCGAAATGACCAAGCGGAGAAAGTAAGGACTTTGAATCCTTCGTCTTCTCAGAGTAAAATCAAGGAAGGACTTTGAATCCTCCGTCTTAGAATAAAATCAAGGGACGAAAGACTTTAAGTCCTACATCTCCTCAAAACGAGACTGGAGAAGTAAATGAGATAGCCACAATCCATACCGACTTCCTGGAGAGCTCAATTTGTTTCAAACTCATGTACTCTCCATTAATCAAGTAATTTATTTTTCACTGTTATTCTCTGGACGTACTACTTCAATTGCAGCAGTAACGGCATGAATCCACATCGAATTTTTTCGCCATTGCAACCATTCAGAGTGTGGGGAGAGAGAGAGCAAGTGAAATATGTGATATTGGCCAATTTTGCATTTAATGTGTATAACTCATATGTTTTTTCTATGGAATGAAAAAAAAAAAATTCTTTCTAGTTTCTTAAAAAATATACATCTACTACATTCCTTGTGTAAATCATTTATTAGGATCGGTTATTAGTAAAAACCGATCCTGAAACTATCAGGATCGGTTCAAACAAACAACCGATCCTAATTTTTGAACTATCAGGATCGGTTGTAAGTTAGAACCGATCCTGATAGTTTCAGGATCAGTTTTATTTAAACAACCGATCCTAATTTCTGACTTATTAGGATCGGTTGAGTATAAAAACCGATTCTGATATTATCAGGATCGGTTTTTACTAATAACCGATCCTAATAGGTATGAAATTAGGATCGGTTCACCTAACAACCCGATCTGATAAGTTTTTAAGATCGGTTTTGTCAAGAAAACGGATCCAGATACTTATTAGGATCGGTTGTTTATTATAGCCGATCCAGATAGGCCGATCCCGATTCCTGTTTTTCCACTAGTGGTTAGATGTTCAATCTATATTAAAATGTGCTTGGAGACCAAATATTACATTTTTTGGAATTTTTTTACTATTTATTAAGCCGGTTTGAAAACCGCTGTTTTCTAATGGTGCAGAATTTTAATAAAAATAGTGGTTTTCAAACCGGCTTAATAAATAGTAAAAAAATTTCAAAAAATGTAAAATTTGGTCTACAAGCACATTTTAATATAGATTGAACATCTAACGGTTTGGAAATGTCGTTTGAAGTCGGATTGTAAGGTTTTTGAGTTAAGCTCACGGAGAGCTTGGTGAGCTTAAGAGTACCTTAGTTCTACTCTATCTATATATATATATATATATATATATATATATATATAGAGTATGGCTAACGCGCTTCCTCTAGCATTTCGGCCGAGGTGCTTCCGGGGGCATATCTTGCAATTTGATGTTCAAACAACAAATTCAAACCGTTAGATGTTCAATCTATATTAAAATCTACTTGGAGACCAAATTTTATATTTTTTGGAATTTTTTTACTATTTATTAAGCCACTTTGAAAATCGCTGTTTTTATTAAATTTCTGAAGCATTGAAAACAGCGGTTTTCAAAGTGGCTTAATAAATAGTAAAAAAATTCCAAAAAATGTAAAATTTGGTCTCCAAGTAGATTTTAATATAGATTGAACATCTAACGGTTTGAATTTGTTGTTTGAACATCAAATTGCAAGATATGCCCCCGGAAGCACCTCGGCCGAAATGCTAGAGGAAGCGCGTTAGCCGTACTCTATATATATATATATATATATATATATATATATATATATATATTCCTACCTGAGAGGAAGCTCGCAAAATGTACTCGGAACTACATAAATCTATTAATTAATCGTTTAATTATCCAATTAATTATGTAACTACTTATGTATTTTTGGATGCATGAAAATCACTAAATTAAAATAATTATGGAATTTTCATTTGATGATTCAACACACATTTCTCTCTTTTCAAAATAGCGTTGGAGTAACAATATTTCAATAACTAACCTTTTTTTTTTATATAGGAACAAGTTAGCAATTTTTAAGTTTACATTGTAAATCACACAAATAAAATAATATTTAAATTACACAAAAGTAACATTTTTTTACACTATTTGAAAAAATAGTGCCAAAATAGTGCTACTGAGAATAATGTAGATGTTGTTTGGATTGTATACTTAAAATAGTGGCATAGAGAATGAATAAAATAACACTATCTTTTTTAGATATATTCAATTATTAATTCATTATAATATTAATTAAAATTATAAATTAAAATTATTTAGGTGTGTTCTTTATTTTTAGTATAGCACATGAATAAAATTTAAAATGATTTAAACTTATTTGTCTTTATGGAAAACTTAAAAAAATATAGTAAAGTTTTAATAATTTATAATAGACTATCATTTTAAATTAATTTAAATTACATATATATCATATATAAAAAATTGAATGTACACTAACATCATTATTTAATATTTATTGGCAAATTCGTGCCATCAGTTTTGTTGTTATGAACTAAATTTATTAACCGAACGCTCCCATTAATTGGACCTTTCCTTGGAAATTTTTTTTTTTTTTTTTTTTAGTTTTGTTTATGGCTCTTATTGCATTAGTCTTTGTAACATGTTCTTTAAAGAAATGAATAGCTGTTTGAACTAATTGATCTTGGACATTTCTTGAAGAAACTTATTTCCATATATGTCTTTTTTTTTTTTTACTTTTAATTTAATTACCGCATTACACTATTACTAAAACGTTAATCATATACCACATATTATGTGCTTTTCTTGTAACAAGATTTCTGAGTCTTGATTTGAGAATTTTAAAAAAATTACAAGGGCTGATCTACTGTACGCATTGAAAATGTGTGTTTAGTCAACTCTATCATTATATTTTTTTAATCATGTATAGTAAATTTAATTATATTTTACTTTTTGAAAGTTTTTATATAGTTCAATTTCTCTCATTTTTTTTAGAATAGTGGGAGAACCCACCTTTTTTTATTAATAAGAAAACCTCTTACATTGTTTGTACCACTGGTACCACTACTCTGGTACCAATACTTACTGAAATTGAAAAGCAACTACAACTACTAAATACTAATACCAGCAACCTACAAACATAGAAATGAAGATCCTATTACATGATTCAAGAACCAAGCAAGACAACAACTACAGAAATTAGATAATATGACAAACTAGCACAATTCAGCTCATCTTAATTATAAAATGTTAAATATGTATTTGTAACCTTATAGTTAGAGTCATCTTTGTACATGGCTGTGGAGATTTTGAGTTCAAATCACACTCCCACACATTATGCATTTATATTTCAGCTCCCCAATAAAAATTTTCTATTTTCACCTCTCAGAATAGAGTATAAAACATTTTCCAATTAGCAAGTCTATGAGAATAAGTGGTACATGGTGCCACTCATTGCAGTGTATTAAATGGTTACTGGCCTTTTATAATTAATCATGGACTTATTTACCCACATAACTTGCTCAATTCATTTAGGGCCTGTTCGGTAACATGGAAATTTTGTGGGAATGAGAATTTTTAATATGGGAATGGGAATTTCAATTTGTCAAAACCAAAGTTATTTAACCCATGGGAAATTTTAGAATATAGGTGTTCGGTAAATGCATGGGAAATTTGTTAGGATGTTAATTTCTTTTTCTTTTTATAGAAGATGTAATACTACAATTAAACTATATTAAGTGTATTAATACTAATCACTGATTATGATTAATATAATTATATATATCAGATTCTAAAACAAATTAAATGAGTGAATTGACTATACAATGCAAAGTGATATCAGGGTGAATTGTGCTTGTTTAATTAAGTGTTGCTAGTTTAATTATGCTTGTTTAATAATTTCTTATATTATTAAATTGTGCTTGTTTAATTAATTTTAGCTTTTGTATTATTAAATTGTGTTTGTGTAATTGAGTGCTTGATTGTGCAAGTTAATTTTAGTTAAATTAATTAAACGAGCATTGATGAGTAATCCTTCTTTTAATTAATTAAAGAAGTTAACTATATCTTTTAATTAATGAGCAAAATATACTCTATCTCAATTTTAAACAAATTATTGCAAGTAAAATATAAACATCACATATCGATTTCATATAAATATTATATAGATATCACATAGCATATGTATATCACATAGATATAATAATTATTGCAAGTAAAATATTAAACTAAACATTTGGAGAACTAAAAATATAGAACTTTGTGAGCTCCAGTTTTTGGGAAAAAAAACAGAAGTTGGAGGTGGTGGTTATTTTCCCACAAGCAACAACATAACAAATAGGAAAAGGGCCCTTGGGATTTTGAGAATAGGTATTTTAACCATGCTCCCGAACAGTACATTGGTAATGCTACCTATAAAGTTACTTTTCCTGAGAAATCCCAAGGGAAATGTGGTTGCCGAACAGGCCCTTATTGGCGAAAGAGGCCATGTGATTGCCATCTCCTACTTGTTTTGTTTCTCATTAGTTTACGTTTTTTTACACAATTAGTTTTAAATTCATAATATCATATTTACCCTTCAAAACTTAAAAAATCTCACAAATGTATTCATTTTATTGCATTTTCTATTAAAACTTATTTTTAATTTGTTAAGTACCCATTATAACCTTCATTAATAAGTAAAAACTAATAACGTGTTTTAGAAAAATGTCTATATTCTAATTGATCAGTTTCCAAGAAAACAGGAATAATTTATCTACATTTGATGCTTACACAAGTATATACTTAAATATTACTGTGTAAACGGCAGAAGTAAAATAACTGTTTTGTCCTCGGAAACCTTTCAATTAAAAACTTAATATTTTTCTAAACATACTACATAGTTTTAATTTTTTTCAATAAAAAGTAAAATGGGTACTTCATAAATTTAAAATGAGTTTTAATAGAAAAGATATTAAAAATGAGAAAATTTGTTAGTTTTTGAAATTTAGAAGAGTAAATATGATATAATGAATTTTTGAGAAGCAAATACGTAATTTCCAAGTTTTTTTGAAAGATATACATGAAATTCCACCTTAAACAAATACTTCTTGAAAAAGAAATGCTGTATAACTATGGGGAGAGTGGCTAAGCTCAAAACGTTTGCACCAAGCCCTTGGTGCAAACGTTTTGGTTCTCCTATCTGCAAAGTCCAAACGGTCGATCCAAACCGTTAGATATTTAATCCATATTAAAATGTGCTTGGAGACCAAATTTCACATTTTTTGGAATTTTTTTGCTATTTATTAAGCCACTTTGAAAGTTGCTGATTCGGGTGAACAGTAAAAACAGTGCAATAAAATTCTGGACCGTGTGATCAGCAACTTTCAAAGTGGCTTAATAAATAGTAAAAAAATTCCAAATAATGTAAAATTTGGTCTCCATGCACATTTCAATATAGAGAACAACTTGAACAGTTCGGATTGACCGTTTGGACTTCGAAATTCCGAAAACAAATCGTTTGCACCAAACCCTTGGTGCAAACGTTTGTAGCTTAGCCACTCACTAACTATGGGATACCGACAAAGTTTCCAAATCATTTATATCAACGAGGCTTATTGATCAGTGTACTTGCACGTTGCACGTGTCGGGTGGCACGGTATCTAAACGCATTTGTTATACTTGTAATCCTGACTTCTTCTCATTGTTGCTTCCTACCGGGAACGGATATTGTTATATTATTTCTCCCGAGACTTTTGGGGTCATGAAGAGTTAAATAAAATGACATGCAATACTAACTCTCCGTTTAGTCTAAAATGTTATGAACGGTTCAGATTACACTCATTGCAGTGTATTAAATGGTTACTGGGCACTGGCTTTTTTATAATTAATCATGGACCAGTTACCCACATAACTTGCTCAATTCATTTGTTGGAGAAAGAGACCACGTGATTTGTTCCATGCAATACTAACTCTCATTGTTTGGCTCAAGGGAATGGGCACGGGAATGGGTAAAATAGAACTTAATTTTTGCTGTTCACGTGGGAAAAAAAATTTAGCTCTGAGTGAATTTTTTTTTCCCACGTGAACAGTAATTTTTACTGTTCTCCATGACCAGTTTTGATTCCTTCTTTGATTTCTAACACTAAAAGGAAGGTAATATAGTAATAAAATAAAAAACCCACGGGTACCGAAATGGCAATTCGGTCCCCTGCTCATTTAGATTTTATGTGGCGGCTCTGCGGAAAAGCTGTGAAATTATGAGGCACCGAAATACCAATTCGGTCTCGGGAAAAAAAAGATGCGGACCGAATTGACATCTTGGTTCTTATGATTTTTGTAAAAACCAAAGTAATCATATTGGTTTGCTAAATTTTTTTTTTAATTATGGTTTTAAAAAAAAATTCTGATTGTTCTCCACTCTCCAGTAAACAACTCAACCCCTCAAAATTTTAACTTCCCATTATATGTCCGATGTAATCCAAAGGTCAATCATAGGCACATGGAAACTAACAATGTTTTATGGACTGGAGAGTATAGTGAAATGTTTTCGGTCTAGGGGTGTCAATGGGTACGATACGGGTAGGGTGGAACCATTTTCATATCCATACCCACTAATAATTGATCTACCCATACCCTACCCATACCCGTTAAGAATTTGTCTTACCCTACCCTACCCATACCCGTTATGATTAACGGGTAACGAAACGGTAGTGGGCGAATAACGAAAATACTAATATAATGGTTTTACTATTTTTACAAATAAACCATCTAAATTCATCACGTCATACATACGCCATCACAATTATTAATATAAAAATGAAAATACAAATATACAATCAATTCTAACTAATAGTTTTTTATAAAGCAAAAATAAATAAAAATCACAAATATCTCTTCTAACAAATTAAATTCCTTAACTAAATAACAAAACATTAAAATAAAAAAGTAATATGTTTAGCATAATATTCTTCTTATAACAAAATGCATACATTTTCTCCTGCATTGATACAGCAATATGAAAAACAGGGAAATAAATAAATTGAATATAATATTGATATATCTATATATAATTTATTTCATATAATTACCCGTTACCCAACGGGTACGAAATAATCTTTATCCGTACCCATACCCGTTTATGTAATGAAATTTTTTTTTTACCCATACCCATACCCAATAAGCTAACGAAAAAAAAACCTTACCCATACCCGTCTTATCAAATACGATACGGGTAGGATAAACGGGTAAACGGGTGTCATTGACACCCCTATTTCGGTCCCTTGGAAAAAGAAACGGCTCTTAAAAGTCTCCTGGTCGTCGCCAGGTCATCAATTAATTGACCTGACCTTATTACATGATGCTCTCGATACGTAAACTCATATTTAGACCGTCAGATTCTTGCAAAAAAAACCAAAAAAAAATTCTGGGCCCTCACTCCAGTATTTGGGGTCGCACTAGTAGGCCTAAGTAAATTTCAAAAAACTCAGATTTTAGAGTGTTTTGGTTTATTTATTTTGAAAAAATGATATAAATAATTTTTTTGGCAAAAGTAACACATGTTTTACACTATTTGAATTAGTACTATTCTTATATTTTGTCACACACAAATCAAAATAGCATGACTCTAGCAATATTCATTTGTAATTTTGAAAAAATAGTGCCAAAATAGTGCTACTGAGAATAATGTAGATGTTGTTTGGATTGTATACTTAAAATAGTGGCATAGAGAATGAATAAAATAACACTATCTTTTTTAGATATATTCAATTATTAATTCATTATAATATTAATTAAAATTATAAATTAAAATTATTTAGGTGTGTTCTTTATTTTTAGTATAGCACATGAATAAAATTTAAAATGATTTAAACTTATTTGTCTTTATGGAAAACTTAAAAAAATATAGTAAAGTTTTAATAATTTATAATAGACTATCATTTTAAATTAATTTAAATTACATATATATCATATATAAAAAATTGAATGTACACTAACATCATTATTTAATATTTATTGGCAAATTCGTGCCATCAGTTTTGTTGTTATGAACTAAATATATTAATCGAACGCTCCCATTAATTGGACCTTTCCTTGGAAAATTTCTTTTTTTTTTTAGTTTTGTTTATGGCTCTTATTGCATTAGTCTTTGTATAACATGTTCTTTAAAGAAATGAATAGCTGTTTGAACTAATTGATCTTGGACATTTCTTGAAGAAACTTATTTCCATATATGTCTTTTTTTTTTTTACTTTTAATTTAATTACCGCATTACACTATTACTAAAACGTTAATCATATGCCACATATTATGTGCTTTTCTTGTAACAAGATTTCTGAGTCTTGATTTGAGAAATTTAAAAAAATTACAAGGGCCGATCTACTGTACGCATTGAAAATGTGTGTTTAGTCAACTCTATAATTATATTTTTTTAATCATGTATAGTAAATTTAATTAATTTTACTTTTTGAAAGTTTTTATATAGTTCAGTTTCTCTCATTTTTTTTTAGAATAGTGGGAGAACCCACCTTTTTTTATTAATAAGAAAACCTCTTACATTGTTTGTACCACTGGTACCACTACTCTGGTACCAATACTTACTGAAATTGAAAAGCAACTACAACTACTAAATACTAATACCAGCAACCTACAAACATAGAAATGAAGATCCTATTACATGATTCAAGAACCAAGCAAGACAACAACTACAGAAATTAGATAATCTGACAAACTAGCACAATTCACCTCCTCTTATAAAATGTTAAATATGTGTTTGTAACCTTATAGTTAGAGTCATCTTTGTACATGGCTGTGGAGATTTTGAGTTCAAATCACACTCTCACACATTATGCATTTATATTTCAGCTCCCCAATAAAAATTTTCTATTTTCACCTCTCAGAATAGAGTATAAAACATTTTCCAATTAGCAAGGCTATGAGAATTAGTAGTACATGGCGCCACTCATTGCAGTGTATTAAATGGTTACTGGGCACTGGCTTTTTTATAATTAATCATGGACCAGTTACCCACATAACTTGCTCAATTCATTTGTTGGAGAAAGAGACCACGTGATTGCCATCTCCTACTTGTTTTGTTTCTCATTAGTTTCCGTTTTTTTACACAATTAGTTTTAAATTCATAATATCATATTTACCCTTCAAAACTTAAAAAATCTCACAAATGTATTCATTTTATTGCATTTTCTATTAAAACTTATTTTTAATTTGTTAAGTACCCATTATAACATTCATTAATAAGTAAAAACTAATAACGTGTTTTAGAAAAATGTCTATATTCTAATTGATCAGTTTCCAAGAAAACATGAATAATTTATCTACATTTGATGCTTACACAAGTATATACTTAAATATTACTGTGTAAACGTCAGAAGTAAAATAACTGTTTTGTCCTCGGAAACCTTTCAATTAAAAACTTAATATTTTTCTAAACATACTACATAGTTTTAATTTTTTTCAATAAAAAGTAAAATGGGTACTTCATAAATTTAAAATGAGTTTTAATAGAAAAGATATTAAAAAGGAGAAAATTTGTTAGTTTTTGAAGTTTAGAAGAGTAAATATGATATAATGAATTTTTGAGAAGCAAATACGTAATTTCCAATTTTTTTTGAAAGATATACATGAAATTCCACCTTAAACAAATACTTCTTGAAAAAGAAATGCTGTATAACTATGGGATACCGACAAAGTTTCCAAATCATTTATATCAACGAGGCTTATTGATCAGTGTACTTGCACGTTGCACGTGTCGGGTGGCACAGTATCTAAACGCATTTGTTATACTTGTAATCCTGACTTCTTCTCATTGTTGCTTCCTACCGGGAACGGATATTGTTATATTATTTCTCCCAAGACTTAATTTTGGGGTCATGAAGAGTTAAATAAAATGACATGCAATACTAACCCTCCGTTTAGATCTAAAATGTTATGAACGGTTCAGATTACACTCATTGCAGTGTATTAAATGGTTACTGGGCACTGGCTTTTTTATAATTAATCATGGACCAGTTATGTAACACCGTGAACTTTTAAAATTCAGATTTAATTAAAATGATAAGTGGTAAATCGAATAATATATATATACGTATATACGAATTTAGTGACGTGGATGGTGAACAATAATTATACGATAATTTGTGTTAAGAGAGAAGAGTAAAATGTGTAAGAATTCAATTATATCGAATATGGGACAAGTGTGAGGTTTTATTCACAAAATTGTAAATTTACAAGTGGGGCCCTTTTGTCATTTTCTCCTTTCTCCTTCTCTTTTCTTTCTTTCTTTTCCTGCCTTCCTTCTCCCTTTCTTTTCCTGGTTCCGCCAACGAGAGAAAGAACGAGAGAGTGAGAGAGAGTGAGAGAGAGACCCCCCGGTGACCATTTCGCCCAAAAATCGAGATTCCGAGAGAGGAGCTTGAATCTCGCATCCTCACCCGATTGGTTGGTAAATTCCCTCTCTATTTCTCTCTCATTTCGAGTTTTCGTATTTCTAGGGTTTCGGTGAAAACCCGTAGAATTGCACCAAATTGATTGTACTATGCCTTTGTTGTTTCTAAAGTGTTTATTTGTCGATTTCGTGTTCCAATTTGTAACCAAATTTCCGATTTATGGACTTCCCCGAAATCGATTTGAGTTTTGGTACCGTCCTCTTGAATTGAATCAAACCGGACCCGAATGGTGCCCTAATGACTAAGTTAATCGATAACCAAACCGAATTGTGACTATTTATGCCTTAAACCCTAGAATGAGTGAATACGTAAAGTTAAGGGTTTAATCCGCAAAAGTGTCTGAATTTGAGTGAATTGACCTGTGAATAGATCCGCACGAGCACGCGTAGTGGAATAGACGAGCTTATTGAGTCGCAAGATCGCGGACCCTCTACGTGCCCTACATAACCAGGTGCGGGGGTTCACGGGATCTGTTTTGGGATTTATTTCGTAGAACTAAATAACGGTGCATATAACTTATATATTGATGGCTTGATTGAATATACGTTGCATATCATCATGTTGAATCTCTGATTGAAAGCATTAGTTGTCGCATTTGCATGAATTGCATATTAATATAATTGAATTGTTATATCTATGATGATTCTCATGTTGGTATGGTTTATCGATTTCTGTTCTATCGTGTTGGATAAGTGAATGGAACCACAGTACTGAATTGAATTGAATGATTGAAGTGAACAGTGAATTGTAAAGTCTAATTAGCTACTAGACTTTACTCCAGGACCCTTATGCGCATCTGGTGAATGGCCCTAGTGAACCCAGTACCGGTTGGGTAAGGGATAAGTGTATTGTGATTGCAGGTAGTGAAACTGTGGTTCAGTGGTTCAGTGGTTTAAGTGGTTCAGTGAAAAGTTTATTTGTTCTCGTTTAACAAAGTGATATTCTGTTGCATAGTCGCGAGATATGCTAGTGATTATTCGAATTGATTTTGTGATGTGAATGTATAACTTGAAACCAGGTAAGAGAATTGTTAAGCCAGATGGGATAGATTGTTGATATCTATCGTTGTTAACCGGACTGTGCAAAGTTACTAGTTAAGCCCCAAGAATTCTGGAAATCCTTTGATTACTTTTGAATGAAATAATAGTTGGAATTCGTTTGAATCGGTGTGTGAGCATATGCATGTTATCTTGACTGATTGATTAACTGAATAATTAGATGCGGTAATTGTTTAGTTCTAGTAATGGGTTTCTTACAAATCCAGTAGCCCTATAAATTCCGCACTGAGAAAACGGATGACAAGTTTTCTCACCCCCATCCCCTCGGGGAAATATTTCTTCTTTTTGAATAAATGTGTGCAGGTAAACGCGAGTGAAAAAGGGCACTCGGGCGCGACAAGTGAGGCCTAAGCCGCATAGATAGGGTATGCCCTGTAGATTTAACCATCCCGGTATTTTGTGGTGTAACCAAATTAAACAGGCCTTGTTATTTATAAATTTGATAAGATATGTTGTTTTTGCGAAATATTTATGAATACGTTGCTTGATCGTTTCCGTTTATTTCGATTTTTGATTTGCATGGTTTAAATGTCTTAAATACATGTGAGGTGGTGTTTAAATTGCTAGTGAAATGGGGTTAGATTGTTTACATAATAAGGGGATTGATCGGGTTTGAAAACGGGGTTGAAATGGCATGAAATGGGCAAAGGAATGAATTTAGTAGGCTTATTGCGGGCCGCAATAACCTTATTACGGGCCGCAATAAAGGAGACAGAGACAGAGCCGCAATAACCTTATTGCGGGCCGCAAGAAGAGGAGACAGAACTTAAAACCCAGCTGAGAAATTCGTATATGGATTGCGGGCCGCAACGACAGTGGGGTTTTGAGTCAGAGGAAATTCGAGTAGAGGTTGCGGGCCGCAATGGGCCCTACTGCGGGTCGCAATGGGTGTTCTGAATTCACTGTTTTGAGTATAGATGGGCCGAATTGAATCGGATTTGAACCAAATTTGTTTTAAATCAAATCATATGATATGTGTATAAATTTTAGAGTGTTTGGTTGAGTAGATTATATCGTACATGCCTTGTGAATATACGGGCAACTGTATATTCACGGCGAGAACTGCGCGACCCCCCTGTTCCGGGGTGTGACAAGTTACCCACATAACTTGCTCAATTCATTTGTTGGAGAAAGAGACCACGTGATTTGTTCCATGCAATACTAACTCTCATTTGTTCGGCCCAAGGGAATGGGCACGGGAATGGGTAAAATAGAACTTAATTTTTGCTGTTCACGTGGGAAAAAAAATTTAGCTCTGAGTGAATTTTTTTTTCCCACGTGAACAGTAATTTTTACTGTTCTCCTTGACCAGTTTTGATTCATTCTTTGATTTCTAACACTAAAAGGAAGGTAATATAGTAATAAAAAAAAAACCCACGGGTACCGAAATGGCAATTCGGTCCCCTGCTCATTTAGATTTTCTGTGGCGACTCTGCGGAAAAGCTGTGAAATTATGGATGACCGAAATACCAATTCGGTCTCGGAAAAAAAAAAGATGCGGACCGAATTGACATCTTGGTTCTTATAATTTTTGTAAAAACCAAAGTAATCATGTTGGTTTGCTAATTTTTTTTTTTAATTATGGTTTTAAAAAAAAATTCTCATTGTTGTCCACTCTCCAGTAAACAACTCAACCTCTCAAAATTGTAACTTTCCATTATATGTCCGATGTAATCCAAAGGTCAATCATAGGCACATGGAAACTAACAATGTTTTATGGACAGGAGAGTATAGTGAAATGTTTTCGGTCTAGGGGTGTCAATGGGTACGATACGGGTAGGATGGAACCATTTTCATACCCATACCCACTAAAAATTGATCTATCCATACCCTATCCATACCCGTTAAGAATTTGTCTTACCCTACCCTACCCATACCCGTTATGATTAACGGATAACGAAACGGTAGTGGGCGAATAACGAAAATACTAATATAATGATTTACTATTTTTACAAATAAACCATCTAAATTCATCACGTCATGCATATGCCCTCACAATTATTAATATAAAAATGAAAATACAAATATGCAATCAATTCTAACTAATAGTTTTTTATAAAGTAAAAATAAAATAAAAATCACAAATATCTCTTCTAACAAATTAAATTCGTTAACTAAATAACAAAACATTAAAATAAAAAAGTAATATGTTTAGCATAATATTCTTCTTATAACAAAATGCATACATTTTCTCCTGCATTGATACAGTAATATGAAAAACAGGGAAATAAATAAATGGAATATAATATTAATATATCTATATATAATTTATTTCATATAATTACCCGTTACCCAACGAGTACGAAATAATCTTTATCCGTACCCATACCCATTTATGTAATGAAAAAAAATCTTTACCCATACCCATACCCATATCCAATAAGCTAACGAAAAAAAAAACCTTACCCATACCCGTCTTATCGAATACGATACGGGTAGGGTAAACGGGTAAACGGGTGTCATTGACACCCCTATTTCGGTCCCTTGGAAAAAAAGAAACGGCTCTTAAAAGTCTCCTGGTCGTCGCCAGGTCATCAATTAATTGACCTGACCTTATTACATGATGCTCTCGATACGTAAACTCATATTTAGACCGTCAGATTCTTGCAAAAAAAAACCAAAAAAAAATTCTGGGCCCTCACTCCAGTATTTGGGGTCGCACTAGTAGGCCTAAGTAAATTTCAAAAAACTCAGATTTTAGAGTGTTTTGGTTTATTTATTTTGAAAAAAATGATATAAATAATTTTGTTGGCAAAAGTAACACATGTTTTACACTATTTGAATTAGTACTATTCTTATATTTTGTCACACACAAATCAAAATAGCATGACTCTAGCAATATTCATTTGTAATTTTGAAAAAAAAGTGCCAAAATAGTGCTACTGAGAATAATGTAGATGTTGTTTGGATCGTATACTTAAAATAGTGGCATAGGAGAATGAATAAAATAACACTATCTTTTTTAGATATATTCAATTATTAATTCATTATAATATTAATTAAAATTATAAATTAAAATTATTTAGGTGTGTTCTTTATTTTTAGTATAGCACATGAATAAAATTTAAAATGATTTAAACTTATTTGTCTTTATGGAAAACTTAAAAAAATATAGTAAAGTTTTAATAATTTATAATAGACTATCATTTTAAATTAATTTAAATTACATATATATCATATATAAAAAATTGAATGTACACTAACATCATTATTTAATATTTATTGGCAAATTCGTGCCATCAGTTTTGTTGTTATGAACTAAATTTATTAACCGAACGCTCCCATTAATTGGACCTTTCCTTGGAAATTTTTTTTTTTTTTTTTAGTTTTGTTTATGGCTCTTATTGCATTAGTCTTTGTAACATGTTCTTTAAAGAAATGAATAGCTGTTTGAACTAATTGATCTTGGACATTTCTTGAAGAAACTTATTTCCATATATGTCTTTTTTTTTTACTTTTAATTTAATTACCGCATTACACTATTACTAAAACGTTAATCATATGCCACATATTATGTGCTTTTCTTGTAACAAGATTTCTGAGTCTTGATTTGAGAAATTTAAAAAAATTACAAGGGCCGATCTACTGTACGCATTGAAAATGTGTGTTTAGTCAACTCTATAATTATATTTTTTTAATCATGTATAGTAAATTTAATTATATTTTACTTTTTGAAAGTTTTTATATAGTTCAATTTCTCTCATTTTTTTTTAGAATAGTGGGAGAACCCACCTTTTTTTATTAATAAGAAAACCTCTTACATTGTTTGTACCACTGGTACCACTACTCTGGTACCAATACTTACTGAAATTGAAAAGCAACTACAACTACTAAATACTAATACCAGACACCTACAAACATAGAAATGAAGATCCTATTACATGATTCAAGAACCAAGCAAGACAACTACTACAGAAATTAGATAATATGACAAACTAGCACAATTCAGCTCATCTTAATTATAAAATGTTAAATATGTGTTTGTAACCTTATAGTTAGAGTAATCTTTGTACATGGCTGTGGAGACTTTGAGTTCAAATCACACTCCCACACATTATGCATTTATATTTCAGCTCCCCAATAAAATTTTTCTATTTCCACCTCTCAGAATAGAGTATAAAACATTTTCCAATTAGCAAGTCTATGAGAATAAGTGGTACATGGTGCCACTCATTGCAGTGTATTAAATGGTTACTGGGCACTGGCTTTTTTATAATTAATCATGGACCAGTTACCCACATAACTTGCTCAATTCATTTGTTGGAGAAAGAGACCACGTGATTGCCATCTCCTACTTGTTTTGTTTCTCATTAGTTTCCGTTTTTTTACACAATTAGTTTTAAATTCATAATATCATATTTACCCTTCAAAACTTAAAAAATCCCACAAATGTATTCATTTTATTGCATTTTCTATTAAAACTTATTTTTAATTTGTTAAGTACCCATTATAACCTTCATTAATAAGTAAAAACTAATAACGTGTTTTAGAAAAATGTCTATATTCTAATTGATCAGTTTCCAAGAAAACATGAATAATTTATCTACATTTGATGCTTACACAAGTATATACTTAAATATTACTGTGTAAACGGCAGAAGTAAAATAACTGTTTTTCAATTAAAAACTTAATATTTTTCTAAACATACTACATAGTTTTAATTTTTTTCAATAAAAAGTAAAATGGGTACTTCATAAATTTAAAATGAGTTTTAATAGAAAAGATATTAAAAAGGAGAAAATTTGTTAGTTTTTGAAGTTTAGAAGAGTAAATATGATATAATGAATTTTTGAGAAGCAAATACGTAATTTCCAAATTTTTTTTGAAAGATATACATGAAATTCCACCTTAAACAAATACTTCTTGAAAAAGAAATGCTGTATAACTATGGGATACCGACAAAGTTTCCAAATCATTTATATCAACGAGGCTTATTGATCAGTGTACTTGCACGTTGCACGTGTCGGGTGGCACAGTATCTAAACGCATTTGTTATACTTGTAATCCTGACTTGTGACTTCTCATCGTTGCTTCCTACCGGGAACGGATATTGTTATATTATTTCTCCCAAGACTTTTGGGGTCATGAAGAGTTAAATAAAATGACATGCAATACTAACTCTCCGTTTAGTCTAAAATGTTATGAACGGTTCAGATTACAACCATCAGAAGAATACTGTAGAATAGTAAAGGATACATTCATCCAAGTCCATTAATACCAAAAAGTGGTGCACAAACCATTTATTCCAGTTCAGTTAATTTATGAGATGCACACTGCACATGGCCTGTTGTACACTTGTTTCCGTGCACATTTTTACCGTCTATAATGAGACTATTTTTTTATTTGATTTGTATTGCTTACCTCTCATTATTTTTTTAAGATAAAAGTTAATTTGCTACCTCTTTTTTTTTTTTTTTTTATTTGTACTTGTACTAATTTAAGGAGAATACATTTACTTTTCTCTATTCAAGATAAATTTTGCTCGGTTCAATCTCTAATCTCTTTGTATAACATGTGAACTCTTCATAATTTTAATGAAATATAACTCTATATAAATTTAGATTTTTACATAATTTATATTTATGAAAAAAATAAGTTGAATTAACAGAACGGGGAAGTCTGAAATAAAATTTTCACAAACAATTATTAGCTAGTTAATTAATCTCTTAATATAATAATTGAATTTAAATCAAGTTGAACATGTATGTAAATTCTCAGAAAATCTTGTAGGTGTGTTCTTTATTTTTAGTATAGCACATGAATTAAATTTAAAATGATTTAATGTTTATTTGTCTTTATGGAAAACTTTAAAAAATTATAGTAAAGTTTTAATAATTTATAATAGACTATTAATTTAAATTAATTCAAATTACATATATATCATATATAAAAAATTGAATGTACACTAACATTATTTAATATTTTTTGGCAAATTCGTGCCATCAGTTTTGTTGTTATGAACTAAATTTATTAATCGAACGCTCCCATTAATTGGACCTTTCCTCGGAAAATTTCTTTTTTTAGTTTTGTTTATGGCTCTTATTGCATTAGTCTTTGTAACATGTTCTCTAAAGAAATGAACAGCTGTTTGAACTAATTGATCTTGGATATTCTTGAAGAAACTTATTTCCATATATGTCTTTTTTTTACTTTTAATTTAATTACCGCATTATACTACTACTAAAACGTTAATCATACACAACATATCATGCACAAATACAAGAAAATTTTAAATAAATAGTGTGTATATAGAGGAGGTGCATGCTTGCGCGAACATAAGCTCCAACATACCCACACAGTCTTTATAATAGAAACCGTGTAATAAAAGTACCAACAATTGTACATGGTTATTTAATAATAAATCATGTACGATCTTATCTAATCATAAAGGTTATTACGAAATTAACTAAGTATGATTATGCTCAATTTACCAACACGGTTTTGTATTCAAAAACCATATACATTTCATTCGCGCTCTTTCCAACTATGCTCAAAATTAATTGAAGAGACGCACTCTTGCTATGGACACCTCTTCACCTTCCTCCTCAATCCAATTATATTAACACTTAATAAAAAAATATTCAATTAAATTTTAATAGATATGATTAAAAAAATTAAAAATTATGGAATGACCATTCCAGACATGGCTTTAAATCCGTCTAATGTTTTTGTGTTGTGATGATCTGATCATCAAGTAGCCCTAATTAAGGTGTTTTAGTGCACTTAATATAAATTAGCTTTGGCGGGTATTTCTGAAAACTGCACACATTAATTGTTTGCCAGTGAGCCGTTATGTTTTCGAGTTTTCCAGAATATGTAATGCCCCATTGTTCCAATATGTATAATTTTTTATAATAGTTAAGACAATATTTTCTGAGAATTTACATGTTCAACTTGATTAGAATTTTTTTTATAAATGTTTAAATTTTGAAAACTTGATTTCATCTTCATCTCAATAAATAAATAAAAGTTATAATAGTTTTTGGAATTATGTTCATTATTAGTGCCAATTTGAATGTTATTTCTATGATTTGGATCAGCTCTGGGAAAAAATCTTTCGCATTCCGTTTGCATCTAATTTTTATTTGTTTGAGAAATTTATATATATACTCATCATAACTTTTAGATATTTTCTCATCAAAATATTTAAATTGTAGAGGATTATTTTTTTATAGCGATGGAACAGAATGAAGGGGCAATATAAATGCATATGCCAAGTTTAATTAACAAAACAAAAAGCTAGTTACCTGCATAATTGCAATAAGCACAAATATGAATTAACACAGAAATGAATTAACGATGTTTTTTTCTCGTTTTGTATTAGTGGAAATCAGAGGCGGGGGCAGATATTTAGTGAATTAAAGGGGGTCAAAATGTCAACTACATAAAAAAAAAAAGGTTTCAATGTCACATGTGAGTTGTCTTTGGATATTCTTGGTGGAATTTTTGAGAGAGAGACACAATGTCACATGTGAGCAATTCTTTTAATTAAAAAAAAGTTTCAAAATACTTGAAATCTTCAAATCAATTGACTCAAAATTATAGGGATCAATTTGGAATACCCGTAACATTTTATTATAAATTATATAACAAATTAAATTGTGCTTCATTACCAGTTTTTAAAAATAACGAAAGTCAATTGACCCATATATAGTCTCCACATGTGACATGTCTCCGCCTATGGTGAAAACGTAGGATTAATTTCACTACTAAAATGTAAAGTAAAAAAAAAAGAGTTTCAAGTTTCAACTAGAAAATGAAATTACATTGAGCTTTAACCCTTTGACTTAAATAAACGAAAGCAATGATATAGTGTTGTTCGGCTGGCAAAGTAATGGAAGTGCTGCTAATTGAACATGGCAGCCCGTAAACAAACGGGCTGATAATAAATGAGCAGTTACTGAACAGAACTATAAAAGAGTTGGGCTCAATTGCTATATCAGGCTACCTTTTTGAAGTAGATCTATCGGTCTACTTTTATGTAGCATACGTTTTGATTATCTCTTATTTTAAAAGATTTAGTTGGATTTGGATTTCATGATAAATATGTGCTTTTCTTGTAACAAGATTTTTGAGTCTTGATTTGAGAAATTTTAAAGAATGGCATGGGCCGATCTACTTTATTGAGCAGGGGAGTTTAGCCACCGTTTTTTATTAATAAGAAAACCTCTTACATTGTTTGTACCACTGGTACCAGAACTGATCTAGTGCCAGTACTTACTGAAATTCAACTACAACTATTAGGTATTAAGTATTATACCAGCAACCTACAAACATATAAATGATGATCCTATTACATGATTCAAGAACCAAGCAAGACAACAACTACAGAAATTAAATAATCTGACAAACTAGCACAATTCACCTCCTCTTATAAAATGTTAAATATGTGTTTGTGACCTTATAGTTAGAGTCATCTTTGTACATGGCTGTGGAGACTTTGAGTTCAAATCACACTCTCACACATTATGCATTTATATTTCAGCTTCCCAATCAAAATTTTCTATTTCTTTAGAGTATAAAACATTTTCCAATTAGCAAGGCTATGAGAAAAAGTGGTAAATGGTGTATTAAATGGCTACTGGCCTTTTATAATTAATCATGGACCCAGTTACCCACATAACTTGCTCAATTCATTTGTTGGAGAAAGAGACCACGTGATTGCCATCTCCTACTTGTTTTGTTTCTCATTAGTTTCAAATTCATAATATCATATTAACCCTTCAAAACTTAAAAAATCTCACAAATGTATCCATTTTATTGCCTTTTCTATTAAAACTTATTTTTAATTTATTAAGTACCCATTATAACCTTCATTAATAAGTAAATAACTAATAACGTGTTTTAGAAAAATGTCTGTATTCTAATTTGTCAGTTTCCAAGAAAACATGGATAATTTCTCTACATTTAATGCTTACACAAGTATAACCTAAATATCACTGTGTAAGCGTCCAAAGTAAAATAACCCGTTTGCCCTCGAAAACCTTCCAATTAAAAACCTGATATTTTCTAAACATGCTACATACTTTAAATTTTTTTAATAAAAAGTAAAATGGGTAATTCATAAATTTAAAATGAGTTTTAATAAAAAGATATTAAAAAAGAGAAATTTGTTAGTTTTTGAAGTTTAGAAGAGTAAATATGATATAATGAATTTTTGAGAAGCAAATACGTAATTTCCAATTTTTTTTGAGAGATACACGTGAAATTCCCCTTTAAACAAATACTTCTATCTGTATAATTGTGAGTACCGACAAAGTTTCCAAGTCATTTATATCTACGAGGCTTATTGATCAGTGTACTTGCACGTTGCCCGTGTCGATCGTGTGGCACAGTATCTAAACGCATTTCTTATACTTGTAATCCTGACTTCTTCTCATCGTTGCTTACTACCGGGAACGGATATTATTTCTCCCAAGACTTTTGGTGTCATGAAGAGTTAAATAAAATGACATGCAATACTAACTCTCCGTTTTAGAGCTAAAATGTTATGAACGGCTCATATTACGACCATCAGAAGAATACTGTAAGTAGTTCACATCGAATAGTAAAGGATACATTCATCCAAGTCCATTAATACAAAAATGTACGCACAAACCGTTTATTCCGACCAATTAAATTTAATTAACCGGCCTGACTTGACTAAACTGAACCGATTAAACTGTTTATTTATATTTTTTTTGTGGATTATATTTTATTTGTATTTTTTTAATTTTTATAAAAATTAGTACACTTTTATGTACATGATATTTCTTATTGAGCATGGTTCAAACTTCTTATGTTCTTTGATACCATCCAAAATGAGTCAAAGGGTGGCTGTTAACTTGTCCAAAACCGCCGCTGAGTATTAAACCGCCACTGTTTGACACGCTTAACTTCACTAAATTAGCTGTTACTTCTCCGTACAAGCTCCGATTAATGTGATTCAAAGTTCTGTGGAAAGCTGAGAACATGCTCTACAACTTCGAGTGAAAATTGTTGCAAAATTAGAACGAAAGCTGGTTAAAATGGAGTGACAATCAGATAACAACTTTTGAAGAAATGTCTGATATTATGTCTTTTTAAGTAGTGTTTTGTTGTCTCTAGTAGGGTAATTAGTGTCTTTGGAGAAGAGAAAAGGTAGCTTAGAGTAGGGGTAATTTTTAGGAGACCTTTGAACTTTAAGCAAGCTAGGCTACAAGAGAAGTCAAAATCAGTTTGTAATACAACTTATGATTTATTATGAATTTTTAAACCTGAGTTGAGTTCATATTCTCTTTTGCCTTTTTGGTTGAGCTTACTCTTCATTGATTCATTTTACTTGAACTTGTTGTAAAGGGGAATCAAGTACCAGAGAGCAAAATCAACACACAAAGAGAGAAATCGAGAGAGAAATCAAAGCAATCAAACACCAGAATTTTACGTGGGAAACCCTCGAAGGGGAGAAAACCCACGGCCGTCGCCAAATCGCGCAAATCCACTATGTTTTAAGAGTTAGGTTACAACAACACATAATAACAAGGAGATCGCTAATGTATACAAAGAAGAAAAACAAGCCAACAGTAAAAGGCCTAAACAGAGATCAATCTGGGCCGTACATACAGATCACAAATTAGGCTAATCTGGGCCGTCGGATAAAAGGATTCACAAATTAGGCTAATCTAGGCTTCGTAACCTCAGACACCGCTCGCAGGGGGCTGCCGCCCCCCTGCCACCCCCCGCATAATCCTAGAATCAGGCCCACATACATAACACTTGTTACTGTCCTTGTGAATCTTATTGGCCGAGCCATGTTATTATTTATGTTTCACATTCTTGTCAGTTTTGAAAGTACAAACAGTCGATCCGAACTGCTCCATATGATCTTCATATTAAAATTTGCTTGGAGATCCAATTTTATATTTTTGGAAGGATTTGTATTATTTTTTTAGATAGATACAAAAATATAATTTTTGGATGGTCCATAATCTTCTGAATAACACTAATTTTGTACCTATTTAATTAAATATAGTAAACAATTTAAAATAATCTATAAAATTTTGTTTTCATGTATGTTTTGAAATGAAGATCCACTACTACAGAAATGGTCATTGTACACGGACATAAACAGGGGAGCTACACGGATTTCCTGCCGTGTGGAGTGCGAGGGTGTATAATCCCCTGAATAAATTATACACGGATATTTAACCGTGTGCAATTCCTGAGAGCTACACGGATCATTACATAAACAACCGTGGTCAATTCCTTGCCAAGTGGCGGTCTCCAAACCCGAGCTACACGGATCAGTACATAATTAACCGTGTCCAATTCCTTGCCAAGTGGCGCTCTCCAAAGCCGAGCTACACGGATCACTACATAATTAACCGTGTCCAATTCCTTGCCAAGTGGCGCTCTCCAACGCCGAGCTACACGGATCAGTACATAAACAACCGTGTCCAATTCCTTGCCAAGTGGCGCTCTCCAAAGCCGAGCTACACGGATCACTACATAAACAACCGTGTACGATGTCTCTGTGTACACGGACTTTTAGGTTAATATCCGTGTCGACATAGTTATTCTGCACGGCTCATTACATAAACAACCGTGTACATTAGTTGAGATCTATACACGGATATTTAACTAAAAGGCCGTGTACGATCATGTTTCTACACGGATGTCTATCAAAATATCCGTGTAGAATAACTATTTCTACACGGATCATTACATAAGCAGCCGTGTAGCTATCTTATATTTTTATTTGCTCTTTATTTGGCTTTCCACACGGACTTTTGTTAAACATCCGTGTAGAATGGTTATATTTTTTTTCAATTTTTATTTTTTGTTTTGGCTAGCCTCCAGTTTGCTAGCCATTAAAAATCAATTCCAAACAAAGAATTTCCAATATATCAGAATACAACCCCTAAACAAAATTCATGTACACTAAATATATCAAAAATTCATGCACACAAAATTATACAAATCCATATTCTGGTTTACAAAATTCATTTTGAAACCACTTTGCCCACATACATCTAAAATAATCTATATCTTCATTGCTGTAATGCCCTGCCTTCTCGTTCGATTTATGCTGCCAAAAATTCAAAATATGTAGGTTATTAGAAAAATACAATATAACAACTGCATCTCTGTTTTGCTTTATAAAAATAAATATTGTAATTATAACAATGCAACTAATAAAACAAATTTAGTAGAATAAAATATTAGAGGAAATCAATATTAATTATATGGACAAGTCAAGGCAAACATATGAATTACATACCGGATAATCTGGCCAATCGAATTGTAAGCGTTCAACAAAGTGAAACATATAAATCATCGTGTAATAACCGCATTCCCAACCCTGATACTGTTGCGGGCACTGAAATTTTCATTTAGCAGCCTATGTTAGAATGACAATTAATTTTTGAACAAAAAATATGAAATTATAAAAATTATAGTGCATGTGCTCACCGGCTGCCACCTGAAACACAACTTATTTTTACGCTTCGGAATCGTGCTTTGCCTTCCTCCATCTTTAAGATATTGCAGAAAAGCCCTTACAAAATTGAGGAATGTAATTAGCAATTCCACAATTTGTTATATGTAATTGGGAAAAAATCAAACCAAGTGAATTACTATTGCTTACTTTCTTATTGGAATGCAGATCTTTTTGGATTCCTGAGGAGTGATGCCCGGTCCGGGATATGAAGAATCCATGAGGAAAACCAAATTCTCAAGTGGCACAATCACAATCAAACACCAGTGGCCACTCTGGTGGTATGGCACGAGAATAAATTTCTTATTCTCCGAAACAGCCTTACGCATCGCTGAACGCATGTACTGGACAGTATCTTCCTCCTGATATTTCACCATCGTACCACTAGTAAAAGCGGGGTCCAAGAATGCACAGGAGTTCACCCTATCTTTCCCATGAGCCACAGACTGTTTTCGTTGTATCATCCTGAAAAATCATCATTTCACATTAGAATATATATTTGAGTGCTATACACATGATATAGATGATTTTTTGGTCACTAACATGACGAAAATGGTGAGGACTCCCACATCGAGCCATTTATCGCTTGATGAGGCATGTAGAAAGTCCTTGAATTCTTTGAAAGGCAGCACGACCGTCCTGCCTTTGTGTAGGAGAACCTCGGGGGGGATTTCGAAGATTACGTCCTCCATATCATCTGGTGCCTTAACCAGGCAGGCGTGGAGATTCCGCAAATCCTCGGGCAAACGGCTAACCTCTTCTTCAGAGAGCCCCGTACGGTCTACTGGGGCATCCGCTGGCGCAGCCGCTGGCGCAGCCTCTGGCGCAGCCGCTGGCGCAGCCTCTGGGGCATCCGCTGGCGCAGCCGCTGGCGCATTTGCTGGCGCTTCCGCTGGTGCCGCCGCTGGCGCAGCAGGAGATTCTTGCGCATCAGCCCCGACTACTACTTCCAAGCCTCGCCGTACCGGTGACAAAGCTTCGTCCGCAGCGTTTCCAACGCCTCTTCGGGTCTGTATCAGATTTTGAACCTTTTTTCAAGTATTTCAAAATAATCATTTGAACGTAACATAAGATATCCGTGTTTTATTTAGAGATTACCTGATCCAAAATAATCTGACACTTGGGCCATTGGATGATCTGTCTACGGGCATCATCAAGCACCCCCATGTCGTCGGTAGGGACAGGAAGAGGTATGCGGGCAGCCCAATCGGCCACAATCATGTCAACCGTTACGGGGAGGTGGTTGGGCCTTAGCTGAGAACCGGCTGGAGGATGTACAATACCCTTAGCAAGGGTCAGAGGAGTTTTGTCGTGCCACATGACGAGGTCGCATGATGTGGCCTCCTGCAATTAATAATTATCAGAAATTAGTTAATGAACAAGTCACAATTACGGGTAGATTATGAACAAGTAGTGATTACCTGTAGATTGTCCAACACGCCCAGAACTTCGGTCCCGGATGCTTGACTGCTTCGCCGAAATCCCGGCGAAACGGGAGGTTGTTGCTCGGATTGCTGCGTCAGAGATGTAATATGGTTGATCCACCTTGATTCGAATTCAGCAATCCTTCCATCGTACTCCGTTCTGAACTCCTCGCATACCTCCTGGCGTACCTGCGCCAACCTTGATTCCATCTCTTCCGTGCTAACTTTGGCACGCGGTCTTCTTTTTGGTTTCGGTCCGTCGTATACATCCTTCCAGCCACAGTAGACCGAGACACCCCTAACTCGACCCGTGTGTTCTTTAGTCCCGAGCGCTGCGGACAAGGAATCATCCACTCTGTCGACAGTCATGGAGCCCGAATTTACCTCCTCCTCCACATCCAACTGTTAAAAAAAAAATTAGTTATAGCAAAAGACAAAGTAATGTACACGAAGTTACCACAAAGACTCTTACCATTTTCTGAGCCACGGGTTGCACGTCACTTGGGAGTACTATCGTCCCGTCAGCGGTTACCTCAGATCTTCCCATGAGCCAGCATTGGGCCCTAGGATTTTGGATCCTAACCACAGGTGAGTCAGAATGTTTGTTTTGGTCCAGTACCTTAGCCCATTCGAGTGACTTACCCTCGTAGCCACCTGACCCTAATTTGTGCGGGTACTTGTTCAATTTCGCGATCCTCCTGCCCTCGTCACTTTTTACCTTCACACATCAAGGCACATCAATTAGCTAGTTTAAGGAAGATAAGTACATATCGAGAAAGAACAGAGAGAAAGTTAATTGGCTGAATTTATATACCTTGAACTCTTCTGTGGACTTCAAAGCTTGAAACGCCTCCCAGTCCTCTTGTTTCAGCCATTTATAGTAGCCTACCGGATTTCTCCCTTCCTCCATGAAAACCGTCTTCAACGTGCTCTTGAATTGCTTCCAAGCTTCATTCATTTTCCTCAGAGTCTTTTTCTTTTTCGCGGACTTTGGGTCGTCATCCTGGATGTTCCAATGAGCCTGCATGATTGACAACAAAATTACTGCATGTAAGTTCATTCAAGTTTTCAGGTCAGGTATAGACATATATTTCTTTGCACTTACCAAAAGTACGGGGAATAAGTAGCTTGAAAATAATTTGTGTTTCACTTGCTCTACCAAATTGTTTTCTGTATATTAGGAAACTTTGGGGCACAACCTATGTCACTACCTACATGCAATCTAACCTTTATGACCAAATCAAAGTGAAATAATGTGTTGTATTTAGCTGAGTTTGTTAGTGATATTTCTTTGCTGATTTTGCTATCTGTCATGATAATAGTGTAGGGCACCAGAATTGGGTCAAGGTGTCTGGCGATTACCTTACCTTTCCTGGTGGCGGTACCCAGTTCAAGCATGGTGCACTACACTAGCTACATTGATTAATTTCATTCAGCAGGTAATATATACTTGGTTTTGAATTTTTCTATATCTGTATATATAACTGCTAAATGATAGAATTTGGGATATAGTCCTACAAAGCAAGAATTATCACCTACACCCCTAGAAATATACCAAAGGTTAAGACATGCTAGAAAACTTGTATCCAACAAAAAAAGAAATAACAAACAGAATACGAAAAATGAATATATAATGCATGTACATTTTTTTTTTTTTACCTTCACAATGTTCCACCATTCGTTCTTATCTTCGTCATCGAATTTGTCCCACCTCTCAACCAAGATAGATGCCTTCTGCTTCACCAAATTGTTGCACCAATTTGTGTACTCTGCCCTACGTGGACCCTTCGGACATCCGGTTTTGTCGAACTCGATTTGCAAATCCTTCGCCTCTGAGGTCTTCGTGCACATTGTCGGACCTCTTTTCCTCTTTTCTGTCTGAGACTGCTGGTCCTCTTCTTCCACTATCATATCTACCTGCGGTTCCACTGTTTCCAAAACCATATCTGCATTCTCACCTGGCTGTGACATGGTTCTTTCTACAAAAAAGAAACATTATTACAAATGCTATGAAATGTAAAATTTAGGGTTAACTTATGTGTTGTTGGGTCCTTTGTTCAATCATAGTGTTGGTTTTGCAATTTAGTCCCTGTAACATTAATTAGGTGTCAATGTCACCAGAATAGGTCAGTTGAGGAAACTTTTCACTTAACCAAAATACAATCAGAGATAAGGGTTTTGATTTAACCAATATACAGGGAGCATTGCAACTTAGAGAGAGAGAGAGAGAGAGAGCCTTTCAAGGACAGAACAGCAACCGCGCGAGAGGAGCTTAGAGATTCAGTTGGCGAGTTCAGAGGAGAGCGACAGAGGAGACCGAGCAAGCACCGAGAGAGATAACGATGGCAGCACCACAGAAAGAGATAGGAGACTAGGGGGTTTAGGTTTTAGGGGAGACGAGGAGATTTTGAAAAGATATCGAGCGACAGAGACGAGGCGCGCACTTTATTTCGCGTAAACTAAATATACACGGACATTTAAATAAACACCCGTGTAGAAACGTCAGAGAGCTACACGTTTAATTAAACACCCGTGTATAATTAGGTTACGCGAAATTATGAAATGCGCGCCTACATATGGTTCTCTAGATTAATTTTTTCAAATTCCAAAGTTTCATGTTTTTCAAATTCCATATTTTTCAAAATGGAAATTCCAAAATATAAAAAGGAACCTGATTTCAGTTTTATTTAGCTTGAAAATTATTTTATATCTTCGAGTATCTAGCAGAACTTAATAATAAATGCAAATAAATATTTCAATTTCTACACGGGCGTTTAAGTAAATATCCGTGTATAAAACAGTTTGTACACGGATTTTTTATTAAACGCCCGTGTACGTTGCTTATAAGGCGAAACAACTCTTGAAAATTAAACGACCGTGTTAAAAGCCATTTGTACACGTATTTTTAAATAAACGACCGTGTATGATTCTTATAAGACGAAATTCAAAATTAAAGGACCTTCAAAAGCCTTTTTGTACACGGAAGTCGAGAAGTTGCCTTATCTTTTTAATTAAGAAGACGAAACGACTTCAAAATTCAATATAATCTGAGAAACTCCCCCTTTTCGATTACTTTTCTCTGAGAATTTGGAAGAACAAATGGCCGCTTCGGTGCCACCGGAAGAAGACGCAAATGTGCCATGGCCATTGCCCCCCCAGGATGCTCCCGAAGTCCCTCCCGGCTATGAAATGCCTCCTCCCAACTACAGGAGGACATGGCCATGGCCGCCCTCAAATGTGCCACGACGAAGCCCAAGGGAGCACCCACCACCAAAGCCCTACAAAAGGAGGGGCAATCCCTGGATCAGGCCAAAGAGACCCTGGATTAAAAGGAGGGGGTCAGGCCAAGGAGCAATCCAGCCAGGCCAGTGAAGGAGTGTTTCATTAAGTTAGCTTTTTTTTTTTCGTTTTGTTTTGATGTAATATATTTTTCTTCTTAATTTAATCAGTATTTTGTTTTCTTTCCGTTTATCTATTTTGTTAAATACTTCATGCTATCTAAATAAGTACTGTTATAGATATGAATTAGCAGTACAAAACAACCAACAAACAATTAATTCATGGGTAATCACTAAAAAGTAAATTATTTAAAATTAACTTAAATAATCTGTCTAAATAATATCATAGGATGCCTAATGCTCTCTAAATAATCCGATTTGAAAACATAAATGAACACTTTACTTGATATGACCTTATCTGGGTTTACAAATTTACAAAACAACCATATAATAATTTTTCGGAAAAAAAATACCTTCTGTTCAAGTAATTATTTCAAAATATTTTTTACAACAAAATATTTCAAAATAACATGCAATTTAGTCCCTGTTGTTCAAGTAAAGTATTTCAAGAATAATGTAATTTGAATTATTTCAATTTCTACACGGGCGTTTCATTAAATATCCGTGTAGGAACCCTTTTGTACACGGATTATTCATTAAACGCCCGTGTACGTTTCTTAAAAGGCCAAAAAACTATTGAAAATTAAACGACCGTAGAGAAAACTTTTCTTACACGGATTTTTTGTTAAACGTCCGTGTCCAACTATAGAAAACGTTTAATTCAAGAAGTTGCCTTATCTTTTTAATTCTGAAAAGACGAAAACGAATTCAAATAATCACTCCCCCGTTTCGATAACTTTTTCTCTGAGAATAATTTTAGGGGAAAAAATACCTTCCTACACGGATGTGTAATGAAATATCCGTGTAGCTCCCTTTGAATTTCTACTAAGACATTTTATGAAACGTATAAATGTATTTGTACACGGATGTTTAATTAAATGTCCGTGTTGCTCCCTTTGAATTTCTAATGAAATTAAAAATTATTCTTAGAAAGATGGGTGTTTCACGTACTAATTAAATTATATCAGAAATGATACAAAAATTCATGTCTAGATTATATCAAAAATTAATACAAAAAAACCTACACTAAATTATACAAATCCATATTTCTAGTTTAAAAAAATTACTGTTGAAACCACTCTGCCCACATATCTAAAATAATCTATCTGGTTCTTGCTCCTGATGCAACAAAGAAATATTAGAAACGAAATAAAAACATTACAATGCATGAGACAGAAATATCCAGAGATAAACCGGCCTTGAGTCTTTAGCTTCATTGGGCTATCTGAAATATTATAAAAGAAATATATATTATGCATTGAATTTTTTTTTTCCAAATAAGAAATATTAAAATTTTCAAGTTTAAAAGGAGTAAATATTATACATTGGATTTTTTTCGCCTTTTTCTCTTTTTTTCCACTGTTTGAACATCTTCCCATAATCCTTCATTGTGGTCAGATCTCATGTAATTTGCTTCGTCTTGTTCTGCAATTGTTGCTATCTCAGCTTGCACATCGGTACAAAATTGAGGTATCTCTTCGAACTGGTCGTACTCTTCTTCGTCGGTGACGTTTTCTACCCCAACAATCCTTCTTTTTCCGGATAGGACGACACTCCACCTATCATCACTCGGGTCAGTGACATAAAAGACTTGGGTGGCTTGCTTGGCAAGTATGAACGGATCATCCACATACCCGACTTTGTCAAAATCAACGAGGGTGAACCCGTCGTTATCAACTTTAACACCCCGGTCTTCGACCCATTGGCACCGAAACAAGGGAATGCTAAGGTGAGGATTGTAAACGAGCTCCCAAATTTCTTCAATAACGCCGTAATAAGACTTTGAAGCTATTACAGGCCGGGCATCCCCCGATCTACTGAATTCTTGGGACGTCGCCACCAACGTCACCCCACTATTTTGCATCGTGCTCTTATCACACTGTAATTTAGTGTAAAATGTATATCCGTTAATCTCGTATGCTTGGAATGTTCTAACAACCATTTGGGGTCCTTCGCCCAGCAATTTAACAGTTTCATTTACGGGGGACATTTCGGGGTGTGATTTCACTCTGTCTTTCATCCATCCTATAAAAGAACGGTTATGCTCGTCAGTAAGCCACTTCTGACTTCTCGTGTAGTTCTGTTGTCGAAGGATCGTCATGTGCTCATCTATATATGGAGCAACATCAGCCATGTGCTGCAGTACAATAAAATGTGCCTTTCGCAGGTCATCGTTATCAGCAACTATGGCTTTCAACCCTATTGTCCCTACTCCTTGTAGCCTTCCCTCGTATCGAGATTTTGGAACGCCAATAGGACCCACACCGGTCATGTAGTTGGTGCAAAACTCAATTACCTCTTCTGTGGAATATCCCTCCACAATGCTACCTTCGGGGCGATGTCGGTTCCTTACGTAACTTTTCAAAATACCCATGAATCTCTCGAATGGATACATATACCGCAGGAACGCGGGGCCACAGATCTGAATTTCCCTCACGAGATGAACAACAAGGTGAACCATAACATCGAAAAAAGATGGCGGAAAATACATCTCAAGATGGCAAAGGGTAACGACGACCTCCTTCTGCAAAGCGTCCAATTTGAGCGGGTCTATCACCTTGGAATTAATTGCATTGAAGAAAAAACAAAGCTTCGTAATGGTTTGCCGCACGGGCTTCGGTAAAATTCCCCGAATTGCAACAGGAATCATATGTGTCATTAAAACATGACAGTCGTGGGATTTCGGACCAATCAATTTCAGGTCCTTCATCGACACCAGCTTCTTAATATTCGAAGAATACCCTGATGGGACTTTAATACTATGAAGGCACTTACAAAAGCTCGTTTTCTCGATCTTCGACATTGTGCACATTGCCGGGGGGAGGTATGCCTTTTGCTTCCCTTTATCCTGCGGTGCAAGCTCGGGTCGTATTCCCATTAATTTCATGTCTTCTCGAACTTTAAGACCGTCTTTCGTCTTCCCCGAAATGTTCAATAATGTGCCAATCAAACTGTCACAGACATTTTTTTCAACATGCATGACATCTAGGCAATGTCTCACTTCTAAATATTCCCAGTATGGTAGCTCCCAAAATATGGACTTTTTTTTCCAAATATCTTTCGGTGGTTTTTTGGCACGTTTTCCAAAAGCAACAGCAAGGTGTTTAACCCGCATGAAGACATTCTTCCCATCTAACGGACGACGCGCCACTCCAAGCTCAATTTTCCCGTTGAATACCTTCTTCTTCTTACGGTATGGGTGATTAACAGGAAGAAACCTACGGTGCCCCATAAAAACATTCTTTTTACAATTTTTCAACCTCAGCACCTGCGTGTCATCTTCACAGATGGGGCACGCCTTTGCTCCTTTACAAGTGTAACCCGATAAATTACCGTACGCGGGGAAATCATTTATGGTGCAGAATACCATGGCCCGCAAATTAAATTGCTCTTTGCCGTACGCATCCCAGACCGGGACGCCATCACGCCACAATTTCTGGAGTTCCTCAATTAATGGTGCGAGATACACATCTATGTCATTTCCGGGTTGTCTGGGTCCTTGGATTAGTAATGACATCATTATGTACCTGCGTTTCATGCACAACCAAGGAGGAAGATTGTAGATGCATATAAGAACTGGCCAAGTGCTGTGCTGACTGCTCATGCTTCCAAACGGACTCATTCCGTCTGTGCTCACCCCTAACTTAAGGTTTCGTGATTCGCCACCAAATCCTTCAAAATGTCTATCAATGTTTCTCCATTGAATTGAATCAGCAGGGTGTCTTAGTTTACCGTCTCTTTTGCGCTCTTCTTCATGCCAACGCAACAATTTCGCATCTTTGGGATTTGCAAATAACCGTCTGAATCTCGGTATTATCGGGAAATACCACACCGCCTTAGCCGGAGGCCTTGCCTTTTTTCCTCCATCACAATCGTCAGTGTCCTGGTCCTTGCGTTTATACCGTGAAACACCGCATTTAGGACAAACATGCATGGCCTCGTACTCGCCACGGTACAATACACAATCATTCGGACATGCATGTATTTTTTCAATCTTCAAACCCATTGGACAGATCAGCTTCTTCACCTGATATATTGTACAGGGTAACTCGTTGTTATCTGGGAGCATCTCTCGTAAAAGCTTTAATAAGGACGTGAAACTCTTATCGCTCCAACCGTTGTCTGCTTTTAAGTTCAATAATTTCAACACAGCTGATAGTTTTGTAAATTTGGTACACCCGGGGTATAACGGCTTTTTAGATTCATTAGACAGATACTGAAATTTTTTAAAATTTTTATCACTAATTTCATCTTCCACATCACGTAACATGTCCTCTAGATTCTCAGTAAAATTGTATTCTGCATTTTCATCAATCTCCACCTCATCATCCTCGTTGCAATCAAGCCCAGCATTATCGAAATTTTCGACATTCTCAAAATCATCGTTGCATTCAAATTCAAAATTATCAACAGTTTCTACATTATCATCATTCTCGTCCAAAACAAAATTTCTATTGGTTCCACTACATTCCCCAATTTTCTCACCATGCATAAACCAACATGTATAGTTTTTCTTAAATCCCCGACAAATCAAATGAGCTCTAATTTCTTCCGAATCCCCAAATCTTATATAATTTTTACAATCTCTACAAGGACACAAGATGTCGTTCTCTTTTCTGTCCACTCTGTAACTCTCAGCAAATTTTAGGAACTCATCAACGCGAGCCAAGTATTCTGCACTATCACGTCGCAATTCGTACATCCAACTTCGATCCATTTGTAAATTAAAGTAAAAAAAAAAAAATTCCAATTAAACATATATGGTGGTCAGCATATATATTGTTCCAAATTCTTGGCTTATAAAGGGCCGGTTTACAATCCTAACCCACTCTTTGAATATTATGCCTCATATGTGAACACATATTAGCGGGATTTAATTAGTATTTGAGAAAAATTCGGCAGCATTTCTCCTTAACTCCCCAAGTATGCGTAAAAACCACATACTCGTAGGAGCAATAAGGAGAAATACTGTCGAACTTTCCTCAAATACTAATTAAATCCCGCTAATACGTGTTCACATCCTAAATGAGACACAATATTCAGAGAGCAGTCCCAAACGGGGGACTATCCAAAATTAATCCCTATTGGATTAATTTTGAACGGGCATGGACCTAAAAGCATCAGTAGGTCGGTTATTGGACCACAATACACTAATTATTTACATTATCTTAACAAATCAAGCATTAAATAATAATTGACAGAAATAATTAAGCAATATTAATCAGTAACAGAAAATTAGATAAAGAAGAGGGAAATATATATATGTATGACTAACCTTGGCAATAGAGAGGAGAATGCGAATTAACTTCCAAGCTATATCTCAGATCCGGCCTCGTTCCTTGTGCGCAGAAATCAGACCAATTCAATACAGAGAGAGAGAGAGAAGTATTAATTGATCAAAACGGCGCCGGAAGAAGGCCTTTTATATAGTTCCAAACCCTAAAATAACCTTTCTACACGGATGATAATCTATAAATCCGTGTAAAAAAAGCATTACGAGAGCTACACGGACTTTTACATATGTAGCCGTTTATAAAAGATAACCTTTATACACGGACAATTATATAAACAACCGTGTGTAATATAAAAGATAAATTTTCTTCACGGACATTTAGAATTCTTTTTTTTTCCCTAATTTTTGTTTTATTTTTTTTGGTTTAGCCTTCCATTATTTCGAGCAAGTATCTTTGTTTTCACGGATATTTAGCTATAAATCCGTGTAGAAAGACACACAGACTTTTATATAAACAGTCATCGAATTATTTTTCTACACTGTTAATTAAACAAAAATCCGAGTACTATTTCTCGTTTCTACACGGCTCTTTATTAAACGTCCGTGTATCATTTGTTTTTTTTTTTTTTTTTTTTTTTTTTTGTCTGTCAGCTAGTTTTTTTCCCTATGTTTTTCAGAACAAACAATTTCCAAAACAGAGGAAGACATTTAAACTAAAAATTCATGTACCCTAAATTATACAAAATTAGAGCATTACAAAAGTTGGAATAAAAAGTCATATTGTAAACTAAAAATTTCCATTAAGGACTAGAATAGGGTGGTTCTTTCCTTTTGGTGCCAGTAGGGTTTACAGAGGGTAATATGAAGATACATGTTTTACTAAAGAAAGAGTTGAGTAAAAAGTTGGATGAAGGACCTTCAGAGCAAAGGGAAGATGTGGATGAAGGACTGTCAGAGCCGGATGAAGAGTCGAATGAAGAGTCGGATGATCTCCGACTCTTCATTCGACTCTTCATCCGGCTCTGAAGGTCACATTCACCTCTTCAAATCCGGCTCTGAAGGTCCTTCACCCAACTCTTCACCCAACTCTTCGTCCAGTAAAATTGATCAGAATAGAGAGATAATTTTTTTTTTCAATACTTCGATCGCATGGGAATTCGAGATGTAGGTTATCAATTGTACCAGATCGCTCATCTGTGAGCTCCCAAAACAGTAGCTCATATCGATCTAATTTTGCGATCTGAAACAATTGATAAACCTACATCTCAACCCAATTGTTAACTGTGAGAGGGGAGAGTATAAGTTGATCAAAACGGCGCTGGGGAGAAGGCCTTTTATATAACAAAAAACCTAAAATATCCTTTCTACACAGCTCTTTATTAAACGTCCGTGTAGCTCGCTCAAGGCTTTCTACTCTGTCATTTAAACAAAAAACCGTGTACAAATTCGACATTTATACACGGCTCTTTATTAAACATCCGTGTAGCTCCTACGGGTTATATACACGGTCATTTAAACAAACATCCGTGTACAATTATTACCTTTCTTCACGGTTCTTTAATTAAATATCCGTGTAGCTCTCTCAAGGCTTTCTCCACTGTTATTTAAACAATAAGCCGTGTACATTTTCTAGTAAACGTCCGTGTAGCTCTCTCACGTCTTTCTACACTGATTCTTTTGTAAATATCCGTGTAGAGATCCTACAGATATTTCAGGCATCCAAAAAATTACAACTTCTACACGGTTTTTCTATAAAATTGCCAAGTCCGTGTACAATGTGCCGTGTACAATGACCATTTCTGTAGTAGTGATCATGTTCAACAGTTCAAATCAACTATTTCACCTTTAAAAATAGAGACAAGGATGTAAGACACCATTAAAAACGAAAGAAATGAGACATTTGTACCATGCTATTTTTAATAATTAATATCTGCAAAATTTAAAAAATTTGATCAATTAAAAAAGTATTGAGTTTAACAACTTATTAGTTATGATGATTGATTATGAATTAAGGTAACATAACTGGACAATTGTGTATGCGATTAGAAATGCAAATAAAATTTTGACCAACCAGAATCGTGACCTAGCTATGCACATAAATAAATCTGTTGTTATTACAACCAGAATCGTGACCCTGTTATTCAAGTTTCCGATGAAGATTTTCATTTCTATTGTTCAATCTACATAGCTCAGTAAATTAGTTATATAATGAACTTGTAGAATACCAATTTTATTATTTTGGGAATTTTTTTACTATTTTTTATGATTTATGAAAGATGGCACAAAATCTGCGTAATTTTGCGTAGTTTAGCGTGTTTCATTATAATTAGAATAATTTAGCGTATTTCATTATAATTAACATAATTTAATTAGCGTATTTCATTAATAAAAATGTCGGCTCAGATTGTACGTATAATTTGTTGTAGTAATTTTTAGTTCAAATTTAGTCCGTCAAATGTTATGTATACATATAATTACAAATACCACAAAACAAAATAGAATAGACTAGAAATTTTTTTTTTCAAACAATTCAGAATAGAACTAAAAAAAAAAAAAAACTCTGGTGCACCCACTCGATCTGCGCACTGTCCAATTTGATGCGCGGACCCAGTACGCGTGGGTGGTAGGTTTCGAAATAAGCCAACAGCAGTGGTATTCATTTAATTTTTTCTTTTCGTGGTAACTAAAAAAAAACGGCACGGCACAGCTTAATTTGATTATTCGAATATATTTATATATATACCCGGCTCTGTATGACATTGCCAAAATTTTTATATATATAGCTGTATGACACCGACAAATTTTCCAGGTCATTTATTTATACGCCTCTGCTGAAGTGCTGTGTAATACATGTACGTGTTGCACGATTCACGGATCGATGAATATTTTTTTAAAAGTTTTGGTATTGGTTCACATGTAATTTAATTAAGGATAAAGATTTTTTTCTCCCGGCTCCTATCCCTCATTCATCCTCCAATCATTAATTATGTAGGGGACCACAACTTCAAGTACAAAAAGACAAAAGAAAACGTGTATCAATCATTAATTACGTGGGGGATCACTTATATTTGAAAATTTTTATAACTGACGCGCACAAGTATTCATATATAATATATCAAGTATTCATATATAATACACTAAGTATTCATATCTAAGATATATCAAGCATTTAAAAAAAAACTGGACACATCACCCACCCATCTTTTACACGTTTTTAGAGGTGATTTTTTTTTTCTCCGTTCACTCTAACTAATATTTCTTACAATTTGTGAAGAATTTTACGAATCTAAAATTACAAACGTCTTCTACGCAATTTTATCTTTCAAATGAGATCCATGATGAAATACTTTTGAGTTATCCGTCGCGCAAGTATTCATACCTCGTAAAATTATTTATATCTCGTCATGCAAGTATTCATACCACGTCGAGCAAGTATTCATACCTCGTCGAACAAGTATTCATACCTAAGATAGAGTGTACTGGACACTTCCAGTAATTGAGTGGTAACGAAATTTCAATCGGTAAAAAATGAGTGAATTATGTGTCTAGTTTTTTATTTGTGAAATACTGATGAGGTATGAATACTTGTTCGATGATGTATGAATACTTGAATGACAAGGTATGAATACTTGTGCAACGAACAACTCGAAAGTATGTCATCATGGATCTCATTTGAAAGAGAAAATTGTGTAGAAAACGTTCGTGGTTTTATATTTGCAAAATTCCTACTAGATTGTCAGAAATATTGATTAGAGTGAACGGAGAAAAAAACCCACCTCTAAAAACGTGTAAAAGATGAGTGAGTGATGTGTCCAGTTTTTTTTGAATACTTGATGTATTAGATATGAATACTTGATGTATTATATATGAATACTTGATGTATTATATATGAATACTTGCACTCGCCGCGATAATGACACGTTTTGTTTTGTCTTTTAGCGCTGAAATTTGTGGTCCCCTCTTAATTAGCAGTCAACAAAGACAGTTATTGACTGGGGGATGAATGGGGGATGGGAGCTGGGGGATAGTTAGTCGGTCCCTTTAATTAATTTGACTTGTTCGACCGACCTGATTATTGAATTTAAAAATGATAAATTTATATTTCATATGACTTGGTACGGATTAAATTTTAACTAATCCAGCTACTATATATTGCTCATAGATTTTAAAGTTGAACTATATTCTTGCATTATTGAATCTGTTTATCTTTTATTTTGCATTAAAAAAATATTTATTTAGTATTCTATTAATATGTTGTCTAGTAAATGGTTTTTTTTAAGGTTAGATGGCCAGGGCCACTAACAAATTGTATTAATAAAAATGAATATGTAAAAATGAATTTACACGGTCCTTCACACCTTCAACCCCTTTCTAACAATCCTAACTATCAAAGCTCGTAAATGATATTCTTATTGTTAGTTAAAATATGTTCTGTTGAATTATATAGAAAGCTATTGTATGAATATTGTTATTTTTAGATTGTTATTAACAATTTATTTGTTTTATTTTTAGTTAGATATGTTTCATTTGTATTTTTTTAATTATCAACAATAATTACTACACTTAAATCTGCAAAATTAACAAAACCTGATCAATAATTGAAAAAATATTTGAGTTCACAGGCTTATAAATTCTGATTATTAATCGATAATGAATTAAAAATATTATAAATGGATTATTATAAATGATATTAAAAATATAGACAAAATTCGGCCAATCCGACTTCCGACCGAATTCGCATCTCCTGAGATATCTCAAATTTTGAGTTGATATGCACGAAACCTCAAAACTCTGCATCTGTAATAATGGCCCTTTACATTCCGAGTAGGCACCGAAAAATATTAGTTCCGATTTTAGATAAACTCAAAAGTGTGAGATATCTCATATGAAGCGGCCTCCTCGGAACCTGTGTATACACTCCTATAGGAAACAGCAGCCCACATGGCACAGGCGCACAGCTCAATTTGATTATTCAAATTAATACAGAGAACCTGTTGAAGCCTTCTTAATTCTTAATTTATTCCTGGGAGTTGGAGAGTTGACCTTGAGTGTTGCGACGAAATCATCTACCACTTACCACTACCAATCAATTATTTGGTGCCTCTGAAAACCTCCCTCTCAGATCTGTTGCATTTCTCCCTCTCAATCCTGCATTCCTTTCTCTGTTGAAGATTTTGTCCCTAGTCTCAAACACAAGGTATACAAACTTAGTCTCATCTCACATCTCCTTGCTTTCTTCTACTAGCATGCATGCTTGTGTCTGAGGATTCCTGGTAATATATATTATTATGCAACGAAAATACGTCATTTTTGTACTTGTTCCATCATTTCATATCACACCCTTTATAGAACAAACAGATCAGTCATTGTTTTTCCCTGAGGTGAATATAATAGAAGAAACGGAAACGGTAGCTAGGTGGGCTGATGGACATCGCACGGAGTTCTGTGTGATCGATGCCCGGTGTAAATCGTCTGATACACATTTAGATTCATGCGGACGGTTCAGATTCATAGGAGGGAGGGTTTAGATCAAGTTGTACATATTTAAACCCTTCTCCCCGGATCTAAACGTGGATCAAATGGTTAATTTGACCGATCATCGAATTATTGAACTTGGTCCAATGCTAATTGAAAACCTCTCGCTCCCTAGAAGAAAAAAAAACCATCCCTGTATTGGTGTGTTGTCATTTTATTTTATTATTTTTAATGTAATGATTGTATAGATTGTATATCACATATTCAATTGACATGTCAAGCAAAATAAAAAACATTATTACATTGTGACTTTACATTAATATATGTTGTGATACATCAGGCTTTAATCTGAATGGGGGATATTGCGCTCAAACGAGAAATGGAATGTGATTTTTCAATCTTTCATTGACCTTGTGAATAGACACCACCTCTGTGTTACGGAGCTGAGACAACAGGTGATATTGACGGCTCCGACAATCACTCTCACCAGGTAACGATCGAGCCCTCCTTATATCGATTCGTTTACCTTTGTTTTTTTTTTGCCCCTTACTTTTCTTCTTTTATTTTCGCTGAAGTTGTAAACTATAATGGGGACACCGATGAAAATTACGAGAATTAGCTAATTATTTTTTAGTATCGCTTTACTACTATAGAATATATAGACGACTATACATGGTTAAAAACGCTCGTAACACACGAATTTACAACCATTTAGGAATGCATAGTGTGTGAAAGTGTCGATAAATTTATACACATTGACATTTAAAAATAACAGTGAATGATACTCCAAAAAGAACGCTACAACTAGCCATGTACGCGGTTCTATAAAATGAATCTTGTATTGATAAGGATACACACACGAATATCCTGCTATTACCGTGTATGAATTTTTTTTTACATCATACTCGGTTTAAACCGTGTGTGATAATTTTTTTAATATATAATGCTGATAATGAGTTGGCTTTCATATTTTCTAACAATTAAAAAACATACAATTAATGTTACACATACAAGTCCAAGTCCATTAACACATGCAATTAGTGTTACATCACACAAGTCCAACAGTTGGTCGACACCTGAATATTAGCGGATACATTCATTCAAGTCCATTAACGCATAAAAAAAATTAGTGGCGCACAAACCGTTTGTTCTAACTAATCCGCCTGATCTGACTAAAGTGAACCGACTAAACTTCTTATTTATGTTATTCTTTGTTGTATAAAATTTTATTTGTATTTTTTTAATTATGAAAAAAATTAGTACACTTTTACGTACATGATACTGTTTTTATTAAAATTATCTGCAAATTTTACAAAACCTTATTAATTATAAAATGTACTGAGTTTTAACGAATTATAAGTTGGAGTGAGGCTATGGTTTTATGCATAGTGCGGATTGGTCCGTACTATTATTTTCATTTTCGAAATCCTAACGGTCGAAAATCATTGTTTCAAATTCCTAACAGTTCAACATGATTTTTATATGAATAATAATTTGTAGACAAAATTTTACATTTTTTTGAATCTTTATCTATTTTTTTAGATAGGTAGCAAATTACTATTTTTGGATGGTTTAAAATTTCCAGATCAAGTAATTTTCCATCTATCTAAAAAAATAGTAAAAAATTCTAAAAAATATAAAATTTGATCTGCAAGTATATTTTAATAAGAAGATTATATTGAACGGTCTGAATTAACTATTAGAACTTTTAAAATGAAGATATAAGTCTACAGTGAGGGCAAATATGTGCTATCCATAGTACCAAAGCTTTACTCTAATAAGTTAGTCATGATCAAGGTTCTAAATAGCGTTTATAGCGTCGTAGCGGGAAGGCTAAAAAAAAAGCTATAGCGAATAGCGTCGCTATAGCGGAAGTTATTCCAAATAGCGTTTTTTTTAACATTTCGTATATTCAATATTTGTACTAAATATCAACATTATCTAAAGTGTCATAGAACAATAAATAACACCAAAGTAATTAAGAAATTATAATATTCATATTGAACCCGTACAAAGTCCAAATTGCGGTTCAAAATATCCATAGTAATATCATAAACTATCGATTTTTCCTATTAAAAATATCTTAAGCATCATGATTCATGACATAATCTTTTTTTTTTCTATTCAAATTTTAATTTCGGTTTGGACTTTTTTTCTATTCAAATTTCAATTTCTATTCCCAATTTCAAATTGATTTATCTGTAGCAAGTAGCAACAAATCAATTTCGGTTTGAGATTTTTTTTATCTTTATTTAAAACCCATATAAATTGCTTAAAAAAAATCACATATTGTATAGCGCAAATAGCACAAATAGCGCAAATAGTGGACCGCTATAGCGCTGTAGCGGCCGCTGTAGCGCTATAGCTGCCGTAGCGCAAATAGTGCATTTTGATGTCATAGCGTAGCGTTTGGGGTTCAAAAATGCTATAGCGCGCTATTTAGAACACTGGTCATGATTGATTATGAATTTAGGATAACTGGACAATTGTGGCTCAGATTAAAAATGCCGATAAAATTCGACCAACCAGAATCGTGCGTACCTATGTACACCCAAACAGCAGCCCACACGACACAGTATGACATTGCGTATTTTTTTATTATTCGAATATAATTATATAGTTACCACAACCATTTTGAGTTACAACAAAGTTACCATAACTATTTTCTACATTTTCAAAGTCCAAATCGTCGATCCAAAACCGTTCAACATGATCTCCACAATAAAATGTGCTTCTTGATCAAATTGTACATTTTTTTGAATTTTTTTACTATTTATTAAGATGAGTACAAAATTCAATGTTCTGAATTTGACTAGTTTTTGTAAAATACTTAATAAATAGTAAAAAAATTAAAAAAAATATAAAATTTGATCTGGAAGCACATTTTATTGTGGAGATCATGTTGAACGGTTTGGATCGATGATTTGGACTTTGAAAATGTGAAAAATAGTTGTAGTAACTTTATTTTAACTCAAAATTATGATAACCAAATCCCTCCTCTCTATATATATACGCGACAGTATGACATTGCCAATTTTTTTTTTTATATACAGCTGTATGACACCGTTAAATTTTCCAAGTCATTTATTTATACGCCTCTGCTGAGTAAAAGACGTGTTGCATGATTCACGGAATCGATGAATTTTTTTAGAAGTTTTGATATCAGTCATCCAAAATCATTGACACACGAAAACTTATTAGTTGTTCACATGTAATTTAATTAATTCGACTTTCAATTTAACTTGGTACGTACATATTAAAATTTTAACCAACCCAGCAAATACATATTGGTCATGGATTTAATTTTATATTAGTTAAAACCTGGTCTGACTGCATATATAATTTAATTTAATTCAATTAATTTGTATCATCTCATAAAATTTTGAAAAGCTCTCAATTATGTTTTGGATCAAAATGATTTAAAATTGAAGTATACTTCTATATGCACATCATGGAACTTGTTTATCTTATATTTTGCATAAATATTTAGTTTATTTATTATTATATATTAATACGTTGTATAGTACATGATATTCTTATTGTTAAATAAAATATGAATAGTTAGATTATATAGAATGCTACAGTACGAATATTGTTATTTTTAGATTCTTGCTAACAATTTTATTTGGGTTATACTTAGTTATTTATGTTTATTTTGTATTGTTTTAATTATTAAAAATAAGAGAAGGCTCCTCCATTTTTTGTGCCTCAATCATGCTTTCATTTTTTAATTTTCTAATAACAAAAAATTTAAAATTTATATGTCAAAATAAAACCATTAGATGTGATCTATATTAGTTTCTTTACATCCACATAACAAAAAATCACTCTTCGATTTTGTTTTTCTATGAATCAATAAGTTGAAATGAAATAGATTATACCCATCAATTTTATTTTGACATTTAAGTTTTAAATTTTAAGTTATTGTAATTATAAAAATAGAGGCATTATAAAGACACAAAAAATGGACGTATTTGAACCCTCCTCTTGTTATAAGAATATGTTACCTAATAAATATGATATTCTTATTATTAGTAACAATATTTTTTGTTGAATTAATAATTTACTTATATAATGCTATCGTATGATTTTTATTTTTAGATTTTTGTATTAAGAATTTTATTTATGCAAATTTTAATTTGTTGGATAATATTTTATTTGTATTCTTATCATTAGTTAAACATTTATATGACAATACCTTTTTGTTAATGAAATGTGCTTTTAAAACTAAAAAAAATCTGACCAACTAAAAAAGTACAAATTCATGAACGAATTATAAGTTACTATGATAAAATAGTAATATCAAAACCAGACATTTATGAATCGAATTAAAAACCTAATAAAGTCTGACCAATGTGAAGTGATCCCTGTAAACGCAACGGAAACAAAAGCCCACATGGCACAGCTCAATTTGCTTATTCAAATATAGAGAACCTGATGTAGTCCTTAAGCCTTCTTAATTATTAATTTATTCCTGGGAGTTAGAGAGTTGACCTTGAGTGTTGCGACGAAATCATCGACCATTACCAATCTATTATTGGTGCCTCTGGAACCTACTCGCTCTCAGATCTGTTGCATTTCTCCCTCTCAATCCTGCATTCCTTTCTCTGTTCAAGATTTTGTCTATAGTCTCAAACACAAGGTATACAAACTGTCTCATCTCATTGCTTTGATTGCTAGCATGCAGTACTGAGGAGTCCCTATAATATGTATGCTATTATATATGCAATGAAAATTGGTCATTTATTACTTGTTGGATTGTTTCAGATATAAACTTTTATAGAACAAATGAATCAGACATGATAATTTTTTGTGAGGTGTGCCGATGTGTATGGCACTGAGTTCAGTTTAATGTGTTGGAACTTGAGTTCTAAAAACTCAAAATTCCCTCTTCAATAAATTTGTCTACAAAATCTCCATTTGTAATATCTTGTTAAATTGAGGACTTCAATGAAAGTTTTAATTTCCAATTAATCTATTTCAGTTTCTTTCTATTGTAACCGTAATTATTAAAAGTTGAAATCCGTTTTGTTTCAACCTCTTTTAATAGGCGCAAAATATACAGCCTTTCTCACCTTGTAATAATTTAATATAGAAGTAAATCCTCGTTACTAAATGAATACCCTCTTCTCCTCTCTTAAGGTTTATTTAAACCCTCTATATACTCTTGATTTTAATTAGAACACAATAAAACAACAAATGAAGAGGCACGGTATATTGTATTCTCCTCTCTTAATATCCGAAACAATATTAAGCTATTGATTCACTCCCACAGTATATTTCTCTCATTTTATCTCAATTCATTAAATTCTGATCAATGCTGGATATTGCGGAGTTATCGTCAGTTGCTTCCATGGCGTGGCTAAGGAGCAACAATCTCGGATTATCTTGGTTGTCGTTCCATCTTGCACTATGAGATTAAGGACAGTGCTTCGCACGATCCGGGTAACTCTATTTCAATTAGATTTATTTTAATTAATTTAAAACTATTCGAATATTCTGAAAATTTAGATTCATGAGGACGGTCCAAAAGTTTTGATTTTTGGATGGTCCATAATCTTCTGAAAACAGTGATGTTGTATCTATCAAAAAAAATAGTAAGCGGTTCGGATTGACTGTTCGGACTTTAAAAACGAAAATAAGAATGTGAAGTATGATTGGAGCACAAAACCAATGATGCATTTTAACCCTGCTCTTTGTATATATAGCTGTATGACACCGACAAATTTAATTTCCAAGTAATACATGTGTTGCACGATTCATGGGATCGATGAATTTTTTAGAAGTTTTGATATCAGTCATCCAAAACCATTGACATATGAAAAATTAGGGGTTCACATGTAATTTAATTAATTCGACTTGTGCGTCCGACCAGATTAATTGAATAAAAAAATAACAAATTAAAATTTCGTATGACTTGATACGGATTGAATTTTAACTAATCCAACAAATACATATTGTTCATGGATTTTTAATTTTATATTAGTTAATACCTGGTCTGACTGCATAATTTAATTTAATTTAATTAATTTGTTTCATCCCATAAATTTTTGAAAAGCTCTTAATCATGTTTTTAATCAAAATAATTTAAAATTGAGCTATATATACTTATGCATCATTGAATTAATTTGTTTATCATTTATTTCGCATTAATTTTTTTTATTATAATATTAATATGTTGCCTAGTAAATGATATTCTTATTGTTAGTTAAAATTTGAATAGTTGGATCATATATAATGCTACTGTATGAATATTGTTAACAGATTTTATTATTATTTTTTATATAGTTTTGGTATTGTTTTAATTATAAAAAAAATTAGTACACTCCTACATAAATGCTAACTTTTTTTATTAATAAAATCTGGAAAATTAACAAAACCTGATCAATTGAAATCGGAGCGGACCCAAGTGGAGGGGGAAGGCGGGCAACTGTCTTTCAGAATTTTGAAATTTTATGGAGATCTATAGGTCCGGACTAACTTGTCTCTTTCTGGAAATTTCTTTTGCTCCCTTTTGACATTCTGATAGTATCTGAGTTAAATTTAAGGTTAAAATTAAAATAAATTATTTGAATTAGGATTAGTAATTACTTAGTATTAGAAGTTAGAACATTAGAAATTAATGGGTTTGAATCCGATTATCTATTTAAATCAGATTTGCTATTTTTTTACCCGAAAATTCTAGATTTGTCTCTAAATTAAATAAAAATGTTTGAGTTCAATGGATTATGAATTAAAAATATTATAACCGGATAACTATGAATGAAATTAAAAATATAGACAAAATTCGGCCAACTTGACTTCGTACCCGAATAGATATCTTAAACTTTATTTCGATCTCTGAAAAATCTGGTTCGTTGAAATTTTTTTGTACACAATCTCATAGTCCAAGTAATCTGTATGTGTATGTGAGTAAGCACAGAAAAAAATTTAGACCGTTTTAGGTAAACTCAAACTTTGAGATATCTCATAGGATACTCCCAAGTACTGTAGAAGATTTACCTCACTTTGCGGGTTGAGAGTTATTCTCAGTCGGTTTGCAATATTATTGGGCCTTGAGATTCGTGCCGAGTTAAAGAGAACGGTCCAGATCCACTCAATGTAAAATATTTTCTTTTCAGGTACCTGGGAGGATGTGAATTCCTCCTCACTCCAACGGAAACAGCGGCCCACATGGCACAGACGCACAGCTCAATTTGATTATTTAAATTAATACGAAGAACCTGTAATCCTGAAGCCTTCTTAATTAATCTCGGGATTGGGAGAGTTAACATTGAGCGTTGTGACGAAATTATTGGTGCCTCTGCAAACCTACCTCTCAGATCTGCTCCACTTCTCCTTCTCAATCTTGCATTCCTTTCTCTGTTGAAGATTTTGTCTCAAGCCTCAAACACAAGGTATACAAACTTTGTCTCATCTCACATCTCCTTGCTTTCTTTTACTAGCTAGCGTGCATGCTTGTGTCTGAGGAGTCCTTATAATATATATTATTATGCAATGAAAATACGTCATTTTTGTACTTGTTCGATCATTTCATATCACACCCTTTATAGAACAAACAGACCAGTCATTGTTTTAGTCGTTCAAATCTTTGATGCCTCTCAGATCTGTTGCACATTCCTTCATTTCTTTCTCCGTTGAAGAATTCTTTCAAGTGTCAAAGAGAAGGTATTACTTTTTGTCTCATCTCCTTGCTTTCTTCTGCTAGAGTGCCGTGTTGGACAATCATAGAGGTCAAACAATTACATCTTATCTAAAGATCAAACAATTACATCTCATTTAGGGGTCAAACACTTACACCCGGGGAAGGAGAAACAATTCCCCACATTAACTAAGGACCATCTTATGCCAAAGAAATCCAAAACATAAATTATAAGTGCGGAATATATACCTGATTCCATAACGTTGGCCATAGAATCCTCAATTACGAAGAGTTATCTCCGTGAGCACGAGACAAGTCTTCAATGGCAATAAGTTCTTCTTACTGTATTGTCGTATGGTCGTAAGAATAGATCTTCCAAGACAGCAAGACTTGGCTCTTGAGAGATCGTCTCTAATTTTCTTAATAGATCTCTCCTCTCTATTCTTTGATGGTGAAAGAAGAAGAGAAGGCACACATATATGTATTTTCTATAGAGAATAACTTCTTTCAGAATCTGTATTTTTCGTTTATCTTGTGCCATGGGGACCAATTCTTATATAGACTAACTCTAAATCTGACGCACCAGATATAGATGTCCAATTTTAGACATCTATATTTGACATCCAAAATTAGATATCTAGATTTAGATGAAACCTATTCCATATTTAGTGGTTATTCTTAATTGCAAATCTCATAATCAGTGCGTCAATGAGTATGAGTTTTGTCTGTATTATTACATATTTATGGACCACCCCTTAATGAATACATAGATTGTCTTTTTTGAAGACTGAATACATAGATTGTCAAATATCTTAATCCATATTGGATCACTTTAGTTAGACAATCATACATGTTCGGAGCTGATTCGGCTCCAATTTGGCCAACTACATGTGCATCTAACCTCTTCTCCCATTTTGTGGTGTGACAACATCGGCGCAACTTACTTGGCCTCTAATGCCCCTACCAAGCACGTCGAGATTGACTACTACTTTGTACGACAGCACGTTGCCAACAAAACACTTCATATTCGATTCATCACTTCTCGGGACCAAATTGCTAATATTTTTACTAAACCCCTTGCCTCGCCTCAATTTTTACTTCTCTCATCCAAGCTGACCATTGGTCCAGCTTGCAGGGGGGCTAAAGGAGATACTTGAGTATCAGGCGTCTACACACAACAAGATGATGATTAGACGCAGTTAGTTAAAGAGCGTCTAGAGAGTTTGTTTCAAGTTGTTAGATAGTTAGTTAGTGCACTAGTGGAAAATAAGGTATCAGGATCGGTTATATACGCATATCAGTATCGGACTACAACCGATCCTGACCCAGGCGATTCTGATACGATAATAATCTGAATCGGTTAAATAACCGATCCAGATTAGTGACTATTAGGATCGGTTGTCTAAATAACCGATCTAAATTAGAAACTATTAGAATCGGTTCTTAAATTTATTCGATCCTAATAGGCATTAATCTGCATCGGATCATGAATTTATCCGATTCTAATAAGCATTAATCTGGATCGGTTCTCAATCTAAGAACCGATCCTGATAACTATCTGAATCGGTTGTTAGTTAGAACCGATTCTAATAGTTTTTTTACTCATTTTTTTATATCAAACAATCAGAATCGGTTCTCAATCTAAGAACCGATCCTGATAACTATCTGAATCGGTTGTTAGTTAGAACCGATTCTAATAGTTTTTTTACTCATTTTTTATATCAAAGAATTAGAATCGGTTGTCAAGCTAATAACCGATCCTGATAAATATCAGAATCAGTTCTTCCAGAGAACCGATCCTAATAGTTTTTTAATCATTTTTTAATATCAAACAATCAGAATCGGTTAACAAGCTATGAACCGATCCTGATAATTATCAGGATCAGTTATTTCTCAGAACCGATTCTAAAACTTTTTGTATTTTTTTTAATATCCATCAATCAGGATCGGTTTTGAAGCTACCAACCGATCCAGATACTTATCAGGATCGGTTCTTAGCTTTAGAACCGATCCTGATTGTTATTTGTAATTTTTTTTATAAATAAAAATAGGTATCTAGATCGGTTTTTAACTAGGAACCGATCCTGTTGTTTTATTAAATGAAAAAAAAACTTTTTTAATTAATTGGCCAGCTTCCATATATGCTGGCCGCAAATGCCAAAATATTGTTTTTTTGCATACAACATACTAAATTAAATCACATCCTAAATTATCAAATACAACATACTAAATTAAATCACATCCTAAATTATCAACTACAACATACTAAATTAAATATCACACAAAAATTAAAAATTGTTACAAAAAATTCATGTTCATGCAAATTAAGCTTACACATCAATCCTAAATTCTTCTCGGCTTTATCTCATCTAGGAACATTTGAACCCACATTTTCCGAAATTCGCTCACGCGTTATACTGTATGTCTAGGAGGAATATCCTGCATTTTTTAAAAGATAGAAGAGCATGCACAATTAATTGTCTATTTCATTATAAGTGAAGCAACAATGCTTAATTACTTTTGGAAAATATTTAAATGCATACATACCGTTATGTTCGGAAAATCATCGAGGTGTTCTTTTATTATGTCTTGCATGAGCAACATGACATAATATGCACATTCCCAACCGGCCGGTTGTTGCGGGCACTATATAACAAGTTTGAGAAAATTGAAATGTAGGTTAATAACTTAATAAGCCTACAAATGGCTTATATGTCTAGATATTCACAACTTTTTGCATCTAAGTCCCTATAATCATATCTCAATAGAAAGTATTACCTTGCAATCTTTATTAACCGTTAAAGGAGTACCCATTTCCCTGATGAAGACACTGTTGAAATATGAACACATTGAACAATCAGTACTTACGAGTGAAATTTAAAATGACAAAATAATAAAAAAATTAGGAAGGCACTTACTCCTCTATCGGAGCAGTGATCATTAGCATTAATTTAAACTTCTTATTGGAATCGTACACATACAAAGCACTTTCTCTTGGCATAAGCACGGTCAATATCCAATGATCTCTGCATGTTAGGTTTGTAGCATGTCATATTCTACAATTTGTATGAATTGAAAGAAATATAATAAAATTAGAATATATATATAACACTAACACTTGATGGTAAGGTATGAATATCAATCGCTTGTCCCGATTTTCCTTGAGCGCTGTCCCTATGTATTGAAGTACACGACCTCGAATCTTCATTCAACAGCATGGCATTTGTTCGACCGGGGATCCATGAAACCAATCTGCTCATCGAGAAATTCCTCTTATGAATTTGTGCAAATGCCTGCAAAAAAAAGGTATACAGGTGATTAAAATTGAATTGAAAGTACTAGATTCTGCAATTATTACGAATATTAACTCACAGCATCCAGATCTGAATAACTGGTACAGTGAGCCACTCCTTTGGTGTAAGCAAGGTCGCATAATCATCTGCATAAACGTGTATGGAGCTTGTCGAACAGAAAAGATCAAGTGGCGGATCGATTTGGAATGGACTGCCATCTAGCTCCGAAAACCGATCACGCAGCTGCTTGAATGTTCGTCCCAGCTTGTCAAAATTGATACGATCAAACGCCTTGCTGTGACTCGTTGCTTTCCCACCTCCAGGAACTTGTAACTCTTTGCCTGGTTCCTGCAAATTCCATAATAAATTGAAATAAAATCCAGAATCAACTACAACTCTATCATATAGATACAAATTAAGAAGTATAAGAAGTTGTAATAACAATATACCTCAACTGGACCTGTCAATATCATGGACATCGGCCATGCAGTGAAACTACCGAGGACCGATGCAAGGTTTGAGTGCTCGCCATTTGGTATAGGTAAGGGGAGTTCTAAGAAATCCGCATCCTCAATAGCATCCACCGTTACTCTTGCATAGTCGGGCGGCATAGGCATACTGTGAATTGTTGCACCTTCTACGACTGGAAGGTGAATTGTCCCTCTGGCCACAAAAAGAATATTTCCACCTACATCTGCCTGGAGTCTACAAGCTCAGTTCCCTCTCCTGTACAAATAAACGTTTGTACTCGAATAAAATAATATGTATGAAACTAAGACATGTAATGTAAAATAAATTTGAATTTGCATTACCTCAGTAAACCCGGAAAGATCTTCTAATGGTTTGACTGACTGGCAGCTGCTCTGAACGATTGTTGGGCTAAACACCGGTTCTGGTTGGCCCATTGCCTGCCGAAGCAAAATTGCCATTTCAGATTTCATCTCTTGTCTCATTTCTTGTCGTAATCTATCCTCTAGTCCTCTTACTCTCTCCTCCACTCTTTGATCCACTCTCGCGTCAAAATCTTCTTCAGACCTCGAAGGGAGTGCGTGTCTTCCTTGTTGAGCACTTCCCGTATGTTTTCGTCATTGGAACCAGGCCTCCCACTCCTCTCACCCTCCCAGGATGTTCTGGATTTGGCAGTAGATTTTCCCAGAACATCGTCGTATCGTGCGACGGCCAACAAGCCTTGTTTGAAAGCCGCTTCTTGTTCTTCCTGAAATGACAACATGCATGTTATTATAACATAATAAATTAAAGTTGAAATTAAATGAATGACAATATCTAAATCCTCACAATTCTGTTGATGACCGGTGCGTAAGTATCTGGATAATAGCGTTCCTTGGTCTCGTCGTTGAGTTTCTGTCTTCCTAGTTTCCATGTGACGTGCCTATGCTCAACCGACATCTCAATAACATCGTCTTGTGTCAATGCAGTACTACAAGAACCCTGGGAAGACGGATCACTAGATGCTTTCTCGTTTGCAATCGCCTGCATAGCATCTCTAAGCCTATTCTGGAAACCCTCCCCGTTATAACCTCTGGATCCTAAGAAATGCGGGTACTTGTTTTGGGCCTGATTCTCCTTCCCAATCTGGCTGGCAATCTGCAATTTGAAAAAGAAACAATTGGCTTTAATTATAAAAAAAATTGAATTCTTAAATTAGAGATAAGGTAGGTGGTCGGTATAAATAAACATACACCAAATTCCTCCGTCTCTCGGTACGCGACAAATACATCCCAGTCTTTTTCTTCAATATGTTCCTTGGCAAAATCTGGCGTCCCACCCTCGCGCCACACTTTAGTCATATCGGTTCGCCACTTCCGGTGACGCTCTGCCATTCTCTGATAGTAATACTTCCTCACCTCTTCCTCGTCCCTTATACCCCAGTCCAGCTGCCAAACAAATAGAAAACAAAATTTAGAGTTAGTTAATATCAAACGAAAGCTTTTGAAATTAATTAGTACCATGTTATTTACCTTAAGTGTTTCCCATATTTTGAGCTTGAACTCTTCTGGAACATCTTTCCATCTTTGGTACCTTATAGGAACATTCTTTCGTACCAATATCGCAAATTCCGTCGAAAAACAAGTTGTGTCTCGAGTAATAATCGGCCGGAAAAATTTGTCAATTTCAAGCTTTTTGCCTTTCTCATTAAACTTTTCCTTAATTTGGTTACGCCCTCTTCCTCGTTTCTTAACCGGGGCTGGCTCACCATCACCTTCCATATCTGCACTTTTTTTAAAATAAATAATAAGTAATAAGTAATATAGAGTGCATAATTGACATCGATTGTAAAATAATAATAAAAGGCTATAGTATACTAATTATTGACATCGTGAACTTACAAAAAATATGTTCACCATCTCTAATGCCAAAGATTACACTAATCAAGCTTCTTTTGATTCTCAAATTACTCCATTTTTTTAACAAGCAATATATGTTATGCAATTCATGCAATTCAGAAATTGACAAGCAATATACTAAGCAGTCCTATCAGAAATTGACAAGCAATATATGTTCTCAAATTACTCCATTTTTTTAACAATCAATATATGTTATGCAATTCATGCAATTCAGAAATTGACAAGCAATATATTCAGAAATTGACAAGCAATTCATGCAATTCACAAATTACTCCATTTTTCTCAAATTACCGATAGAAGAAGTCTATTTTTTTAACAAGCAAGTGAATCAACTAGTGCCTTCCGGGAAAATCAACAACCCGGCAAAGACACAAGCAAATGGCAACAATCGAAACAAGAAGAGCAAGAGAGTTACCTCGTTAGATCAGAGAGGGCGGCGGCTAGGTCCGATCAGAGAGAGGGCGGCTCGACAGCTAGGGCGGCGACGGAGGAGAGGGCAGCGGCTAGAGGAGGAGAGGGCAGCGGCGGCGACGGAGGAGAGGGCAGCGGCTAGGTCACGACCTCCTTTAATTTTCGGAAGAGGAGAGGGAGGAGAGAAATAGCTAGAGAAAGAGTAGAGAAAGAGAGAAAGAGAGAAAGAAGGGTTTCAAAATTTAGCTAAGTTCTCGGGCGCGAAATTAAAAAAAACTATCTGAATCGGTTCACTAACTAGAAACCGATCCAGATGACTATCAGGATCGGTTTCTTAGCACAGAACCAATTCGGATAGTTATCTGGATCGGTTTCTAGTTGCTGAACCGATCTAGATAGTTTTTTTTAATTTTTTTAAAATGAATTAAACTAAAATCCATATAGACTATCTGAATCGGTTTGTAAGCTACGAACCGATCCAGATAACTATCTGGATCGGTTCTAAGCTAAGAAACCGATCCTGATAGTTATCTAGATCGGTTTCTTGTTAAAGATCCGATTCAGATAGTTTTTTAAAATTTCAGGCCTTATTGCGGGCCGCAATAAAATCCATTACGGGCCGCAAGAGGCGGTTAACTTCTCGCGCAGAATCTCAGTCTCTGAATACTTCATTTCGGGCCGCAATGAAATCTATTACGGGCCGCAATAAGAGTCTGGGAAATGGTCTTCTCTGTTTGATAATGTTGCGGCCCGCAATGATTGTCTTGCGGTCCGCAATGAAAGTGAAAGTTGCTCCAAATTTATTAAAATAAATTATAAACCAGCATACACATACAGGATAATTTACTCAAAATTTTTGCTAACCTATCTGAATCGGTTCTTTAACTAGAAACCGATCCAGATAACTATCAGGATCGGTTTCTTAGAACTGAACCGATTCTGATAGTTATCTGGATCGGTTTCTAGTTGATGAACCGATCTAGATAGTTTTTTTAAATTTTTTTAAAATGAATTAAACTAAAATCCATATAGACTATCTGAATCGGTTTATAAGATACGAACCGATCCAGATAATTATCTGGATCGGTTATAGCTTATAAACCGATCCAGATAAATTACCAAAAATTTTGCATAAATTTTTCTGTATGTGTATGCTGGTTTATAATTATTTTAATAAATTATCTTAAAAAACATTTTAGTATAGTAGCTTATAGTATATTTTTATAAATTATCTTGTAAGTTATATTAGTATATTATCTTCTAAATTATTTTTGTATATTATCTTAATAACTTGAGAATTACTTACAACATGAAATAAACCAAAAATGAACCTTAAAATTTTAAAAAATAAGCTAATAAATTACATATAACATGAAATGAACTAAAAATGAACATTAAAATTTTAAAAAAAAAGCTTATAAATTACATATAACATGAAAAAAATAAGCTACTAAACAAAAACTCATAATAAATTACATATAACATGAAAAAAAAAAAAGCTATATATTAACATGAATTACAAAAGTCACAAATATTGAAGAATTATATCTTGCATGCTTCCCGTTGTCCAGTGTTTCAATGCATCCCTGAAGGAAAAAAATAAAATCCTTAAGTCATCAGTATTGATGAATATTAAATTTATTTTTATATTTTGAAACCAATTAAAATTTTATTTGTATAACATACCAATAAAAATTAGGTATGAATTGTTTCATTTTGATCGTTGTCGATCAATGGGAACTTCTTCAACCCATTCTCCTTCATTATGATCGTTGCGCACGTGACTTGTTTCATTATCTTCACCGGTTGGTAAAGATGCCATGCCAGTGGAAAACGGTGGTATCTCATCAAAATGATCGTACGCTTCTTCGTCTTCCACATTATCAATCCCGATGATACGTCTTTTTCCTGAGAGGACAACATGTCTTGAACGATCGGCCGGATCAGTTACGTAGAACACTTGCGTGGCTTGTCTTGCAAGTATAAATGGATCATCCTTGTATCCAGCCTTACTGAAATCCACTAAAATAAAACCATCGTCGTCGACTTTAACCCCCCTACGGTTATCGACCCATTTACATATAAATAACGGGATGTTAAATTTTCTATAATCTAGCTCCCAAATTTCTTCAACAAACCCGTAATATGACATCGATGCATGCGATGGTCCGGCACCTTTAGGATCTGAAAAATCACTCGAAACGGCTACTAACGTCACTCCACTATTTTGAACGGTACTCTTTGAATCTTGATTTCTTGTGTAAAATGTGTACCCGTTGATGTCATATCCTTGGAAGGTCCTCACGACATGGACTGGACCAAGAGCCAATAATTTGATAATTTCTTTAATGTTTTCTGTTTTCGGAGCTTGCATGACTCTACGTGTAAACCATTCTAGAAACTTGCTATTGTGTTCGCCGATCAACCACTTGTCGGATTTCTTAGGATTCTGTCGCCGCAAGAGAGTCATATGCTCGTCCCAGAAAGGATGAATGTCAGTGAGGTGTTGCAAAACATGGAAATGTGCTAGTGACATGGTTTTATTATCGGGCATGAATAATTTCGCACCGATTGTGCCTACCCCGTGAAGTCTACCCTCGTGCCAAGATTTAGGGATGCCGATAGCTTTGACATCATCCAAATAATTAGTACAAAACTCAATAACCTCTTCGGCAGCATAACATCTTACAATGCTGCCCTCAGGACGATATCGGTTCCTGACATATCCCTTTAACAATCCCATGTATCTCTCGAACGGATACATGTACCGCAAGAAAACAGGTCCACACATCTTAATTTCTCTAACCAGGTGAACGGTCAAATGAACCATAATATCAAAAAAAGAAGGTGGAAAATACATTTCAAGATGACAAAGAGTGACGACAACCTCCTTCTGCAGAGCATCTAACGTGTCAGGATCAGTTACTTTGCAACAAATGGCGTTAAAGAAAAAACAAAGCTTCGTGATGGTCTGCCTAACAGGAGGTGGCAATATGCCCCGAATTGCAACGGGAAGAAGCTGTGTCATTAAAACATGACAGTCGTGAGACTTCATTCCTGTCAATTTTAAATCTTCCAGTGAAACTAGGTTTTTAATATTTGACGAATATCTGGATGGAACCTTGACACCATGAAGGCATCCACATAAGCTTTTTTTCTCTTCTTTCGACAGTGTATGCATTGCGGGTTTTAGATATGTACAAAATTTCTCTTTTGTCCTTTCCTTCTCTGCTGGTTGCAGATCCGGCCGTATGTTCAAGAATTGCATGTCTTTCCGAGCATTGATACCGTCCTTAGTCTTACCCGGAATATTCAATAATGTTCCAACCATGCTGTCACACACATTTTTAACCACATGCATCACATCGAGACAGTGTCGAACATCTAAGTGCTCCCAGTATGGTAGATCCCAGAATATTGACCTCTTCTTCCAAATAATTTTCGGTGCCCCTTTCTTTCTCACCACCTTTTTTTTAAATTTTCCAAATTGAACTTTGATATCCTTCACTTGCAAATAAACAGCTTTACCGGTCAACGGATACTTTACTCTGTTATTCTCGGTCTTTCCATTGAATTCTATCTTTCTCTTTCGGTGTGCGTGGTTGGCAGGAAGAAATCTACGATGACCCATGTACACATTTTTAGAGGAATTAGGTAGCCACAGATCGACTGTATCATCCAGGCAAACGGGGCACGCTTTCTCTCCTTTGACACTGTAACCCGACAAATTTCCATAAGCCGGAAAATCATTAATGGTGCAGAAAATCATGGCCCGTAACGTGAATTTCTCCTTGCTGTATGCATCAAATATCTGCACTCCGGGTTGCCATAATTCTTTTAAATCCTCGATCAATGGCGCTAGATACACATCTATGTCGTTCCCGGGCTGTTTGGGTCCTGATATGAGCAAGGTTAACATGATGTATTTGCGTTTCATACATAACCAAGGTTAACATGAGCAAGGTTAACATGATGTATTCCCGGGCTGTTTGGGTCCTGCTCATGCTACTGTGCGAATTTATTCCATCTGCACTCAGCCCAAGCTTTAGATTTCTCGGGTCACGTCCGAATTTGGGAAACTCTCTATCAATATTCCTCCACTGAGGAGAATCAGCGGGGTGCCGTAATTTTCTGTCTTTTTTTCGGTTATCGGCATGCCAACGCACTAGTTCGCATCTTTAGCATTTGAGAACAAGCGTTTGAATCTCGGTTTCACGGGGAGGTACCACAATGCTTTTGCCGGAGGTCCCTTATTCGGTTTACCATCATCACTTTTATCGCCGGTTAACTGCTTTGGTTTGTAACGTGAGGCACCACATTTTGGACACTCGTGAAGATCTTTATACTCATTTTGATATAATATACAATCATTTGGACACGCGTGTATTCTTTGAACTTCCAAGTCCACTGGACACAATATTTTCTTCGCTTCATAAACATTAGGTGGTATCTCGTTTCCATCCGGAAGCATTTCTTTCAAAGTCTGTAATAACTCAGTAAAACTTCTATCACTCCAACCGTTAGATGCTTTAAGGTTATACAATTTTAATACACCTTTTAGTTTTGAAAATTTAGAACAACCAGGATACAATTCCTTATTAGAATCTTCGTACAAATTCTCAAATAAACAGTACTGCTTATCATTATCAAAATCATCTTCTAAATCACGTAACATTTGATCAAAATTATCACATTTATCTACCACCATATCATCATTTTCTTCGGTATGCTATTCCTGATGCTCAGTTCGAGTGCCTACGTGGGTTTCCAATCCCCGTAGATCATTCCCGTCATCTCCACCGGTATGGTATTCCTGATGCTCAGAACCAGTACCTATGTCGGTTGGCAAACTCTCACTGTGCCATATCCAACACTGATATCCTTGCTTGAATCCACGACGGATTAAATGGTTTCTCACTTGGTTCGGGTTGGAAAATTTGTGACCATTGTTACAATCACGACAGGGACACGACATCAGTGCACTCCCCTTATTCGCCATATCTTTCATAGCAACTCTGATAAATTCCTCGACACCTGTCATATATTCATCCGACAGACGTGATGCTTCGTACATCCAACTGCGGTCCATCTGCAATTATAATAAAACACAATTAATTAAGAATAAGGTTGGTGTACTAAATTCTGTTCACAATATGGCTTACATTGGGCCGGTTACCATCCTATCCCACTCTTTGAATACTTTGTCTCAGTAGTGACCACGTGTTAGTCGTGTTTTAGTATCTAAGAAAATTTCGGCAGCATTTCCTTATTAGTTCCCCGAATAGTCGGGAAACTAATAAGGAAATGCTGTCGAAATTTTCTTAGATACTAAAACACGACTAACACGTGGTCACCTCCTAATTGAGACAAAGTATTCAAAGAGCAGTCCCAAATCGGGGACTATTCAAATTAATCCCTAATGGATTAATTTTGAACGGGTATCATGACCTAAAGGCATTAACCATGCGGTTGTGGCTCATAAAACAATACTCTAGGCACATACATAATACAAATACACATTTACGTACTCTAGATATCTATACTCTTATAAAAAAAACACATTCATGCACAAAACTAATTAAACATGAGTTTTAGGTTGTACTTACAACTTTTTTTTGGATGTCGGATCGAGTGAGATGAAGATCGATGCACCAAATCTCTCAATAATAGCCGATCTACAAATTAAACCATCGATCGGAACCTAATTAAGAGATGTATATATATCATGCTATTCTAAAACTTGAAATAAAAAATAAACTCAATAATAGCTCATATATAGCATAAATTAGCTCATATATAATATATATAGCTCATATATAGCATATATGCATATAATATCTGCATATTCATCATATATTTAACATATATATATATATATATAGCATATATATGTAAATCTCCACATATAAAGAAAAACTTGAAATTAGAAGAGGTATTCAAATTTAAAAGCGTGTGTAATCAATAAGAGAGCTGAATCAAGGCCTATATTTAGATTTTGAGCCGGGATCATAGTCACTTCTTGCATGTAAAGGATTTAGGGTTTTGAGCCAAATCGGATCCAATAAGCTCCATTAAAAGGAAACTTGATAAAAGAGATGACCAATTAATTAATGTACCTGATCAGAAAAGAGAGCTGAGCTAGATAGCTGAATTAATGCAGGGCGAGATAGCGCGCAGCTGGCTGCTATGATAATTAATGGAGGCGAGGACTGAGGAAGAAAGAAAGGTTCTGTCAAGAATCGGACTTTAATTAAACTTATTATGCACTATTAGGATCGGTTGTTTGTTAAAAACCGATCCTGATAGTTTCTGGATCGGTTCATAATAAAAAAACCGATCTTAATGCATAAAAATCTGGATCAAATCTGGATCGGTTTATGATGAGAACCGATACTGATACTATCAGGATCGGTTTTCATCAACAACCGATCCAGATTATTATTTTCATTAGTTTTTGGAAAGTAATATATCCTGATTTATAAACTATTAGGATCAGTTGTTTGGGAGAACCGATCCTGATACTATCTGTATCGATTTTCAGCAACAACTGATCCTAATATAAATTCTGCAATTTTCTTTACATTTGAGAATTAAGTAGTAGATATATTTGTAAGAAACTAGAAAGATATAATTTTTTTTTATCCATAGAATAAACATATGAAACTTGATATGACATACTTCACTTGCTCTCTCTCTCTCTCTTTCCACACTCTGAACGATTGCAATTGAGAAATTATTCTCGGACGACATGGAAGGCGAAGGCGAAATGGCCAAGCGGAGAAAGTAAGTACTTTGAATCCTTCGTCTTCTCAGAGTAAAATCAAGGAAGTAAGGACTTTGAATCCTCCGTCTTAGAGTAAAACCAAGGGACGAAAGACTTTAAGTCCTACATCTCCTCAAAACGAGACTGGAGAAGTAAATGAGATAGCCACAATCCATACCGACTTCCTGGAGAGCTCAATTTGCTTCAAACTCATGTACTCTCCATTAATCAAGTAATTTATTTTTCACTGTTATTCTCTGGACGTACTACTTCAATTGCAGCAATAACGGCATCCACATCGAATTTTTTCGCCATTGCAACCATTCAGAGTGTGGAGAGAGAGAGAGCAAGTGAAATATGTGATATCGGCCAATTTTGCATTTAATGTGTATAACTCATATGTTTTTTCTATGGAATGAAAAAAAAAAATTTCTTTCTAGTTTCTTAAAAAATATACATCTACTACATTCCTTGTGTAAATCATGTATTAGGATCGGTTATTAGTAAAAACCGATCCCAATAGTATCAGGATCGGTTCTAACAAGCAACTGATCCTAATTTCTGAACTATTAGGATCGGTTCTAACTTACAACCGATCCTGATAGTTTCATGATCGGTTTTATATAAACAACCGATCCTAATTTCTGACTTATTAGGATCGGTTGTGTATAAAAATCGATTATGATATTATCAGGATCAGTTTTTACTAACAACCGATCCTAATAGGTATGAAATTAGGATCGGTTAACCTAACAACCCGATCTGATAAGTTTTTAAGATCGGTTTTGTTAAGAAAACGGATCCAGATACTTATTAGGATCGGTTGTTTATTATAGCCGATTCAGATAGGCCGATCCCGATTCCTGTTTTTCCACTATTGGTGGTTAGAACTCTAGTTAAGGATTCTAAGCCATAGTTAGACTGATGTAATAGAAAAGTGTTGTCGATATATACTCAATAGCATTAATTGTTCATTACATTCTAAAAAAAATGAATAAAGATTCAATCCTTCCAATCTCTCTCTCTAGTTTTACTTATTAAGAAACCGTGTGTAAAGTTTGGCAACTTGCACACACGGATTCTCTTTTAAAGTCTGTTTGTACGTTGTAACTCATTTGCGCGAGCATGCCATCTTACTTTACACATTGTTTTCATGAAGAGGAGGGTTCAAATGCCTCTATTTTTTGTGCCTCCATTTTTTAAAACTTTAATAACTCAAAATTTAAAACTTAAAAGTCAAAATAAAACCGTTGGATGTGATCTATATCATTTTATCTATGTGCTCATAAAAAATTATCACATTTTGATTTTGTTTTTAATGTGAATCAATAAGTTGAAAAATCAACGTCTAAAAATTATCCACATTAGTACGTTTTTTACAAGCTTTTGATGACAACCAAAAACAAAATTGAAATGTCATAATTTTTTACACGTGCATAGATAAAATGATGTAGATCATATCCAACGGTTTTATTTTGACTTTTAAGTTTTAAATTTTGAGTTATTAAAGTTTTTAAAAATGGAGGCATAGTGGAGGCATTTGAACCCTCCTCTTTCATGAAAAATCCTCGAAACTTTGTGTTATATGAGCGTTTTGTGATTGATCTTTTTTGTAGTAGTGCTAAATGAATTATTTTCAATGAAAAAAAATAGTTCCAATATGTGAAAAAATCAATTCTAATTCAAGTATTTTTTATTGGATATTGAAGTCATCTCTATTTAATTGAAGAAGGAAGGATTTACGGCTATAGGATGTGGAACGTGACTCTTTTTTGTATCCAATTTATAATAAAAAAGACGAATAGAAATATAACCACACTCTTTGAGAAATTTAGAGAGATATTTTATATTTTTTTTAAATATAAGAATGTTTTTTGTAAAAGTTGCACGTCGATCAAACCACCTAACCATTTAATAAAAAATATAATATATAAGAATAATTAGGTATTTGAACATTTGAAGCAAATCTAGAAGGAATATTTGTACTTGTCTTAGAATTTTGATAAGCGACTTTTTTTTAATCACTTCTTCATCTTAAATGTAACGTAAGTCATCACTAATTAATTTCACCAATTTCTCTTTTTATGCTTGTAGGAGTTATTCTTAATTATTTTATCAAAATATACATATCGTATTTTACTTTGTAAAATTATAAAACTTAGACATGCATGAGATTTTCGTTAAAAAAAATTAAAATATTTAATGAAATAAAAGTACCAATGACACCTTAGATTTGAATTCAAATTAGACACTACATTTTCCAACATACCAAAAACACTAACTAAAAAACACTAGATCTGAGACTTTACAATCACATTACACAAATTGTTACATTACAAAAAACTGAAAATACAACAAAAATACCTTAGATATGTGTCTTTATACAAACAATGCCCAAGAAAAAGTATGGTAGAGAGTACAAAATTGAAAATTTGAAAAGAAAATTAAACTTAATTAATTAAAAACTTCAACTCCAATTTTGAAGCTCTTTCTCCGTGCTGAGAGTTTTTTCTCTCGGATCTAGGCTCACCTTCTCCTCGTGGTCTTTCTGAATTGGTAAAGAACACTGAAATCGGACACTCGAGCAAAAATTTATGCCCGGTTGAAGTTTTTTCGTCTTCAATCGCCTTTTCGGTGAAGATATTGCCAACTTTGCCTTACACCTCACCCTAGCCACGATTGTTTACAAGAGATGACTCAGAGTAATAGATGTACATGGAAGATATTCTTCATAAATGAGAGAAATGCCTTAGAAAAAAATAGATAGAGATGTTTTATAAAATGAAGGCACTGATTAATGACATGAAAATTTATGTGTTTCTTTCATCACACACGGATCCTACAATAAAACAATGTGCAATTATTGTAGCATTCATATACGTGCGTCCGAAAATGCAATCCGACATAATACACGGATTTTAATAAAAAACATCTGTGTATGAATGTTGGAGCACATTTATACACGATTCTTTATTAGAAACCATGTATGAATGTTGGAGCAAATTTAAGAAAGCGTGCTTTCTTGCTTTGGACACAAATTTAATAGAAATTTTTAGAAAACATGTATAATGTATAGTGTATGATTAACATTTTTGTAGTAGTGAAATCTTAACCGAAATTGAAAAACAAATTTGTTTACTCTTTTTTCTTACGCTTTGTGGGCACTACACTGTTTATAATTTCACAGTAATATCTAGTAGAGATATTGTCCTTGGCCTATTCACTCATATATGCTTCCAACGTCATATCTTGGTAGAGAAACAAAGCACAAGAAATTATATGCATTGTCTTTTACATGGACAAGGTTATGAGATTTGGAGAGGGGGGGCGGTTGGAATTTGTCATAATTTGAAACAGGGGCTTCTAGTATCGTCCTGAATTTCTAATGAAAAAGAACAATAATCTTATTCTAATTTAATGATTCTTATGGAAAATAGTAATATTGGCTGTACTTCAAAATGAGTTAATTTTAAACTTGCATATATCAATTGATTTTATATTTGGCATTTATTAATCAAAAGCAAGAAAATTGTTTCGTCTGCAAAAACCTCCTTTCCTCAATTACTAAAGGATCTAGATAATTATGTTTATTTTGGCTCAAGTGTTTTTTTCTCATATGCAGAGAAACTTGATATATTGGCCGTTACATAAAATGGAGGCGGGTGCTATAGGCATAGCTAATACTGCACTGAATTCGGTAGTTAAAACAACATTAACAACCATCACAAATGAAATTGGTTTACTGCTAGGGGTTCAAGAAGAGTTATTTTTCATCAAGGAAGAACTTGAGATGATGCAAGGCTTCTTACAGGTTGCCAAAACAGAGAACATTAAAGACGTGCTGGTGAGCATATGGGTCAAGCAAGTCCAAGAGTTGGCATTTGATGTGGAGGATTGTCTCCATGAGGCTTCTGTTCACCTAGTGAAGAAAAGTTGCCTACCTGTCATGTGCTCGGTGAAGAAACGAGATGATATTGCAAAAAAAATTCGGATGCTGAAAACTAGAATTGAGGATGTGAGTAGGAGAAACCTTCGGTATGAGCTGATTAAGAAGGGCAATGGTGGTCCCACATACGATGAGAGTGCCTCAACCAGATCAATTGCCAATGTAGAAGCTTTGCTTGTAGGTCTGGATGAGCCCAAGAGAAAATTGGTTGAGCTCATTCAAAAGGACCATGGGGAAGTGATATCAGTGGTAGGAATGGGTGGTCTTGGAAAGACCACTCTTGTCAGAGAGGTCTATGGTTGCCATGAACTTAGAAACAAGTTTAAGTGTTTTGCTTGGGTCACTATACAACATCCTTTCAACATGGAAGAATTTATAGAAAGCTTGGCTAAGCAGATCTCGATTAATCCCGATGACAATAAGTCGGAGCTATTATCCAAGAAAACAACAAAAGAAAAGATAACTGATTATCTAAAAGGTAATAAGTATTTGACTGTACTAGATGACCTTTCTAGTGTGTCAGAATGGGATAAGATAAAGGATGTGTTACCTATGGTCAATGGGAGCCACATAATAGTGACCACACGATTAAGGCCTCTGGCAGAATCTATATCTCACCCACTTGACAATATATATGATATCAAGGAACTGTCGGAAATTGACGCTTTTAAACTATTTTTCAAGGCAGTGTACAAGACCCCCAACTATCGTCTTGTGATTGATCATAATAAAACGAATGACGATCCACCTGAAGAAAGAAAATGTAACATGAAAAATGGTACCAGTAGCACTGAGACAATAGAAGACGTTAGTGAAGTGCAGAAGGAATGCATAACCATCACTATCACCGAGGACATGAAGACTGAAGCTGGTTTAATTATAAACAGCTGCGGTCGGTTACCACTTGCCATTGTAACTATTGGCAGTTATTTGTCCACCAAATCTAAAACAAGTGTTGTATGGAACACAATGAATGCCCGACTTAGCTCAGAGCTTGCCAATAACCCAGACCTAGGGATAGTGAAGCCTGTTCTTACTTCTAGTTATGATGGCATGCCATACCATCTCAAGCCAAGTTTGCTATATCTAAGTGTTTTCCATAACCACAAGGAAATAAGGCGATCAAGGATAATAAGGCGATGGATGGCTGATGGATATGTAATGGAAGGCCGTAAAAGGACGGCAGAGGAGGTAGGAAAGGACTATTTCTATGATCTCATGGGGAGAAGTTTGATCCAACCATCACAGATGAATACAATTGTCAATGGAGACTTTAAAAGATGTAACATTCATGACATTATGTATGAATTGATTCTTGGAAAGGCTATGGATGAGAATATTGTGTCACTACTTGAAGATGAAAACCTCATAACCATGACAGATAAAGTGAGGCACCTTGTAATCACAGGTGAATCATGCAATGGGGACAAAGTCCTAGAAAGAGTGAAGTTATCCCACATGCGATCCATATCCATCTTCGGAGAGGTGGGAGACTATCTGAGATATTCTAGAATGAAGTTGGTAAGAGTTCTAGATCTAGAAGGCACTATAAATTTGAATGATGGGGACCTCGGGAGCATAGGCAAGCTTCGTCACTTAAAGTACCTAGGTCTTAGGGGTACCGATATTACAAAACTCCCGAATTCATTGGGAAAGCTTAGTGAACTTGAGACCCTTGATATTAGAAACACAGATGTACTCCTACTACCTACAGGACTTACTAAGCTTCACAAGCTAAGCTATCTACGTGCAGGAAAGAATGGCTATTCTCATCAACAAAGACCACTGCATAGTTACATGTTCCATTTAATTGATGTCTTTCATAATTGGAACGAAAAGGTCGGTGATATATGTTCACCAACTATTCAAGGAACGGCACGGAATATTGTTTTGATCATGAGAGCCGTGTGTCTGCTTTTTATTTGGCCTCTTGTATTCTTAGAAAGATTTTTGGTTTCCAAGATAAAAAATTCAAGTGGGGTGAGGGTTCCTCGAGGAATTGGTAAATTAAGGTCCCTAAATATTTTTGGCGTCATTGATATTGGTGGGAGCAAGAGTTTAGCAAGGGAGATGCGGAATCTTACCAACCTATGTAGGTTAGCAGTGACTGGTTTCACGGAGAAGAATGGGAAAATAATAGCAGAGGTGATTGATGGGCTTAAGCACTTAAGGTCGTTAGTCCTTAATGATGGAGATAATTTAGGGCTCATGTGTTGCTTAGAATCTGTATCCTCTCCACCCAAGTATCTTCAAAGCCTGAAGTTAAATGGCCGTATTGGCAAATTACCTGATTGGATCAGTTCCCTTGAGAATTTGGAGAAGATACATTTCAAACACACTTACCTAACGGAAGATATTAAAGCCATTGAAAAGCTGCCCAACCTGAAGATTCTCTATTTGTTGGGCTACTCGTTTGAAGAAGATGTGAAGGAACTATGCTTTGGCGAGGGTACATTTCCAATGCTGCAGGTAATGATTCTTCAGGGAATAAGAAAGTTAGAATCGGTGGTAATTGAAAAGACAGCATTGAAAAGACTTGAGCAGTTAAAGATCAGTTATTGCGGCTCTATTGAAATGGGTGGGGTGTCGGGGTTGGACTTTCTTGTACAACTCAAGGAGATGGAGGTGGAGATGGAGGGGTGCTATCGCGTGAGTTTTAGAGATCAGTTTGTGAGAAACATAGAGGAGCAACTCAAGAAGCTTCCAAAAGAACCCGTCCTCAGGGTGATTTAAGACTGAAGCTCTCGATATAAATGATGCTACGCTACTGGATGTAATAAGCATTTATTTATTGGTCAAATGGTGTAAAACTGTTGAGTTTGCAATTAATTAAGGGAACTGCTGTTATTTTCTTATTTTTATTTTTCCTAATGTATTTCACTTTTGTTATGGTGTGTAATAATTTGACCACATATTTCTAGACTTATGTTGGTATTATACTTTTGTTATGGTGTGTAATAAATTGACCTGATTTCTTGACTTCTGTTGTTATTATATTGCAATCGGTAATATATTTTTTTTTAACTCTATGAAGAAACAAAATTATTATGTTCATTAGTTCGAGAAGTTTATTTGAGATTTTTGGGGTCCCGACTCTCTAGCCTTTTGAAGTAAGAAGATATGTTGATTTTCTTGTTTGTTTACTCATCTTAATTTGTCTCTTGGGAAACCTTAAAATTAATCAAATTCATTTATACATTTCAGACTTTGGATGTGATTTTTCAACTTTTCAAATTGTTTTGTTTCGTTATTATTATCTATTAAGCTTCATTTTATATTACGAGTAAACTAATTGGCCTCCAATCGTTGGTTCTCTCAATGCTTCCCTCACTTACATTAATGGCTACACCAAATCTATTTAAAATATACATTGCATGGATCGCTTCTGTCACCGAATTTTTTTTGTCAATAACATAAAAAAATAATCAAAATTTCATCGGAACAATTTTTTCCCCAAAATTTAATTTGAAATATATATATCATGATCACCACCGGACCAGATTGGACGAACCGCTAACATTCTCACTGGGTCAAAACTGGTCCCTATCCGCGAACTTAAATAGCAATCCCACCTTCATGATTCAATAGAGTAAGAGCCAACAACACAAACAAAGAAGCCACCAACAATTATTTAAAAAAAAATCTCAATTATTTAATTTAATTTTTATATATTGTAAACAATAAAACTTTGTATATTTTACATTTAAAGTCACATAATATTTTAAATACTTATTTAGTATAACTATAATTTCCTATAAAGTAATTATTTTATTTTAATATAAACTTTGTGTATAGTAATATTTTGATACCGTTAGCTCTTGGGCTCAATCTGGCCCGCTGAGAAAGTTAGCAGATGGCCCAGTCTGACCCACCTAGAAACTTAGAAGTCATAGTACGTTTCGAAATTTTGAGAAAACTGATGGTATGGATGAAATTTTAAATTTTTTTGTTACAGATAAAAAATTAGGCTTCTGCCACGTGGTGATCGGTGGTTGATTTCAGACAAAAGTCATGATGAATGTTTCTCAAGACAAATTTGGGCCTGGAAAATATGTAGGACACGAATTATAGATTGAGGCCCATACTTATGACTCAGATCTGACCTTCCTTTCATTCAAAAAGAAAAAGATCTGACCTTTAAGAAAAGTCCTCCTAAAATCATAAAAATAATTGGCAAATTCTTTCTTTTTTGTTTTGTTTTTATTACCTTCTTTCTTTTTTGGTTATAATTAATTGGTGGTTGAGGTTAAATTGAATTTCCACTTTTACCAGCAAGAGTAAATTAGCATTACAAATGAAATACCTATTTTTGTAAAGCTCAGTTGTGGTTTATTTGCAAGTGAAACCTCTTTTCTTCTATCAACTTGTATTTTTCACCTTTTAAGCTAATATAAAGAAATTCAAACCTAGACATCATTACAGAAGCGCCTTGCATGAATCAGGCTAACATATAAATTTTTTCACTGAGTCAATTAAACAAACACCTACTAGGTGTGAAATAAACCATAGTTTTGGTCGATATATTATAAAATATTATACCGATAGTACCATGATTGGCATGGGTCATAATGGTACCAGAATGTTGGACACATCCCGTGTCAGCCATACCAGCATCCGGATTCAACCCATCTCATCTAATCTGATTTGAGCAGAGTCAAACAGTAACTGTTTCTATTATCAATTCTGTTACTAGGCTGCCTATATAAGTGACTACTACATTGTGTTGTAATTAAGGAAAATAATGAAATACAATTGATTAAACATACTATAATATGCAATTCTGATTTGCTTTGAAGAATGTAACACAATCAAACAATTGAACAAAACCAGAGAACAAACACTTACCACTGGTAAAACAAAACCCGAACCCGGCCCGCTCAATGAGCTTGGCGGTGAGTGCGTCAAAGCAAGCAGGTCCCTGATGGATGCTCAACAACTCCAACAACCGCCAGAGCGTGGTGAATCGGAGGTGGTGATGGGAGGAGTGTAGTAACTGCTTCTTGGGATGGTGGTATTGATCAATTGGGAACGGTTGGTTGTGGAGAGATTAGGGTAGATGTTGAGTTGGTTTTGGAGATTGCGCAGAGGCGGATGGGAAGAGAAGGGGTGGTGATTAGCGATTGCTGGAGCAAGCCATCTCTGATTTCTCGTACTTGCCGATTAGTGATTTCGGAAGGAACCACACTATGAATTCATATCCTCCTCAGTACCGGACAGGACAAATGAATTTTCTATAAATAGTGGATCCGGACGGTCATTTTAATTTTGCACGAATCTCAAAACACAAATAATACTGGCTTGCGCTATCCACTAATTTGAGCCAAAAAGTTGTGGTCCCCGCCATAGAAGAAAAAATCAGAATCGGAATCGGGTGAATTGGTACAAATCAGCTGAATCGGATCGAAAACTCGGATTTTTTTTATCAGAAGCTTATTTTTTACTAAAAATAGGAAAAAATTGATAAAAAAATTAATTAGTCAATAATTTCTGTTTAGATAAATTATTACATTCAAATAATACACCAATACAATATAATACAAGCAAATCGTATTTGTACAAAAAGTTGGAATATATTTGGTTCAATAAAATAGGTAACATTTAATTAGTATATTTTTCTAGACTAATGAACAAGAAAATTTAGTTAATTTAAAATTAAATACGATAAACACATTATTTGAAAATCTATTTGTCTGAAAATAAAGTACCTATCAAATCTGAAAATAAAGTATCTATGAAATAGTTAGAAATAAATGTTGAAAGTTGGAATTTATTCGGCCGAGATTTTTATTTTTACCCAAAAAAAATATATATTTTAATATAATTAATCAAGTTTTTGAAAAAAGTAAATTTATACCCAAACCGTAAATTTTATTTACGGTTTGAATTTTTTTTTTTTTTTTATGAATTTTTTTTCAAACCGAATTTGGAGCAGTTTTTGAGAGATAATATCTCACAATCTGTTTCGAGATTTTGCATGAAACTTCACAGTCTTGTTCTACGAAGTCAAGACTGCATGTCGGGAAATTTTCATGATTTTTGAAGATGCCTTGATATGTTAACCAGAGGTGCAAAGTAGGGCTTGGACGCACAACTTCAGCATTTCGAGCAATTTTTGAGAGATGATATCTCACGATCTGTTTCGAGATTTTGCATGAAACTTCACAGTCTTGTTCTACGAAGTCAAGACTGCATGTCGGCAAATTTTCATGATATCAGGCTTGGTCCTGCGTGTCGGCATGGCTTCGGTGTATATAGAGGGAGATTACGGCGATTTTCTTCGCTCGATGATCTTCGACGGTGATGGTTATACCCCCACTGGCCGAAAAGGTGCTCGCCAGGTCCTGCATACATGCCGCCACCGCCTGAGCAGCATGAGTCTCCAGAGATCCAGTCTGTGCAGGATGAGAGCTTGACTTTCAGCCTTGCCGAGCCATACGATGAGTATAAATACGGTTTTAACATAGCAAAGCAACTTCAAAAATCATGAAAATTTACCAACATGCAGTCTTGACTTCGTACAACAAGACTGTGAAGTTTCATGCAAAATCTCGAAACAGATCGTGAGATATCATCTCTCAAAAATTGCTCGAATTGCTGAAGTTGTGCGTCCGAGCCCTACTTTGCACCTCTGGTTAACATATCAAGGCATCTTCAAAAATCATGAAAATTTGCCAACATGCAGTCTTGACTTCGTAGAACAAGACTGTGAAGTTTCATGCAAAATCTCGAAACAGATTGTGAGATATTATCTCTCAAAAATTGCTCCAAATTCGGTTTGAAAAAGAATTCAAAAAAAAAAAAAATTCAAACCGTAAATAAAATTTACGGTTTGAAAAGAATTCAAAAAAAAAAAAAAAATTCAAACCGTAAATAAAATTTACGGTTTGGGTATAAATTTAATTTTTTCAAAAACTTGGTTAATTATATTAAAATATATATTTTTTTGGGTAAAAATAAAAATCTCGGTTTATTCGGAATAGGAATAGTAGAAAATTTATTATAATAGTTCAAATCTTATTTTAATTATTATTGAAATTGATTTACAAAATCTTAAAATTTTAGGTTGTGCTCGAGAACTAAGTTATTAAAGGAAAGGAAAGAGACGGGAGGTGAAACGCGCTCAAATCAGAGTTGTCCGCGACCTTCACCCGCTCCAGAAGCGAGAAAATCAAAGAAGAGAGAAAGGGAAGCAGTACTTTGCTAAGAGGAACTCTACGTAAAATGTTCCGAAATCTGTCCCCTCCGATTCGGAGTGTAGAGAGAGAACCAAATCCTTCCCCTTCCGTCTCTTCTTTCTACTCGTGCTGTTTCTAGAGCACAGCTTAAAGTTGCAATTGTAAGAAGGTAAATTTTAATGAGGCAAGTGGGACCCGCATTCCCCATGCATCTGCTGCTTTCGTCCTTGTCCCACGGAATCAGAGTAGGTCCGATGCCCATCGGACCTACCTTGGTTTGATGGTGTGATGACCATTCGATCTGAATCAAGATTCGTGTGTTTTGCATCAAAATCCGTGCAAGTATGTATCAATTTCCGTGCACATAGATCTTGATGCTAATCGTACGGTTATAAAGCTAATTGAACCTAAATATAGGTCCGATGCCCATCGGACCTACTCCTATCTCTTGTCCCACCGCTTCCCACCGCTTCCCTTCTTTTTGCGATTTTGTTTTTTGTTTCTTTGTGTTTCTCGCTCAAACCTCAGCTAGAGTTTTCGGAATCGGCCCCAAACGTCAATAATCGGTGAAGAATCGCTTGACTCAGCTGGTTAATTTGAACCGGTTTTTCATTGAGAGGATACTTGTCAAATACATGAAAGGATGCTTGTCCTCAGTCCTCACACCATTGCTTTCTCAAGAGGCCTTGAACGTGATCAGAGCCGTTGATATACAAAAGATTGAAAGGTAACAGTGTGGAAATCAACGGCTTAGATAACAAGAAGAATATCAAGTATCTCAGTGGCCCAGTTTCGGTCAAGTGGGCTTGGGATTGGCCCAAATAAGAGCTCGTAGTTTTATATTAAAGATAAAATTTTAATAAATGTATTAAAGAATAAATTTTATATAAATATTAAAATCATGTGATAATTAAGCACTATACTTTACAAACAAAATATATTTTACGTTATTAAATAAATGTAGTTAATTCATGTAGCTATGCCATGGATTTTTCAAAAATTTCTGTAAAATTCTTTACGGACGTGGTTTATCACAATCGAAAATATTGCACCTTGACAAAAAATAAGTGAGAAATGAAAATTTATTTTTATTTTATTCATTTAGGTACCCGAAAAATAATGAATTTTTATTTTATTTGATTAGGTACGGATTTAATTTGTAACCCGCCAAATACATATTGGTTATGAATTTTAGATATTATATTAGTTAGCACCCAGCCCAACTGTATAATGTAATTTAATTTATATCTTTTCATAATTTTTTTAAGAGCTCTTAATTATATTTTAAATCAAATTATTTTTAAAAACGATTTGTGCTTATGCATCATTAAATGTATTTATCATTTATTTTTCTTAGAAAATTTGTTCATTTTTTATTAAATAATATTGTTATTGTTAGTTAAAATATATTCTAAAAACTCATTTTTGTCTTTTTGAAAGCAAAGCGTAGAGAGAGAGTGTGCAAGTGTGAGAGAGAAGACATCTTAGCTATGCCTTACTTCACTAAGGGCTGATCCCTTGCACAAACTAGAAGCAAAGTCAAGTCTGAAAAGGGAAAAGCATATTGATCTCTCCTTTGCCTTTAACTCATGCATATGCAATTTCGAGGGAGAGGTTTAGATTCCACTTGTTCGTTGCCATCAGCTCCTTGAATAAGGTGAGATTTATTTCCATATGATATATATATGCATGCATGATTACTAATTCAAGGTTAGTTTGATGAAAATAAGAAAAATATCTATAGAAATCTTTATTTAAAAAGATAAAATGAAAGAGCAACTAGTTTGTCAATATGAATTGAATTGAAAACATAGAGAAAATTTGACCAATTAATTTGATCCTTGTTTACAGACCTACAGAAACAACAAATTGGTAAAGCTCAATTTGATCATTCCAATCTGGAGAAGCTCAAGTCCTGAAGAATTGTTTCAAGGTATACAAATTAAGATACACAACTTCAGATCATGTGATACTAACTTTTTGAATTGAATTAATAAAAAAGTTATGAACGGTTCAGATTACAACCAATGGAAGAATACTATAAGTTGTTTTAACCTGACCATTTCGTTAAGATTGAACGGACAAAGTTTAGACCGTAAGATATTTTTGTTCGACACATGGATAGTAGCGGATACATTAAACAGGAAAAATTTAGGGGTGTACAAGCAACCTACTTAATTTGGCTGACCCAATTAACCCGACCCGAAAAATAATAGATTTAAATTTGATTTGATTTAGATTCTGATTGGATTTTACCTAAATTGACAAATACACATAATTTGCTATGGATTTTAAACATTGTAGTGATTAAAACCCGACCCGGCCGATTGTATCTTCTAATAAGTTTTTGAAGAGTTCTTAATTATGTTTTGGATCAAAATAATTTAAAAACAAAAAAATGCTTATGCATTAGTAAAATTTTTATCTTATATTTTTGTTAATTTTTTTGTATTTTATTGTTATATGTATGTTGTCTAATAAATTATGTAATTCTTATTGTTAGTTAAAAACAAAAAACTTGCTGGATTAATTGTATAGAATGCTATTGCATGAATAATTAATTGTTATATTTAGATTCTTATTAAATATTTTATTTATGGTAATTTTTTCTGAATTGTATTTCACTTGTATTCTTAATTATTAACAATAATTAGTACACATATATGTTCAATTTATTTATTATTAATAAAATCTGTAAAAAATCCACAAAATCTGATAAAATAAAAAAGTTATAAATTCAACGGATTATATGTTCTCGTGATTGATTATATATTAAGAATATCATCACCGGCCAATTATAAATTAAATTGAAAACATCGACAAAATACGAATAATCTGACTGTGACATGCGTACAGCCCTACGGAAAAAGGCAGCCCACATAGAGAACAAGAAGTCTTGAAGCCGAAGAATTATCTTAGGTCTCAAACACAAGGTATACTAACTAGCTTTGTACATCTTACATTTCCTTGCTTTTTTCTACTCATGACATGCTTGTGTGTGACGAGTCCCTGTAATATATGCTATTATGCGATGAAAAAAAGTTCATTTTTTTTACTTAATTGTTCGATTGTTTCAAATCACACCTTTTTGAGCCTGTAGAGATTAGCATGAAATTGCACCAGCTGTTAACTTTTGTTGCAGCCGCTATATTAAATATACACTTGTAATATTAAAATGAAAGAGCAACTCGTTGGTCAATATATATGAATTGAATTGAAAACATAGAGAAAATTTGACCAATTTGATCCTTGTTTACATTTAATCATTCCAATCTGGAGAACCTGATCAAGTAAAGCCTTGTTGGTGCCTCCGGACCTACTCCCTCTCAGATCTGCTGCATTCCTCCCTCTCTCTTTCTCCGTTGAAGAATTAATTGTCTCAAGGTATGCAAATTAAGATACACAACTTCAGATCATGTGATACTAACTCTTTGATTTGAATAAATAAGTTATGAACGATTCAGATTACAACAACGGAAGAATAACTCTTTAACCTGACCATTTCGTTAAGATTGAAGGGACATAGTTTAGACCGTAAGATATTTTTGTTCGACACATGAATAGTAGCGGATGCGTTACATTCATGGAAATTAGGGGTGTACAAGAAACCCGTTTAATTTGATAATTGATCCGAAAAATAATAGATGTAAATTTTATTTGATATAGGTACGGATTAGATTTTACCCAAATGGACAAATACACATATTGGCTACGGATTTTAATCACTACAACGATTAAAATCCGACCGACTGGATCATGTAATCTTATAAGTTTTTAAGGGTTCGGAATTATGTTTCGATCAAAATAATTTTAAAAAATAAACTATGCTTATGCATCATTGAATTTGTTATATTTTCTTTGCTTAAAATTTTTGTTTATATTTTATTGTTATATGTATGTTGTCCAATAAATTATGTAATTCTTATTGTTAGTAAAAAAATATTTCGTGCGATTATATAGAATGCAATTGCATGAATATTAATTGTTATATTTGGATCCTTATTAAAATGTTTGTTTTATGTTATTTTTTACAGAATTATATTTCATTTATATTTTTAATTATTAAATAATTTGTACACATTTAAGCAATTTTCATTAATAAAATCTGTAAAAATCCAAAAAATCTAATCTAATAAAAAAGAGTGAGGCTATGCTAATATGCATATTACACCATGCCCCACACTATGGACTCATATCTCTATTTCTGAAGTTTAAATTGTCGATCCGAACCGTTCAACATGATCTTTATATGAAAATGTACTTGTAGACCAAATTTTGTATTTTGTAGAATTTGTTTACTCTCTTTTTAAATAGTTTTAAATTTACTTGATTTGAAAATTCTGGACCATCCAAAAGCAAACAATCTGACCATGACATGCTTACAGCCCTACGGAAAAAAACAGCTCACATGAAAAGCCAGAAGTCCTGAAGCCTTCCTTCTTGATCCTGAAACTCGAAACGTTCACTCCTTGAGTGTTGCAAGCAAATCCACTAACAGACTAACACTACCAATCACTTGAGCTGCAGCATTTCTCTGTCACCGTTGAAGTGTTATCTCAGGTCTCAAACACAAGGTATAATAACTTCGTAAATATTACATTTCCTTTCTCTCTTCTACTCATGACGTGCTTGTGTGTGACGAGTCCCTATAATATATGCTATTATGTGATGATTTTTAAGACAAGTTTGGAATTTCTCATAATTTAGAACAGGGGCCTGTACAAGTTTAATGATTTTTTAAAGAAAAAAATAATCTTATTCAAGTTTTCAATTTTTTTAAGGAAAATAGTGATATGCATGGCAGCATGGGTTTGTACAAGTGAAGAAACAGTTGTTAAGCAATTAGATGTCAATTAACGAAGCAGTTCATAAAATTACTCAGTTCAACTCCATAAGGACTTTTTTTAGTTTTACACGTACTCATTTTTCTTTAGGTAATACGCATTTGTGTTGCATAAAATTAAGAGTAAACTTGAAACTTGAATTTGTTTAATGCAAACAGAGTTAGGAGCATAGTTCTTTAGTTTGTGTTTTATTATTTTTAGAGAATAAATAACCGCTAATTCTCCCACAAGTTCTATCTATTGAGTCAGATCAATACGCTGGGGCTAATTTTATATTTTGTTAATTATTAATCTATGCTGAACTAATAACTTCCGGTTAAAATATTTTATAAGTTAATTATTAATCTAAAGTAATTAAATAATTGTTTGGTGATCCGCAAAAAAAAAAGAACCCCCCTTTGATACAATTACTTAAAGGAACTAGGTAAAGACATGATATATTTTGGCTCAAGTGTTCATTTTGTTCATTTGCAGAGAAACTTGAAATATAAGCCATAAGCAGAAAATGGAGGCAGTAGCTCTAAGCACAGCTACTTCCGCATTGAATTTGGTAGTTAAAACAGCAACAACAGCCATAACAGATAAAATTGGTTTGCTGCTTGGGGTGCAAGAAGAGTTATTCTTCATCAAAGAAGAACTTGATATGATGCAAGCCTTCTTAGAGGCTGCCTCGACAGAGAAAGTGAAAAGTGTGGTCGTCAACAGATGGATCAAGCAGGTCCAAGAGTTGTCATTTGATGTGGAGGATTGTCTCCAGGAGGCTTCTGTTTACCTCATGAAAAAAAGTTTCCTTCCTGTTCTGTTCTCGGTGAAGAAACGGGACCATATTGCAGGAAAAATTCGGGTGCTGAAAATTAGAATTGAGGATGTGAGTCAAAGAAACCTGCGGTACAACCTGATAAACAAGGATAATGGTGGCCACACATACGATGAGAATGCCTCTACCAGATCGATTGCCAATGTACAAGCTTTGCTTGTAGGTCTGGATGAACCCAAAAAAAAACTGGTTGAGCTTATTTTGAAGGAGGATGGGGAAGTAATTTCAGTAGTAGGAATGGGTGGTCTTGGAAAGACCACCCTTGTCAGAGAGGTCTATGGCAGTCAAGAAATTAGAGACAAGTTTAAGTGTTTTGCTTGGGTCACTATCCATCATCCTTTCAACAAGGAAGAATTTATAGAAAGCCTAGCCAAGCAAATCCCATCTAATCCCAATAATAATAACTCGGAGCTATCATCCAAAAAAGTAATTGAATATCTAAAGGATAAGAAGTATTTGATTGTACTAGATGACCTGTCGAGTTTGTCAGAATGGGATAAGATAAAAGATGTGTTACCTCCGGCCAATGGGCGTCGAATCATAGTAACAACACGATACAAAAGTCCTCTGGCAGAAACTATAACTCACCCAAGTGAAAATATATATGAGATCAAGAAACTTTCAGAAAAGGACGCTTTTGATCTCTTTTGCAAAGCAGTATACAAGACTTCAAATTATCGTCTTGTGAGTGATGAGGGTCCCAGTAGCACTGAGATAACAGAAGATGATAGTAAAGTGCAGGAGCAGTCCACAACCATCCCTTTTACCAAGGACATGAATACCAAAGCTCGTTTAATTATAGAGAGCTGCGGTCGGTTACCACTTGCCATTGTAACTATTGGCAGTTATCTAGCAACCAAACCTAAAACAAGTGCTGAATGGATGAAAATGCATAACCAACTTAGCTCAGAGCTTTCCAATAACCCGGAGCTAGGGGTGGTGAAGACTGTTCTTACTTCTAGTTATGATGGCATGCCATACCATCTCAAGCCATGTTTGTTGTATCTAAGTGTTTTCCATAACCATAAGGAAATAAGGCGATCGAGGATAATAAGGCGATGGATGGCTGATGGATATGTAATGGCAGACCGCAAAAAGACGGCAGAGGAGGTAGGAAAGGGCTATTTCTATGATCTCATGGGGAGAAGTTTGATTCAACCATCACAAATGAGCACAATTATCAATGGAGACGTTAAAAGATGTAACATTCATGACATGATGTACGAATTGATTCTTGCAAAGGCTGAGGATGAGAATATGGTGTCAGTGCTTGAAGATGAAAACCTCATAACCATGACAGATAAGGTGAGGCACCTTGTAATTGCAGGTGGACCATACACAGGGGACAAATTCCTAGAAAGAGTGAAGTTGTCCCACATGCGATCCTTATCCATCTTTGGAAAGGTGGGAGACTACCTGAGATATCCTAGAATGAAGTTGGTAAGAGTGCTAGATCTAGAAGGTACTTTAAATTTCAATAATCGGGACCTGAGGAGTGTAGGCAAGCTTTGTCACTTAAAGTACATAGGTCTTAGGGGGACAAAAATTACGAAACTACCAAATTCATTGGGAAAGCTTAGTGAACTTGAGACCCTTGATATTAGAGGCACATGTGTATTTCAACTACCAACAGGATTTACTAAGCTACATAAGTTAAGCTATCTACGTGGAGGATTCGAGTTCGACGAAGATTTCTTAGCAGGGGTGAGAGTTCCTCGAGGAATAGGTAAATTAAGGTCCCTAAATATTTTTGGTGTCATTAATATTGGTGGGAGCAAGAGTTTAGCAAAGGAGATGCAGAATCTTACCAACCTACAAAAGTTAGCAGTGAAAAATTTCACCAAGGAGAATGGGAAAACATTAGCAAAGGTGATTGATGGGCTTAAGCATTTAAGGTCGATAGTCCTTATTGATGATGCTGATAATTTAGGGCTCAAGTGTTGCTTATTATCTGTATCTTCCCCACCCAAGTATCTTCAAAGCCTGAAGTTATATGGCCGTATTGGCAAATTGCCTGATTGGATCAGTCTCCTTGAGAATTTGGAGAAGATACATCTGAGAAAGACTTATCTAACGGGAGGAATTAAAGCCATTGAAAAGCTGTCCAACCTGAAGATTCTCCACATGTCGAAAAACTCATTTAAAGAAGATATGAAGGAACTTTGCTTTGGCGAGGGTACATTTCCAATGATGCAGGTAATGATTCTGGAGGGATTACTTGGGTTAGAATCGGTGTCAATTAAAACAACAGCCTTGAAAAGACTTGAGCAGTTAAAGATCAGTTATTGCAGATCTATAGGAAAGGGTGGGGTGTCGGGCTTGGAGTTTCTTGTGCAACTCAAAGAGATGGAGGTGGTGATGTTTCCAAATAAAACGTTTGTGATGTTCATGTTTATTGAACAGTGTGAGGATGAGAGTAATAAAAGGTTTGTGAGGAACTTGCAGGAGAAACTCTCGATGCATCCAAATAAACCCATCCTGAGGGTGACTAAATAGTGAAGCTCGAGTGGTTATAATGCTGCGGTATTGGTTATAATAAGCATTTGTTTATTCCTCAAGTGGTGTAAAATGTCGAGTTTGGAATTTAATTAAGGGAACTATTGTTATTTTCTTCATTTTATTCCTCAAGTGGTGTAAAATTAATGTCGAGTTTGGAATTTAATTAAGGGAACTGTTGTTATTTTCTTTCATTTTATTTTTCATAATGTATTTTATTTCTCTTTTGTTGGTGTGTAATAAATTGACCTGCTATTTCTTTAATTATGTTGCTATTATGCGGCAATCAGTAATAATTTGTCTTATATATGTTGCACTTTCGATGTACTTTTGTTTTTATCTCTACGAAGAAACAAAAATATTATGTTCTTTAGTCCGAGAAGTTTAATAGAAGTAAGAGGATATGCTGATTTTCTTATTTCTCTCTAGCCTTTTGTTCTGATTTGTCATTGGGAAACCTGAAATTTAGTCAAACATATGCTTCACAAAAAACTTGGAGGCACCGACTACTATTAAAATTGATTGTTTATGGACCAACAACTTTTAATTTTTTTTTTCTCGAGTATTAAAAACAGAGGCGAAAGGAAAAGGAGAAGAGGGGTGCGGTTTGGCGGCATGCTTGGGAGATGGTTATCTTTAATGCAGAGTTCCAGGTGTTTTTTTTTTTTTGCATCAGAGTTCCAGGTGTTACAAGGAGAATTAATAGGTGAACTCAACCAGCTATTGGTTACTGTACACTAAAAGGTCAACGCTTGAATGGACATAGCTGATCGGATAATTTCTTTATTTGACTCAATTTCTTTGCTATTATTATCTGGAAATATATTACTATTTAATGTACACGACATCTTTTTTTATTTTTCAAATTTTAATTTTTATTTGGGCATGCAATTTTGTTAGAGATTCGCACACAACATCCACAAACCTAATTGGTTTTTGGCGTTTCAGAGTTAGTATGTGATATTTGTACTTTTTAAATTATTTTGTTTCATTATTTTTATTTCTCCATCCGACGTTATTAACTTTAAATACTAGACCAAGTCTATCTGATTTATACATTGCATGAGCCACCTGGTTAATGGTCAGTAATTCTGAACACATAATTTGGGCCTTTTAGAAAATTAAAGCCTCAAGACGGGCCTTTTAGAAAGGTCTTTCTAAAATTACCAATTAATTTGCAATTTCTTTGGATTACATATACTTTGTTTTTTTTTTTTTTTTTTTTTTTTTAAACTGATAGTGGCTATCAGATATATACAACCGTTATTACTTATACTTTTTGAACATGTAAATTGAACTACATATACTTGCAATTTCTTGCAATTTCTAAAATTACCAATTAATTTGCAATTTCTGGCATGAGCATGTAAATTGAACTACATATACTTTGTGGAAAAAAAAAGCATGGATTGTAGTCGTCTGTAATTACTAAAAATATTTGGTACCGATTCTTTGTGAAGATTTTTTTTTTTTTTGTATTTACAATGCACGAGAAATCAATATTTCTTCGACTTTTACCAGCAAGAAATAATTTGCATTACAAAAGAAATACCTATTTGTATGAGATTTTGAATATGCGTCTTTTGTTCTTCCAATTAGAGAGTTATAAAATCTTTTCTAAATTGGACAGATTTGTTCAATTTCCGGAAAAATTTTTTCCGGGTTTAGAGGCCAAATCCGGAAAAAAAATTTCCGGTTTGGGTATTTTTTGTAATTTGATTTATTTTTTGGATATAAATAAAAAATTCGGAATTCACTCATATACGCATCAAAAATCATTATCTTGGAAGCGAAACAAAGCAAACGAAATTATATGCATTGTCTTTAACATGGACACTATTAAGAGATTTGGAGAGAGAGAGAGAGAGAGAGAGGGGGGGGGGGTGGGCGGGGGCTTGGAATTTCTCATAATTTGAAACAGGGGCTTCAAGTATCGTCCTGAATTTCTAATGAAAAAGAATAACAATCTTATTAAAGTTTAATGATTCTTAAGGAAAATAGTAATATGGGATGTACTTCAAAAAAATTTGGACTTAATTTTAAACTTCCTTATATTTTTTTTAGAGATTGATAGTAGCTAAACTTCCTTATATTAATCCATGTGGAACTAACAATTTGGCTCAATTGATTTTATATTTGGTAATTATTAATCAAAAGCAAGAAAGTTGTCTCGTCTGCAAAAACCTCCTTTGTCTCAATTACTTAAAGTATCAAGGTAATTATATTTATTTTGGCTCAAATGTCTTTTTGTCATATGCAGAGAAACTTCATATATTGGACGTTACAAAAAATGGAGGCGGCTGCTATAGGCATAGCTAATACTGCACTGAATATGGTAGTTAAAACAACATTAACAACCATCACAAATGAAATTGGTTTACTGCTAGGGGTTCAAGAAGAGTTATTTTTCATCAAGGAAGAACTTGAGATGATGCAAGGCTTCTTACAGGTTGCCAAAACAGAGAACATTAAAGACGTGCTGGTGAGCATATGGGTCAAGCAAGTCCAAGAGTTGGCATTTGATGTGGAGGATTGTCTCCATGAGGCTTCTGTTCTCCTAGTGAAGAAAAGTTGCCTACCTGTCATGTGCTCGGTGAAGAAACGAGATGATATTGCAAAAAAAATTCGGATGCTGAAAACTAGAATTGAGGATGTGAGTAGGAGAAACCTTAGGTATGAGCTGATTAAGAAGGGCAATGGTGGTCCCACGTATGATGAGAGTCCCTCAACCAGATCGATTGCCAATGTAGAAGCTTTGCTTGTAGGTCTGGATGAGCCCAAGAGAAAATTGGTTGAGCTCATTCAAAAGGACCATGGGGAAGTGATATCAGTGGTAGGAATGGGTGGTCTTGGAAAGACCACTCTTGTCAGAGAGGTCTATGGTTGCCATGAACTTAGAAACAAGTTTAAGTGTTTTGCTTGGGTCACTATACAACATCCTTTCAACATGGAAGAATTTATAGAAAGCATGGCTAAGCAGATCTCGATTAATCCCGATGACAATAAGTCGGAGCTATTATCCAAGAAAACAACAAAAGAAAAGGTAACTGATTATCTAAAAGGTAATAAGTATTTGACTGTACTAGATGACCTTTCTAGTGTGTCAGAATGGGATAAGATAAAGGATGTGTTACCTATGGTCAATGGGAGCCGGATAATAGTGACCACACGATTAAGGCCTCTGGCAGAATCTATATCTCACCCACTTGACAATATATATGATATCAAGGAACTGTCCGAAATTGATGCTTTTAAACTATTTTTCAAGGCAGTGTACAAGACCCCCAACTATCGTCTTGTGATTGATCATAGTAAAACGAATGACGATCCACCTGAAGAAAGAAAATGTAACATGAAAAATGGTACCAGTAGCACTGAGATAATAGAAGACGTTAGTGAAGTGCAGAAGGAATGCATAACCATCACTATCACCGAGGACATGAAGACTGAAGCTGGTTTAATTATAAACAGCTGCGGTCGGTTACCACTTGCCATTGTAACTATTGGCAGTTATTTGTCCACCAAATCTAAAACAAGTGTTGTATGGAACACAATGAATGCCCGACTTAGCTCAGAGCTTGCCAATAACCCAGACCTAGGGATAGTGAAGCCTGTTCTTACTTCTAGTTATGATGGCATGCCATACCATCTCAAGCCAAGTTTGCTATATCTAAGTGTTTTCCATAACCACAAGGAAATAAGGCGATCAAGGATAATAAGGCGATGGATGGCTGATGGATATGTAATGGAAGGCCGTAAAAGGACGGCAGAGGAGGTAGGAAAGGACTATTTCTATGATCTCATGGGGGGAAGTTTGATCCAACCATCACAGATGAATACAATTGTCACTGGAGACGTTAAAAGATGTAACATTCATGACATTATGTACGAATTGATTCTTGGAAAGGCTGTAGATGAGAATATTGTGTCACTACTTGAAGATGAAAACCTCATAACCATGACAGATAAAGTGAGGCACCTTGTAATCACAGGTGAATCATGCAATGGGGACAAAGTCCTAGAAAGAGTGAAGTTGTCCCACATGCGATCCTTATCCATCTTCGGAGAGGTGGGAGACTATCTGAGATATTCTAGAATGAAGTTGGTAAGAGTTCTAGATCTAGAAGGCACTATAAATTTGAATGATGGGGACCTAGGGAGCATAGGCAAGCTTCGTCACTTAAAGTACCTAGGTCTTAGGGGTACAGATATTACAAAACTCCCGAATTCATTGGGAAAGCTTAGTGAACTTGAGACCCTTGATATTAGAAACACAAATGTACTCCTACTACCTACAGGACTTACTAAGCTTCACAAGCTAAGCTATCTACGTGCAGGAAAGAATGGCTATTCTCATCAACAAAGACCAATAGCACAATTCTTTTACCACATAGATTATAGCGTGGAAGATTGGCAAGAAAAGGTCGGTGATATTGTTGGCATCATGAAATACGTGTGTCTTATTCCTCTTGTGCCTCTTGTATATTTAGAAAGATTTTTGGTTTCCAAGATAAACCAGTTTTCACCTGGGGTGAGGGTTCCTCGAGGAATTGGTAAATTAAGGTCCCTAAATATTGTTGGCGTCATTGATATTGGTGGGAGCAATAGTTTAGCAAAGGAGATTCAGAATCTTACCAACCTACGTAAGTTAGCAGTGAGTGGTTTCACCAAGGAGAATGGGAAAACATTAGCGAAGGCGATTGATGGGCTCAAGCACTTAAAGTCATTAGTCCTTATAGCAGCAGATGATTCCAGGCTCGGGTGTTGCTTAGAATCTGTATCTTCCCCACCCAAGTATCTTCAAAGCCTCAAGTTGCACGGCTCTCTTGGTGAATTGCCTGATTGGATCAGTTCCCTTGAGAATTTGGAGAAGATACATTTCAAAAACACTTACCTAACGGAAGATATTAAAGCCATTGAAAAGCTGCCCAACCTGAAGATTCTCTATTTGTTGTGGTACTCGTTTGAAAAAGATGTGAAGGAACTATGCTTTGGCGAGGGTACATTTCCAATGCTGCAGGTAATGATTCTTGAGAACTTAAGGTTAGAATCGGTGTCAATTAAAAAAACAGCCTTGAAAAGACTTGAGCAGTTAAAGATCAGTTATTGTAGATCTATTGGTGGGGTGTCGGGGTTGGACTTTCTTGTACAACTCAAAGAGATAGAGGTGATGTATAACCTTGAGGGTAATGAAACGTTTGTGAGCAACTTGCAGGAGAAACTCTCGATGCATCCAAATAAACCCATCCTGAGGGTGACATATAATTATGAGTGAAGCTCGAGTGGTTATAATGCTGCGGTATTGGTTATAATAAGCGTTTGTTTATTACTCAAGTGGTGTAAAATGTCGAGTTTGGAATTTAATTAAGGGAACTGTTGTTATTTTCTTCATTTTATTTTTCATAATGTATTTTATTTCCCTTTCGTTGGTGTGTAATGAATTGAACTGCTATTTCTTTAATTATGTTGCTATTATGCAGCAATCAGTAATACTTTGTCTTTTTTATGTTGCACTTTCAATGTACTTTTGTTTTTACCTCTATGAAGAAACAAAAATATTATGTTCTTCAGTCCGAGAAGTTTAATAGAAGTAAGAGGATATGCTGATTTTCTTATTTCTCTCTAGCCTTTTCTTCTGATTTGTCATTGGGAAACCTGAAATTTAGTCAAACATATGCTTCACAAAAAACTTGGAGGCACCGACTACTATTAAAATTGATTGTTTATGGACCAACAACTTTTATTTTTATTTTTTTTCTAGAGTATATAAAAACAGAGGCGAAAGGAAAAGGAGATGAGGGGTGCGGTTTGGCGGCATGCTTGGGAGATGGTTATCTTTAATGCAGAGTTCCAGGTGTTTTTTTTTTTGCATCAGAGTTCCAGGTGTTACAAGGAGAATTAATACATGAACTCAACCTGCTATTGGTTACTGTACACTAAAGGTTCAAGGCTTGAGTGGATATAGCTGACCGGATAATTTATTTATTTGACTCAATTTCTTTGCTATTATTATCTGGAAATATATTACTATTTAATGTACACGACATCTTTTTTTTTATTTTTCAACTTTTAATTTTTATTTCGGCATGCAATTTTGTTAGAGATTCGCACACATCCACAAACCTAATTGGTTTTTGGCGTCTCAGAGTTAGTATGTGATATTTGTACTTTTTAAATTATTTTGTTTCATTATTTTTATTTCTCCATCCGACATTATTAACTTTAAGTACTACACCAAGTCTATCTGATTTATACATTGCATGAGCCACCTGGTTAATGGTCATTAATTCTGAACACATAATTTGGGCCTTTTAGAAATTAAAGCCTCAAGACGGGTCTTTTAGAAAGGTCTTTCTAAAATTACCAATTAATTGAAATTTCTTTGGATTGCCTTATGACCATGTAAATTGAACTACATATACTTTGTGAAAAAAAAAAAATCATGGATTGTAGTCGTGATGCAAAGATGCAAAAAAAAAAAAAAAAAAAAAAAAATTTAAAAAAGGAAATAACCCACAACTATAAACTTGTGTAATTCAAAAATTCAGGTCATGCACTTATATCATACTGGTACAAATCAATTCAGAAATTCAGGTCATACATTTGTACTATATTGGTATAGTGTTACCATCAGCATACCATACATTTTACCCAGATTTAACTGAATCAAATAAAAAGCTCAATTTTTCTGGTCAGCTTTATCTTGTGAAATATCTATTTTTGTAAAGCTTAGTTTGTGGTTTATTTGCAAGTGAAACCTCTTTTCTTCTCTCAATTTGTATTTTTCACCTTTTAAGCTAATATAAAGAAATTTAAACCTAGGCATCATTACAGAAACCTTGCATGAATCAGGCCAACATACAAAAAAATTTCAGTCAGTCAATTCAACAAACACCTACTAGGTGTGAAATAAACCATGGTTTTGGTCCATATATTATAAAATATTATACCGATAGTGCCATGATTGGCATGGGTCATAATGGTACCAGAATGTTAGACACATCACTGTGTCAGCCATACAAGCATCCCGATTCAACCCATCTCATCTAATCTGATTTGACCATAGCCAAACAGTAACTGTTTCTGTTATCAATTCTGTTACTAGGCTGATTAGTTGTCTATAAAAGCGACTACTATATTGTGTTGTAATTAAGTAATAAAATGAAATACAATTGATCAAATATACTACAATATGCAATTCTGATTTTCTTTGAAGAATGTAACAGTATCAAATAACTGAACAAGACCAGAGAACAAACACTTACCACTGGTAAAACAAAACCCAAACCCGGCCCGCTCAATCAGCTTGGCGCTGAGTGCGTCGAAGCAAGATGGTCCCTGATGGATGCCCGAAGAGTCTAACAACTGACTGAGCGCCATCGCTGGTGATTCGGAGGTGGTGATCGGAGGAGTGTAGTAACTGCTTCTTGGGACGGTTGGTTGTGGAGAGATTGGGGTAGATTTGATGTTGGTTTTGTAGATTGGAAGAGCAGGGGTGGTGACGTGGCGAGATGGCGATGGAGAAGGAAGCAGTGCTGTTCAGCTGGCAAAGTAACGGATTGCTGGAGCAGGCCATTTCTGGTTTGTCTCGCTGTTACTCGCCTGTTAGCGATTTGGGAAGGAACCACTCTCTTGCTTTCTCAGAGTCAGAGGCCTTGCACGTGATCTGAGCCGTTAATTTACAGTAGATTGAACGGTAACAGTGTGCATATCAACGGCTTAGATTACGCGAAGGGGGTCAGCTATCTCAGTCATAGCCCAGTCTCGGTCGAAAGTTAAGTGGGCTTGGGTAAGGCCCACACCAGAACTCGTAGTTGTATATTAATGATAAAATTTTAAATGAATATTAAGATCTCATTATACGCACTCGTAGTTGTATGCACCTTTTTAAATTCTAATTATAATTGAACATGCTCATTCTATAATTTTATTTTAGCCAATTTAAAAAATTCTAAATGCTAAATCAATTGGACCTTTTTAGTTGTATGCACCTTTAAATTCTAATTATAATTGAACATGTTCATTCTATAATTTTATTTTAGCCAATTTAGAAAATTCTAAATGCTAAATCAATTGGTCTGGCAAACCCTAATATAATTTGATTTGTTCAATTATTCTAATTCTACTAATGTACAACATTCAAATTAATATATAAAATTTAAAATTTAGTATTAAAATTCTAGCCTTCAACTTAAGAATTCGAAGAATTAATTCAGTAAAAAAATATAAAGATGGAGAGTTGTAATGAATTATGTTAAAAAAAAAAAGGTACGATCAGATTTTTTTTTTTTTTTTGGGACCACTGGCTTTTAAATAGAAATGTTCAACGCAATCATCGGATACAATCTAGAAACATTATTATTATAACATATTTGTTGTGAATTAAATTTTGTATCATAGATGTGATGCTATATTTTTTTTGTAAATACTACTGGGACAAAATTTATATGTTGCAAAAAAATGATGCTGTAATTTTATACAGCAGCATGTTGGGGCATTTTTGAAGGCATGCATAATGGTGCTTACCTGAGCATTAAACATCAAACTCTGAAAAAATGAATATAATGTTCATTACTGAAAAATTAATTTATGATCCTAGGAATATATGCCTTGATAAACCCCTAGCTTCATGCATGGTACGTCCTCTTCAATTTACACTACAGCAAAACAGATTTTCAGCGACCGTTTAAATCGCCGGTCGCTGAAGATCAAAAAAAAAATAAAACAAAATGTTTCTGGCGACGAGCCCTTCAGCGACCGGCGATAATGGGATTCAGCGACCGATTTTTTCCCGGTCGCTGAAGGGTGCCCCTAAAAAAAAAAAATCAGCGCCAACTTAATTTTCCTTCTCTCTCTGTCGCGCGTTTTTAGGTTTTAGCCACAAAAAAAAAAAGACGCAGCAGCCCGATCGACCCCGCGCTCCGCCGTCCGATTTTAGGTTTTTTCTTTCTCTCTCTCTCGCGATCGATGGATTATGATCTAAGAAACCGAATGGGACTCATGTACCCGAGAGTGGCTTCCATGCAACCGCATCCGTCGGTCTCCGCCGGCGCTTCATACCGCGTCGCCTCCTCCTCCACTGGCGGAGCTCCTCCTTCTGGTACTCTCTCTCTCTTCAATTTCTCATCAAACTACCTTGTCCTCATGTGCCTATTTAGGTTTTAGAGTTCGTCTTCGATTTGTCTACTTCATTGCATTCTTTTCCTTGTGGTGATTTGGATTGTCGTTACTATACTAGACTATTTGGATGGTTAAATTTATTATTTTATCCCAATTTCTGAAAACTGGTTATGTAGTAAAAGAGTAATAAGATATCCGAGTCAAAAGAAATTTAGTGGACTCTGCACTTAGAATTGGATGGTCCTTGAATGGATGTAAGAAAATATGTGAATTTAAATTCAAAAATAGTTTCAGTGTTCAGATCTGTTAATATGATACCAATTCGATTTTGAATTATATGCATCTAATTCTTCTATTCAAACTGCCAGCACTAAGCTTCAGTTTGTAATTTGATTGATTATTGTAATTTTTTACACAGCTGGGCTTGGCATCAGAGTTATGATAAAACCAGAATATCAGATCACACCTCCTGTAAGTTTTGTGCCTGTGTACTTTGTGTTTCTATCAATTTATTAAACTGAACATGACTAAAACTTGGTGACCTTTATAGTACATGCCTGTATTTGTCTAAAACAAAAGTTCAGCAGGAACCATAAAAGACAAAAGATTTTCAACCAAAAACCTAGCATGCATTTAGAGAAGTGGATGATCTAGGATTGTTTCCTCAAAGTCGTAATTTAATTTCTTACCATGGGGTTACTTTGGATTTCCATTTGCAGCCCCAAACGACTGGAACTTCATACCTTCATCATTTTCGGTCACTTTGTTCTTGAAGGTAATCCAACAGTCTATCTTCGTCAACTGGTGAAGGTGAACTTTCATTTTTCTAGAACCAACTTGTCCAAGCAAATTTCTGAAAATTGTTATTCTTTTTGTTTGCAAATTTCTTGCGTTTATGGTGACCCAATGCCTTAAGTTTTGTTGCAATTTTGCATATATTCGAAAATTCGTGCATTTAATTGCGTATAGCAGAAGTGCCCAGGGGGAGGGTACATAGAGCAAGTATTTTAATTGTAGTTATTGCGAGGTGAATTTAAATATTCTAGGTTACTTCATTTTACCTAAGCTGATGTCAATTTGACAGTCAAGCAAAAGCTTGTCACCAGAAATATGATTGTTTTGGCAACATTCAAATCAAATTTGCAAAGGCGAAGTTTGAATTGCAAAAGCTTATGGTTTTTATTTCATGACAGTAGAATAAATTGGGTCAACATAATAATTTCTTTCAGTAATTTAGATTGTAGATTGGAGAGCATGTGGTGGCAATGGGACTAAAAACAATTTATATTTAACAAGACATGTTTTTTTTTGTAATTTTACAGGTTGAAATGCGATGGATTTGAATGCTTCATTTAGGAGTTGAATTTCTATTCTTTAGATTTATGAGATGTTTGTGTTGTATTGTTAAGAACATGCGTTGGTGCATGTTGTATGAATGTTTTATATATATTTTTTATAAATTGTGTTGAAATGTTTTTAATAATTTATCTCAATTTTCATTTCTCCATAATTTTTTAATAATACAGTATTTATTTTCATAAACATATAAATGGGAAAAAGCAAATAACAAAAAGAAATCATAAACCTCACAGAAGAGTATCAGCGACCGGTCTTTTTGGTCTCTGAATTCTTTACATGACGTCAGCAAAATCCAACAGCGACAAAAAAAAATTGGTCGCTGAAAGACCATCAGCGTTCATTCCTTCAGCGACCGGTGACGTCATCAGAGAGCATCAGCGTCCATTCCTTCAGCGACCGGTGTATCAGCGACCGGCGCCTTGGGTTTCAGCGACCGGTTCACCAGTCGCTGATGCTCATTTATGCTGTAGTGTTAATGAGTGAATGATTCAAAGTCAATTAATTTGAGTCAAAGTCACGATGAATGAATGATTCTGTAGACAAATATTTTGATTTGAGGCTCAAATTTATGCCTCAAGTCCAACCTTTTGAGAGAGTGGTCTTCCTAAAATCACAAATTAATTCTCAATTTTATTTTGGATTACCTTATTGTACGTCATCTTATTCTTATTATATTAATTTTTTTGTCAATAATATTTAATTTTAAAAATTTGTTGTATGAATGTTTTTAAATTCTAATTCTAATGTTACATGTTCAATCTAGAATTATAATTTCACCAATTTAAAAAACTCTAAATGCTAAATCAATTGGTCTAACAAACTCTAATTTCACCAACAAATATGGTAAAACCCTAAACCCAAATATAAATTTTATTTTTTCAATTTTTCATTACTAATGTAGAACATACAAATTCATATGCACATTGAAAATTTAAAATTTAAATTCTAACCTTCAAATTAAGAAATCGACCAATTAATTAAGTAAAAAAAAAGAGGTACGATCAGATTTTTTTTTTAAAAAAAACTGGCTTTTAAATAGAAATGCTAAATGCAATCATTGGATAAAATGCAGAAAAACTATTATTCTAACATTTTTGTTGTAAATTAAAATATTTATCAGAGATATGATGCTATAGTTTTTTTTTTAATTCTACAGAAAAAAAATTAATATATTGCAAAAAATGTTGCAAAATTATTCTCATGTTTTTCAATTAAAACAAAATTTGACCCTAATTAATCAAGTCGAGAGATCAGCAACCGAATTGATATAAGTCTTTCGATTTGTGATCCAAATTTATGCATCAAGTCCAAATATGAGTTGTACAGGCCTCTGTATGAATTGGGACCATACAAGAATTTTTAGTGCACTTCTTTCTTCACTGCTTTCAATTTGAAGTTTGTATAGAGTATATGTGTAATTAAGCTAGTTAGCAGTCAGGCGGTTTGCCTAACTGACTGAGTAGCTTGTAAAAAACTTCTTCTAATTTTAATACATCTCTGTCAGTAAGGCTTCTCGCCAGCTGACCTTCAAAAAAGAAAAAGAAAACACTACTAAAATCACAATCAAAATTGTAAATTTGTTTGGATTACTTCAGGGCCTTTTCGGCAATAAGAAACTTTATAAAAAACATTTTAAATATGAATATGGAAATATCATTTGCTAATTGCTAAGTTGGAAAATTTCGAAGGAAATTTTTTGAAATAGGTATTCAATAAATAAATGGCAAATTGTTCCATTTAAAAATTTAAATTTTTGTAGAAGATATTATATCTAACACTAAACTCTATTATTTTCTCAAAAAAATAAAACTAATTAAGATTAATATAATTGTATATATCATATTATCCATAAGTTTAATGAATGAATTGATCATACAGTCTCAAGTGAGAAATGAGTCATGTTATTCGATATCAAACTTATTCTACTATCCAATATATTTTATTTAATTAATATTAGGCAAGTGCTTGACTAACCATACTTTTAATTAATATATCCGAAACATTCGATTTATGCTTGAAATTAATTAAGGAGGCTTGATTGTATATCCAGTTTCAAGCATGCTCAACAGTTGGAGAAAACAAAAACGGAAGTGTGAGCAGACGGCTCAAGGGAATCTTTTGAGAAAGAGAGAGATAGCGCACTGTCATATTATATTAATTCTTTCTTCAGTGCTCCGAAATTTTCTGCCTTTCGCTTTATTCAAAGATAAAGTGGGAACTTCCAAGTGACTTCCATGATTCCATCCATCCAACAATGGTTCAAATCTTTCATCTAATTTGATCTCTTTTAGCTCTTTTGGACGCTTATACCCTGAGAATATACAGATTATCTTTAAACATTTTTTCTAGGAGGCTACATACATATATAATATATTGTTTACATCCACTCTTTGCGGGGTTCCGAAATACATCAGTGATTTAAATAAAAAATATTTAATAATATTTTACATTGTTACAGACATTTAATTCTGCGTTTCAAATATAAATCGGCCAAGTCAAATTTTGTTTGGTTTGATTTAAGTTGATTTCAAACTACATGTAGATGTGGCGTCAAATTCATGATACACATGTATAAGATGCATGGATGTAATTCAATAATATTTTCTATTTTTCATAATGCATATAAATATACAAAACATCTAAAAGGGTGTCGATAGTACTGTTTCTTGACTTGCAAATGGTTTGTAATTTTTCAAAATGCTGATAAATATACAAAACATCTAAAAGGGTGTGGATATATAGTTGGTTTATTCATTTGGAAATATGTTTAAAATATATAATTATCGAATTGCACAAATCACAGTACTATATGCTATTTTGAATTCTGATCAGTTAATTTTTTTTTAAATAATAAAAAATAAAGTATACTTTGTTTTCGCTTAAAAAATGATTTATTTATTTATTCTAATATGCTGTCGATGAACCTTTTTGGGCTCAAGAAAAGAATCTTTTCAAAGTGGATTAATAAATGATATTCTTATTATTAGTTATGTCATGTTGTACTATATAGAATATTATTGTATGCATATTATTATTTTTAATTTTTTTTAGGAACTTTATTTATGTCATTTTTATTTGATTATGTTTTGTTGGTACTTTTTATTTATTAAAATAAGTACAAATTCATTATGAACAAACAACTATAAATCGATCCGAAATGTAAATACAATCGGACCAACCCAACCTTTGACCACGTACACCCTTGTTGTGCAAGGGAGGTAATCCTTTCGAACATCGAATCCTTATTAAGAATTAAGAACCCCTCCTTATCAAGGAAACTCTATCTCTGGATTAAGTTTCCTTAACATCCATCTACGGATTAAGACAACCGAACATAAGCTTCCTTTCGCAGATTAAGATTTAATCCTACTTTTTTTGCCAACAAAAACATCATTCCACGTCCCAGGATATAAAGCTCAATTTAATTATTTTAATCTGGAGAATCTGAAGTCCTGAAGCGTGCTTAATTCTATTATTGCTCACAAATGCTCTACCACTACCAATCAATTATTGGTGCCTCCGGACCAACTTACTCCCTAGCTCTCAGATCTGCTGCATTTTCTCCATCTCATTCCTGCTGTTCTCCCACTCCATTGAAGAATTTTCTAAGTCTCAAACACAAGGTATACTTACATCTAATATCTCCTTGCTTTCCTAGTTTCAAGCGTGCTGCTGTGTGAGGTGAACAACAGAAAAAAAAAGCCATTTTTTATTTGTTTGATTGTTTCAGATTACATCTTTACGGAACAAATAAGTAAGACATGATTTTTTTCCGTGAGTTAAACAATAGAAGAAACGTACTGGAGGAGGGGAGGAATTCGCATCCACTGAGATATCTCAAACTTTGAGTGAATCTGTGCAAAATCTGCACAATTTAAATTCTTTCTGCACGAATCTCAAAGCACAATTTAAACTGCCCCCCTCCATTTCAAATAGGCACCAAATAGAAATTTGGCCTGGCTTTGAATCCACTCAATGTTTGAGATATCTCGGAGGATATGGACTCGGAGGGGAGGAGCTATGACAATTAATTGTATGAGTTTATTATTAGAAGATCTGATCATTTAATTATTTATTTTTAATATTAAAATGTTCAAATACGATTTGAACTGATTGAGTTTATGACACTGGGATTATAATTTGTCCGAGTCTCTACTAGAAAGGAGCAATACTAGGATAATCAAATTATGATGGAGAAGAGTATCCGAATCTATAAAAAGTTACCTTACAATTGTACGATGTACATCGACCAATTTTTTCAAGTCTGTTTATTTATAAGAGATGTGTTGATCTCTGTTGTGCAGAGTCCGGATCCTCTGAGGTAACTCCAATTATGAGTTTGGTTCCGTATCGTCCGATCAGTATCCAGACCAATTTGGTACAACAGTTGAATTGCACAGGGTTCATGGAAAATTAGGGATGTACAAGCAACCTGTTTAATTTGCCTGACCCGAAAAATATAGATTAAAATTTTATTTGATTAGATACGGATTGAATGTTAACTAACTCTACAAATACATATACATATTGATTATGGATTTAAAAATTATTTCGGTTAAAACCCAACACGTTTGTATCATATAATTTAATTTTCTATCTTGTAATAGGTTTTTGAAGTGTTATGAATTATGTTTATGATTAAAATAAAATAGTTTATGAATTATGCTTATGCATCATTGAATTTATTCATCTTTTATATTACTTGCAAATTTTGTTCATTTTAATTTTATTATATCTATATGTTGTCCAATAAATATAATATTCTTCTTGTTAGTTGAATATATTATAAAAGCTCATTTTCCTCTAAATGAAAGCGAAGTGTAGAGAGATTGTTTGTAAGTGTGAGACGGAAGAAATCTCTCCTATACCTTACCTCACCAAAAGCATATTGATTGCTCTCAAACTAAAAATAAGTCTCTCAAGCACTATTCATGCATGAAATTTAGGAAGGAACCACACTATGAATTCATATCCTCCTCGGTACCAGACAAAGGAATTTTCTATAATTAGTGGATCCGGACCGTCATTTTAATTTTACATAAATATTAAAATCATATGATAATTAAGCACTTTTTTTATTGATAAATAAGCATTTACATATGATGACACTAAGTGTATATCACATCCACTTTACTCTTATTCCCAAAATAAGTCATCTTGTTTTATATCTATACTTTACAAACAAAATATATTTTACGTTATTAAATAAATGTAGTTAGATCATGTGGCTCTCCCATGGTTTTTCACAAAAATTTCGGTAAAATTCTTTATGGACGCGGTTTATCACAATCGAAAATAATGCACTTTGACAAAAAAAATAAGTGAGAAATGAAAATGTATTTTTATTTTATTCAATTAGGTACCCGAAAAATAATTAATTTTTATTTTATTTGATTAGGTACGGATTTAATTTTTAACCCGCCAAATACATATTGGTTATGAATTTTAGATATTATATTAGTTAGTACCCAGCCCAACTGTATAATGTAATTTAATTTATAACTTTTCATAATTTTTTTAAGACCTTAATTATATTTTGGATCAAATTATTTTTAAAAACGAATTATGCTTATGCATCATTAAATTTATTTATCATTTATTTTCTTACAATTTTTGTTCATTTTTAATAAATAATATTGTTATTGTTAGTTAAAATATATTCTAAAAGCTCAGTTTTCTCTTTTTGAAAGCAAAGCGTAGAAAGAGAGAGTATGTAAGTGTGAGAGGGAAGACATCTCTGTTGTGCCTTACTTCACCATGGGCTGATCAAGTCTGAAAAGGGATCCTATGTAGGGGTGAAAACGGAGCGAATACGGCACAGATAGATAGTGGTAAAACCATATCCATATTCTTTTTTAATTTTTCGGATATGGATACGGATCGGATATCAGCCGGATACAGATACGGATATGGATCGGATCGGATATTTATTAAAATAATATTAAAAATACCAAAGTTCATAGTATTTATCTAATTTTAATGGTGAATAACAATATTTTTTCATAATATATATTAAAATATATGATATATATCTACTATTCGGATACAGATAATTGAAACGTAAAACCATATCAGTATCCATATCCACACGGATATTGAATATCCATATCTAATTTTTTGAATACGGATCGGATATTATCCATACCGTTTTCACCCATCCTATGCCTTAACTCATGCATATGCATATTAGAGGGACAGGTTTGCGTTCCACTTGTTCGTCGCCATCAACTCCTTGAACAAGCTGAGATTTATTTCCATATGATATGCAAGATTACTAATTCAAGGTTTGTTTTATGAAAATAAGAAAAATATCTATTGAAATATCTATTTAAAAAGTTAAAATGAAAGAGCACTCATTCGTCAATATGAATTGAATTGAAAACATAGAGAAAATTTGACCAATTTGATCCTTGTTTACATTTAATCATTTCACTCTGCTGCATTCCTCGCTCTCTTTCTCCGTTGAAGAATTGTCTCAACGTATACAACTTTAGATACAAAACTTCAAATAATGTCATACTAATTAATCTTTTTATTAGAAAAGAATGTTATGGACGGTTCCGATATACAACCAACGGAATAATACTATATGAGTTGTTTTAACCGGATCATTTGGCTAAGATTGAATGGACATATATAGTTTAGACCGTTAAATTTATTTGTTCGACACATGAATATATAGTAGAGGATATAAATTAAACGGAATATTAGGGTTGTACAAGCAACCTATTTAATTTGCATGACCCGATTAATCCGACCTGAAAAATAATAGATTTAAATTTTATTTCAATTAAGTACGGATTATATTTTAACTAACTGGAAAAATACATATTGATTTTGAAATTTAAACATTATAATGGTTAAAACCAGACCCGACTGTATTATGTAATTTAATTTGTATTTTCTAATAAGTTTTTGAAGAGTTCTTTATTATGTTTTGGATCAAAATAATTTAAAAAATAAACTATGCTTATGCATCATTGAATTTGTTATCTTTGATTTCGCTTAAATTTTTGTTTATAATTTCTTTTTATATGTATATTGTCTAATAAATTATGTAATTCTTATTGGTAGTAAAAAAATTATTTTGTTGGATTATACAGAATACTATTGCAAGAATTTTAATTGTTAAATTTAGATCCTCAATAAAAATTATGTTAATTTTTGCTGAATTATATTTCATTTATATTCTTAATTATCAACAATAATTAGTATACAACATTATATTAAAATCCATGAAATTTGATCAAATAAAAAATTACAAATTTTCGTGATTGATTATATATTACAAATATCATCACTGGCCAATTATAAATTAAATTGAAAAACAACAACAAAAATCTGATCAATCTGACTGTGACCTGCATACAGCCCACATGGAGAACCGGACTACTACTACCAATCCATAATTGGTGCCTCTCAGAGCTGCTGCATTTCATTCTCTCCGTTGAAGAATTATCTCAGGTCTCAAACACAAGGTATACTAACTTTGTACATCTTACATTTCCATGCTTTCTTCTTCTCATGATGTGCTTGTGTGCGAGGAGTCCCGATAATATATGCTATTATGCGATTGAAAAAAGGTTCATTTTCTTGTTCGATTGTTTCAGATCATACCTTTATGGAATAAACAAATTAATCACACATAGCACCAATTAAAACAGGTAGGGAGGGGAGGGGGTGTATCATCCTTAATTTCTAAGGACAAAATAATATTATAAAAGTTTAATGATTTTTTAAGGAAAATGGTAACATGCATGGGTTTGTAAAAAGTGAAGAAACAGTCGTTAAGCAATTAGATATTTATATATTAAAGAAGCAGTTAATGAAATTATTCAGTTCTACTCCATAAGGACTTTTTTAGTTTTACACATCCTCTTTTTCCTTTAGGTAATACGCATTTGTGTTGCAGATCAAACTAAGAGCAAACTTGAAACTTGAATTTGGTTAATTGCAAACATAGTTAAGAGCATAGTGCTTCAGTTTGTGTTTTATTTCTTTAGAGAATATATAAATAACCGTTAAATCCCCCAGAAGTTCTATATATTGAGCCAGATCAATACCCTGGGTCTAATTTTATATTTTGTTAATTATTAATCTATGCTGAACAAACAACTTCCAGTTAATTGATTTTATATGTTAATTATTAGTCAAAAGTAATTAAAGAATTGTTTGGTGATCCGCAAAAAAAAAAAAAAAGAAAAAAAAACCTCCTTTTGGCACAATTACTTAAAGAATTGTTTGGTAAAGATGTTATTTATTTTGGCTCAAATGTTCTTTTTGTTCATCTGTAGATAAATCTTGAAATATTGTCCGTAAGCAAGAAAATGGAGGCGGCTGCTATAGGCGCAACTAAATCTGCATTGAATTCAGTAGTTAAAACAACAACAACAGCCATCACAGATGAAATTGGTTTACTGCTAGGGGTGCAAGAAGAGTTGTTCTTCATCAAAGAAGAACTCGAGATGATGCAAGGCTTCTTACAGGTTGCCAAAACAGAGAAAGTTAAAGGAGTGGTGGTGAGCATATGGGTCAAGCAAGTTCAAGAGTTGGCATTTGATGTGGAGGATTGTCTCCAGGAGGCTTCTGTTTACCTGATGAAAAAAAGTTGCCTTCCAGTTATGTGCTCGGTGAAGAAACGGGACCTTATTGCGAGAAAAATTCGGGTGCTAAAAACTAGAATTGAGGATGTAAGTAACAGAAACCAGCGGTATAACCTGATTAACAAGGACAATGGTGGACACACATATGATGAGAGCATCTCTACCAGATCGATTGCCAATGTACAAGCTTTGCTTGTAGGTCTGGAAGAGCCAAAAAGAAAACTGGTTGATCTTATTTTGAAGGAGGATGGGGAAGTGATATCAGTGGTAGGAATGGGGGGTCTTGGAAAAACCACTCTTGCCAAAGAGGTCTATGGCTGCCAAGAAGTTAGAGACGAGTTTAAGTGTTTTGCTTGGGTCACTGTCCAACATCCTTTTAATACGGAAGAATTTATAGAAACCTTAGCCAAGCAAATCCTGTCTAATGCCCAAGAGGTTGATACTGAGAGGAGAACTGTGGAAGGGAATAAGATAAAGACGGAGCTATTATCCAAAAAAAATATAAAAGAAATGGTAACTGAATATCTAAAAGATAAGAGGTATTTGATTGTACTAGATGATCTATCTAGCATGTCAGAATGGAATAAGATGAGGGATGTGTTACCTACGGTCAATGGGAGCCGATTCATAGTAACCACACGATCAAGGCCCCTGGCAGAATCTATATCTAACTCAAGTGACAATATATACGAAATCAAGGAACTTTCAGAAAATGATGCTTTCGATCTCTTTTGCAAAGCGGTGTACAAGACCACCAATTATCGTCTTTTGATTGATCAAAGGAAAACAAAAGATGGTCCACCTGAAGAAAGCCATGGTAATATGAATGGTCCCAGTAGCAATGAGAGAATAGAAGAGGATAGTGAAGCGCAGAAGCAATGCATAACCATCACTATTACCGAGGACATGAAAAATGAGGCTGGTTTAATTATAAAGAGCTGCGGTCGGCTACCACTTGCCATTGTAACTATTGGCAGTTATCTGGCCACCAAACAAAAAACAAGTGTTGAATGGAAGACAATGCGTGACCATCTTATCTCAGAGCTTGGCAATAACCCGGACCTAGGGAGGGTGAACACTGTTCTTACATCTAGTTACGATGGCCTGCCATACCATCTCAAGCCATGTTTATTGTATTTAAGTGTTTTTCATAACCATAAGGAAATAAGGCGATCAAGAATAATAAGGCGATGGATGGCTGATGGATATGTAATGGCAGACCGTAAAAAGACGGCAGAGGAGGTAGGCAAGGGCTATTTCTATGATCTCATGGGTAGAAGTTTGATTCAACCATCACAAATGAGCACAATTATCAATGGAGACGTTAAAAAATGTAACATTCATGACATGATGTACGAATTGATTCTTGCAAAGGCTGAGGACGAGAATATGGTCTCAGTGCTTGAAGATGAAAGCCTCATAACCATGACAAATAAGGTGAGGCACCTTGTAATTGCAGGTGGACCATGCACAGGGGACAAAGTCCTAGAAAGAGTTAAGTTGTCCCACATGCGATCCTTATCCATCTTTGGAGAGGTGGGAGACTATCTTAGATATCCTAGAATGAAGTTGGTAAGAGTGCTAGATCTAGAAGGTACTTTAAATTTGAATAATCGCGACCTGGGGAGCATACGCAAACTTCGTCACTTAAAGTACCTAGGTCTTAGGGGAACAAAAATTACAAAACTCCCGAATTCATTGGGAAAGCTTAGTGAACTTGAGACCCTTGATATTAGAAACACAAGTGTACTCCTACTACCAACAGGAGTTACTAAGCTACACAAATTAAGCTATCTACGTGCAGGATTAATTCACAAATCTTATTACCCAGTACCAATAAATGATTACCTTTCGCATATAAATTGGAACACCCAGCTTTGGAAACAAAAGGTCATTGATAAATACTCGGGAACTATTCAAGGAATGACACGTTGTGTTTTAAATGTTGTTACCTGCTTGTTTCTATGTTGTTTGATTCCTATTCATCCTTGTATTTTCCTAGTACTTTCTAGGAAATCCGGACCATGCTTTAAGTCAGATGGGATGAGGGTTCCTCGAGGAATAGGTAAATTAAGGTCCCTAAACATTTTTGGCATGATTGATATTGGTGGGAGCAAGAGATTAGCAAAGGAGATGCAGAATCTCACCAACCTACGTAAGTTGGCAGTGGGTGGTTTCACCAAGGAGAATGGGAAAACATTAGCAAAGGCGATTGATGGGCTCAAGCACTTAAAGTCATTAGTCCTCAAAACAGCAGATGATTCCGGGCTCGGGTGTTGCTTAGAATCTGTATCCTCCCCACCCAAGTATCTTCAAAGCCTGAAGTTAGATGGCCGTATTGGCAAATTACCTGATTGGATCAGTTCCCTTGAGAATTTGGAGAAGATACATTTTAAGCGGACTAGGCTAACGGGAGGAATTAAAGCCATTGAAAAGCTGCCCAACCTGAAGATTCTCTATTTGTTATGGCGCTCTTTTGAAGATGATGTGAAGGAACTATGCTTTGGCGAGGGTACATTTCCAATGCTGCAGGTAATGATTATTGAGGGACCAAATTGGTTAGAATCAGTGTCAATTAAAAAAACAGCCTTGAAAAGACTTGAGCAGTTAAAGATCAGTTATTGCAGCTCTATTGGAAAGGGTGGGGTGTCGGGGTTGGACTTTCTTGTACAACTCAAAGAGATGGAGTTCAAGTGTTACTATGAGAGTGAGAGAGAGAATGAGAGTGAGAAAACGTTTGTGAGCAATTTGCAGGAGAAACTCTCGATGCATCCAAATAAACCCATCCTGAGGGTGACTAAATAGTGAAGCTCGAGTGGTTATAATGCTGCGGTATTGGTTATAATAAGCGTTTGTTTATTCCTCAAGTGGTGTAAAATGTCGAGTTTGGAATTTAATTAAGGGAACTGTTGTTATTTTCTTCATTTTATTTTTCATAATGTATTTTATTTCCCTTTTGTTGGTGTGTAATAAATTGACCTGCTATTTCTTTAATTATGTTGCTATTATGCAGCAATCAGTAATAATTTGTCTTTTTTATGTTGCACTTTCGATGTACTTTTGTTTTTACCTCTATGAAGAAACAAAAATATTATGTTCTTTAGTCCGAGAAGTTTAATAGAAGTAAGAGGATATGCTGATTTTCTTATTTCTCTCTAGCCTTTTGTTCTGATTTGTCATTGGGAAACCTGAAATTTAGTCAAACATATGCTTCACAAAAAACTTGGAGGCACCGACTACTATTAAAATTGATTGTTTATGGACCAACAACTTTTATTTTTTTTTTTTTTCTCGAGTATTAAAAACAGAGGCGAAAGAAAAAGGAGATGAGGGGGGCGGTTTGGAGGCATGCTTCGGAGATGGTTATCTTTAATGCAGAGTTCCAGGTGTTACAAGGAGAATTAATACATGAGCTCAACCTGCTATTGGTTACTGTACACTAAAGGGTCAAGGCTTGAATGGACATAGCTGATCGGATAATTTCTTTATTTGACTCAATTTCTTTGCTATTATTATCTGGAAATATATTACTATTTAATGTACACGACATCTTTTTTTATTTTTCAAATTTTTATTTTTATTTCGGCATTCAATTTTGTTAGAGATTCGCACACAACATCCTTAAACCTAATTGGTTTTTGGCGTTTTGGAGTTAGTCACTACAGCAGCAACACACATCTGCGACCGGCCAAATCGGTCGCAGATAACTATATCGCCGGTCGCAGAAGACTGAAATCGGTCGCAGATATAACGGTCGCAGTTGCTCCGTCGCTGATGCCCTCTCCGCTGACGTCACCGGTCGCTGAAGGTTGAAGCGCCGGTCGCAGATGACTTATTTGCGACCAATTTGAATTTCTTCAGCCCCAATTTCTCCAGTAACATGTTTATTCATACCCAAATCATTACAGATTAGCAGATGGCTGTATGGTCACACAAACATAATTTAACAGTTTGGTCCAATAAGAATAAATTAACTGTACTTTTTAATTCTACAATTCAAACCAAATGAAAATGGACAATGAGAAGCTAGCACATCATGCAATGGCCCAGAGATCATGAATGCATGATAAAATTGTGTAGAAGCTAACTGTCAAATCTGTTGTAATATTTTTTTTTCTGATATTAACTAACACATTACTATATATGTTTGGTTAATACACAGTGTCGACACCTGTTTTGCATATACTTTCTCATACAACTGATGAATTTGCGTGAACTTTCTAACAAGCTGACTTCCAAGTTCTTTTTACTTTCTTTTTGCTGACTTCCAAGAATCATAAGAAAACTGTTAGGATCTTTCTTCAAGCACATTAGGCCATACAACATACAAGTATCGTTAAGGGATGAGTATGAATTCCAAGATGGGTCTACCTAAACCCTGCTTGGATACCTCAATTAAATAAGAATTGAGAAATAAGGTGTTTAATTATTTGGTCTTAAATAAAAGGATGAACTTTGTAGCAACGACATTAGAAACTAAATGAAGAAATGATATGAGGTTTGTTTCTTAAATAAAAGGATGAACTTTGTATCACAAGGATTCCATTTAATCCAACCTCTATATTCATCATATTCTTTAAAAACAAAAAATAGCTGGTGCACATGTAAAATTGCAGCAACTGCCAAGATTAATTTTCTTTTAGCATTCGAACAATATACAATGCACCGACAGCAGAAAGTATCACCAGATTCAACCTCAAACTTTCAAAATTTCAAATCTTGCATTTTAGCCCTTGAAAGTTATCTTTATTGCATCAAGGACTCAAACATTACTCTATTATCCATAAATTTAACTTAAATTATGATTTGGTCCCTGTCAGTTCAAAAAGGCTAGTATTCCATAATCAGACCCGATTAGCCATCAACAAGCATCAATATACTGGCCAGTACCAGTAGGTACACTGGGCTAGTACCCACCCGTACCAGCACCCATAAATCCAAATATCTCACAGGTACGGGCATCATCAAAGAACAGCAAAAAGGGCACAATCGGGTCAGCACAAGAACAAGGTAATACAGCACCACAGAAGTCCAGAAAAAGGTCAGTACCAGGTCGGTACCAGAAACAAGAGCAAGCACAGAACAGTACCCAACAGGGTACTGGTACGGGGGTACCAATGTACCAGAAAATCAAGCGCGCACCAACAAGTCAACACAACAAGGCATAGAGCCAGAAATCACCCGAATTGGGGAAACCAACAACCCACATTCGGTATTTAATCATTTCAGAAATTGCACAAGCCACGAATAAACAAATCAAGAGCTCAAAGGATTACCCGAGAAAGTTCGATAACAAAAAGGGGTGACGAAAAACGGCCGGTACCAAGAAGAACTCGCTTCGTGGCCGTCAAGCAAAATCAGCAATACGCCGATGACACGTTGATAATCAGTGAGGCACACCCAACAACATTGACTATTATTTCCAGAATCCTCGGAATATACGCAGATTTATCGGGTCTCAAACTCAACCCTCACAAATCATCGTTCGTCCCAATATCAATACCCACTCGCTTCGTTTCGGTCATTCAACAAATCCTATCAGCATCACCGGCTCAGCTACCTATTACATACTTAGGCCTTCCCTTAACCATAAAGAAGCCAAGGAAAATCCACTTTCAACCAATGCTCTCCGCTGTCCAGAACAAACTCCAGGGCTGGACTTCAAATTTTCTATCCTATGGCGGCAGGGTTACTCTCGTCAAAGCGGTACTTTCTGCCATGCCCTTACATTACATGCAAGCATTGAAACTACCGGCTGGAGTAATCAAACATTTAGACAAATTGAGAAGGAATTTCCTTTGGAAAGGGAACGAATCCTGCAGGGGTATAAATTGCCTCGTCAATTGGGAGAAGGTGTGTGCATTAAAAGAAAATGGGGGGTTGGGAATCATCGACCTGGTGGACCAGAATGATGCACTACTGACTAAGTGGCTTTGGGAAATTGACAAAAAACCAACAAACCTTTGGGCTTCCACACTGACAAGACTTTATGGGATTACGACAGTTGCGTGCATCAACAATCTGCCGGACGAGTCCTTTTTCCTTAAATCTTTGAAGTCGCTGGTTCCGCTATATCTATGTTCACTGGATAGAACTAATGGCCCCGTTTGGAAATGGACCGAGACGGGTCTATACTCTTGCTCGTCCACTTATAGGTTACTCCATCACAGGGGGGTCATCTCCACGAACCACAGGTCGCTCTGGAGAATTAAAGTCCCGATGAAAATCAAAATATTTTTATGGCTAATGCTGGACAACAAGATTTTATCGCAGGAGGTGCTTCTCGCTCGGGGATGCACGGTGCAACGGGGTTGCAAGTTGTGTAATTCAGCGGCAATAGAAACAACAAATCATATTATGTGGTCCTGTTCCTATGCAAGGAACTTTTGGCGAGGGCTTTTGATGCACTACAATATCGCTCCAAGGATAGATACAAATTTCACACGCAGCTGGGACATGTCTCATCAGGGGGCGACAAGGCAGGAGAGCATCCAACGAAATACAATTTGGGCGGCCGGGTTCTGGGCACTTTGGAGAGAGAGGAACAGAAGGGTGTTCACGGCAAGTGCTAAGCCGGGTTATTTGTTGATAAATGATACGACAATGGATGTTTTATTCTGGGCGCAAGATAGGTGACAAGGGATCAGGAGGGAAGGCCAATTATGCGAGCCTTTACTGCGCCTTACTGGCATCCATTTTTGCTAGTTGACATGTAATTTTAATTTTCTCATAGGGGGTTCCATCACCACTTGGTGGGCCGAACCATGTAATTAAACCTTTCTTTATCATCAATATATCCGTTGGAGGCATTTCGCCACCAACCATAAAAAAAAAAAAGCAAAATCAGCAACACCACACCAAATCGAGCAAATCAAGCACCAGAACAAAACCAGGCACGCAACAGAGACACCGAGATCACCCACAAAAATCACACAAACCTCTCTATTCATCATATTGAGACTTGTTGGCGCGGCGAGCGTCGGCAGCAGTGGAGCGGGGTCAGCCTGGGGTCGGGCGAGTCGGGGGGGCCTGATCAGCGGGGTTGGCGTCAGCGGAGCGGGGGCGGAGGAGTCGGGCGTCGGGGCCGGACCGCTTTTTTTTTTTGGCTAAACCTAATTAAAACGCGGCGGGAGGAGGCAGAGAAAGAAGAAAATCGCGCGGGAATTTTTTAGGAGGCACCCGTCTGCGACCGGGCCAAATCGGTCGCAGAAGGCTGTGGCGCCGATCTCTGAAGGGTGTCGTCTCCGTTGATTTTAATTTTTTTTGTTTTTTTATTTTTTGGTGGGTCTTCAGAGACCAGCAACAGAGCCGGACGTTGATGCCGGTCGCTGAAGAATGGTTTTGTTGTAGTGAGTATGTGATATTTGTACTTTTAAATTATTTTGTTTCTTTATTTTTATTTCTCCATCCGACATTATTAACTTTAAATACTAGACCAAGTGTATCTGATTTATACATTCCATGAGCCACCTGGTTAATGGTCATTAATTCTGAACACATAATTTGGGCCTTTTAGAAAATTAAAGCCTCAAGACGGGTCTTTTAGAAAGGTCTTTCTAAAATTACCAATTAATTTGCAATTACCAATTTCTTTGGATTACATATACTTTATAAGCATGTAAATTAAACTACATATACTTGCAATTTCTAAAATTACCAATTAATTTGCAATTTCTTGCATGAGCATGTAAATTGAACTACATATACTTTGTGAAAAAAAAAAAAGCATGGATTGTAGTCGTCCGTAATTACTAAAAATATTTGGTACCGATTCTTCGTGAAGATTTTTTATTTTTTTTTATTTACAATGCACGAGAAATCAATATTTCTTCGACTTTTACCAGCAAGAAATAATTTGCATTAGAAAACAAATACCTATTTGTATGATATTTTGAAAATTCGTCTTTTGTTCTTCCAATTAGAGAGTTATAAATTTATTTTGTCCCCGACAGTTTTAAAAATACCCAAAGTTAAATAAAGATTAATAAAAATGCCGAGACACAGCAACTTTTATTAAAAATATCCAAACCAGCCATTTAATGGCTGGTCCCATGATTTTTTTTTTTCTGTTTTACACCCTATTAATAACCCCCCGCACCATGCTCTCTCCCTCACAATCCCTTCAAAGAGACAGAGGCACCGAAGCAGGTTTTTTTTATTTTATTTAATTTAAATTATTTTTTATTATTTTATTATTTAATTATTTTTAATTATTTTTAATTTTTTTTTATTCAGTAACTGTGTAAATTAGTAACATGACAATTGTTTATCATTTTCAAAATGTAGTTTGATTACAATGCCATTGATTTCAGTACACTGTGGTGGTAAGGTTCTTAATAATGCAACCGGGCCTTATTACAGCAAATAACCAATTGCTTCAGTTATGATTAACGATGATATATCTCTTTTGGACTTGAAAGCCATAATTTACGGTTGCACCGGTTTTAATCCAGAAAGGTGCAACCTAGAATTGGGGACCTGAGTTTGCAATGGAAACACCAGGAAATATTCACTTGCGAAAATGACAGATGAAAATACCTGGAGAGGAGAGAGTTGTGTGGGTATTTTAAGGCCAACGGAGATTTTGTAATAGATATCTATGTCAAAAGAGTTCCGAGAGAGGCAGGGGTTGGAAGTTCCAGCCAATGCTAAGTTGCAATGGAAACTCCCGTCGTTCCTCCAACACAACGAGAAACCTACTATCCACCTACTCACCCAGAAACCTACTATCCACCTGCTCCCCAATCACGACCTCAACCAATACTCCGAATTTGTTCCCCACCTAGACCCGTGCATAAGGCGCTTTTACCATTCTTAGGACCAGTATTCGATGAAGTTGGGTCAAATTTTGAAAATATTAATGATATTCCGGGTGAACGTCTGCAAAGTGGAGATGAATATAATGGAGATGACTGGGACTCTGATCACCTGGAGGGATGTGGTGGAGATGGTCCAGTTGAAACAGCCGAAGGGCCCATTCGAAGCAGCTCTGGCTCAGCACCGCTTAGCGGACAAAGTGATATGCACCCGTTCCCAGACTTCAATGATGTATCTGAGTTTAGAGAAGCAGATACTGGTTACTATGGGCAACGGATCGAGTACACAAGTAAGCTGGCCTTGAGAGGACGACTTTGTTGCACACTGGTACAATGTGGACTACCTTGAGAGTACTTGGAGTGAGGTGTTTGCTCCCATTGGCAATATGGCAGATTGGCCTCCTAATACTGAACCAAAAATTCTCCCCGCACAAGGATGGATTAGGCATGGGCGGCGAAAACACATCCGTCATGTAATGATAATGGATGAACTGGAAGGTAGGCGAATGGGGCATCAACCTCGACGTTCCACTGTCGATAGGCAACGAAGAGGTACGTAACATTCATCAAAAATTATATTTACTTTCAATTTGCACCAACTTACTAAGTAACATATACAAATGCAGAGGCAAGAAACGCAGCCAATGAGTACGAGAATGACCCAGCTAGGGCAAGGGCAAGTGTGTCCGAAGGGTCACGGCGTTTCCCCGCTACAAGCCATTTAGATGCTTCTGTTATGTTTGCAAAAGTAATAGGAAATGCAATTATTTTAGGAGGTGAGGCAGTTGGACTGCAATGGGAGCCATTTGGAAGCTAACCAAGAAGGTCAACTAGTAGGCGTATAACAAGGGCATCTGGAAGCCAAGCAGGACCGCCTGGAAGTCAAGCAGGGGAGTCTGGAACCCAAGCAGAGCCATCTAGTAGGCCATCTGCCGGAAGCGGTTTCTTTCGGAGATTTAGTTTTAGGCGTAGTAGTAGGAGAAGGTGATTTATCCCTATTATCACATTTTTTTATTTATATGTTGTGAACTTTTTTTATTCCAATTTGTGTGGATTTCTTAATAACACATTTTGTGTGGATGATATTGAATTGAATGATACGTCTCCGAATTTAATTGTGACTTTGAATTCTTTCTCGCGCCTGTATTATCAAACGAAATAACACGAGACTAATGAAAATAACACAAGATTCGGCATAATACGGGACCTTGGGTAATAATTGGGGTGTAAAACAGAAAAAAAAAAAAAAAAAAAAAAAAAAAAGGGGGGACTGGCCATTTAATGGCCAGTTTCCCTTTTAAATAGGGACCGATCATTAAATGGCCGGTTTGGACATTTTTAATAAAAGTTGCTGGGTCCGGGCATTTTTATTAATCTTCATTTAAATTTGGGTATTTTAAAAATGTCGGATTTGTCCCTAGCTGGAATTTTTTAGATTTTCCTTTGATTTATGTAAACATCCTGTGCCTATATTGCGCACAATATACTTATTGAAAACATGAACTAATATTATATGTAAATCTGTAATACGTGATGCAAAGATGCAAAATTCAAAAAAGGAAATAACCCACAACTATAAACTTGTGTAATTCAAAAATTCAGGTCATGCACTTATATCATACTGGTACAAATAAATTTAGAAATTTAGGTCATAGATTTGTACTATATTGGTATAGTGTTACCATCAGCATTTTACCCCAGATTTAACCGAATCAAATAAAAAACTCAATTTTTCTGGTCAGCTTTATAAAGCACTTTCCTTTTATCTTGTGAAATATCTATTTTTGTAAAGCTTAGTTTGTGGTTTATTTGCAAGTGAAACCTCTTTTCTTCTCTCAATTTGTATTTTTCACCTTTTAAGCTAATATAAAGAAATTTAAACCTAGGCATCATTACAGAAACCTTGCATGAATCAGGCCAACATACAAAAAAATTTCAGTCAGTCAATTCAACAAACACCTACTAGGTGTGAAATAAACCATGGTTTTGGTCCTTATATTAAAAAATATTATACCGATAGTGCCATGATTGGCATGAGTCATAATGGTACCAGAATGTTAGACACATCACTTTGTCAGCCATACAAGCAGTAATTGTTTCTGTTATCAATTATGTTACTAGGCTGATTAGTTGTCTATAAAATCGACTACTATATTGTGTTGTAATTAAGTAATAAAATGAAATACAATTGATCAAATATACTACAATATGCAATTCTGATTTTCTTTGAAGAATGTAACAGTATCAAATGACTGAACAAGACCAGAGAACAAACACTTGCCACTGGTAAAACAAAACCCAAACCCGGCCCGCTCAATCAGCTTGGCGCTGAGTGCGTCGAAGCAAGATGGTCCCTGATGGATGCCCGAAGAGTCTAACAACTGACTGAGCGCCATCGCTGGTGATTCGGAGGTGGTGATCGGAGGGGTGTAGTAACTGCTGCTTGGGACGGTTGGTTGTGGAGAGATTGGGGTAGATTTGATGTTGGTTTTGTAGATTTGAAGAGCAGGGGTGGTGACGTGGCGAGATGGCGATGGAGAAGGAAGCGGTGCTGTTCAGCTGGAGCAGGCCATTTCTGGTTTGTCTCGCTGTTACTCGCCTGTTAGCGATTTGGGAAGGAACCACTCTCTTGCTTTCTCAGAGTCAGAGGCCTTGCACGTGATCTGAGCCGTTAATTTACAGTAGATTGAACGGTAACTGTGTGCATATCAACGGCTTAGATTACGCGAAGGGGGTCAGCTATCTCAGTGATAGCCCAGTCTCGGTCGAAAGTTAAGTGGGCTTGGGTAAGGCCCACACCAGAACTCGTAGTTGTATATTAATGATAAAATTTTAAAAATATATTGAAGAATAAATTTTAAATGAATATTAAGATCTCATTATACGCACTTAGCTGTGATCATTTTATACACATCCACGTTACCTTTTTTCCCAAAATAATTTAACTATCTTTAATTACCTTTTTCCCAAAATAATGCTATTTTGCAACATTTCCTCAAAAAATTCCCGTAAAATTCTTTATGACCGAACAAATTAAATTAATCATAATGTGTTCAATTATTCAATAAGCAATAACCAGTTACCCACATAACATTTTTTAATTCATATAGTTTGCAATAACTCTTTTTAAAAAAAAAAATTGTATATCTCCTATAAGATTTAAGTCCCTCTCTTTGAAAAAATAGGCATGTGTATAAGCGACCTGATTAATCCACTTAATCCATCCAACCGGACTAACCTACCTACCTAGGAGTGTCAATAATTAAACTTCTTTATTAAAATTAATTAATTCTCATTTTTTTTTGGATTACCTTATTCTACGTCCTCTTATTATTACTATATTAAAATTTGTGTAAATAATATTTAATTTTAACAATTTGTTGTATGCACCTTTTTAAATTCTAATTATAATTGAACATGTTCAATCTATAATTTTATTTTTGCCAATTTAAAAAATTCTAAATGCTAAATCAATTGGTCTGGCAAACTCTAATATAATTTGATTTGTTCAATTTCTTATTTTACTAATGTACAACATACAAACTAATATATAAAATTTAAAATTTAGTACTAAAATTCTAGCCTTCAAATTAAGAATTCGAAGAATTAATTAAGTAAAAAACATAAAGATGGATAGTTATACTGAATTAAATATAAATGTTCAATGCAATCATCGGATACAATCTAGAAACACTATTATTATGAATATTTGTTGTAAATTAAATTTTGCACTATATTTTTTTTTTAAATGCTACAGCAACAAAATTTAAATGTTGCAAAAAAAATGATGCTGTAATTTTATACAGCAGCATGTTGGGGCATTTTTGGAGGCATGCATAATGCACTACCACAAAAAAAGAGATTATACATGGACAAAAATGGAGCAGCTTCACGGATTTCCTACCATGTTTAAATCGAGGTGTACGATTAGTTCAATAATTGCACACGGACATTTGCCCGTGTGCAATTATAACGATTCTACACGGACAACTTATAAAGAGCCGTGTACAAAGACCAGCATGTGTCGCTCTCCATGTTAGCGAGCTACACGGATATTACCTAAACAACCGTGTACGATTCTTTTTGTACATCAAACTCTGAAAAAATGAAAAAATGAATATAATGTTCATTACTGAAAAATTAATTTATGATCCTAGGAATATGCCTTTGATAATTAATGATAAACCCCTTCATGCATGGTCCTCTTCAATTTCATGGCAGTCCCATATCGGTTATCTCCTTTTTCAATCACAGAAATTGACACATTCTGGGTAATATCAAATCTCCTGCTGAAATTGGCAATTTGGCTATATAACGAGATTGGTAAATGAATGATAATTTGGTTTTGACATGGATTTTGATTTATGGAATTCCTTAACGAAAATGTATGGGAATCAACAGAATGGTTCTCATGTATTTCAATTAAAACAAAAAATCTCCCTAATTAAGCAAAGGGAGAGATCAGTAACAGAATTGATCGGTCAATTAAAGTGTAAAAGGGATGAATTGAATGTTTATCAACCACCAACCAGAGATTCCAAAATCGTTCAACAACGAATTGAACAAGAAAAGGAATTTCAATTTGTAACCGCACTCCATCCTTCTTATGAAGCCATGAGGAGTCAAATCCTCTTAGCTTCGGAATTGCCATCCTTCTAGTAGTATCCTAGCATTGTTTCCAAAGAGAAGAAGCAAGGCGGAAGGCAATGAACTCATAACACGAGATTGGGATCAGAGCCGTTAATCTGATCAATATTGAACTATTGACTGTGGGGAAATTGACGGTTCAGATTACGTAAAAGGGCGGCAGGTACCTCAGTGACAATGAAATTGCATGGGCTTCTCTCAAAAAAAGAAAATAAATTGCATGGGCTCATGAAGTGAAGTGGGCTTTTAATATTCTGCCTTGTGATCTTCTAAATCTTCTGCCTAGTTTGCCACTCTTATTCTTATCTTCTGTGATTCACTTCAGCGAGTCATGAGTATATTCCGACACTTCACCTCATTGTTTTTATCTATAATAAATTTGTATTAATTTATTAAATTATTTGGTCTTCCAACATCGCACATTAGTGAAAGAATTTTTTTAGGTGATATTAATTGTTGATGACCTAATTATTTGCAAAAGTATCCAACAAGTCAATTGTTCGCAACTTTAAATTATCGGCTACAATTAAGGACTGAAAATATTGTTTCTAACATTTTATTATCATTTCCTGAATCTGAATTCATTTCTAGACAAAAGATCTCAATTTAAGCCGTCAGTGTTAAGATAGTAAATGAGATTTACAAATGATTTTAACTAAAATTGAGGCCCTTGTTGAACTGGTGCCATGCTCGTACAGGCCGCTCAACTAGAACAGGGTAGCAATTTGAGTAGTCTGATATTTTCCAGCGGCAATTTGAGCATTGTTCTCAAAAATCTCTAATATGCTGACTGAACTGGTGGAGCTAATTCATCTTCTCTATTCAGTTTTTGCCAGTACAGAAGAAAAGAACAACGCTGAACAGAGAATCAGGTGCTAAACTGCCTTAATTGGGTGGGAGCTATTTCGGACTCAAGAGACGAACTAAATGATGTCGCTGGTTATGTAACAAGCAGCTGCTCAGGAAATTTTTTTTAAAACCATAATTAAAAAAAAAACAATTAGCAAATCAACATGATTACTTTGGTTTTTATAAAAATCATAAGAACCGAGATGCCAATTCGGTCTCCATTTTTTTTTCTCCCTAGAACCGAATTAGCATTTCGGTCCCCCCCTGTTTTCACACTTTTTCCGCAAAGCCGTCACAGAAAATCGAAATGGGCAGGTGACTGAATTGCCATTTCGGTCCCCATAGCTTTTTTTTTTTTGTGTGCACTATTCAAACATTAATTTATGCATCTGATTTAATGTATTGGGGACCGAGCTGAATGCCTTGGTGCACTACTTGAGTTACTTGATTTAATATATTGGGGACTGAGCTCGGCATTGAAAAGTACTTCATTTAATTTATGCCTTGGTGCACTACTGCTGTCTTGGTACATGATCTCAACTGACCTCTAGTATTCAAATATTCAGTCCCCACTGAAAATATCCTAGACCGAATTGGGATCTCGGTCCCAAGGATTTACACCAAAGGCCACAGCCTTTTTTGCGGAAAAAGTGTGAAAAGGGGGGGGATCGAAATACCAATTCAGTGTCAAGGGAAAAAAAAATAGAAACCGAATTGGCATCTAGGTTCTTATAGTTTTTGTAAAAACCAAAGTAATCATATTGGTTTGCTAATTTTTTTTTTAATTATGATTTTTAAAAAAATTTCACTGCTCAGCTAGAAATAAGAGAGAGAGAGAGGAGCTGAAACGTACTTGAGGCTGTTGTATCCATGGAAGGAAAAATTAGAATCGGAATCGGAATTGGCCACTTGACCGGAAAATCTGAATCGGGTGAATCGGGTGAATCGGTTGGAATCGGCCAAATCGAATCGGAAACTCGGATATTTTTGGCAGAAGCTTGTTTTGTGCTAAAAAAAATAGAAAAAAATTAGTAAATAAAATACTTTTGATTCCTAAATGAAATAAATATATAGAAGAAAAATAGAGGAAGAAAATCAAACAAACAGGTGTAGAAAACATGAAAAAACAATTCAAAAACAAATATAAAAATGCAAAAAATTGTGGAAATGGTTGGGTCCAATGAGGACGGAAATGGAGAGGAGAAATAAAAGATGGAGGCAGCACTAAATATGTCTTAAATCTTAAAAGTGGCCCCATCTCTCAATCAGAGTTTTATCGTTGCTTTTGGTTCAGAATAGACCAACTGTTTTTTCTATTTATGTACTTCATGGACTTGTACACCGAGTCCATTTAAGATGTGTCTATTGGCGTTTCTTCTCCACAGGTGCCTGCCTTCTTTCTTCCCAAATCGACTATGTTTTTTTCCGATAGACCCAAATTGACGCAAAGAAAAGGCAAAATCGGTTTATCTTGGAGAGAATCACCTCCAAATCGTGAGAATTTGTCTGGAATTGATCGAGACTCGCTTGATTCGGCCGAATCAGCACTGTTTAACCCGGTTTTTGTATGAAAAAAAGGTCCCGCGTAACTCGGTCAAAAATCGGATCGGTATAGTCCGATTACATTTCATACAATATCTTGGCAAATTTGTCTCTCTTTCAATTAAAATGTTTAATTTGAATATTGGACTGAAGCCTTCTTAATTAACCAAAGTTCATATTTTCTCAAGTGCCTGATAAGGTACAATTAATAATTTAAATCATTGGGCCAAAAGAAAATGAACCTGAGCGAATTAGCCAGAAGTTTGTAAAGACGAATTGAAGAGGAAGCATACGACAGGAGGAATAGAGAATAGTCAGAAGGGAAGAAGTTCCAATTTTTATTGCAACCTTATTTCCCGAGATTTTTATTTTTACCCAAAAAAAAAATTAATTTAATATAATTAATCAAGTTTTGGAAAAAATTCGATTTGTACCCAAACCGTAAATAATATTTACGGTTTGAATTTCTTTTTTTTCTTTTTTTTTTTTCTTTTTTTTTTTAGAGAAAAATAGCTAAAATGCTGAAATGAAATATAATACAAAAAATCGAATTGTTTTTTAAAATATTTGTTAGAAAATACGCTACGAATATCGCCGATTTTGTGCTAAAATACGGTAAATTACAATAATTATGCTAAAATACGGTAAATTTACTAAAATGCTGAAATTACAATAATTATGTAGAATTATGCTAAAATACGGTAATTACGCTAAATTACGTATGAATTGGGCCGATTTTGTGGCATCTTTCATAAATCATAAAAAATAGTAAAAAAATTCCAAAAAATAATAAAAATTGGTATTCTACAAGTTCATTAGATAACTAATTTACTGAGCTACGTAGATTGAAGAATAGAAATGAAAATCTTAATCGGAAACTTCAACTGAAGTTTTGAGGCCCTTCTCTTTGTTTTTTGGCGATTCTGAATTTGGCAATCTAGCATCGTGGGCACGGACGATGCGCATTTTCACAAGCTTTCCGAAAAGTGGTCATTTGCTGAAATCGGACACTCGAGCGCCGTTTTATGGCCGTTTAAAGTTTCGTCGTCGTTTTTCGCCTTTTCAGTGAAAATATCATCCCAATTCATACGTAATTTAGCGTAATTTACCGTATTTTAGCATAATTCTACATAATTATTGTAATTTCAGCATTTTAGTACATTTACCATATTTTAGCATAATTATTGTAATTTACCGTATTTTAGCACAAAATCGGCGATATTCGTAGCGTATTTTCTAACAAATATTTTAAAAAATAATTCGATTTTTTTGTGTTATATTTCATTTCAGCATTTTAGCTATTTTTCTCTAAAAAAAAAAAAAAAAAAAAAAAATTCAAAGAATTCAAACCGTAAATATTATTTACAGTTTGGGTACAAATCGAATTTTTTCCGAAACTTGGTTAATTATATTAAATTAATTTTTTTTTTGGGTAAAAATAAAAATCTCGGCCTTATTTCAATGATACATTTTTATCTCGTTTACCAACTCCCAAGACATTATTTTTTCTTAAATTTGGTAAATAGGGTCAGGAGAGAAGAAGTTTCAATTATTGGATTTACTATCATATTTCCTAATTCATGTCATGTATCCTTGTAATGTAACAAGGTACCCCATCCATGACTTCAATTTACCCTCTCTTTTTTTGGGGGAATTTCATGTATATCCCTCAAAAGTTTCAATATTACGTATTTATCCCTCCAAAATCAATAATTACATATTTATCTTTGAAAATTGTACAAACTTACATATTTGTCCAATCTAACTCTATAACATATCAAATATCTCCAAAAATAATTAAATAATATTTTTTTAAACTTTAAAATTTATTTTAAATATTAATCAATAATATGTTGACCATTATACACTTCGTTTCTGTCTCTTTAGTTTGCCTGAGTTCTCTTCTCTTTAAGGCACCAAACCTCCCGCCTCTCTCTCCAAACATGCCAAATCAAAGATTTTTTTCCCGTCTTCCCTCGTCGCCTCTCGCTGCTTTAATTTTTCCATCTTCGTTTGGAGAGAGAGGCGAGAGGTTTGACGTCTTAGAGAGAAGAGAACTCAGGCGGACTAAAAAGACGAAAACAAAGGGGTATAATGGTCAATATATTATTAATTAATATTATAAAATTAATTTTAAAGTTTTAATAAATATTATTTAATTATTTTTGGAGGTATTTGATATGTTATAGAGTTAGATTGGACAAATATGTAAGTTTCTACAATTTTCAAGGATAAATATGTAATTACTGATTTTGGAAGGATAAATAATATAAAATAAGTTGCACGTGGCCCACGTGGGGGTAACATACAATAAAAAAAGGGTGGAGTAGGCAAGTCAGGTTCAACAGGTCATTTAATTGCAGTACTTATCACGGGCCTACATTTATTAATCCGAAATTTTTATATATTAGAAAATAAATTAAAAGAATATTAAAAATGAGAAACTGTCCGTAGGAATTCGAAAAATAAGAAAGTTGGTATGTGCCGGGATGCCATGGCACACTCCAGTCGGTCGGAAAAACAAATAAAAAAATGGGGACGCCATGGCATATGCTGACCCTGGAAAAAAATAAAAAAAAATAAAAAATAGGGACGCCATAGGGCTGGCTGACCCGGAAAAAAAAAATAAAAAAATAGGGATACCATGCGGCTGGCCGACCCTAGTCCGAAAAAATAAAATAAATATATATTTTTACCGAGACACCATGGTATGCGCAGACCCAAAAAAAAAATATGTGGGACGCCATGGCATACTATGACCACTACTAAACTCGTATAAACCTTCCAATCTGTCTCTCTCATGCCATTCTGGCTTGCATCTCCAAAAATTGATACACTCTGAGAAATTTTAAGGTAATAATTTTTTAGTTCATTTATTTACAATATTTTAACTCAATTTGTTGTAAACAATTAATATTTACATTTTGTAATTAATATTCATTGTGTAGGTTTTTCGAAAACAATCAATCATGGTGTTAGTAAATGTGTTTATCGGTGGTGAAATTTGATACGGTCCGAGGGGCGTGGAGTATAATATTAGTCATCGGTACTCATTTTGTGCGACCGTTGAACAAAATTTTGAAGATTTGAAAGGTATGATTTATCGGCATTTGGATATTCCGAGAATGAATACAACCTAATAATTTATGCTCGATGTAATGTTGGTACACCTACTGGCCGTTATTACGAGGTTGTGAAACTTATTTGCAATGAAGATTGGAAGATAATTTTTGAGTAGTTAATGAATTCCGGAAGAGAATACCGTGTCATTGATTTTTTCATTGAGTTTGTTCCAATTGTGGGCGCGACGCAACTCCAGTTGTTATTTGATAGTGTCGTATCTGAGACGCAGCCATAACCTCCTCAGTCTCGGTACTGTGATCCACATGCGGGTTCCAGTCGGACCCGACCCTGGCAGAGATAACAAACACTGCCCCAAAATATTTACCCTGAACCTTATCCCAACATGAATGAGTTTTCACCGACCGCCCAGGCAGAGGTGAATTGGATACCCTACGATAATTATAATAATACATACGAGATGCCTGGTTTTGGTGATCATGGTCCCGATAATGACGGCTTGTTACAAAGTGATGACGAAGATGATGGAGACTATTGTGATGATGATGAATCTGATGAAAATGATTCGGAAGATGATGTTTTGCTAGAGTCTCAGACACATCCGGATTTCGGTTGTAGTGACCGTTGCCCTATACCGAGCTTCAATGACACATCCGGATTTCGGGACGCAGATGTAGGTTTTTTCGGTACGACCCCACGTTTTGATGATAAATCTCTTGTGGTGGATCAAGTATTTCCGTCAAAAGATGCTATGAATAGAGTTATAAAGGAGTTCCATGTACGCAAGAATATTGAAGTGTATTGGAAATAAAGTAGCAAAACCAAAATTGTGGTCATGTGCAAAGACACCAGGTGCAATTGGCGATTGTACGTCACGTCTTCTTATTTTGGAGCTCGATGGACAATTAAAACATTAAATACAACGCATACATGCCGTGCCCCGACTAATCGTACTGATCATGCACAACTAATTGCAGCAGTGATTGCCAATGCTATAAAGCAAGATATGAGAAAAGATGTTACAAAAAGCATTAGTGACATCAAATCGATAATCCGTGCTAAATTCAAAGGGCTGGACTATGCCATTGCGGGACGCCATGGCACATACCAGCCTTTCTATTTTTCGAATTCCTACGAACAGTTTCTCATTTTTAATATTTTTTTAATTTATTTTCTTATATATAAAAATTTCGGTTTATTAATTGTAGCTCTTTAGAGGTAGTTGGGACTTAAGTTGTAATTTGATAATTGGTGCCTCTCAAAAAAGGCTCTCTTGATTATTGGTGCCTCTCAAATCTGCTGCATTCTGTGATTTGATAATACCTTTATTACGGGCTAACATTGATAGTGTATGATGAACTTTTTGCAACATAAGTTGTAATTTGTTGAATTACAAATTCAAATTGATATTATTAAGTTTAATTGGAATCAATTTATATTGCGTATAAAGGAATATAGTTAATTCAAATTGGTACATCAATAAATAGGCTTTGGAGGTGAGTTTTTATACAATTTTTAATTTGTTTTAATTTTTATGACATGAAATTTCAAAGTGGCAATCTACAACTGAGCCTTGATTTTTTTTTTTTTTTTTGTCTCCATCGCACATTGTTTTTTTTTTGTTTTTTTTAATTAAGCAAGTTACAAATAGTACGTATAAATCTAAATCACTTCCCTGCCTCTTAAGATTATAAGAATTCTAATTCTATTTTCATGTGAGGCCAAATCAATTTGTAATGTTTAATTTGCTTTTTTGCCATTGGTTTTGAGTGGAGATTCGCCTAAAATTTTGTTCAACGGCTCAAGATTGCTGACTGTGTAGCGGAAAGTTAAAATAATTACCTTGCTAATTCTATATAGCAGTTTCACCGAAAAAAAGGGCAAATATTAGCGCACACGGATCTTAAAGGGGATCGGACGGAAACGGAACGTCAGTCGCATATCCCACCGGTCTCCCAAACCCTTTTGTTTTTTTCCAGAAAGGTGAATAGGAATTGAAAAGAAAGAAAATAAAATATGTGTAACGTTGCTCACGTGGGGGGTAATATACAATAAAAAGAAAAGGTGAAGGAGTAGGACAGTGAGGGTACAGAACATTTAATTCCAATATTTATTAATTGTACCTCATACTCATAGGTTGTTGGGAGTATATGGGCTGTCTTAATTCTGGGACAGCGAGAGTTCACTCAAAACCTCTACCACTACCAATTATTGGTGCCTCTCAGATCTGCTGCATTCCTGCATTTCTTTCTCCGTTGAAGAATTCTCTCAAGTCTCCAACACAAGGTATACTTTCTCTCATCTCCTTGCTTTCTTCTGCTAGCGGGCAATACTGAGAAGTCCCAGACTACCTGTAATATATGCTATTATGCGATTAAAAATGGTCATTTTTTACTTGTTATAATAGATCGTTTCAGATCACACCTTTATAGAAGAATGAATCAGATATGATTATCTCTGTGAGGTGAATAATAGAAGAAACAGGAATAGGGGGTGTTCCGAGTGACATTGCACTGCCGGTCTAAAACGTCTAATCTGCATTTAGAATCATGCAAACAGTTTAGATTCACATAATGAGGGAGGGTTTGTATTTCCACAGATTAAAACCTGTTTGCACAGATCTAAACGTGGATCGAACGGTTAATTAGACCGATCATTGAACCGAACTCGGTATGATGCCAATTGAAAAACCTATAATATATGCTTGTTTGTGACAAGCCCCTAACCCTGTAATATATGCTCTTATGCGATTAAAAAGGCCATTTTTATACTTGTTCAATTATTTCAGATCACACCTCAACAAACGAATCACACTAGGTTTTTTCCCGAAGTGAATAAAAGAAGTAACAATCTCGGGCAGTGTAAGTGCGCCCTCATTTTATTTTATTTATTATTGTTAATTGTTAAGTTATGTTGGATAGATGTCACATCACATACCGAATACCTCTCCCCCCTCCCAGGCCCCCTCTTTCTCTTTTTGTCTTCACTCCCCACAAGGTATACTAACTTATTTTGTACATCTCACACCTCCTTGCTTTCTTCTACTAGCTAGCGTGCTTCTATGTGAGGATTCCCTATGAGATAAAGGTCACACCTGAACAAACGAATGAGACAATATTTTTTCCCTGAGGTGAACAAAATAATTTTTGAGTATTTTTTCCCTGAGGTAAACAAAAGAATTTATGAGTATTCGCGAGAATAAAAGTGCTTAATAGCATTGGTATTCTCGCGGATGCTCCCGTCGGTAATACCAATACTTATTTTCTACTCTCACGGATACTCACAACAATTTCTGAAATGATTGTTAAATGATTGTTAACAGTCACTGTCGATCCTTTTATTCATAGCATTAAAAAGAATTACAAAATTCATTTTGTTAATTTTTTTCTTTGGACGATACTGCTCATCTCGTTTTTTTTTAGGCCCGCTACTATTCTGTTTTTTTACTTCAAAATTGTTTAGTTAAGTCGGTAGAAAATTAAACAAAATAATTCAGCAATAATTTTTTTAAGTTAGACTTTTTTTCAAATTACAAGTGAAATTATTTGTCAAAATGTTATTTGAAGAAATAATTATTTTTTAAAATTCAAGAACAATTATTTATTGTCAAAATGTTATTTGTAAATTTTTTGGAAAAAATATAAATGTCAATCATAATTCAGATATGATGGACATTAAATTCGAGGGTCAATAAATTTAAATTTTAGTCACAATTGAAAATAGTTTAGACATTATATTTTGTTATACTATGAATTACTTTGAAACAATTTTTTATATTCACTAAGCTTAATTTAATCTAAACGGAAGGAATCACTTGATAATAAATTATATATTTTGATATTTATGACAGTCAGAAAATTAAAAATAATAAGACTTCATATTTTGTTGTTCACTAAGTAAATTAAAGATTTTTTTTTTTTAAATCAACTCTACTCAAAATCTTGAATAGTATGAGAATATATTTAACCAACAAGCTAGTTCTGTTTATGTCGAACAACATATAATATAGTTTTTATTATCAATATTATTAAATTTTATCTTAAAAAATATTGTTAAGATTGACCAGTAGCAAGCCGGAAAAAAAATTATGGGCGGGTTGAACAATAACGTCGCAAACACAAAAAAAGACTTAACAGGATGAATGAAAAGTAGCATCCCAAAGAAAAAAAAAGATGGACGAGATAAATCATTGTGGTCGTACTATTAATTTTTACGCTATGATGGATACATGTCACATCATATATCCGATGACATGTGAAACAAAAGTAAACACTACTACATGAATAGTAGCAGATACATTAAACGGAAAATTAGGGGTGTACAAGCAACCCGTTTCATTTGCTTGACCCGGTGAACCCGACCTGAAAAAAGAAAAATAGATTTAAATTTTATTGATTTAGGTACAGATTAGATTTTAACTAAATGGAAGAAATACATATTGGTTATGAATTTTAAGCATTACAACGGTTAAAACCCGACACATGACTGTATCATGTAATTTAATTTGTATCTTTGAATAAGTTCTTTAAGAGTACAGAATTATGTTATGGATCAAAATTATTTAAAAAATAAACTATGATTATGCATCATTAAATTTGTTATCTTTTATTTTGCTTACAATTTTGTGTATAATTTATTATTATATGTATGTTATCTAATAAATTATGTAATTCTTAATGTTAGGAAAAAAATATAGATTAAAATTTTATTTGATTAGATACGGATTGAATGTTAACTAAATCGACAAATACATATTATTTTGGATTTAAAAAATCATTTCGGTTAAAACCCAACACGTTTGTATCATATAATTTAATTGTGTATCTTGTAATAAGTTTTTAAAGTGTTATGAATTATTTTTATGATTAAAATAGTTTTCCAAATGAACTATGCTTATGCATCATTGAATTTATTTATCTTTTATATTACTTGCAAATTTTGTTCATTTTTTATTATATCTATATGTTGTCCAATAAATATAATATCCTTCTTGTTAGTTGAATATATTCTAAAAGCTCATTTTCCTCTCAATGGAAGCAAATTGTAGAGAGAGAGTGTGTAAGTGTGAGAGGGATGACAGCTCTCCTATACCTTACTTTACCTAATTTATAGATTTACCTAATTTATTGATTTTTCTAATAAACCTAAAAAGCAAGTTTCAAAATAGTAAGTGCAAATCTAAATCACTTCCCCTGCCTCTTAATTTGCTTTTTTGCCATTGGTTTTGAGTTGAGATTAGCCAAAAATTTTGTTCAACGGCTCAAAATTGCTGACTGTGCAGCGGAAAGTTAAAATAATTACCTTGCTAATTCTATATAGCAGTTTCACCGAAAAAAAGGGCAAATATTAGCGCACACGGATCTTAAAGCGGATCGGACGGAAACGGAACGTCAGTCGCATATCCCACCGGTCTCCCAAACCCTTTTGTTTTTTTCCAGAAAGGTGAATAGGAATTGAAAAGAAAGAAAATAAAATATGTGTAACGTTGCTCACGTGGGGGGGTAATATACAATAAAAAGAAAAGGTGAAGGAGTAGGACAGTGAGGGTACAGAACATTTAATTCCAATATTTATTAATTGTACCTCATACTCATAGGTTGTTGGGAGTATATGGGCTGTCTTAATTCTGGGACAGCGAGAGTTCACTCAAAACCTCTACCACTACCAATTATTGGTGCCTCTCAGATCTGCTGCATTCCTGCATTTCTTTCTCCGTTGAAGAATTCTCTCAAGTCTCCAACACAAGGTATACTTTCTCTCATCTCCTTGCTTTCTTCTGCTAGCGGGCAATACTGAGAAGTCCCAGACTACCTGTAATATATGCTATTATGCGATTAAAAAAGGTCATTTTTTACTTGTTATAATAGATCGTTTCAGATCACACCTTTATAGAAGAATGAATCAGATATGATTATCTCTGTGAGGTGAATAATAGAAGAAACAGGAATAGGGGGTATTCCAAGAGACATCGCATCAAGTTCGGTGCAATGTCTGCTGGTCTAAAACGTCTGATCTGCATTTAGATTCACAGAATGAGGGAGGGTTTATATTTGCACAGATTAAAACCTGTTTGCACAGATCTAAACGTGGATCGAACGGTTAATTAGACCGATCATTGAACCGAACTCGGTATGATGCCAATTGAAAAACCTATAATATATGCTTGTTTGTGACAAGCCCCTAATCCCTATAATATATGATTTATGCGATTAAAATTGCCATTTTTAACCTTTTCAATTATTTCAGACACACCTGAACAAAAGAATCACACTAGGTTTTTTCCCGAGGTGAATAAATAGAGAAGCAACAATCCTGGTATTATTAATTTATTATTATTAATTCTTAAGCTATGATGTTTGCACAGATTTAATTTTATAGAGAATCACACTAGGTCTTAATTTGTTTGCACAGATTTAATTTTATTATTATTAATTCTTAAGCTATGATGGATAGATGTCACATGACATATCTAATAATTGACATGTGTGGCCACCACATGACGGTCTAGGCTAATAAAAAACTAAACATAAAGCGCAAAAATAATCAAACAACAAAAACTAAACAATGATCAAATAAAAATTATATCAAAGCATCATGAGTAACAATGTTTACTACCAACTTTAAAAATCTAAACTTAGCCGCGGAACGACATGTTTACAAAGAGATAAGAAAAAGATACAATCATACACGATGTACCCTCCCACTTAGTCTCTACACACTCCCACTTCTGTCTAGAGGGCTTATATAGGAGTGAAGGAGCGCCTGGAGATGACTGGAGTCCAAAAAATCTGATCTGGATACAGCTGGAGCAATTATTCACCAAATGATGCCTTGGGTACGGTCCGTATTGGCTAATACGGACCGGTACGGTCCGTATTGGCTAATACGGACCGTACTTCCCCTGTGTTGCTGAGGGAGTTAATGTGTATTCGGCCATCTTTGGTCCGTACTGGGGCTCTGGTCCGTATTAGTGAATACGGCCCGTACTAGAGCCTTAGTCAATGAGCTGTGCTTTCATGATTGACCTGATTCTTGCTCCCAATGATGTAAAATATGCCCAAAACATGTTTCCTGCACTAAAACACAAAGTAGAGCAACATTAACCTTTTTGTCTTTAATTAAACATAAATGTGAGATAATAAGATAAAACTTAAGCCAAAATCCTACGTAATTCATTATCATTTTAACGTTAATCATTTGTTGAATAATTCTTTTGAAACTCGAACTTTAATTAATTTTCAGCCGTACGTGTGTGGCCGCATATATTGATCTATGGCTGCACAAAATCTCTGTTTCTCTCATTTTTCTATAATTAAATCAAACTTTGACACAAACTTAGTTTTTGGTGTAGTTTACTTAAAATTAAACCAAAATACAAGGAATTTGCTCTTCCTCTTGCTTTTTAGGCTCATCTGGGGTTTTCCTCAAATGGACTAAAATGTCCAATATTTGAACATTCCCATTTCATGATTTTGTTGCGTTTTACTGCAAATTGAGATTCGCTAGTATTTTCTTTTACAGAGGGTTCAAAGCAGCACTTTTTAAAAGAAACATACTTTCCGAACAAACTGAAATTTAGTTTGGTTCGGTTTTAATCGATCAATAAGTTTAATTCGGTCAATTTAATTCTATTTTTGAAAATGAAAATAATTTTAGTTTGCCTATTATTTTTCGATTTTAACCAAACCGAACTCACCCGATGAACACCTCTATAAATGAAAATAAATCTACTGTTATACCAAAGGAATAATAGGAACCTGTTATTCCGATCTCAACCGTTCATATTTTACCATGTGCGGATCTCAATGAAGAAAATTTTTCATACATGAATCTCAATAAAGATCAATGGTTAGGATAGGAATAACAGGTTCATGTTATTTGTTGAGAGTAACAGCAGATTTATTTCCCTTATAAATATAAATTTTGGAAATAAAAAAATAAAAAAATAATTGTCACGTGACCCACGTGGAGGTAATATACTAAAAAAAATAGGGTGAAGGAGACGGTCAGGGTACACAGAACTTATTAGGGACTTACATTTATTAATTGTACCTCTCATAGGTTGTTGGGAGTACATGGGGATCTCTTAATTCTGGGACTGCGAGAGTTCACTCAAATCCTCTACGACTACCGATTATTGGTGCCTCTCAGATCTGCTGCATTCCTGCATTTCTTTCTCCATTGAAGCATTCTCTCCAGTCTCAAACACAAGGTATACTTTGTCTCATCTCCTTGCTTTCTTCTGCTTCTGGTAGCGTGCTGTACTGAGGAGTCCCTGTAAAATATATTACTATGCGATGCAAAAAGGTCATTGTTTACTTGTTAGATCATTTGAGATCACACTTTTATTAAAGAATTAATCAGATATGATTATTTCTGTGAGGTGAATAATAGAAGAAACATGAACAGGGGGTGTTCCGAGAGACATCGCACCAAGTTCGGTGCAATGTCCGCCGTCTGATCTGCATTTAGATTCATGCGGACAGTTTAGATTCACAGAATGAGGGAGGGTTTAGATTTGTACAGATTAAAACCCGTCTGCACAGATCTAAATGTGGATTGAACGGTTAATTAGAACGATCATTGAACCGAACTCTGTATGATGCTAATTGAAAACCTCTCGCTCCCTAGAAGAAACATCCCCTGTGTTAGCGTGTTGTCATTTTGTTTTATTCTATTAATTGTTAAGCTACAATGGACAGATGTCATATCATATCACATATCAAATTGACAAGTCACGCAAAAGTAATCATTATTATATAGTGACTTTGCATAAATATATATTGTGATACTGCAGGCTTTAATTGGAATGGGATATTTCTTGTTCAAACGAGAAATGGAATGTGATTTTTCCCTCATTTGTAGATCGGAGAGACCACCAATATAAACACGAGTTCAACGGAGGCGGCATGATTTAATGAAGAAAAAACTCCTGAAAAAAAAAATATGTTAAAAGCGTAGGAAGTTGATGAGAATAGAATGAGACCGTGTGACAATATCGCTGCTTTCTTCTACCTCGCTTCACACAGCTGACACGGCAGGTGATATTGACTGCTCCGATAATCACAAACAGCTCTAACCAGGTAACGATCAAGCCCTCCTTATATCGATTCTTATACCTTTATAAAAAAAATTTCTTACTTCACTTCTTTTAATTTCTCTGGAGTTTGTAAATAATAGGTGGCGTTGATGATAAAATAGGAGAATTAACTAATTATTTTTTAGTGTCATCAAATGAATTCTCGGTGAATAAATTATTTCCAATATGAAAAATTCAATTCTAATTCATTTTTATTGAAGTCATCTATATTAAATTGAAGATGTGGAACATGACTATTTTTTATCTCATTTATAATAAAAGATCGAACCAAAACTTGAGATATTTAGAGAGATATTTTATATTTTTTAAAATATAAGGATTAATGCGGTATTTGAACATTTGATGCAAATGTAGAAGGAAATATTTATACTTCTCTTTGAATTTTGATAAGCGTCCTTGTTTTAATCACTAATTTTTCTTAAATGTACCGTAAGTTTCATCACTAATTCACCAATTTCTCTTTTTATTCTTGTAGGTGTTTTTATGAATTCTTCTATCAAAATGTACATATCGTATTTTACTTTGTAAAATTATAAAATTTTATACATCAGATATTCGTTACAAAAATAAAAATATTTAATGAAAATAGAAGTATCTTTACTCTTTTTTCTTACGGTTCATCGGCACTATGTTTATAATTTCAAGGTAATATCTGATAGTATAATTTCACGGTAGTCTGTAGTAGAGATATTGTCCTAGACCAATTCACTCATATACGCATCAAAAATCATTATCTTGGAAGCGAAACAAAGCAAACGAAATTATATGCATTGTCTTTAACATGGACACTATTAAGAGATTTGGAGAGAGAGAGAGAGAGAGGGGGGGGGGGGGGGGGTGGGCGGGGGCTTGGAATTTCTCATAATTTGAAACAGGGGCTTCAAGTATCGTCCTGAATTTCTAATGAAAAAGAATAACAATCTTATTAAAGTTTAATGATTCTTAAGGAAAATAGTAATATGGGATGTACTTCAAAAAAATTTGGACTTAATTTTAAACTTCCTTATATTTTTTTTAGAGATTGATAGTAGCTAAACTTCCTTATATTAATCCATGTGGAACTAACAATTTGGCTCAATTGATTTTATATTTGGTAATTATTAATCAAAAGCAAGAAAGTTGTCTCGTCTGCAAAAACCTCCTTTGTCTCAATTACTTAAAGTATCAAGGTAATTATATTTATTTTGGCTCAAATGTCTTTTTGTCATATGCAGAGAAACTTCATATATTGGACGTTACAAAAAATGGAGGCGGCTGCTATAGGCATAGCTAATACTGCACTGAATATGGTAGTTAAAACAACATTACCAACCATCACAAATGAAATTGGTTTACTGCTAGGGGTTCAAGAAGAGTTATTTTTCATCAAGGAAGAACTTGAGATGATGCAAGGCTTCTTACAGGTTGCCAAAACAGAGAACATTAAAGACGTGCTGGTGAGCATATGGGTCAAGCAAGTCCAAGAGTTGGCATTTGATGTGGAGGATTGTCTCCATGAGGCTTCTGTTCTCCTAGTGAAGAAAAGTTGCCTACCTGTCATGTGCTCGGTGAAGAAACGAGATGATATTGCAAAAAAAATTCGGATGCTGAAAACTAGAATTGAGGATGTGAGTAGGAGAAACCTTCGGTATGAACTGATTAAGAAGGGCAATGGTGGTCCCACGTATGATGAGAGTCCCTCAACCAGATCGATTGCCAATGTAGAAGCTTTGCTTGTAGGTCTGGATGAGCCCAAGAGAAAATTGGTTGAGCTCATTCAAAAGGACCATGGGGAAGTGATATCAGTGGTAGGAATGGGTGGTCTTGGAAAGACCACTCTTGTCAGAGAGGTCTATGGTTGCCATGAACTTAGAAACAAGTTTAAGTGTTTTGCTTGGGTCACTATACAACATCCTTTCAACATGGAAGAATTTATAGAAAGCATGGCTAAGCAGATCTCGATTAATCCCGATGACAATAAGTCGGAGCTATTATCCAAGAAAACAACAAAAAAAAAGGTAACTGATTATCTAAAAGGTAATAAGTATTTGACTGTACTAGATGACCTTTCTAGTGTGTCAGAATGGGATAAGATAAAGGATGTGTTACCTATGGTCAATGGGAGCCGGATAATAGTGACCACACGATTAAGGCCTCTGGCAGAATCTATATCTCACCCACTTGACAATATATATGATATCAAGGAACTGTCCGAAATTGATGCTTTTAAACTATTTTTCAAGGCAGTGTACAAGACCCCCAACTATCGTCTTGTGATTGATCATAGTAAAACGAATGACGATCCACCTGAAGAAAGAAAATGTAACATGAAAAATGGTACCAGTAGCACTGAGATAACAGAAGACGTTAGTGAAGTGCAGAAGGAATGCATAACCATGGTTCAAAAAATCGGAATCGGAATCAGAATCGGATTTTTGACCGCCGAGGCAGAATCGGATGAATCGGCCGGAATCGGAAGAATCGGATCGGTAACTCGGGTATTTTTGGCAGAAGCCTTGTTTTGTAGCCAAAAAATAGGAAAAAATTGATAAAAATAATTTGTAAAAAAACTATGTTAATTAAGACAATATTACATAAAGATATGTGATAAATTAATATATGTATGAGGGCCTTTCACTAAAATTTGGACTAATTTGTGATAAATTAATATATGTATGAGGGCCTTTCACTAAAAATAATAATATATATGTAAAGTTGGAAATAGTAAAAATAAGAAGGGCCGGATTGTTATTTTGCCACAAATCCAGACCCTTCTCCTTCCTGCGCGATTTCTTTTTTCTCCCTTGTGCGATTTCTTCTTTCTCCTCCACCTTTCACTCAAAGCACAGGCGCACAGCTTCTACCGTTCTACGCCTTTCTTCTCCTCCGAATGGCAATCCATTGGCACAGGCGCACAGCTAACAGCTTCTCCTCCGCCTTTCTTCTCCTCCGCCTTTCTCTTCTGCGATTGAGACTCCTCCGCCTTTCTTCTTCTGCGATTGACAGTCCAGGTTAGCGAGATTGAATTTTTTTGCTTTAAATCGGCTCAATTTGATTTAAATCGCCTTGAATCGGTATAAATCGGCCTAAAAATCGGAAAATCGGCCGATTCCGTCACTGTTCATCCGATTTTTTCTGATAAAATCGCATAGACCCGAGAATCGGGTAAAAATTGGCCCGGTCTCGTCCGATTCCGAGTTGAATCGGCCGATTTGACTCGGAATCGGCCGATTTTTTGAACCATGTGCATAACCATCACTATCACCGAGGACATGAAGACTGAAGCTGGTTTAATTATAAACAGCTGCGGTCGGTTACCACTTGCCATTGTAACTATTGGCAGTTATTTGTCCACCAAATCTAAAACAAGTGTTGTATGGAACACAATGAATGCCCGACTTAGCTCAGAGCTTGCCAATAACCCAGACCTAGGGATAGTGAAGCCTGTTCTTACTTCTAGTTATGATGGCATGCCATACCATCTCAAGCCAAGTTTGCTATATCTAAGTGTTTTCCATAACCACAAGGAAATAAGGCGATCAAGGATAATAAGGCGATGGATGGCTGATGGATATGTAATGGAAGGCCGTAAAAGGACGGCAGAGGAGGTAGGAAAGGACTATTTCTATGATCTCATGGGGGGAAGTTTGATCCAACCATCACAGATGAATACAATTGTCACTGGAGACGTTAAAAGATGTAACATTCATGACATTATGTACGAATTGATTCTTGGAAAGGCTGTGGATGAGAATATTGTGTCACTACTTGAAGATGAAAACCTCATAACCATGACAGATAAAGTGAGGCACCTTGTAATCACAGGTGAATCATGCAATGGGGACAAAGTCCTAGAAAGAGTGAAGTTGTCCCACATGCGATCCTTATCCATCTTCGGAGAGGTGGGAGACTATCTGAGATATTCTAGAATGAAGTTGGTAAGAGTTCTAGATCTAGAAGGCACTATAAATTTGAATGATGGGGACCTAGGGAGCATAGGCAAGCTTCGTCACTTAAAGTACCTAGGTCTTAGGGGTACAGATATTACAAAACTCCCGAATTCATTGGGAAAGCTTAGTGAACTTGAGACCCTTGATATTAGAAACACAAATGTACTCCTACTACCTACAGGACTTACTAAGCTTCACAAGCTAAGCTATCTACGTGCAGGAAAGAATGGCTATTCTCATCAACAAAGACCAATAGCACAATTCTTTTACCACATAGATTATAGCGTGGAAGATTGGCAAGAAAAGGTCGGTGATATTGTTGGCATCATGAAATACGTGTGTCTTATTCCTCTTGTGCCTCTTGTATATTTAGAAAGATTTTTGGTTTCCAAGATAAACCAGTTTTCACCTGGGGTGAGGGTTCCTCGAGGAATTGGTAAATTAAGGTCCCTAAATATTGTTGGCGTCATTGATATTGGTGGGAGCAATAGTTTAGCAAAGGAGATTCAGAATCTTACCAACCTACGTAAGTTAGCAGTGAGTGGTTTCACCAAGGAGAATGGGAAAACATTAGCGAAGGCGATTGATGGGCTCAAGCACTTAAAGTCATTAGTCCTTATAGCAGCAGATGATTCCAGGCTCGGGTGTTGCTTAGAATCTGTATCTTCCCCACCCAAGTATCTTCAAAGCCTCAAGTTGCACGGCTCTCTTGGTGAATTGCCTGATTGGATCAGTTCCCTTGAGAATTTGGAGAAGATACATTTCAAAAACACTTACCTAAAAGATATTAAAGCCATTGAAAAGCTGCCCAACCTGAAGATTCTCTATTTGTTGTGGTACTCGTTTGAAGATGTGAAGGAACTATGCTTTGGCGAGGGTACATTTCCAATGCTGCAGGTAATGATTCTTGAGAAATTATATTGGTTAGAATCGGTGTCAATTCAAAAAACAGCCTTGAAAAGACTAGAGCAGTTAAAGATCAGTCATTGTAGATCTATTGGTGGGGTGTCGGGGTTGGACTTTCTTGTACAACTCAAAGAGATGGAGGTGATGTATAACCGTGAGAGTAATGAAAGGTTTGTGAGCAACTTGCAGGAGAAACTCTCGATGCATCCAAATAAACCCATCCTGAGGGTGACTTAAGAGTGAAGCTCGAGTGGTTATAATGCTGCGGTATTGGTTATAATAAGCGTTTGTTTATTCCTCAAGTGGTGTAAAATGTCGAGTTTGGAATTTAATTAAGGGAACTGTTGTTATTTTCTTCATTTTATTTTTCATAATGTATTTTATTTCCCTTTTGTTGGTGTGTAATAAATTGACCTGCTATTTCTTTAATTATGTTGCTATTATGCAGCAATCAGTAATAATTTGTCTTTTTTTATGTTGCACTTTCGATGTACTTTTGTTTTTACCTCTATGAAGAAACAAAAATATTATGTTCTTTAGTCCGAGAAGTTTAATAGAAGTAAGAGGATATGCTGATTTTCTTATTTCTCTCTAGCCTTTTGTTCTGATTTGTCATTGGGAAACCTGAAATTTAGTCAAAGATATGCTTCACAAAAAACTTGGAGGCACCGACTACTATTAAAATTGATTGTGTATGGACCAACAACTTTTTTTTTTTTTTTTTTTCTCGAGTATAAAAAACAGATGCGAAAGGAAAAGGAGATGAGAGGTGCGGTTTGGCGGCATGCTCGGGAGATGGTTATCTTTAATGCAGAGTTCCAGGTGTTACAAGGAGAATTAATACATGAACTCAACCTGCTATTGGTTACTGTACACTAAAGGGTCAAGGCTTGAATGGACATAGCTGATCGGATAATTTCTTTATTTGACTCAATTTCTTTGCTATTATTATCTGGAAATATATTACTATTTAATGTACACGACATCTTTTTTTATTTTTCAAATTTTTATTTTTATTTGGGCATGCAATTTTGTTAGAGATTCGCACACAACATCCAGAAACCTAATTGGTTTTTGGCGTCTCAGAGTTAGTATGTGATATTTGTACTTTTTAAATTATTTTGTTTCATTATTTGTATTTCTCCATCCGACATTATTAACTTTAAATACTAGACCAAGTCTATCTGATTTATACATTGCATGAGCCACCTGGTTAATGGTCATTAATTCTGAACACATAATTTGGGCCTTTTAGAAAATTAAAGCCTCAAGACGGGCTTTTTAGAAAGGTCTTTCTAAAATTACAAACTAATTTGCAATTTCTTTGGATTACATATACTTTGTGAGCATGTAAATTGAACTACATATACTTGCAATTTCTTGTAATTTCTAAAATTACCAATTAATTTGCAATTTCTTGCATGAGCATGTAAATTGAACTACATATACTTTGTGAAAAAAAAAAAGCATGGATTGTAGTCGTCCGTAATTACTAAAAATATTTGGTACCGATTCTTTGTGAAGATTTTTTTTATTTTTTTATTTACAATGCACAAGAAATCAATATTTCTTCGACTTTTACCAGCAAGAAATAATTTGCATTACAAAAGAAATACCTATTTGTATGAGATTTTGAATATGCGTCTTTTGTTCTTCCAATTAGAGAGTTATAAATTCTTTTCTAAATTGGACAGATTTGTCCCTAGCTGGAATTTTTGAGGTTTTCCTTTGATTTATGCAAACATCCTGTGCCTTATATTGCGCACAATATACTTATTGAAAACATGAACTAATATTATATTTAAATCTGTAATACGTGATGCAAAGATGCAAAAAAAAAAAAAGAAATAACCCTCAACTATAAACTTGTGTAATTAAAAAATTCATGTCATGCACTTATATCATACTGGTACAAATCAATTCAGAAATTCAGGTCATACATTTGTACTATATTGGTATAGTGTTACCATCAGCATACCATACATTTTACCCCAGATTTAACCGAATCAAATAAAAAACTCAATTTTTCTGGTCAGCTTTATAAAACACTTTCCTTTTATCTTGTGAAATATCTATTTTTGTAAAGCTTAGTTTGTGGTTTATTTGCAAGTGAAACCTCTTTTCTTCTCTCAATTTGTATTTTTCACCTTTTAAGCTAATATAAAGAAATTTAAACCTAGGCATCATTACAGAAACCTTGCATGAATCAGGCCAACATACAAAAAAATTTCAGTCAGTCAAATTCAACAAACACCTACTAGGTGTGAAATAAACCATATATGGTTTTGGTCCATATATTATAAAATATTATACTGATAGTGCCATGATTGGCATGGGTAATAATGGTACCAGAATGTTAGACACATCACCGTGTCAGCCATACAAGCATCCTGATTCAACCCATCTCATCTAATATGATTTGACCATAGTCAAACAGTAACTGTTTCTGTTATCAATTCTGTTACTAGGCTGATTAGTTGTCTATAAAAGCGACTACTATATTGCGTTGTAATTAAGTAATAAAATGAAATACAATTGATCAAATATACTACAATATGCAATTCTGATTTTCTTTGAAGAATGTAACAGTATCAAATAACAGAACAAGACCAGAGAACAAACACTTACCACTGGTAAAACAAATCCCAAACCCTGCCCGCTCAATCAGCTTGGCGCTGAGTGTGTCGAAGCAAGATGGTCCCTGATGGATGCCCGAAGAGTCGTTAAACTGACTGAGCGCCATCGCTGGTGATTCGGAGGTGGTGATAGGAGGAGTGTAGTAACTGCTGCTTGGGACGGTTGGTTGTGGAGAGATTGGGGTAGATTTGATGTTGGTTTTGTAGATTGGAAGAGCAGTGGTGGTGACGTGGCGAGATGACGATGGAGAAGGAAGCGGTGTTGTTCAGCTGGCAAAGTAACGGATTGCTGGAGCAGGCCATTTCTGGTTTGTCTCGCTGTTACTCGCCTGTTAGCGATTTGGGAAGGAACCACTCTCTTGCTTTCTCAGAGTCAGAGGCCTTGCACGTGATCTGAGCCGTTAATTTACAGTAGATTGAACGGTAACTGTGTGCATATCAACGGCTTAGATTACGCGAAGGGGGTCAGCTATCTCAGTGATAGCCCAGTCTCGGTCGAAAGTTAAGTGGGCTTGGGTAAGGCCCACACCAGAACTCGTAGTTGTATATTAATGATAAAATTTTAAAAATATATTGAAGAATAAATTTTAAATGAATATTAAGATCTCATTATACGCACTTAGCTGTGATCATTTTATACACATCCACGTTACCTTTTTTCCCAAAATAATGCTATTTTGCAACATTTCCTCAAAAAATTCCCGTAAAATTCTTTATGACCGAACAAATTAAATTAATCATATTGTGTTCAATTATTCAATAAGCAATAACCAGTTACCCACATAACATTTTTTAATTCATATAGTTTGCAATAACTCTTTTTTTTTTAAAAAAATTTGTATATCTCCTAGAAGATTTAGGTCCCTCTCTTTGAAAAAATAGGCGTGTATAAGCGACCTGATTAATTAATTCTCATTTTTTTTTGGATTACCTTATTCTACGTCCTCTTATTATTACTATATTAAATTGTGTGTAAATAATATTTAATTTTAACAATTTGTTGTATGCACCTTTTTAAATTCTAATTATAATTGAACATGTTAAATCTATAATTTTATTTTAGCCAATTTGGTCAGGCAAACTCTACTTTCACCAACAAATACGGTACAACCATAAACCCTAATATAATTTGATTTGTTCAATTTCTTATTTTACTAATGTACAACATACAAACTAATATATAAAATTTAAAATTTAGTACTAAAATTCTAGCCTTCAAATTAAGAATTCGAAGAATTAATTAAGTAAAAAACATAAAGATGGAGAGTTATACTGAATTATGTTAAAAAAAAAAAAGGTACGATCAGATTTTTTTTTTTTTGGGACCACTGGCTTTTAAATAGAAATGTTCAACGCAATTATTATTATAACATATTTGTTGTAAATTAAATTTTGTATCAGAGATGTGATGCTAAAGTTATTTTTATAAATGCTACAGCAACAATTTTTGAAATTTTGCAAAAAAGTGATGCAATAATGTTATAGAGCAGCATGTTGGGGCATTTTTGAAGGCATGCATAATGGTGCTTACCTGAGCATTAAACATCAAACTCTGAAAAAATGAATATAATGTTCATTACTGAAAAATTAATTTATGATCCTAGGAATATATGCCTTGATAAACCCCTAGCTTCATGCATGGTACGTCCTCTTCAAATTAATAGCAGTCCCATATATATATCCGTTATCTCCTTTTCCAATCACAAGAATTGATCAAATCATCTGCTGAAATTGGCAATTTGGCAATATAACGAGATTGGCAAATGAATGACAATTTCAGAAAAAACCTATGATTTGTGAAATTCGTTAAACCTTTTTATCAACAGAATTATTCTCATGTATTTCAATTAAAACAACAATTTACTCTAATTAAGCAATATCCGAATTAATAGGTCAATGAAAGTGTAAATTGGATGAATTGATAGGTCAATTAAGCGATTCCAAAATTATTAAACAACAATTGAACAAGAAAAGGAATTTGTTTTGTAACCGCACTCGATCCTCCTTTTTGTAGTGTCGTTGTATTGATTCAGAGAGTAGAAGCAAGGCAGACTGGCAGAACGCAATGAACTGACAACACCAAGTTGGAGCTGAAAAGGCTCAGCCCAATGGGAAGAGAAAGGGACGATAAGAGCCGTTGATCTTCTCAAGATTGTTTTTACCATAATATAAATAAAAATATGTATTAATTTATTAAGAAATATGGTCTTTCCAACATCCCACATAAATGAAATAATTATTTTTACGTCATAATATTGATGACCTTATGATTTACAAAGGTTTCCATCCAACAAGTCAATTGTTCGCAACTTCAGAAGTTCATGCTGGACTTAAAATAATATTCAGTTATTGAGTATCAACTTGAAAAATCAATAGATATTTATAACTACAGGTTGTAAATTCAAACTGATGGATATCACAGTTTAGATAAAAATACACATTTTGATCATAATTAGATATCTAAACATGGCAATATTATTTTTAAAAGTTGTTGATGCATGCTGACATTTTTGACAGAAACATTTTTTTTTGACAAAAAGATGCTGACATTTTTTAGAGACGTTAAATATGCCAATAAATTATTCTGGCGGGTACAGATTGTATCGTTTGCCCAGGTTATATATTATTTTTCATGTATAATTTGATTTTGACGATCTTAGATTATATACTAATTTAAATTTGTAATTTGAGCTTTCAATTGATATATTTTTATTCTCAGTAGTAAGTTTAAAATTCAAATGAATTATTTGATAATAGTTATTAGCACATACAAACTACATATTTAATTATAGGCAGGGGCGGAACCAAGGCAGGGGCCAGCCTAGGCCCTGGCCCTCCTTGGCCCCAGAAAACATATAAAGTCCCTTTAATAAAAAAAAAAAACTGATTGGAGATTACGATTGATTTCTGGTTCCTGGCCCCCCCTTACCGATCATTCCTGGTTCCTGAGCCCTTAGATCATTTCTGGTTCCGCCACTGATTATAGGTGATCTGTAAGTTTTTGTTGACTTCATTACTCTGTCACGCTGTCACTCTGTTGTTAAGTTTACCGTTAATTCCTAATAAAGCAGTGATGACTAAGCGATTAAGTTTCATTTCAGACCGTTTCTTCTGCTAATTAATTATCCATAATCGTATTCACACGACATCCACATAAAAGAGAGAATTGAGAGCAAGAGAATATTAAAAATAAAAGATAGATTTCTGCGTTTTCTCTTCCACTATTAAATATATTAAATTCATATCAAATACTAACAAATTGGTATCAAAGCCTGGTGAAATAAAGGGGTTGCAACCATGGAGAAGAAGGAAAAATAGAAGAAGAAGAAGAAGAAAGATATGCGAAGTGGAATTGCCATATGGTAATCAGTAAAAAAGAAAAAAGAAGCATAAATTACTTGAAGAAGAGTTGCAACCGAATGCAGCACTAAAAAAAGAGAAACTGGGCAGCAGTGGTTGAGGTCAGGACTGCCGTAGTGGTCGTAGTTATGGTCACGGTAGAGGCCGCGGTCGTGATGAATGGTCGTTACGAATCAAAGCCATTGTTGATACTCATGGATTGTTGAACATTGTTGAGAATGGGGTTGAAGATCCCAAAGATGATGACGAATTGACGGTAGGCGAGTTAAATGCTTTGAATAATAATAATAAAGATCAAAATGCGCTAAGTATCATCCATCAAGTGTTGGATGACGACATGTTCGACAAGATTACCAATGAGAAACGAGATGTGGTTTGGAGTTTATAAAGTGAAAAAGGTGCGGCATCAAATTCTTTGAGTCAATTGTTACGAAGGAGATTAAGCCCGTTGGAGACAATTTTACTAGAGTGTTTGAGTGTGTAGAAAGTTTATATGGATCTATAAAATGTGTTAAGAGGTTTTTGAATGTGATATTAGTTATTGATTTTTAATATTTATATAGGTTAAATTTTTGCTAAACTGCATAATATAATTTATTTTTATCTTTTCATAAAATTTTAGAGCTCTAAATTATGTTGGCTGAAAATAATTTTAAAAATTAACTATGTTTATGCGTCATTAAATTTAAGAATTATTTTACAATTTTTTTAAATAGATTTAAATTATCATAATTGATTATAAGCTAAAAATATTATAATCAAACAACTGTAAATCGAATAGAAAATAGGAATACAATCCGAGCAATCCAACCCGTGAGTCCGTGACTGTGTAGACCCCTGCGGAAAAGGACAGCCCACGTGGTATAAAGCTCTTGAATCTGGAGAAAATCCTGTAAATCTAATCCACTACCAAACAATTATTGGTGCCGCTAGTCTCCAGACCTACTCCCTCTCAGATCCATGCTACAGTAGCATTGCTACTGCATTTCTCCCTCTCAGATCTACTCTCTACAGCATTTCTCCCTCTCATATCATATCTGCTGCATTTCACCTTCTCCGTTGAAGAATCGTCTCAACTCTTCCAACACAAGGTACAGCTCACATCTCCTGTTTTCGTCTAATTGCGTACGTGCTTGTGTGTGACAAGCCCCTAACCCTGTTTTTTACTTGTTCAATTCTTTCAGATCACACCTGAACAAACGAATCACACATGGTTTTTATCTTGAGGTGAATAATAGAAGCAGCAATCCCTGCCAGTGCACGCAAGTCCGTATGTGTTCCCTCTCATTTTATTTTATTATTATTAATTGTTAAGCTAGGAAATAAATCTGCTCTGATTCTAGAAGAATCACAAGACCATGTGATTCCAGAAACCAACTCACGTGCTTTTCTCAGAGAAAAGCACGGAGGTTGAAAATCGGCCGATCAACTCAGAATCGGCCGTGTCTGAGCTTGATACGTCCTATCTCGGGAGATAAGGCCGTATGGGAAGTAGGACTGAGTCGGGTTCGTCCTGCCAAAGGATGGCAGGCCGAGATGTGAATGGAGTTATGAACTCGGGGTGAATTGAGAGAGATTCGTACTCTATCTTGTGTGATCTCTCCTCTGGTTGGAAAAGTGTCCCCTGATTCATGGGAATCACTGCCTTATATAGTCCAGCCATAACTGCCATCTCGAGCAGTTATGGAGAACGTGGGTAGTTATGTCAGCCGTTACTGGGATGGGGGGCATTAAGCTAGCCGTTTCCACTATCATCCCGTATGTCGGTTATCAGAACTCCATTGAAGGCTATTTGATTTGAGGCCGCTGTATTGGGCCCGACTTGGTGAATCTTTGGGCTTTTCATATGACTTCGGGTTGGCCTCTTAGAGAGGCTCGAATCCCAGTCGTTTATAGCCCAGTTTAGAACAAGTAAAAGGGCTTGTGGAACATGGCCCTATCATTAGCCCCTGAAGTCGGAATGCATCAGCGAGATGCTTTTCGACTTAAGGGTAAATAACTCGTAAAAACACATTTATTAATATGATCTATATCTGTGATGTAACATCTTCGGTTGTAGGAATGTCGAGATATGATCATGACGTCGTGTGATATTACATGATGACGAGATTAATAAAAAATGCACCAAATATAAACGAACTCTTTTTATATTTAATAAAGACCCATTACAATTCGAAATAAACTAGAGATTCAAAAAATAAAAGCGGGTTTATCTAGCCTATTGATTATTACTCTCATAAGAAGTAATTAAGCTAATCCCGGAGGTGAAGGGAGGAAATCCAACATCTCGCTATCGGGATCTTCAAAATGATCATCTGCCCAAATCTGGGCCGGAGTGGCTGTGGCCAGTGTGGGTCCATTGGGATGTCGGTTTTGGCAAGTTTGACATTTGAAGAAGCGACGTCGGGGATCCGACCGATCGTGAATCAGAAAATGTGAGGGATGCCACCATGTGCGACATGCCAGGCAATCACGAAGAGGTCCGAGGAGTTGGGCGATGTCAATTTCATCGCCCATCTCCATGTATACCGCCAGCTTATAATTTAAGAAGTCTTGAATGGTAAGGGACTCGTTATCCAGCATCCAATCCAAGTCATTGGGAATGTCTTGGATCAAGTCCTCCCTCTCCGCGGTCGTGAGTATACGTCGCTGTGTGGCCTGGGGACCTCGGCTTGAGCTGGATGGACCGACAGAGCGAGATGGAATGACTCGGTGTTGAATAATTCGGCGTTGCCTTGCGTTTTCCGCTAGGAACTCGGAAATATGATGCTGAACAGACATGACAGACGCGAGGTGGAAATGTTTGTGTAAAAAGCAAAGAAAAGAGGTCCCCTTCTCATTGAAGGGAACACCCTATTTATAGCAGTAAAATACTGCCGTCTGCCCAACTGCACATCATTAATAGGCAAGTTTTTTAAATAGGCATGTATTGAATATGTATGTTTGTTTTTTTATGATATTATTTTTTATTGTTTGTTTTTAAGACGGGGTGGACCCCGAGGTAAGCAAGACAAGAAATGAAAACAGAGATTAATTGATCATTGATATTTCAAGCTCATACAAAATCTAACCCAAACTGATGTAATAAAAAAACCTATTTATACTAAATATCATGAAAACAGGGTATCGTAAGAGAGGGACACAAAGATAGTTAATGCAGCCTCCTTTACTGTTGAGCGTGAAGACCACACCATTGGATCAATTGAAGTCATTGGAAACCCTATTGAGCCGACGTGCATGATCAAGGCATTGTCTGCAAGTGAAGGATGTGAAGCGAGGATCACTATGGTTCCGAGGTGATCTTCGAGCTAAACACCCGGGGTGAAAAGCTTCTTCACAACCGTCACAGTGGAACATGTGCTGATAGTGTCCCCTCATTGTGCAAACGGCACATCGGTCCCAAGCTAACGGGTCGTCGTCTTCTCTCTCGGGTTTGCTAATGGGTGGCTCGATGTTAACCCCGGGATTCGCATGTTGGGGAAATGTGCGAGGAGACGGAATGTCGCCTTTCTTTATTGTGACCTCGTCGTTCTCTTGTGTGTTATCAGACATCTTGTTATAGTCCGAGTTGGAAGGATAGCTGTACGGTAGACGAATTCGTTAAAGGGAGATGGAGGGAGTATATATAGTATATCGGCATTAATTACTTGACGCCTCGTCTTCCGTTAACTGTCGTCAGCCATTAAATCAGCCGTCAAATCAGTCAGAGAGACGAGATTATGGCGCAATCCCTGTTTGACACATGGCACGCGTTAACTCGGTAAGAGCTCGCGTCCTGTGATTATGCGTGGGAATCGAAGCGTCGCCATGATGAAGGGAGGCAACGCGACGTTTCGTGGCGTCGTTTCGAAAACTACGTAAGTATTGAGCGGGAAAATGAAGACCCCTATATATACACTTCGGCCCACTTCACTCATTCGGTTATTGTTTATTTGAGCAATTTGATATCGGAGCGAAAGAGCAAAAATTAATCTCGGTGATAGCACGGAGTTCAAGAGCTGTCAACCTCGGAAGTAGACGTCGGACGAAAGCCAAGTATCTAATTCTCGAAGAAGGTAAATCTTTATCACCTCGGTAAATGACCTTGTATTGAAAAATCCGGCATATTTTAATTTGTATTGCCGGGCAGTTAACGTCCATCAAATGCCGAAATAGGTTGCCTTGTCCTATCTCACGTTCTACGTAAGGCATCCACAGCATCCGTATATCGGCATTAACGTCGTTGTTTTAATCTTTATCACCTCGGTAAATGTCCGAGTTTGTTTCTTGCTTGTATTTATATCTTCTTGCTTGTATTTATATCTCGGTTCATGCCGAGTACAACGTGCTTGATGTATATCCTTCTCCCCCCTTTTTTTTTGTTCTTTGTTAATATTCAACATCGGGGGAAAGGTAAGTCGTAAAAACATATGCGTTACTCCGAAGGGTTTTCGATAAATGTCTCTAGCATAATAAAAATGAAACCCATGGTACTGGTTTAACATTCGTCGTCTCATAAGACTACATTAATTGGTTGTGTAATTCGGGAATATTTAACCAAGACGCATTTCGTTGCCTAAAAAGACTTTCGTTCATATATCTCGGACCCAATAAATTAAACACAATAAAAAATAATATCATATATATATTGATAACTGCTTAGGACCATACAAAAACTTGTATCTCGGCCTAAGTAAAATACATGGGATGTAACAAAAAAGGCTTATCTTACCCAAAATTTAACATGAAATGTATGAAGTAAAATAATGTTAATATAAAATCATACATTAGGTGTAGAATTTCCGAATGTGATAAGCGTTCCACGGACGAGTAAGTATGAAACCACTCGGGTCTTCCAATTCGTAGGCGCTTTTCCCTCGGGAGCGGATGACCTTGAAGGGACCTTCCCATTGAGGAGCAAGTTTGTTGACATGTTTGCCAGTAGCTTCCACAGTCTTGAGTACCAAATCGCCAAGTTGGAATGCGCGAGGTACCACATGTTTGTCAAATTCTCGCTTAACCCGGCGTTGATATTCCATGGTGCGGATGCGAGCCTTCTCCCGACTTTCTGTGATGAGTTCGAGGTCAGCAGCACGTGCATCCCGGTTCGCGTCAGTGGAATACGCCAAAGTACGGAGAGATGGTTCCATCAGTTCAATTGGAGTGACTGCTTCCTTCCCAAATACTAGAGAGTAAGGTGTCTGTTGTGTAGCCTCCTGGGGTGTTGTGCGATAGGCCCACAGGATTCCATCAAGAATGTCGGGCCAGTTTTTCCAGTTTTCAGCAACTTTCTTCTTCAGACCATCCAAAATGGTACGGTTGGTGACTTCGGCCAATCCATTACTAGCAGGGTGGCTGACCGAGGTGAAATTGTTTTGAATACCCAAGTTGGAAAGGAATGTTATGGTGCGGGCTGCATTGAACTGAGTTCCATTGTTCGAAATGAGTGCATGTGGTATTCCAAAGCGGCAAATATATTCCTCCAGATAAACTTTTCTGCTGCTGCGGCTGTAATAGTTGCTAGTGTTTCGGCTTCAACCCATTTGGTGAAATACTCGATAGCGACGATAATCCAACGGCGCTGTCTAACAGCTGTGGGAAATGGCCCGACTATGTCTATTCTCAATAAGTCAAAGGCCAAGCCCCCGAGATGGATATCTGGTCGTATACCGGGATGTTACTCAACTTGCTATGGTATTGGCATCGTTCGCATTTTCGGACCAAGGTTGCCGCATCATGCTGCATGGTCGACCAGTAAAAACCATTTCGGAGAATTCGTTTTGCAAGAGTTTTCGCCCCTTGGTGGCTCCCACAGATGCCCTCATGTACCTCGGATAACATTTTTAAGGCCGTCTCTTCATTTATACACTTGAGCCAAGGTCGCACGTATCCTCGTTTATAGAGATGATTGTTGAAAATAGAATACATGGGCGCGATTCTTTTCGGACGTCGGGCTTCCAATTGATATGTGGGTAGGACCCCCGTGTTAAGGAAATTCCAAATCAGGGTGAACCAGGACTCACCGGGTTCACTGATGGCGAGGACAGCTATGGTATCAATGTGGATGCTGGATTCAGAAACGTTCATCACAATCATGGGCCGTTCTTTGTCAAGGTTGCCCGCAGCACCAAGTTTGGATAAGGCATCAGCTTGGCAATTTTTGTTGCGAGAGACAAGTTGAATATTTACCTCGTCGAAGTGACTCTTGAGCAGGTGGAACTGCTGTCGATATTTGCGCAAGTTTTCATCCATGACTCGGCATTCGTCGTTGATTTGCTTGACTGCTAACTCGGAATCACTGCGGAGGTGAACCTCGCGGGCTCCTAATTCTTTGGCCAACTTAAGGCCTGCTATCATGGCCTCATATTCCGCGGTATTGTTTGTTACCGGGAATTGAAAGTGGAGAGCATAATTCAGGGTTTCCCCTTGTGGACCAGTGAGGGATACCCCGGCCCCAGCCCCTTGTAATGAAGAGGCACCATCGACATGGATTACCCAGCGTCCCTCAGACTCGGGGGGAAGTCCGGAATATTCAGCGATAAAATCGGCGAAGATTTGAGACTTCAGGGCATTTAGGGGATGGAAGGAGACATCGAATTCGGATAACTCGAGTGCCCAAGCTAACAATCGCCCAGATGAGTCGAAATTTGCGAATGCCTTCTTAAGCGGAATCCCGGTGTAAACCTTTATGGAATGTGATTGAAAGTAAGGCCTCAACTTTCTTGCAGCTATAACGAGAGCATATGCTGCCTTTTCAATCTGGGAATATCTGGTTTCGGCGTCCCGAAGTACATGTGAGACGAAATAAATTGGCTTCTGATCTCGTCCCTCTTCCCGAACAAGGGCGGCACTTACTACATGTCCTGTTGTTGCCAAGTACAACACTAAGATGTCGCCCGTGGTTGGTCTGCTGAGACACGGCGGATTGGCGAGATAGGCTTTAATTTTTTCAAAGGCTATTGCACATTCATCTGTCCATTCAAATTTGGCCGACTTGCGCATGGCCTTAAAGAAGGGGAAACAAACGTCCCCGGATCTTGCAATAAACCTATTGAGAGCAGCCAGCTTGCCTGTGAGGGATTGCAGCTCTTTGAGATTTCGAGGTGGTTTCATGTTGAGTATGGCTTGTGATTTGGAAGGATGAATCTCGATGCCTCGCATAGAAACCATGAATCCAAGGAATTTACCACCAGTTAGACCGAAGAAACTTTTCTTTGGGTTGAGTTTCATGTTGCCAGAATTTAATGTCGCAAAGGTTTCACGGAGATCTCGGACATGGTCGAGGTCAGACATGCTTTTAACGAGTAAATCATCTACGTATGCCTCTACATTTCGTCCAATCTGACCTTGGAACACGGTGTTAACCATTCTTTGGAACGTGACCCCAGCGTTGCGCAATCCGAAAGGCATGACCCGGTAGCAGTAAAGCCCTGAGTTGGTAGTAAAAGCAGTTTTTTCCTCGTCAGCTTGGCTCATCCGGATTTGATTGTACCCGGAGAAGGCATCCATGAAGTTGAGGTAGGCATGTCCCGAGGTGGAATCGACCAGTTGATCGATTTTAGGCAAAGCGAAAGGATCCATGGGGCATGCTTTGTTGAGATCAGTGTAATCGATACACATACGCCAGTCACCATTGGATTTCTTGACAAGCACGGGATTGGCTGTCCATTCTAGACATTCGACATTTCTGATAAAACCAGCGTCAAGTAATTTCTTTACCTCGCGCTTCACGGCTTGCTGCCGTTCGTCCCCCATATTACGCTTCCTCTGCCTGACTGGTTTTGAGCCCGGCTTAATGTACAGTCGATGCTCTGCTATTGACCTTGGAATTCCTGGCATGTCAGCTGCGGTCCAGGCAAAAATGGATTGATTTTCTTGGAGAAATTTGATTAGCTCTTCCCTTGCCGGCCCTTGGATTGCCTTCCCTATGTTAAGTGTTTTGCCACCGCCTAAATCAAGCTGCTCGACTTCATCTACGGGCTCAAGGGAAACTTTCGCCTCAGCTTTATCAACTGGATCCAATGCGAGGTTGGTGTTTGGAGGTAGAAAGTCAGTACTAGAACGCAACCGCTGTTGGTTGGTTTTTGCATCAGGCTGGTCAACTTGGTGGACGGAGCCTCCGTGACCTTGAATGGTCGTCATGTAGCATTCACGAGTTACCTGCTGTTGGCCACATTCTTCCCCTATCCCATTTTCGGTGTGAAACTTGATTTTGAGGTGGGAAGGAGAAATGATGGCACCGATTTTGTTCAAGGTCCCTCTTCCCAAGATCGCATTGTACGCAGAAGGAGCATTCACGATGAGGAAGTCCACCATGACTTCCACTGTCCGAGAAGATGTACCAAATGTCACTTTGAGTGGCATCATTCCCCGAGGTTGAAGGGCATCTCCCGTGAAGCCTATCAAAGGCGAAATGTGTTGTTGGAGGGCGCGAGTGTTGAGACTCATTTGCGTGAATGCTGGTAAATACAGGATGTCGGGCGAGCTGCCTGTATCAACTAATACTCTTTTAACCCTGTGAGTGGTGATCTTGAGATTGAGCACCACTGGATCATCATGCGGTCCGTTGATTTGACCGAGGTCCTTCTCCGAAAAAGTATTACCACGTCAGACCGAGGTCGCTTTTTGTCATTCATGGCTTCAACCGGTAGGACAGTGGGTTATGATTTTCGATTGTCGCGTGGTAAGATTTTTCGGGCGGTACCGCGATGACCTCCGCTCATCACATTAATGACAGGACTACCCTGCCGCTCCGGGCGCCTTGTCTCGGGACCATCTCGGGTTTGGGGACTTACCTCGACAACCCGAGGTCCCGTGTAATCCTGTTTGTATGGAATGAGTTTCTTAAAAACTTTACCTTAACCATTGTATTTCTTGAAATTTTTTTTGAAGAAGTCGGGGTTCATGAACTCGACCAGCTTACGCTCTCGGGCTAGTCTCTCTAGGATGTCTTTTAGTTGGAGGCATTCTGCAGTGGAATGCCCATTGAATCCATGATATTCACATTTTTTCGAGTTGTCTATTATCGTAAAAATTCTCTCTGGCAACGGCGGGGGGAGATCGAACATGCCTTATATGATGTTGTACATCTCATGTCGCTTCTTGGTTAGGGGGGCATACCTCACAAAATGTTGTCTGTACCCGCTAGTGCCGGATTTATGTTCCTGCTCGGTGGGTTGGTTTCGCCGAGGTTCTCTTTGGTTGCGAGACCTGTCCTGAGTGAGTTGTTTGTTTGTCGGACGGGGAGATCTAGATCGGAACCTCGTGGGGCTCTCATTGTCATCCTCGGCACGAATGTAACCCTCAGCAAATGTTACAAACTCCCTCAAAGTAATCATCTTCTTCATGTGTGTTTCGTAACGCAAAGTACCCGGACCCTCTTTGCGGAGTCCTTTCTTGATGGCGGCTAAGGCGAATTGCTCATTAAGATTCTGAATTCGCCGAGATGCTTGTATAAATCAATTAACGAATGCACCCGTTCTTTCACGCTGTCCCTGGACAATGTCCAGAAGTATCTCGCACGTAGCTTGCGGTGGCTTGATAATCGTGTATCTCTCCAAGAATAGTTTTGCGAAATCCTCGAATTTGTTGATAAACCGCCTCGGTAACGTCATGTACCAGTCTCATGCTTCGCCAGTTAAGCAAGTGGTGAAAACACGACAAATGATAGCATCAGTGGCTCCAAGGAGGCGAAGTCGCTCAAGGAATCCGTATACGAAATTGTGCGGATCCTGAGTATCGCCACTACCACGGAAGCTGGGGAGAGTTGTTAGGTATTTGAAGTCCGTCATTGATTGGCAGTAGATGTCTCTGGAAAGAGGGCCATCGTTGATCCCCATAGGCCGAGAGGTGCCGCCTGTCTTCTGGGATTCCATCTCGGCTAATTTAGCCGCAAGCCTTATTTGGATTAATTCTTTAATTTGTGCCATATTTACACCTCGGAGTGGGGTAGGTGATCGCCGAGTTTTTCTGCGATCATCTCGGCGAGCTCTATCCCGACCTCGGGGTGGATTTCGTTCGCGTTCCCTACGGGAACGAGATTGTTCTCGACGAGATGGTCTGGAACCTCCGCCATGATTGGCTGATTCGCGCTCATTGTTGTGGCGAACTTCGGATCTGCCAACAGGTGGTTCTTTTTTGGGATCAGGTTCTTTGCTTTCACCCTGTTCCTCCGGCCGACTTCTTTCATTGGGTTGTTCCCCTATTAGCGGAATATTTTGGTCTTGGCGTTTGGATTAGGCCTGTTGTTCTTGCAGGATGGGCGTATCTGTCTCACTACCCGTTCGAACCTGTACGAACTGAGAATTCAGATCTCTAGAAGCGATTTTTGCCGGCCGACTTAGAACGCGGTTTGCTGATAGAGGCCGGGAAGCCGGCACAGCCGGTGGTACGGTCTGGATTACATGTCGCGATGGTACTTGTTGGGAATGTGGTGTTGGACCTGTCATAGGATATACCCCTTGAGCGCCTCCTGGACCCCATTGCTTAGGTGGTGTCACATAAGGGTACTGGGGGTACATCGGGGTGTATGGCGTGCAAGTGGTCGCGACATAATGGTAAAATGGCGTCTGTTGAGTGTAGTGCGGTATGTATGGTGGATGATAGGTACCAGATATCGGTGTGTGCTCGGTATACAATGGTCTACTCGTATATCCTTCGGTAAACAAAGGTTGAGTAGCAATGTCGGGGCCTATGTGACGAGACTGTGTCGGTTGGGGACCATGGGGTCGTATTACCGAATTGTTAGGTCTCGCCTCATGAGGCTGACTGTGGGAGGGGTTCCCTGTAAGCGGAGTTACAAGGGGGGTGGTGTGATCGTTACACCTAGCGGGATCGTGACCCCTGGTGGGGTGGAATTGATTTGTTTTGGTGAGCTATCTAATTCTCTGTGTGAGCAAGGCGTGACCTCACGGTGGTTAATACGTCTTATCTCGGGAGATGAGGCCGTATGGGAAGTAGGACTGAGTCGGATTCGTCCTGCCAAAGGATAGCAGGCCGAGATGTGAATGGAGTTGTGAACTCGGGGTGGATTGAGAGAGATTCGTACTCTATCCTGTGTGATCTCTCCTCTGGTTGGAAACGTGTCCCCTGATTCATGGGAATCACTGCCTTATATAGTTCAGCCATAACTGCCATCTCGGACAGTTATGGAGAATGTGGGTAGTTATGTCAGCCGATTCAAGGCCAATTCCATTATCATCCCGTATATCTGTTATCAGAACTCTATTGAAGACTATTTGATTTGAGGCCGCTGTATTGGGCCCCGACTTGGTGAATCTTTGAGCTTTTCATATGACTTCGGATTGGCTTCTTAGAGAGGTCCGAATCCCAGTCGTTTATAACTCAGTTTAGAACAAGTAAAATGGCTTGTGGAACATGGCTCTATTATAGCTGATTTTCACCCGAGAACTCGGACCGTGCGATTTTTCGTCAAAACTCGAATGAACAGTACTTGACTCTGCTGAATATAGTCAAGCCGATTCAAGACCAATTCCGGCCAATTCTCACTAACCTGGACCAATTTGAAGTTGCTGAGGCGGAGGCGCCGACAACGATTTTGGAGAATCAGCGAATATTTTGGGGGAATCAGCGAATCAGCGTTTTGGAGAAGACGAGTTGAAAGAAAAAATTGGGGGAATCAGCGAATATTTTGGGGAAGCAGCGTTTTAGTAAGTGGAGAAGACGGATTACACGGATTGCATTTGTTTTTTTATGAGTGGACCCCATTTGAAAGTAATAAAAAATATGAGTGGACCACATTTTGTACTCCAACAGTAATAAAAAAGAGCAGGAATCCTAGATTACAGTAAAGAAATATGTTTATTTTTTCTCCAACAGTAATAAAAAATATGTTTTTTTTTTTACTAAAGTAAAGAATGGGATTGTACTAGATTACAAATTTGACTGTTAAGAAAATATAAAATGTAGAAATTAAACATTTTATTTCTCTTTTGTGAATATCATTCACGTTTTTATTATTATTTTATGAAATAGTCTATTTTATATTAAAATTATATAATTTTAATATTTTAGTAATTAAAAATCAAATTTAATTGTTATCCATCTTAATTTAATTATTATGAGTGTTATTAATATTTAAACTGTTAACTATCCAAATACCAATTTTTTCCTTTTTTTTTAGTACAAAACAAGTTTCTGTAAAAAAAAACCAAGTTTCCAATCCGATTAAGCCGATTTCGGCCGATTTATCCGATTTCGATTCCATATGTTGGATATGAGGATGTTAAGAATTCTTCATTTGACACTACACTAATGTCTTCATTTTTTTGGCTCTGTACAACAATATTCCCATCCATATTTTAATACAGAGGACGATGAAATGATCCAGCCAGCTCGGTATAGCTTTTGGCAATAAAAAGTGTGTTCTATTTATAATGCTTGTATTACATTATATAATGAGTGGATTATTTGAGTGTAATATTTTGTCTTAACATAATGTTTTACAAATTATTTTTTTACCAATTATTTTTTTTATTTTTTGGCTACAAAAAAAGCTTTTGGCAAAAAAATCCGAGTTACCGAGTCAAGTCAGTTGATTCCGACCGATTCACCCGATTCCAATTTCACGGTCAAGAACCCGATTCCGATTCTGATTCCGAGTTTCAGAACCATGGGGTACATATTTATTAACTCAAATATTCTTTTTTGAGTTGATGCAGAGACTACGAATTCGTAAATTTTGATCGAGAAACCTAGTCACCATTACAGGAACCTGGCCTGAATCAGGCCGACATACAAAATTCTTCACTCAGTCAGTGCATCAAACGTCACCTACTAGTGAAATAAACCATGGTTTTGGTACATTTATTATACACTTACTGTACATGATTGGCACGGGTCATAGTGATACGAGAATCTAACTGTTTCAAATAACTGAACAAGACCAGATATCTAACACTTACCAATGGTAAAACAAAACCCAAACCCGGCCCGCTCAATCTAACTGTTTCAAATACCCGATGATTCCATCAACTGCGTGAACGCCTTTGCTGGAGAATCAGACATGGTGATCGGAGGAGTGTAGTAACTGCTTCTTGGAACGGTGGTATTGATCAATTGGGAATGGAGGTTGGTTGTGGAGAGATTGGGGTAGAAGTTGAGTTGGTTTTGGAGATTGGTCAGAGGCGGGTGGGAAGATGACGTGGCGAGAAGGAGGCGGTGGTGTTCGGCTGGCAAAGTAGCGCTAATTGAACAAGGCGGGCCCGTTAACAAATGGGCCGATTAATAAATAAGATGTGGCATGTGGCCCGTAATCAAAACAGGCCGCATCCGAGTTTTAAATCTTTATTGAACTGGACAACGCATGGAGCTAAAACCCGACCATTAGCAGTGTATCACATCCACTAGGAGCACTTCTCTTTTCCAAGAATAATTTAAATTATTTGTTTTATATATATACTTTATAAATAAAATATGTTATAGGTTATTAAATTAAACTAGTTGGATTCCGTAAAATTCTGTACTGACACGGTTTATCATAGTTAAAGTTTATTATAATTATGTTCAATGAATCTAATATATTCATATAAGGAAAGGAAATGGTTTTGAGAAGACAATCAATAATCGTAAATTATGACCGTTAAAATTATAGATAAAAAAATATATAAACTTGTTTGCAAGAATTTTCTACTCACATGTGAGCAGGAGATTCCGTTCCTAAATGAAGACCAGTTATCCACATAACTTCTCCGATGAAATTCCAATTACTCTACATCCGAACCCATTGTTAAAGGAACATGTGGCCAGTCTGCCATCTAGGAATTTTTTATTTGTAGTAATTATTACTAAATAATAAAGAATAACAAAAATAGTACCTAAATTTTTCAATGTCAAAATGGATCCCAAAAAAAATTCAAATTCAAATTTTAGTACCGAAAATCTTTCCAAAAACAAAAAAAAGTTATTATGTTCCAAAAAAAGTTCCAACCACTCATTCTGTTAAAAAAAATACCAATCATTATTTCAGAAAAAAAAAGAATGAGAGAGATCTAGATCTACTTTTTAAACTTGTGAAATGGATTGACTTGAATGAAAGTGGAGGGATGATACATATATATAGACTTTCACATTTACCACAATGCCCTCACATAATATCAAAACAAGAAGACACCATGTGAGAACATATTAGTAATATCATATATTAATGGTCCATTGAACCATTAGTCCATCCAACTTCCATCCAAAAGTTACTTCCTCTCAAGGCAACATCCCTCTCATATTGCTGACCTAGTCAATAGTCATATTCAAATGGCTGTATGTCCAAATCTCCATTCAAATGGCCACATTTGACCATGGTCAAACCTCCATTCAAATGGCCGTATCTCTTGAACCGTATGCCCACATCGCGCATACCACATATCCACGTGCTCGTATACTAATTCTTTATCCTTTGGTATAATAAAATTAACCAAATTAGTAGGTTTAGTAAACTTTAATATATGTTTAATCCATTTAAACATATACTCTTATAAAATCAAATCATCCTTTGTACAACCAGGTACCAAATTGATTTAACTATTTCTAATATATGTTATAGTGTTGATCAATATAATGTCCTACATTATTTGATTCGCTGTGCATGCTGTTTCCAACATCTTAGCACGGTGTCATAAACTCCTATGACATCTCGACCAGGAACCTTGTAGGTGTGACCTACTTGGATCTGTATTATGTTGGCAACTAGAAAACTCTTTCTTAGTTGATCAAGATTAGCGTTTAGCAACACGTCTTGACTACCTAATTATACAGACGATATGTAACCTGATAGTATCGCTGATGTAGATAGTACCTGATTACACTACCCATGTTGTTTCCAATATCTCATTATAGTCTAATGATGAACGTGAGATAGGATATTGTCATTCTTGTTGTATCATCGATTATATTTCTTGATTCGTGAGTAAATATTATAAGCCATGATTGAACTATTCAATCATGGTGTGCACATATAATAAGACTCTATTAAGGGGCCCAGAGACATCATAGCTTACTCAGCATTCACCAGGATGCGAATAAGAGATATTCGTCCTATTGACATATGTTAACTTCTCAACATAAGTTCTACACATAGAGAAGATGTCTTTATCGCTCCCTATTAAAGTGAGCGATTAACACCAACCACTAATGTGCATACCTTGGCAAGAAAAACGAAATGTCTTAGACATATGACAACAACACCACATGAATAATCAATGACATAAGACAGAATCCAGTTGATGTTCATGTATGGTCAAATCCGATGACATATAACTATTATATACATCTGTGACATTAAATCTGTACACTACTGCTTTGATCTGTGATAGTTGGATCAAACGTTTAACCATCACACTAGTCTCAGGTGTAATTAGTGTTCCTTGCTAATTACCTTGACCAGGGATACTTTAAAGTTCATTACTTTTATTATTTGGTTGCTACACAATCTAACAATTAGATTAACCACAAGTAATGCAACTTAAGGCAACAAATTGACTATCGTCAACCAATCATATGAACAAGAATTACAAACAAAATGTTTGCCCTAGGACACCCGACTCTATCTATCTCCCACTTGGACTAGAGTCAAACTTTTTGACTACACTGAGATGATTGAATTACATTGAATTTAAAACATACAACTATTGTTTATTTCAAATTCAGAAACACCCTTTAAGACATCCAGTCTTCCATGTGCCTAAGCCCCATGGAGACAACATGCTTCTCATGCTTGACGTGTTGTAGAGGCTTCGTAAGTGGATCAGCTGTGTTACTGTCCGTGTCCACCCAACTTAGTCCTATATCCTCTCTGAGTACGATTTCTCAAATTAGATGGTAACATCGTAGAACATGTTTTGATCTTTTGTGATTTCTAGGTTCCTTGGCTTGAGTAATGGCACTAGTGTTATTGCAATAGAGTCTACCGGATTGGCGATGCTTGAAACCACACCAAGTTCAGAGATTAACTTCTTGATCCAAACGCCTTACTTCGCAGCTTCAGAAGTGGCAATGTATTCTGCCTCAGTGGTTGAGTCAGTTGTGGTTTCCTGCTTGGAACTTTTCCAAGTCACAGCACCACCATTGAGGAGATACACAAATCTCGATTGCGATTTAAAGTCATCATGGTCTGTCTGGAAGCTAACATCTGTGTGACCCTGTACAACCAGATCTAGCTCACCACCATAGACTAAAAACATCTCTTTAGTCCTTCACAGGTACTTAAGAATGTTCTTAACCCTATTCCAATGCATAAGCATACGAAACGTCTGGGCGAGTGCACAACATAGCATACATAATAGATCCTATCGCAAAAGCATAAGGTATCTTGGCCATGCTCCCAAGCTCATCAGGTGCAACCGGGCACTGAGTCTTGCTAAGATTGGCGCTGCTAGACATTGGGATGAATCCCTTCTTGGATCCATCCATATTGAACCTCTTCAATACTTTGTCTATGTATGTGCTTTGACTCAAGCCAATGAGTCTCTTGGATCTGTCACGATAGATCCGAATACCTAGAATATAGGTAGCCTCGCCCAAGTCCTTCATTGAAAATACTTTCCGGAGTGCGGACTTGATACCATGAAGAGAGGGAATGTCATTTCCGATCAACAATATGTCATCTACATAAAGTACCAGAAAAATGACCATCCTCCCACTAACCTGTTTGTATACACAAGGTTCTTCTTCGCATCTGATGAAGTTCAACTTTTTGACCTCTTCATCAAAGCGGATATTCCAACTTCTAGATGCTTGCTTTAAGCCATAGATAGATCTCTTCAGCTTGCAAACCTTCTTAGCATCCTTCCGGCTTCCAAAGCCTTCAGGTTGGTCCATGTAAACGTCCTCTTCTAAATTCCCATTTAGAAAAGCAGTCTTTACATCCATTTGCCAGATTTCATAGTCACGAAATGCAACAATTGCTAAGAGAATATGAATCGACTTGAACATAGCCACGGGGGAGAAGGTTTCATCATAATCAACCCCTTGAATCTGCTTAAAACCTTTCGCTACTAACCGTGCTTTGTAAACAATCAGATTCTCATCCATGTTTGTCTTCCGTTTGAAAACCCATTTGTTTCCAATCGGCCTGATGCCCTCAGGGCACTCAACCAGGTCCCAAACTTGATTGTCATACATGGACTGCATCTCAGATTTCATGGCCTCAAGCCATTCGTTGGAATCTTTTCTGTCTATTACATCTTTGTAGGTCAAAGGTTCATTTGTATCCAATACAGATGTCTCATGGAGTCCTATGTACCTCTCCGGGGCACAAACGACTCTCTTAGACCATTGTAATGGTGGAGCTGGTGGTGGAGGCTGTGATGGAACAAACTCATGTTCCATCTACTCAGATCGGTGAGCATCACTACCTTGAGTGGAACTCTGAGCCTCCTCCACAATCCTGGTGGCAGGTTCCACATTCACAGTGGTAGGCTCAGTTCGGCTCCCACTAGCTTCGACATCCAACCGAGGGACCAAGGGTATGTCAACCTAGACATCTTGCGCAGTATCTTGGATCTCCACAAGCTGCACATCGCTCCCACTACTCTTTGAAAGAAAATCATCTTCTAGAAACACAACAAATCGAGCAACAAACACTTTGTTCTCAACTTTCTTATAGAAGTAGTACCGTTTAGTTTCTTTTGGATATCCCACAAAGAAATGCTTGTCGGCTTTGGGTTCTAGCTTAGTCGTCAACTTGTGACGTTTCACGTGAGCTTCGCAACCCCAAATTTTCATGAAAAACACAGATGGAACCTTTCCATGCCATAGCTCGTATGGGATCTTATCAATCGACTTTAATGGAACTCGGTTAAGCGTAAACGCGGCAGTTTCAAGAGAAAATCCTCAAAAGGAAATCGGCAATGTAGCTCCGCTCATCATTGACCTCACACTGTCCAACAAGGTTCGGTTCCTCCTTTTCGATTCATTATTCCACTGTGGCGTACTACGACGAGTGAATTGTGAAACAATTGCACACTCTTTGAGATAGTCACCAAACTCATGACTAAGGTACTCGCCATCTCTGTCGGATCTCAAGACTTTTAATCATTTTGTTGAGCTGGTTCTCTACTTCATTCTTGAACTATTGGAACTTTTCAAAGGATTAAGATTTATGCCTTATCAGGTAGATATAACCATATCTATTGATATCATCAATAAATGTAATAAAGTATTGATATCCACCTTGTGCGCAAATGTTTATAGGTCCACATACATCACTATGTATGATCCCTAATAGAACACTTGGACTTTCTCCTTTCTTGGAGAATAGGGCCTTTGTCATCTTGCCAACTAAACAAGATTCGCATCTACCTATTGATTGAAAATCAAACTCGCCAAGAATTCCATGCATAAGCATTTTCTTGATGCAATTATCATTTATATGGCCAAGTTGACAAAGCCACATATAAGTAGACTCTCTACTAGCCTTTACTCTTTTGTTGTTATCGTGGTTTTGTATGTTGCAAATAGTTTTAGAAAGAGTGAGGCTATGGTACTTCGGCTAGTGTACTATGGCTAGTGTACTACGGCTCAATATGGTACTTTTTAAAATTCTAACGGTCGATCCGAACTGTTCAATGTGATATACATATGAATATGTACTTGCAAACTAAATTTTATATTTTTTCGAATTTTTTTACTATTGTTTTAGATAGGTAGAATTTTCAGTGTTTTATACAAATTATGGATCATCAAAATTCTACCTATCTAAAAAAATAGTAAAAAAATTCGAAAAAATATAAAATTTAGTTTGCAGGTACATATTCATATGGATATCACATTGAACGGTTCAGATCGACCGTTAGAATTTTAAAAAGTACCCTATTGAGCCGTAGTACACTAGCCGAAGTACTATATCCTCACTCTTTTAGAAATATCAAGCAAGTACAAACCATTTGTTGGTCCCTAAGGCACCTAGAGGGGGGGGGGGGTGAATATGGGGCCTTTTGAAATTTTAAATCTGAGTACTTTTAATTAACGTGTGTATGTGTTATTCTTGGGGAAAACAAGAATAACTTTAAACTAAGTAAGTGTGCGCATAATAAATAGAAGAGTTAAGAGACACTTGACATGAGAGTTGTTTATAGAGTTCGGCACTAACGCCCAAGTCTCTGGGGCTTGCGACCTTCGAGATGGCGCGTCTTTCTTTATCCAATGAGAAAAGAGTAAAAGGTGAAACCGGTGAGCCTTTACAAAGCTTGGAAAGTCACACGGCCCGAGCACTAAAGGCTCAAATGTATGAAACAAACAAGATGATCACACACAGATCACTCTACTTCGTACACAACATTAATTGTGGTTGAGTATGCTTGAGATTATTGTATGAATATTGAAGTTGTGTGCATAAACAACAATGGCTTTTTCTAGATCTGAAAGAAATTCTAAATATTGTAGTTGGGGGCAGCTAGAGTGATAATCCGAACTTAGATTTTGCTTTTATTTATAGAGAGAGAAACAAAACAAGCTAGCTGACATCAACCATTGCAACGGAAGATTAAGCGTTGCAACAGTTAACCCCAATTAGTAGATTTGGCTACGCTGGGAAACCCTAATGCTTATAAGTGTTACAATGGTTGCTACAAAGGACCTCTTTGAAAGTTTTGGAATATGAAATTGATTTATTTTGCTGCAATGGTTATTTGAGCGTTGCAATGAATTAAATCGATTCTGTTGTGGATTTCAGCCTACGAATTATTCCATTGTAAAGATTCATTAACCATTGTAACAGTTTGTGCAAGTTACCTCAATCTCAAGCTTACTTTATCAACTTTGCAGATATCTAAACCTAATCGTGAGATGATGGTTCTAAGTTCAGTGCTTGGTTCTTCATGACTCATCCTTGATAAGTATAGCAATTGATCATGCATCCTTGATGTATATATAGAAACTTATATCGTGATGAACCTGCATAATATCTCAAAACAAGAAACGGTAAAATTCAATAAATATATGTTTTGTAAATCTAGTCAAACAGACAAGTAGATTATTGCACAATCTAACACCATTAACAATTTTGAAACAACCATAGTATATGCCATTACGACTTATTGAGCAACCATTGTTCGCAAAGGAAAAACAAAATCCTTCTTTGCAAAGCAAAGAAACAGAAATAATGTTCTAGCAATGGATGATGGAACATAAACGACTCTCGATAGTTCCAATATTAAACCACTAGGCATAGCTAACTCAACATGTCCTTCAACAATGGCTTCAGCATTTGCTCCATTGCCGACGGTGAGTATCAGCTCGCCTTTCTCCAACCTTCTTTTACTCTTTAGAACTTGCACATTTGAACAAATGTGAGCACATGATCAGGTATCTAATACCCAATCAGAGGTAGAAGCCAGGTATAACTCAACAACAAAAATACTTGAAGGTGAAGCACCTGCCTTTAGGTCTGCCAATTACTTGCGGCAACTTCTCTTAAAATGTCCCTTGCTATTACAATAATAACATTTAACATTTGAGAGATCTTTCTTCTTGGAAGATCCTCCAGCTACTGCTGTTGCCTTTGCTTTCCCTTCAGTCTTAGATTTGCCTTTGGTATTGCCCTTTCCAAAACTGTGTCTCTTGCGTTTACCAATTTTCTTTCCACCAGGATGGATGGCCAAAACATGAGAACCAGGGGTGTTACCCTTCTTCAAGTCTAACTCAGCAGTCTTGAGCATGCCATGCAGCTCATCCAGACTCTTCTCCAACCCATGCATATGGTAGTTCATGATAAATCTAGAATAGCACGATGGGAGAGAATTGAAGACAAGGTTGACCGCTAGATCACTGTCGATCGATGCCTTGAGTTTCTCTAGGTGCTGCATGTAACTCATCATCTTGAGAACGTGCGTGCTGAGAGATTCCCCTTCTGTCAGCTTGCAACCTATGAGACTTCTCACAATATTGTACTTCTCAACATGTGCTTGCTCTTGAAACATTTTCTTGAGCTGCACCATGATGTCATATGGAAGATCATATTCAAAATGCTTTTGAAGTTCACTTTCCATAGACGAGAGTAAAAGGCCTTGCACTACCAGTTCTGCAGAAATTTGTGCAGTATACTTATCCTTGTCTTCCTGAGTTACTTTGTCACCAACTGGCTCCACAGCTGAGGGAGTAATCAGAACCTTGTCTTTAGACTCTTGTCTCAAGACAATGCGCACATTTCTGTGTCAGTCTATGAAATTCGAGCCATCAGACTTAAGCTTCTCCTTCTCAAGGAGGGAACATAAATTGAATTGGGATTTATCAGTAATCTACAACATTAAAATGGATATAGACTTAGTTTCATTTGTTCATATTTTGTTTTACACTTAATTATGTAAAACTCCCACTATATGTTAGTATCTTATACTGTCCCTTTATATAGTGAGTCCAAGACCTTTATCGTCTCTAAGTTGAGCCTACTATGGCATGCCACCCAACTTAGATATTTTTAGGTAAGCAAAAATTCCTCGCTAATTCCATGTTGGTGCAACTCTTGGGCCTGATGCACAAATCGGTGTGATCAGAACTCCGTACCCTGGAAACTGGTCTGTTAATTCAACCTTATTCATTTGATCAGGCTAGCCTTACGTAGCCCCACAACTACCACATTAATAGCGATGCCCACATTGTTGATTATCATTCCCTATTAATGTTGCCACGAAGTGGATGAAATAAGGAAGGGTACACGAATTAATATTGGCTTTGGGACAACTTTTATTTATGTTGGTAGGCGTGTCATCATACACCCATACCTATCTTATGACAATCACAGGCATTTAAATAAATAAAATAAGAGTGCGGGATTGTATGGCCTCTTCAGAAATTCATCATCGTCATTGTCGAAAGCAACCTTGTGCTCAAGCCAAACCAACCAATAACTAGAATCCCCAAATTCCCTTTAGCCTATCTAAAAGAAATAAAATTACAGTTAATTTCCCAATGTGGCATGCATGTCCAAATGACATGTAAGGCAACTAAACAAGTGTTGTTGCCTAAGCATAAAAATTAAACACTTTAATTACATGGGGCACCTTAGGTCGCGTTATATTCATTCCACATGCATTCAATAAATCACACATGGCATTAGTACTCTTTGGTCACACAATCTGCTTGTCGTACCTGCAGCTACTCGCTGTAGTGGGCCCATATATATATTTATGCAATATAATCCAATTTTACGCAAGGGTTATTTAGTCTTATCCTATTCATAGCTTGCTGATTTCATCATTGACAAGATTTTAGCAAAAAGCTTTCCCATGCATGCCTAAGATCTAGTGCACTGTTCAATGGTATCTAAGCATATGAAGATCATCATGGACACATCTAGACTTAGTTTATTAAAGATCATCCATAGATCTGAAAACTATTTCCAAATCCGAAACAGTTTAAAACAATCTTAAACTTGATCTAAAATAAACGAATCAAGTTCTCAAATCCTTTTGAAACAAAATCCATTTCACAAGTATCATCTCTCAAAGATCCTCATCGAATCTTGATTCATCATTGAAAATCCAAATCTATACTTTGAACCCTCCAAAACAAGTCATAGAAGAACTAAACAAATCAAATCAAGAAATCGAAAACCCATTATTGCATTATGCATGCAACAGGACTTGTATACGACCATACAAGAGGAGTAAACTCAAGCTATGAATTCCATAAGACAAAATCAACCTAACACAATGCTAATGAGACAATTGCAGATAAATAAAGCAACATAGCTCTGATACCACTATAGGGAAAGGCTCTAGGCTAGCAGGTACATTTATAAGCAATCAATCACACGCAGTTTTTATGGATCATGTCACACACATGAACTAGCAGACTGTTATAGTCATACCTCTCCCAACTAGTGGAGCGTGAAACGGTTGCCTGCGCCTTAGTCTCCCTTGTCACAGTTTACAAAATAGGAAACCTCAAGCTTTGCACACTGAGGTGTTGATCGAGAATGAGAGGAGATCAATGCTAGTTGTTCGAATCTTCTCACCCTTGCGAATCCAAAAGCTAGCTCACTACTTCCAACACCTTGAATAGATCTTGTTGAGCTAATCAACACAATAGTGCGACCTTCTATCAAATTTGAATCTCAACTTGAGAGAAGGAGATACGAAGAGATCAAGATCTAGATCTGGATGATATAGATCAATCTCGAAGAAGAAACGAAGCGAGAGAGAGAGATCAAACTCCTCAAAGAAGGAGGAGCAAGAAGACAGGCGACAGCCAGTGGTGCCTACACGACAACGGAGGGAGGAGGACGAGCGACAGCTCAGGTCGGCGAGGCGGAGCGGTGGCTGCAACTAGGTAGCGCAGGGCTCAGGTGGTGCGCGGGTGGACCGAACCAGCAGCGGCAGTGTCGACCGGCGGTCAGTGAGGCTCCACTGTGGGGTGGTGGTGTGGGCAAGGAGGAGAGGGACGGCCTCGGCTTGGGGTGCACCCTTGCTTGCTCCCTTGCTTGACTTGGCCAATAGAGAGATGAGAGGAAGAGAGAATGGGAGAGAGAGAGAGAGAGAGAGATCTAGATCTAGATCTACTTTTCAAACTTGTTAAACAGATTGGCTTGAATGAAAGTAGAGGGATGACACATATATATGGACTTTCACATTTACCATAATGCCATCCCATAATATCAAAACGAGAAGACACTATGTGAAGACATATTAGTAATATCATATATTAATGGTGCATTGGACCATTGGTCCACCCAACTTTCATTCCAAAGGTTGCTTCCTCTCTAAGCAACATCCCTCTCATATTGTTGACCTAGTCAACAGTCATATTCAACTCTCTTTTGGTCAAACCATTTGACCAACGTTTGACCACGTTTGACCATGGTCAAACCTCCATTCAAATGGCCGCATCTCTTGAACCGTATGTCCAAATCGCACATACCACATATCCACGCGCTCGTATACTAATCCTCTATCCTTTGGTATAATAAAATTAACCAAACTAGTAGGTTTAGTAAACTTTAATATATGTTTAATCCAATTAAACATATACCCTTATAAAATCAAATCATCCTATGTACAACCGGTACCAAATTGATTTGACTATTCCTTATAACTCTTATAGTGTTGATCAATATAATGTCCTACATTATTTGATTCACTGTGCATGCTGTTTCCAACATCTTAGCACGGTGTCATAAACTCATATGACATCTCGACTAGGGACCTTGTAGGTGTGACCTGGTTGGATCTGTATTATGTTGACAACTGAAAAACTATTTTCCAGTTAATTAAGATTAGCGTCTAGCAACACGTCTTGACTACCCAATTATACATACGATATGTAACTTGGCAGTATCGCTAATCTAATGTAGACAATGCCTAATTACACTGCCAGTATTGTTTCTAATATCTCATGATGGTCTAATGATGAACACGAGATAGGATATTGTCATTCTCGCTATATCATCGATTATGTTCCTTGATCTATGAGTAGTATATTATAATCAATGATTAGACTATTCAATCATGGTGTGCACATAGAATATAACTCTATCAAGGGGCCCACAGACATCATAGCTTACTCAGCATTCACCAGGATGCGAATAAGGGATATTCGTCCTATTGACTTACGCGACCTTCTCAACATAAGTTCTACACATAGAGAAGATGTCTTTATCGCTCTCTATTACGGTGAGTGATTAACACCAACCACTGCTGTGTATACCTTAGGCAAGAAAACTAAATGTATTAGACATAAGACAACACCACATGAACTATCAATGACATAACACAGAAAACAAATGATGTTCATGTATGGTCAAATCCAACAACATATAACTATTATATGCATCTGTGATATTAAACCGGTACACTACCGCTTTGATCATTGATACCTAGATCAAACGTTTAATCATCACACTAGCCTCAGATGTAATTAGTGTTCCTTGCTAATTACCTTGACTAGGGAAACTTCAAAGTTCATTACTTTTATTATTTGGTTGCTACACAATCTAACAATTAGATGAACCACAAGTAATGCAACTTAAGGCAACAAATTGACTATCGTCAGCCAATCATATGAACAATAATTACAAATAAAATATTTGCTCTAGGACACCCGACTCTATCAAAACCAACATTCTGATTCAACTGGTTAGTTTACAAATTATGCGGTTTCATTATAGATACCGTGGGGTGACTTAGTTTCAGGTGGGTCATTATAATCGACAGGTGAATTAGGCACTAGTATTTCTCTTCTACTTCTAAGTACACTACCCGGGTATGGGCCATAATTTGCCTGACTAATTATTGGTACTGACTCCACCACTAAATCAATAAGGCTAAAATTCAGTACATGATTGGTATTTTGGAGCATTATATGCCATATCGTTTCTTGGTTATTTGAGCCCAGTTTGTGATTCAACCAACCTTTAATGATTCCAACCATGCTTGCAGTCATTCTCCTGAGGAGAGCGGAAAGAGGCGGAAAGAGGTGGAGTCGGGGGTCATCCAGCATGATTACGTTCACTTTGATGGCATTGCATGTGTTCTTGAACTTGTTGAGGTGAATTTGAGGATTCTCGTCTGTTCCTCCTTAAAAAATACTCCTTTGCATAAAGTTGACATAGGAGTTCTTGATGTCGAAGTTATTTGTCTCTATCAAGGATACTTTCACGCTACTTTGATCCTCAAAATTGCATGAAAGGGTGAAGTCCTTCGGCGACCGTGATGTGTTGCTAGTTGCTCTCGCGGTTGGGTTTGTGATGTGTGGTTGATTTACCACCCCAACAGGTGGTGGTGGTGGTGGTGTGTTATGAAGTACAGATGCTAGAACTTGAGACTAGCTCAACTTCAATCGTGCGTTCCTTCAATTGGCAAGTAGGTTTTGCCTTGGGTTTAGAAGTTTGTAGAGGTAGAATAACGTACTTCTTGTTGGAGTTGTTAGTGGTGCGAGGCTTGGTAGTCCCTGCCAGCGTGACAATCGACAAGAAATAATATTAAAGTATCTTGCTCCTAAAGATAAAAGAAAATAAAATGCAAGTACTGAAAATAATATGCTTAAATTAAACTAGTCCTAACTATTTTTGAGTTTTGTGTTTTTTTAACAATAAAATAAATATGCTAAAAGTAAATATGCAGAAAATAAAATATACTAAAATAAAGTAAATTTTTTTGAGCTAGTCTCAATTATTAATTATGTTAGACATCTAATGACAGCATATGACTTTTTGAAAGGAGAATTCTTACTCTATCCCCGGTAATGATGCCAAAAAGCTTGATGAGTCCAAAATGAATTACTACTTTTAAATGTTTTTATACCCTAATTTCAACTTACGTTCATATCACAAGCACATGATCCTACCGTATAGTATTGATTGTGGTGTTCATCCACAGAGATAGTGTATTAAGTTTGAACGATTTTTACTAGTCTAGGTTATGGGATTTTTATAAAAGTGTTGGTGGTGACAAATGCAATCAAGGTATTATAACTAAGGTTAAACAGTAGATAGAGAGCCTCTAGGGTTCAGGTTTCTTATCCTTCTTAATCATGTAAAGTACAAGTTTCGACTTTATCTAGGCCATATAGACTGTCCCCAAGTAACCCACGTACGGTACTGTCACTACCCGCACAGTGAACTGAGTGTTTGTTTATGCAATTTGAAAGGTTTTTTGATATTTCGATCGGCTTTTGGGCTACCAAGACTAAAGTATTTTAGGTATGAAAATATATTTTTCCTTATACTATCCCGTAGTTGAAATATCCCAAAGACCCCACCTAAACTAAGTGCTTTCTAACGTTGTTCCAACTAAGGCTAATATATCCGTAGAGGAATTAAAACATAGTCTAAGTATAATTTATATTATCCTATCAAGGGAGCCCACTGGGTTCTAACCCTAGTCTTTGAATGGCTACCAATGCTTGTTAGCCTAGGTGCTTGTACTTACATGCTAGTCCCACTCACACAAGGACGCAACGACTATGCAACCTTATGGTATGTGGAGATCAATGACATATAGTAGAGAGAAATATGTATGCAAGAATATTATAAAAAGAATAAAGTGCAAAAGATATTCAAATCATAACACAAAATAAAACATAAACATATACTAAAATATAATAATAATTAAAGTACAATCCTCACCCTAGAGATGAGAAGTTTAGCTTCTTATGACCATGACAATAAAAGAAGTAAATAAAGAGAACATAAATTACAACCCAATTGAAGATGAAATAACCTTCTAACTCCTTACATGACTTCGTCTGTTAGCCCATGCGGCCTCTGGACTATGCCGCGTACGGCACGGAGGATGTTGCACTGTCTTTTGACTTAGCGAATTTTCTTGTAATTGCCGGAATATGATTTTTTTGCTCTGTTTTTGGCCTAAATACGCAACTTTCTCCAAAACCTGATGAAATCACTCAAAGATACATTTGCGACAAATAAATCGGGAAAATGGCTACTTCGCATTCGCTTTTGGCCATTTTCATGATAAAAAGATATTGATTTACGCTATATGATTTGGAGTGATCATGATCTATCCCAAATAACTGGTATTTTTCTACTAACCCTGGTGGTTCTATGTTCAAACATGTATTGATTGTCAGATCGAACTGACTAGGAAGCAAACGAATGCCAACATGAATCTGTCTTCTTAGCTCATCAAGACTGGTTGAGTCAGTAATAGAAAATGTGCATGTCGGTGTGTCTTCTATTTTGCATCTATGAAACACATTTACTACTATAGGAGACATTTCCTAAACAAAATTTTTTACAATCAACCCTAGAAAATCGTTCTCAATTTTACAATAAAAAATATTAATATAATAGAAAAACATACTTACTACAATCTTCAGACACAAGCAAAATGGCGGGACTGATCTGTAGATTACAAAATTCCTACCACTCGATCTTGTAGAGGTGCGTTTTGTGCTGGAAGAAGAATGAATAAGATGGAAATGGCGGCAGAGAATAAGAGAGAGAAGAAGGGATATTTACAGATAAACCCTAAAATTCGATGGAATCAAAATAAAAAAATTATATAAATACAACTAAACTAAAATCCAATGTGAAATATGATTAATATAAAAATAATTAAAATATTAATTAAATCACTATAACTAACACATATGTCACAATATTTCTTCAATAAATTATGAATACATAATTAAAAAAAAAATCAAATAACAATCCTATTTAAAAAAACCCTATACCGAATATGTTGTTCGGTACGACCCTGTACAAAATATATGGTTTGGTACACCCCTACCGAATCTTTGCTTTGGTACAAGGGGTTGAGTTTTGTTCCCATGGGTGTGGCTCCTGGCAGGGGAGGAACCGAATCTATAATTAGGTCCTTGCGTTTCTTTGTAAAAAAAGAGAGAAAGTAATCAACCTCTTTTCCGATATTTTTTTAATTACCAAAAATAGAAAATTCCTCCTTGTATCAATTCCTTTAGGTACCTTGCTCTATTCCTTTTCCTTTTCTTCTTTTATTTTCGCTTAAGTCATGTAAACTGTAATTGATGGTACCGATGATAAATTAGCAGAATTAGCTAATTATTTTTTAGTGTAACCTAATGAATTAGTCTCGGTGAATTTGTTTTTCCAATCTAATTAAAGAATTAAATTATAATTCGTTTCTATTAAACATCATCTCTATTAATTTGAAAACGTAGGATTAACGGTTATAAGATGTGGAACGTCATGACTATTTTGTAGGGCTGAAAACGGATATGGATAATCCGTGGATAATCCGCTCCGAATCCGGAGATAACCCAAATTCGGATTAAACAGATACGGATAATTCCGGATACGGATCCGGATAATTTTTATAAGGGTGCAACAGTATCCGAATAAGGATACGGATTCGGATAAAAATGTAAATTTAAAAAAAATATTCAATCCAAAACCCATTAAAGGAGTTCCGGACCAGATCCATAACCCCATTATCTAAGTTAGACTCGAATCCAGGACCGATTATTTGAGTCCCGGACTTGTCCAGTTAAAAAGATCAGCCTCCCCAGCTTCTTTTATAGGGATTCCAGTACATTGAAACTTCTCTTTTGAAGTTGTGGGACAAAGAAGTACAAACCGGAATTCTATTGGCTTGGCTGCTGGCCTGCTGAGGCGTTGGGCGTTGGGCTGCTGGTTGGCCCAAATAAATTAAACAATATTATAATGCAATTTAGAGTTTAGATCTGGACCGCCGATTGAATAAAGAAATGAATAAAATTAGATAAACTAACATAAACTATCTAATTATGTTTTAATTTGATTTTTTCACAAATTAAATTATAAACTTAAATAAACTAACATAAATTATTTATTTTCATATTTGAATTTTGTTAATCAGTATTTGTATCTTAAAGTTCAATTATCCGACAATTATTTGTTTTGTATCAGTATTCGAATCCGTATCTGTGGATTGTCCGCTCCGTATCCGTATTCGTTTAAGGTGGATTTGATTTTGTATTTTGACATCCGTTTACTATCTGTATCCGTATTTGTATCCGCTCATTGAAATGTGGATATGGATATGATTTTACCACTATCCGCTTTGCATCCGCTCCGTTTTAACCCCTACTATTTTGTATCCCATTAATTATAAAGAGGAATATAAATATATCCAAACTCTTTGGGAAATTTAGAGAGACACTTTATACTTTTAAAAAATATAAGGGTTAATGCAGTACGTATTTGAACATTTGATGCCAATGTAGAAGGAAATATTTACACTTCACTCTTTTGAATTTTGATAAGCGTCCTTGTTATTAATCACCAATTTCTCTAATTACATGGTAACTCAAGTTTTATCACTAATTCACCAATTTCTCTAATTACATGGTCGGTTAGGGTGGAATTTCTCATAATTTGAAACAAGGGGTGCTTCAAGTATGCTGTCCTGAATTTCTATTGAAAAAGAACATTAATCTTATTGAAGTTTATTGATTCTCAAAGAAAATAGTAATATGGACTGTACTTCAAAATATTTTGGAGTTAATTTTAAACTTGGTTATATTAATCTATGCACAATTGTCTGAATTCATTTTATATTTGGTAATTATTAATCAAAACCAATAAAATTGTTTCGTCTGCAAAAAAATCCTTTGGCTCAATTACTTAAAGGAACTAGGTAATGATTTTTATTTTGACTCAAGTGTGCTTTCCTTTTTTTTGCATCTGCAGACAAACTCGATATATTGGCCGTTAGCAGAAACTAATGGAGGCGGCTGCTATAGGCGTAGCTAACACAGCACTGAATTCGGTAGTTAAAACAGCAATAACAACCATAAAAAATGAAATTGGTTTACTGCTAGGGGTTCAAGAAGAATTGTTTTTCATTAAAGAAGAACTTGAGATGATGCAAGGCTTCTTGCAGGATGCTTCAACAAACAAAGAGAAAAGCGTAGTTGTGACCATATGGGTCAAGCAAGTGCAAGAGTTGGCATTTGATGTGGAGGATTGTCTCCGGGAGGCTTCTGTTCACCTGATGAAAAAAAGTTGCCTACCTATCATGTGTTCGGTGAAGAAACGGGATCATATCGCAAAAAATATTCGGATGCTGAAAACTAGAATTGAGGATGTGAGTCAGAGAAACCTGCGGTATAAACTGAATAAGAAGGACAAGAAGGATAATGCTGGTCACACATACAATGAGAGTGCCTCAACCAGATCGATTGCCCATGTACAAGCTTTGCTTGTAGGTCTGGATGAACCCAAAAAAAAACTAGTTGAGCTTATTTTGAAGGAGGATGGGGAAGTAATTTCAGTTGTAGGAATGGGTGGTCTTGGAAAGACCACTCTTGTCAGAGAGGTCTATGGCTGCCAAGAACTGAGAAATGAATTTAATAATCATTTTGCTAATTCCCAAGCGGTTGATGATAAGGGGAAAACAATGGAAAATAAGGTACAAGAATATTTAAAAGATAATAAGTATTTGATTGTACTAGATGACCTGTCTAGTGTATCAGAATGGGATATGTTAAAGGATGTATTGTCTCCCAACAATGGGAGCCGAATCATAGTAACCACACGATTTAGAAGTCCTCTGGCAGATTATATATCTCACCCAAGTGAAAATATATATGAGATCAAGGAACTTTCCAAAGATGACGCATTGGATCTCTTTTCCAAAGCAGTTTACAAGACCGCTAATTATCCTATTGTGAGTGATGAGGGTCCCATCAGAAGCACTGAGACAACAGAAGGAGATAGTAAAGCACAGAAGCAATGCATAACCAACACTACTACCGAGGAAAAAGATAGTGAAATTAAAGAAGTTCTGCCCCACGAAAACAAGTGTAACATGAAAAATGGTTCCAGTAGCACTGAAACAATGGAAGAGAATAGTGAAGTGCGGGAACAATGCATGACCAAGGACATGAAGACCCAAGCAGGTAAAATTGTAGAAAGTTGTGGTCGATTACCACTAGCCATTGTAACTATTGGCAGTTATCTTGCCACCAAACCAAAAACAAGTGCTGAATGGAAGGAAATGCACGACCATCTTAGCTCAGAGCTTGCCAATAATCGGGACCTAGGGGCAGTGGAGACTGTTCTAACTTCTAGTTATGATGGCATGCCATACCATCTCAAGCCAAGTTTATTGTATCTAAGTGTTTTCCATAATCATAAGGAAATAAGGCGATCAAGGATAATTAGGAGATGGATGGCTGATGGATATGTAATGGAAGGTCGTATAAAGAAGGCAGAGGAGATGAAAAAGGGATATTTTTATGATCTCATGGGGAGAAGCTTAATCCAACCTTCACAAATGAGCACAATTGTCAATGGAGATGTTAAAAGATGTAACATTCATGACATAATGTACCAACTGATTCTTAGAAAGGCTGTAGATGAGAGTATGGTGTCAGTGCTTGAAGATGGAGAAATCATTTCCATGACAGATAAGGTGAGACACCTTGTCATCACAGGTGGACCATGCACTGGGGGCAAAGTCCTGGAAACAGTGGAGCTGTCCCACATGCGATCCTTATCCATCTACGGAGAGGTTGGAGACTATCTTAAATATTCTAGAATGAAGTGTTTAAGAGTGCTAGATCTAGAAGGTACTTTAAAATTGAATAATCGGGACCTGAGGAGCATAGGCAAGCTTCGTCACTTAAAGTACCTAGGTCTTAGGGGGACAAAAATTACAGAACTCCCGAATTCTTTGGGAAAACTTAGTGAACTTGAGACCCTTGATATTAGAAACACAGGTGTACTCCTACTACCAACAGGACTTACTAAGCTACAGAAGTTAAGCTATCTACGGGCAGGATCAGTTGACTATATTTCTCGCCCACTACCATTAGTTCATTTCATTCATCGTATACAGGGTGTCACTAAGAAGATTTGTGTTTGTATTCTTGTTTGTCCTTGTTGGATGTTAGAAGAGTTGGAGGAACTTATAGCTGAAGAACGTTTTTCTGGTGGGGTGAGGGTTCCTCGAGGAATAGGTAAATTACGGTCCCTAAATATTTTTGGTGCCATTGATATTGGTGGGAGCGAGAGTTTAGCAAAGGAGATCCAGAATCTTACCAACCTACGTAAGTTAGCAGTGACTGGTTTCACCAAGAAGAATGGGAAAACATTAGCAAAGGCGATTGATGGGCTTAAGCACTTGAAGTCATTAGTCCTTAGAGCTGCAGATGGCCGGTTGTTATTCAGTGACGGAGAAGATGATTTAGGGCTCAGGTGTTGCTTAGAATCTGTATCTTCCCCACCCAAGTATCTTCAAAGCCTCAAGTTGCACAGCACTCTTGGTGAATTGCCTGATTGGATCAGTTCCCTTGAGAATTTGGAGAAGATACATCTCAGAGATACTAAACTAACGGGAGGAATTAAAGCCATTGAAAAGCTGCCCAACCTGAAGATTCTCTATTTGTTGACCAACTCGATTAAAGATCTGAAGGAATTATGCTTTGGCGAGGCTACATTTCCAATGCTGCAGGTAATGATTATTGAGGGAATAAAAGAGTTAGAATCGGTGGTAATTGAAAAGACAGCATTGAAAAGACTTGAGCAGCTAAAGATCAGAAGATGCTGGGAGATGAGAGAGGATGGGGTGTCGGGGTTGGACTTTCTTGAACAACTCATGGAGATGGAGGTGGTACAGGTGCTATCTTTTGATTTGTGGAGGAGTTCATCAGCAGATGAGAATGCTACATATCAGCAGAGAAATAACACGTTTGTGAGCAACTTGCACAAGAAACTCTCGATGCATCCAACAAAACCTGTCCTCAGGGTGATTAAAGAGGAAGAGGTGCACTATTAGTTCGTTTATTCCTCAAATGGTGCAAATTGTTGAGTTTGGAACTAATTAACGGAACGGTTGTTATTTTCTTTTTTCTTTTTTCCTCATGTATTTCCCTTTTGAAATGGTGTGTAATAAAATTGACTTCATATTTCTCAGCTTATGTTGATATTATGCTGCAATCGGTCATAATTTGTTTTTATGTTTGGCACTTTCCATGAACTTTCGATGTACTTTTTTTCTTTAACTCTGTGTAAGAAGATTTGATGATTTTTTGTTTGTTTATTCATCATAATTTGTCTCTCGGGCTTTGTTCTGATTTCTCTTTGGAAACATTAAAATTAGTCAAAGATATGCTAATTTCAGAATAAAAAATTTGGAGGCACCACCAGACTACTATTTCATTTTGATTAATTAAAAAAAATAAAAGCAATCAAAATCCAATACACATACATATTTCTATATAAAATGTGACGACATATTATCATTTTATCTCCCAATAGATATCTTGTGCAACAAATAATAAATATAAACATGTAAAACCTAACTGACTATAAATATATATATACTCAATAATAACAAATTAAGGAAGCTCATTACTTGAAAAAAAACCGAAAAAATAAAGGGGATAAAAAGGGGAATTTCACGTATACCCCTCAAAAACTTCAAAATTACATATTCTCCCCTCTAAATTTTGAAATTACGTATTTTCCCCTCTAAACTTCAAAAACTCACATATTTAACCATTTTGTTGTTTTTTATATTAAAACACATTCTAAATTCATAAAATACCCATTTTACCCTTTTATTAAAAAGCATAAAATGTCCATCTAACTCCAATTTGAATCATAAAGGTTCCTCTATCGTCCAAACACGCACAGATCTTATTGCGATGCGGGCGGATCGGAAGGTAGAGGAACCTTTCATATTCAATTGAGTTCCATGGGGTGTTTTATACTTTTAATATAGGGTAAAATGGGTAATTTATAAATTTAGAATTATCTTTAATATAAAAGACAATAAAATGGGTAAATATGTGAGTTTTTGAAGTTTTGAGGAGAAATACGTAATTTCAAAATTTAGATGGGGAAATACGTAATTTTGAAGTTTTTGAGGAGTATATGTGAAATTTCCCCATTAAAAAAATGAGAATGAAAAGTACAAATTAAGATGGAAATACCAGTTTTCTAACGAAAGAACGTTTATGGAGCAATCACTTCTCTTTTTTTTTTTCTCGAATATTAGAAACAGAGGCGAAAGGAAAGGAGATGAGGGGGCGATTTGGTGGCATGCTTCGGGGATGGTTATCTTTAAACCAGAGTTCCCTCCAGTTGGGTCATTACAAGGAGAAATTAATACATGGACTCAACCTGTTATTAATTACTGTACACTAAAGGGTCAAGACCTCAATGGAAATGGCGGATCTCATAATTTTCATCATTGGACTCAATACCTTTGCTCTCATTATCTGAGAATCTATTACTATTTGGTTAATTTAGATGACATCTTCTCTACTTCTTTAATTTTTAGTTCTTCACAATGATTCTGTAGATAGATATTTTGGGCCTAGAAATTATTAGGACCACTGCAAGTCTTTTGATTTGAGGCTCAAATTTATGCCTCAAGTCCAACCTTTTAGAAAGTGGTCTTCCTAAAATCACAAATTAATTCTCAATTTTATTTTGGATTAAATTATTGTATGTCCTCTTATTCTTATTATATTAAATTTTTTGTAAATAATATTTAATTTTAAAAATTTGTTGTATGGATGTTTTTAAATTCTAATTCTAATGTTACATGTTCAATCTAGAATTATTATTTCACCAATTTAAAAAACTCTAAATGCTAAATCAATTGGTATGACAAACTCTAATTTCACCAACAAATATGTTAAAACCCTAAACCCTAATATAAATTTTATTTTTTCAATTTTAAATTTACTAATGTACAACATATAAATTAATATACAAATATAAAATTCAAAATTAAATTATAACCTTCAAATTAAGTAATCGACTAATTAATTAAGTAAAAAAAAAGAGAGAGATGGAGAGTTAGAAGGAATTGTGTAAAAAAAAGAGGTACGATCAGATTTTTTTTGGACCACTGGCTTTTAAATAGAAATGTTGAAGGCAATCATTGGATACAATCTGGAAACACTTTAATTATAGAATAATTATTTCAGTACCCGCGCTACAGTACCCGTACTGTACCCGCATGGTATGCCGTCGCGATTAACTTCCATAACGGTACGTGGTGGTCCCCATTTCTTTAATTCTTTTTTTATCTTTGGTTGGGCGTCATAGCTTAGCATATAGATATAAATACTTTATTTCGTAAATATAAATACCACAAACATGCAGATATAAATACTTTATTACCCGCACATAAGTTAAGTCAACATTTTTTGTTGAAAATTTTTAGTGGTCCCCACATGCCGTTTGAGTGGTCTCCTAATGCGGGTACGACACGAGAATTTTTCAAGAAAAGGTGCAGGTACGGTTATTTTAGGAAAATTCATATATCATATATAATTCAATGTATAGGTATAAATACTTTATTTAGTAAGTATAAATATCACAAGAATGTAGATATAAATACTTTATTGCCTGCACATAAGCTAAGTCAACATTTTTTGTTGAAAATTTTTAGTAGTCCCTACATGCCGTTTGAGTGGTCCCCTAATGCTGGTACGACATGGAGATTTTTCAAGAAAATGTGCGGGTACGGTTATTTTAGGAAAATTCACATATCATATGTAGTTCAATGTATAGGTATAAATACTTGTCATGTTTGAGCTATGTACTTCACAATATTACTATTAACATTTGTAAACCAAAATTACAATTTTGAAACGGTTGTGGTCCCCACAAGCAGTTATGGCAGTTTAGGTGTGGATACAGTGCGGGTACTCAACTGCGGATACTCATATCAGCTTCCTTAATTATAACATTCAAGGAATGGATGGTGAGATAAAATCCTTCAGTCAAAGTAAATGAAAGAATTGGATACGCCCAAGTGGCATGTCTGATACGTATCATATCCGAATAGTACATGATTCGGGTCTGTTATGTACATTATATGGGTAGGGAGAGAGAAGTGGTACAATAGTGGACACAGCAGCTATTGGCCGTTTCTCCATACGATATAAGGCCGACATCTGGCAGCCCCAAACGTGCAAGCAGAGACCGAGAAACCTACTGTTTGTGAGAGCATGAATTTGGCTGAAAGACAAAATTCTTCACTCAGTCAATTCAACAAACACCTACTGTTTGTGAAATAAACCATGGTTTTGGTCCATATATTATACACATAGTGTACCATGATTTGCATGGGTCATAATAGTACCAGAATCCAAAACATGCGGGTCCCTGATGGATACCTGAGTGAAGAACTGAAGTTGGTCTTGGAGATTGTGGAGAGATTGGGGTACAAGTGAAGTTGGTTTTGGAGATTGGAGGGAGGTGGATGGGAAGAGAAGGGGAGGTGAGGTGATGTGGTGAGATGAGGATGGAGAAGGAGGCGGTGCTGTTGGGCTGACAAAGTAACAGATTGCTGCAGCAGGCCATCTCTGGTTTCTCTCGCTCTTACTCGCCGGCTAGCGATTTGGGAAGGAACCACACTCTTGCTTCTCAGAGGCCTTGCACGTGATCAGAGCCGTTTATGTGCAAAAGATTGAACGGTAACAGTGTGCAAATTAACGACTCAGATCACTAGAGGGGCTGAGGGGGGGACGTCGAACGGGCATTGTATCAAAATCTGTCCAATACCCAGTATACACAAATTGTTTGAGTCAAAACTCGCAAAACTTGTCCCATCAAATCTTAAAATGGAATACGCAAATTTTTAAATTAATCGGACGGTTCCAATTAGTCATCCGACAGATTTTGATCCGATGTACATGAACGCCCCCTTCTTCAATCAGTGATAGCCTAGTCTCGATCAGAAGTTCAAGCAATCCGTATCCTCTGCATTAACTCAAAAGATAATCTTTTGAGTTAATGAATTTCAACCGTCTGATTTTAAACGGAGCCAATTCAGTTTGTGTCTATAACATAGGGGCTCTTTAATATTAGTGCAGATCTAGTTTGCACGAATCTTAAAATAAATCGGACAGTAGATATTCATTAACTCAAAAGATTCTTTTATGAGTTAATGCAGATGATATGAATTCAAGTTTAAGTAGGCTTTGGGTATGGCCCAAACTAGAACTTGTAATATTAAAGAAATATTTAATTTAACAATATTAAATTATAAAATTTAAATAATATTAAAATCACACTACCCGCACTTATCTGTACTCATTTATACACTTATAAGGGTATATCACACTATTATGCTTATATTTATGGTCTTCTCAGGTGGAAGTTTATTATTTGGATTTCAATCATTTTTTTTTTTAAACAATACATGTTGATCCCACAACAATCACAATTTAGATTTGATCCAATTTGGGTGGAACAAGCGGAATTTATAACACTATTGAACAAATGGTGGAAGGAATACCAACTTCGAACTACTGATGTAGCTCACAGTTGGCACAAAAAATTAAAATTCCTCCAAAAGAAGATCACTAGTTGGTCTAAGAATTTTTATGGAGCTAAAAGAAAGGAAAATACAAAATTACTAGTTCAATTACATGATCTGGAATTACATAGAGAAACTAGGGACTTAACTGATTTAAAATTAGCAGAATGGATTCAAATTAGTGTTCGATTAGATGAAATATATCACGAAGAAGCACATTGGAAATTGCGATCCAAACAGAAGTGGTTAGCAGAAGGAGACCACAATACAAAATATTTTCAAACTATTGCCACTCATCGATCCAAAAAGAACATAATTAATACTCTGGATATTGAAGGACAAATTTCCACCAATCTCCAGGATATACAACAACATATTATCACATATTATAAAGATTTATTAGGAACACCATGTAGTAAGTATGCTACATTAGATAGTGATTTTTGGGATCCTGATGATAAATTGACTTTAACAGAACAATCCCAGTTAGAAGCTCCTTTCACAGAACTGGAAATCCAAAAAGCTATTTTTGATTCTGACCCCCATGGGGCACCAGGCCCAGATGGCTTCTCATTTAAGTTTTATCAAACATTTTGGGATCTTCTTAAAGATGATTTGATGACACTTGCAAACTCCTTCTATAATCATACACTCAATCTTAACAAGTTAAACAAATCATGTATCTGTTTGATTCCAAAAGAGAAGGGAGCATCTCATATTAGAAAATTTAGGCCAATTAGCTTAGTTAATTGTAGTTTCAAATTTTTTTCTAAGGCATTAACTAATAGGTTAGAAGGCAGCATGCAAAGATTGATAGATCAGAGTCAGTCAGCCTTTTTGAAAAATAGATATATTTTAGATAATGTAGTTCTTAGTAACGAAATTATTCATTCTAATCTAATATCCAAACAACCGGGGGTAGTCATTAAGATTGATTTTGAGAAGGCTTATGATAAAATATATTGGAACTACTTATTGGAGGTTTTGAGAGGGAGAGCATTTGGTACAAAATGGATAAAATGGATAGAAGCCTGGCTCTATAGTTTTCAATCATGTATTATTATTAATGGGCAATTAACTGAATATTTTTACTGTAAAAGAGGAGTTCGACAAGAGGATCCACTATCCCCATTCCTTTATATATTGGTAGCTGATACATTAGACAAAAATTTTTACAAAGGTAGACAAGCCAATATACTTAGAGGATTGGGACCACCATGTATCGATCAAAAAACTATTACTAATTGTCATTATATGCTGATGACACCATACTGTTTTTGCAAGCTCATGAGGTAGTTGTGCAAGCAGTATGGTGGGCTATGATAGCTTTTGAAGCGGTATCGGGTATTAGAATGAACTTTGAGAAAACTGAGATATACCCTATTAATTTAGATAATGATACTTCTTTAAATTAGATTTTTAGGTGTTATTGGGGTTCTTTTCTTATTACATATCTTGGATTACCTTTACATAATACCAAATTGTCTACCTCTGATTGGAATTTCTTAGTAGATAAAATTGAACATAAGTTACAACACTGGAAAGGGCAATTGCTATCTAGTGGGGTTCGTTTAACTATGCTTAATTTTGTCCTGTCAGCAATACCCCTCTATACCTTGTCTATTTATAAAATCTCAAAAACTGTCCTAGTTAGAATTGAAAAAAATTCAAAGAAGATTCTTGTGGCTGGGTACAGAAACAACAAAAAAACGATATGCATTGGTTAGATGGTCCCAAGCCTACATTGCCAAACAGTTTGGAGGTTTGGGCATACTAAATTTGCATTTAATGAATATTTCTTTATTGCTCAAATAATTGTTGAAACTAAAATATCTTTCTTATTCTAGTATGTAAAAAACTCTGTTTATACACAAGTATTATTACCATACTATAACACCTTTATCACTTTTTTGGAATGAAATTGTTAAATTAGAATTCTTAAGTATAACTAGTACTAGATATGACTCAGGTATCCAGTCTACAGTTTCGTTATGGAATGACTTGTGGTTTGATACTTGTACATTAGCACATTGATTCCCTCAAGTATAACTTTAGTTCTTCTAGAAGTTCTATATAATGAGTCATGTCAATATTCTGCGGCTAATTTTATATTTGGTTAATATTAATCTATGCAGAACTAACAATTTTTGCTCAATATATTTTATTTGTGGTTAATTATCAGTCAAAAGTAAGAGAATTGTTTGGTCTGCAAAAACCTCCATTGCCACAATAATTTAAAGACAAGGTAAATACGTTGTTTATTTTGTCTCAATTGCTCTCTTTGTTTGTCTGAAGAAAATGGAGGTGGTTGCTATAAGCACAGCTAAATCTGCATTGTATTCGGTGGTTAGAACTGCAACAACAGCCATCACAGATGAACTTGGTTTACTGCTAGGGGTGCAAGAAGAGCTGTTTTTCATCAAAGAAGAACTGGAGATGATGCAATCTTTCTTATGGTCTGGCTCAACAGAGAATGTGAAAGGCGATGTCGTGACCACATGGATCAAGCAAGTCCAAGAATTGGCATTTGATGTCGAGGATTGTCTCCAGGAGGCTTCTGTTCACATGATGAAAAAAAGTTGCCTTCCATTTATATGCTCGGTGAAGAAACGGGACGATATTGCGAGAAAAATTTGGGTGCTAAAACTAGAATTGAGGATGTGAGTAAGAGAAACCTACGGTATAACCTGATTAACAAGGACAATGGTGGCAAAACATACAATGAGAGTGCCTCTTCCATATCAATGGCCAATGTAGATTTGCTTGTAGGTCTAGATGAACCGAAGAGAAAATTGTAAGAAAAATATAATTAAGTGGCCCAAATTAAAACAGCCCACTTAATTAAATGACTGAACAGCCCATTTAATTAAAGGTGCATGCATCAAATTAAAAGGTGCTATTAAAAGGTGCTATTTGATTAAAGGTGCATGCATCTCTGTTCAGAAATTATATGTGTTGATTAATTAAAGGGTGCATCTCCCCTATAAATAATTGCTTTAATGACAGACAAAGATACGAATTCTAATAGTAAGGTTGATCCTCTCTTCATCTATATTCAGAAAGAACAAAAGTTGTCATTGCTTAGAAAGAGAAAGAGGAGAGAAATCGCTTTACAGTTCTTCTGACGGTTTGTGAAGAACGTCTCAAGAATTTACTATGGACAAAGGTATGAAATTAATTTGATTGATTTATACGTGGAGACTATGATTTCTAAGGTCTTTAATTTGTGTAATTAATTCTTAATTCCGCTGTCAAAAACTTTAAAGATGATTAGTTGTACTTATTTTAATAATTATGTATAAGTAGTTGATCACGATAAAAATCTACTTACAAAAATTGGTTGAGCTTATTACGAAGGAGCATCGGGAAGTGATATCAGTAGTAGGAATGGGTGGTCTCGGAAAGATCACTCTTGCGAGAGAGGTCTATGGCTGCCAAGAACTAAGAGCCATGTTTGAGTGTTTTGCTTTGGTCACTATCCAACATCATTTCAACATGGAAGAATTTATAGAAAGCCTGGCTAAGAAAATCCCGGCTAATGCCAATGAAAATAAGTTGGAGCTATTACCTAACAAAAAAAGAAAAATAAAAGGTAACTGGATATCTAAAAGATAAGAAGTGTTTGATTGTTCTAGATCATTTGTCTCATGTGTCAGAATGGGTTAAGATAATGGATGTGTTTCCTAAGGGCATTGAGAGGCGAATCATATATAGTAACCACACAATTAAGGCCTCTAGCAGAATCTATATCCCACACAAGTGATGATATATATGAGATCAATAAACTTTCAAAAGAAGATGCTTTTGATCTCTTTTAAAAAGCGGTATACAAGACCACCAATTATAATCTTCTGATTGATGATAGGGAATCAAAAGATGTTCTGCCTGATGAAAGCAAATATAACATGAAATGCGGTCCCAGTAGCACTAAGATTATTGAAGAGGAAAGTGAAGTGCAGAAGAAATGCATAACCATCACAAATACCAAGGACATGAATCCCAGGCTAATCTAATTATAAACAGCTGCGGTCGGCTACCACTTGCCATTGTAACTATAGGCAGTTATCTGGCTACCAAACCTAAAACAAGTGTTGAATGGAAGGCAATGCATGACCATCTTAGCACAGAGCTTGATAATAACCCAAACTTAGGAATAGTCAAGAATGTTCTTACTTCTAGTTATGATGGCATGCCATACCATCTCAAGCCAAGTTTGTTGTATTTAAATGTTTTCCATAACCGTAAGGAGATAAGGCGATCAAAGATAATAAAGCGATGGATAGCAGATGGGTATGTAATTGAAGGCCATAAAAAGATGACAGAGGAGGTAGGAAAGGACTATTTCAATGATCTTATGGGGAGAAGTTTGATCCAACCATCACAAATGAGTACAATTGCAAATGGAGACATTAAATAATGTAACATTCATGACTTCATGTACGAATTGATTCTTGGAAAGGCTGTGAATGAGAATATTGTGTCGCTACTTGAAGACAAAAACCTCACAACCATGACAGATAAGGTGAGGCACCTTGTCATCGCAGGTGGACCATGCACAGGGGACAATTTCCTAGAAAGAGTAAAGTTGTCCCACATGCGATCCTTGTTGATCTTCGGAGATGTGGGAGACTATCTGAGTTATCCTAGAATGAAGTTGGTAAGAGTGCTAGATCTAGAAGGCACTTTGGATTTGAATAATCGAGACCTGAGGAATGTAGGCAAGCTTCGTCACTTAAAGTACCTAGGTCTTAGGGGGACAAAAATTACAGAACTCCCAAATTCATTGGGAAAGCTTAGTGAACTTGAGACCCTTGATATTAGAAACACACATGTAGTCCTACTGCCAGCAGGACTTACTAAACTACAAAAGTTAATCTATTTACGTGCAGGATTGAATGACTATTTTTTGCACAGTAGTGTAATGGACGAATTTGTTGATTAAATGGATGATTCATTTAGTTTATTTACAAATTGGGAAGAAAATATCGCTGATAAATGTTTGCCAACTATTCATGGATCGATATTTGCTGTTTTAGTTTCTTTTTTTTTTTTGAAAACTTGATTGATGCAGCCAAGGAATTGATTAAAAAAAGAGCGGTTACAGCCAACTATCGTACAAAACGAAGTACCAAGTAAAGTTACATCTACACTACCTACACTACCTAAAAACTGACCTAGACCGGCCAGGACTCATGAAGCTGATATAACCTTGCTGTTTTAGTTGGTGTTAAAATCTTGTGTATTATGTGTTGTTTGATTTCTTTTCTTCCTTGTTTTTGCTTAGAAAAGTTTGAGGAATCCAAAGTAAGCTGTTATACACAAGGGGTGAGGGTTCCTCAAGGAATAAGTAAATTAAAGTCCCTAACAACTTCTGGCATGATTGATATTGGTGGGAGCAAGAGTATAGCAAAGGAAATGCAGAATCTTACCAACCTACGTAAGTTAGAAGTGACTCGTTTCACCAAGGAGAATGGGAAAACATTAGCAAAGGTGATTGATGGGCTTAAGCACTTAAGGTCGTTAGTCCTTAAAGATGAAGATTATTCAGGGCTCAGGTGTTGCTTAGAATCTGTATCATCCCCACCCAAGTATCTTCAAAGCCTAATTGCACAGCCGTCTTGGTGAATTGCCGGATTGGATCAGTTCCCTTGAGAATTTGGAAAAGATACATTTCAGAAACACTGACCTAACAGGATATATTAAAGCTATTGAAAAGCTGCCCAACCTGAAGATTCCCTGTATGTTGGCGAACTCGTTTGGAGTAATATGAAGGAACTATGCTTTGGTGAGGGCACATTTCCAATGTTGCAGGTAATGATTCTTGAGCAAATAAAAGGGTGGGAATCCGTGTCAATTGAAAAGACAGCATTGAAAAGAGTTGAGCAGCTAAAACTCAGAAAATGCTGTGGTTGAGGATGTGGTGTTGGGGTTGGACTTTCTTGAACAACTCAAGGAGATGGAGGTGGTACAGGTGCCATGTTCTTATGCGCAGTACTGGAGATCAGGAGTTGATAATACTAAATATCAGCAGAGAATTAACATGTTTGTGAGCAACTTGCAGAAGAAACTCTCGATGCATCCAACAAAACCCATCCTCATGGTGATTAAAGAGGACTTTGTATTTAGTTGTAATATGCGTTAATTTGTTAATTCCTCAATGGTATAAATTGTTGAGTTTGGAATTAATTTAAGGGAAATGTTGTTATTTTCTTCTTTTTATGTTGCCTAATGTCTCTCCCTTTTGTTAGTGTGTAATAAATTGACCTGATATTTCTTGACTTGTGTTGCTATTATGCTGCAATTGGTAATAAGTTGTTTTATGTTGCACTTTCAATGTACTTTTTTTTTTTTTTTTGACCTCTATGAAGAAACAAAACTATTATGTACTCTAGTTCAAGAAGTTTATTTGAGATCGTTGGGGTCCTGACCTGCTGTCTCTCTGACCTTTTGAAGTATTAGAAGATATGCTCATTTTCTTATTTTTTTTATTCATCTTTATTTGTCTCTCGCACATTGTTCTGATTTCTCTTTGAAAACCTGTAAATTAGTCAAAGATATGCTAAGAGCATCTACATCCCTGAAACTATTAGAGTTTCTAAATAACTGTTAACTGTTTTTTAGAAATTAAACCTCTCTTAATTTTTAAGCCTCCACATTCCTGAAACTAAAATTAGAGTTTCCTAATTGCCACGTCACAGCTTATAAAATTTCTTATTAAGATATATTTGCAAGAGAAAGGAATCTCAACGAATCATTTCGCCACGTCACAGTTTATAAACGATTTCTTATTAAGAAATTATTGAGCAAAGTTGCTAAATAAGAAATTCATCTACATCCCTGAAACTGGTTTAGCAACTGCCACATCAGATTAGAAACTCTAAGAGTTTCAGGGATGTAGATGCTCTAATTTCAGAAAAAAGTTGAAGGCACCCGACTACTATATATTTCACATTGATTATTTATTTAACGGAAAACTGAGAACAATCAAAATCCAACATACACAGAACCCATATATTCCTATATTAAATGTAACGATGACGATTTTACAAAACTATTGTTTTCAGACCATTGAATTTTGTACCCATCTTAATAAATAGTAAAAAATTCAAAAAAATGTAAAATTTGATCTCCAAGCACATTTTAATAAAGAGATCATGTTAAACCGTTTGGATCGACTGTTTGGACTTTGAAAAATCATGTTGTAAGATGTTGTAACTATATAATGTTGTAAGTGGATCTCTCCTCTACATACACACACACACACATGTACATGTACATATACATATACATATACATATGTGTACATATACACATATATACACACACACATATGTGTATATGTGTATATATTAAATTTGTTTTTAATTATCCCTTAATCATGATTATAACAAATTAATCATTATTAAAAACATGGATTATTACAATATCAGAAATAAACCATCATTAAGAAAGTATTACAAGGGGAATACTTGTTAAAGATACAAGCCCCTGCATGCATCCATAGCCACATCCATGATGTATGCTAACTAGGAGCTGATCATATATATAATCAATACCAAAACTTGTTCAATTTCATACAGCAGAAACGAGTTATGCTACAAAAGAAATATTTATTATAGTTATTATGTATATATTTATATATATAGATCCTCATATCACTGGGATTTTCGCAGAAAAGACCATGGGCCTGCTGCTGTTCCCAACCTGAAAACAAAAAAATATAAAATATATTTAAATAAAAATAGTTTTAGTTAGTTTTTTATTGAGTCATTGCTCATTAGTTTGCTATTTTATGGAGACATTTTCGAAGATAGTTTCAAAACTAGATTGAATTAGGAATTTCTTTACAGTGTTTTCACCCTTGTACTGTTCAATTTACCTCCAAGTGCTGGCAAGGGTGCGCAAAATCATGTACAACGCGAGAGCAATCCAAATCCCAATATATCCATCATGCATCGAAAGAACTATAATGCAAGGAACACTTATTGCTGCCACACCAACCTAAGGAGGAGGAATTGATTGATTTTATGCATTGAACGACACTTAAAAACTTTCAAGATAAAGGCTGATTAGTAAAATATTAATTTCAAATGCATGTTTCAACCATGGAATAAGCAGAGAAGGTGTAGTCTGATGCTCCAAAATTGATGCCATCAAAGACAAACGCCACAGAGTTAACTGTTTGCAACCCTGCAACAAACTGAAACAAGAAAGCAATTATAAATCTTATGAGCTATTAAAAAACTTAATTAGTGCTAAAAGGGCATAATGTTTAAAAGTGTTACCAGAATGGACTGATGAACTACTTCAATGACATCGGCATCCTTGCCAAAAATGCTGGCTCCAAAACGTAAGACGATCCCAAGAAAAACAGAGAGGCATAGTCCCAAAACTATGCTCATCTACAAAGAATGAGAACTTCGGTTAATGAAGGAAGAACACAATTTTTTTTTTGTTGTTGTAAAAAAGAAAAATAATAAAGCTCAGCATATTAAGATCCTGTGTATAGAATACCTGTAAAACACGGGCTGTAGATACAACAACCTTGTAATGGTCAGACTTGGCAAATGCTGCTGCTAATATTGCCTACATGTCAAGAATTACGGAATCTTAAGTCTTAACCATAATGAAATATTACTGATTAAAATAAACGATGATCACCGGAACTCCAATGATAACTTTTTACGCATAGGATTGGAAGTCCTATCCTATGGCTTGACGAATAACATAGAAGGCAAAATCGGCCGTTCCATAGCGGAATCGGCCGTTCCGGAGCGGGATCGGACGGTGCCGATCCGATTCCAAGCCGATTTACGCAGATAGTGCAGATTTCGGTCAATTTCGGCCATTCCGGTCCGATTCCGGCCCATTTCAGTCAAATTTTGGCCGAAACGCGAATTAATAAACACAGAAAAAAAAATTCCGCTGGGCGGGGATCGACCCCTTTCCCTATAGCTAAGGAGCAAAGATATTACCACCACACCATCCAAACTTTGTTATTATGCAGCACAACTCATTTATATATATATCAATTATAATTCACTAATTTGTAGCAATCATTCACTCACATCACAGATTGATAACTGTTTTCTTTTATATATATATATCAATTATTATTCACTAATTTGATTGTAATAATTTTTCTAAATTTTTTTATCAATTTTTTTCTATTTTTTAGAATAAAACAAGCTTTTGGCAAAAAAGTCCGATTTTCCGATCCGATTCGGCCGACCCCGACCGATTTTTCCGATCCGGATCAGGATCGGACGGGGCCGATCCCGATTCCGATTCTGATTTTTCCTTCTATGATGAATAATATAGAGAGTCAAAATACAAAAGAAAAATGGCAAAAAGATATGCCACTATTTTTGGCAGCAAATACTGGACCCATTGTCAAACAGCTTCTTTTATGGATCTTTTTCCTGCAATGCTTCCTGTAGAAAAGACCTCTTTCTTTTGAAAGAAGAAAAATGTTTGTTCTGTAGGAGAAAATGAGAAAGACGAGAAACAAATTCTATGATGGTCACACTCACACACCGGGTTTGGAACTTATCAGTTCTTAAATTATTGGCATTTTAGATTGGAGATAGCTCAATCAGTATTATAGTAATTTATTAATTACGTACCTGGCCAGCGACAGCAAGTCCATCTGCTAGGAGTGATGTAGACATCCATATTTGGTTACTAATTTGAAATGCAGCCATAATAGTGTCTCCCTGCCGAGCTGCTAGTGATGAAGCTAGTGTTACGCAACTTGTAACTGCTATAACCCTTGCTAGGAGCATGAATCCTAGCACAGGTAAACCAAAAATTAGCTTATCATTGTTAATAGAACCATAAAATTTGCTTCAGAAACACCAAAATGCTTACAAATTGTATAATTCAAGTTTTACCGCATCCAATAAATCGACGGAATTTGAGTGATTTGATGCTAGGAGGAATGATATCAACTCGACGTACCAGTGCGAAGAACAATATAAGTGTTATCAGGTACCTACAATGAACAGGTGATGTAAGATATGGTGTAACCATAGTATCCAATTAATTATAGTTACATCAAGACATACATAAAGACATAATTTAAACCATATCTTACTGGGAAAAGACATGTGCAATAGCAGCACCAGTAACACTCATATGGAAAACAAAAACCATAATTGCTTCCAGTATTATGTTCAATACATCCCCAATAACTGCACAAATGCAAATCAAGTTAATTACTTGCTGCGCAGGGTAGTCGTAATCGTTGTCTGGAATTATCATATATTTATTTTACCAGTAGCATAAAGAGGGGTTTTTGTATCCTTAAATCCCCTAAATACTCCTATCATTGCCAATTGTAGAAGAACAGCTGGAGAGCCAAGTGATCTTATCGTCAAATAACGAAATGCAAGTCTCCGCATTATCAGGCTCTGTAATTAATAAAATTTAAACCTATGATGTCATTGAATAATCATATTCATCCTGCTTGGATCATTACTAATGAATCCAGTAAAACCATAAAATAATAGGCAAAAACAAGGTTGATCTACTGTCTGCATTAAAGCGATGAAAATAAAACACATTCTGCACGGCTACTAATAATTATGGAAACAATCGACATAATATCAGTTTCATTTGCATGGTTTCAATGTTATAAACTCAGAAAAATATTACTTACAGGCTTTCCACCCGTCATGAGGAGTATGCTATATTTGGCCGTAAGAATTAGAAGGAATGCCTGAATAAGTCCAAGAACTGCTCCAACAATCAGAGCTGAAGTGACTGAGGGTATGAACTTCCTCTTTCTTGCACATTTTGGCAGGCTTTCATAGTTAGTTTTTAACACATTGCCGAAATTTGAATTTTCAGAATCTGCAAGCATTGATTGACATGATGTATAAGCTAAAAAGAAGATAAAAAAATTGATTTTGCAGTTTAACTCATTGAGGCAAGCTTTTTTTATTCAATATTATTTTCTCTGTTATGTCTTATAAGATGAAGACTTTAATTCTTTCATACTTTGTATTGGGTGTATATATATATGGGCTGGATTTACAATCAGAATTGCAATTCCTTGAGGTGGAACAGAAATATACCAATTAAAGGAGGCATCTGTGTTGGTTCAGCATGCAGATTTGATTTGGAAATTTCTAAATCTCCAACATTTTGTTCTTCAGTATCGCAGTTAATGAGTGCTTCTTCCTCAGCTACAAATGAGGTAGTAACACTGACAAGAGGATAGATGAAAACTTTTGAAATTTGGTTGAATATTGCAACTGACACCCCTACTGCTGCCACCTCAGACTTTCCTGCATTTAAAACAATTTTTAAATTTATAAACATACATTTAGAAGGATTTAAGGCATGCATCAACAGCCAAAGAGGCTCAGTAGTTTACGAACCACATGGGGATTTTCTTCTTGAGTTTATTAATATTCAAGATTGCATGCTGCTTATGTTGTTAATTATATAGATAAGTTGGCCATGTGCTGGTGACGGAGGGTCTATTCGTCAGACCTAAGACTAAATCAAACTAATCACAAGAACCATATAGTTTTATCTGCCAATTAAAGATATAATTTACACCAGAAATTTGGCACTAGCTAGTTGATTGTCTTTGTCCTGAAAATGCAAAACAGCAAACCTATTTGGCCCATGAATGCGGTGTCGACTAGTGAAGCAATTGGATCAGCTGCCAATGCCAATGAGGCAGGAATAGCAATGCGTAGTATTTCTGAACCTATATCATCGAGCTTGAACACACGGCTGTAAGAAAAGCACACAAACATATATTGCCTATCAGTTCCCCATTATTTGGAGCATATCAAAGTTTTATTATTAATTAACCTTACAAGTTTCTTTATCCATAGATATTTAAGTGCTGTTTTGCCTTATGAACATGCATTTTCTCTAACCAGTCATCTTGACATTGAAGAAGAAAACAAATAATCCGATAAGGAATAAGGAAAATTTAAGCAAAATAAAAGCTACTGTTTGAGCATGAAAGTGAGGTGAGTTGGAAAAGTTCTAGAAGATGCATGTTAGTTAGGTTGTTCTTTTGTACACTTGAAATAGATATTTCTTTATCTTCTGGCTCCCTAATTAATCTTCATTCATGCCAAAAATGTTCTTCAAATATTTTCTTATCTAAAATGAAGGGAAACAAATCACCAGGGTTTCTTCTCAGAAACCCTTTCCCTGTAACCAATTTCGGTTAATGAAAGTTAGGGCTTGACCCTACTCTTTTTATCAAAAAAAAATGAAGGGAAACAAATAAATTAATTAAAGTACCTCAAATTCAAGACAAAAAGGTAAAGGCCCGTTTTCCGAGGCAGACCTAAGGAAGGGGTGGAAGACTCATGGTCGCCTTTTGTTGTATCAACAATTGCCACCTTTTCAGGTACTGTTGCCTCCGTTGCCACCACCTTTACGGCTGTGTCATGCTCGGATCCGTTAATGGTCACCATTGATATTCTTTGGCAAACAGTGATGTCTTCTCTTTTGGTTATTGAAGAGTGCACCAATGGATGATTCCAACAGCAGTACTGTGGGAAGACTTTATAGGCATGCACACTGAAATTTGTCAGTACATGCAGCCTATAAAAATAGAACTTCTAGAACAACACGTGTCAAATGATTCTAGAATGTGGGAAGGAGAAGCAATTTAATTTCTTAAAGGAAATGGAAATGATGAATGGCTCTTCCCACAGAGTAGACAAACATAAATTGAACTAATTAAAAAAATGTAACAGTGGTTTTGTTTTCAAAAAAATTGTCGCCATCTCTGCTTTAAGTGAACTAGATATATCTATCTTAGTGTAATGTACCGTTTGATTTTGATGGAACAGTCTGGATCACAAGCAATATAGGTTTTTCATTACTTTTTAATTTTTTATGCAACTGGATTGGAGACGGATATATTATCTAATAAGACAAATTTCCAAAGTTAATTATTAAACATTTTAATTATACATTTGTGCTTGTTTCAAGACAAGTAACAATTAATTGATAATTCAAAATTATATAGCCCTAATTTGAGTGGCATATCTTTCGATTAGTTCTCTTTTTTTTTTTAAATACCAGCAGAGGCTGCCGGTTACAGTTTAGTAATAATAATAATTACATCAGAAGCACCACAAAGCACAGCTTGGCATCAAAAAGAAAATTAAGAAAACTCAATCTTTCTTAGAAAAATTGCAACCACATCTTAGCATCCTGCCACACTAACTCTTCCAAGATCCTGAGCCCTCTTTTCCTTAAAAAATTCTTTTGTTTCTCTGCTTCCACATCTTTCGATTACTTCTCATAACCAGTTTAAAATGACTTTACGTAATCACCTTGTTATAAAAAGGTTCAATGCCTTTTGAACATGGTTTCTTCATATAAACTATATAATCTTGCAAAAAAGGACATGATTTGCAATTACTAACGACACAGAGTGCATGGTAATTCATAACTATGAACATACAACAAAAGCTTAAAGTTTAAGTAATAATTAACAACACATTTTTTTTTTTAAAAAAAACTTTTTCTTTGTACTGAACAGAGGTAGTTGAGATTATTAATTATGCTACTATGCATAGCTATTTGAGCATCAAACGACAGCTAAATTTGGAAGTTCCACACTTGCTTGTCATAACATCAAAAATTCTTTTGATGGAACAGTCTGGATCACAAGCAATATATCTATCTTAGTGTAATGTACCGTTTGATTTTGATGGAACAGTCTGGATCACAAGCAATATAGGTTTTTCATTACTCTTTAATTTTTTATGCAACTGGATTGGAGATGGATATATTATCTAATAAGGCAAATTTCCAAAGTTAATTATTAAACATTTTAATTATACATTTGTGCTTGTTTCAAGACAAGTAACAATTAACTGATAATTCAAAATTATATAGCCCTAATTTGAGTGGCATATCTTTCGATTACTTCTCTTCTTTTTTTTAAAATACCAGCAGAGGCTGCCGGTTACAGTTTAGTAATAATAATGATTACATCAGAAGCACCACAAAGCACAGCTTGGCATCAAAAAGAAAATTGAGAAAACTCAAATCTTTCTTAGAAAAATTGCAACCACATCTTAGCATCCTGCCACACTAACTCTTCCAAGATCCTGAGCGGCATCTCTTTTCCTTCAAAAATTCTTTTGTTTCTCATAACCAGTTTAAAATGAATTTCCGTACTCACCTTGTTATAAAAAAGTTCAATGCCTTTTGAACATGGTTTCTTCATATAAACTATATAATCTTGCAAAAAAGGACATGATTTGCAATTACTAACGACACAAAAAGTGCATGGTAATTCATAACTATGAACATACAACAAAAGCTTAAAGTTTAAGTTTGGATCCAGACTGTCCGATTTGAATTTGCACGAATTTAATGGTGCCGGTGAATTCTACCTGAGGCAGGCTTTGCCCAGATTCTGATCAGGTCCCGATCAAAACTCAAATTTTGAGTTACTTTAGGGGATCCAGAGCCCTCACCCCTCCCCCCCTCCACCCCCCCCCCCCCCCCCCCCCGCCTCCCCCACCACACACACACGCACGCACGAAAAAAGTTTCTTTTCATTACTACAGGAAAAAACAACATATCTATAAAATTATTTCCCTTTATTGCACTGTTATCGACTACAAATAATTAACAACATATTTTGAACCAAAAAAAACAGTCTTTCTTTGTACTGAACAGAGGTAGTTGAGATTATTAATTATGCTACTATGCATAGCTATTTGAGCATCAAACGACAGCTAAATTTGAAAGTTCCACACTTGCTTGTCATAACATCAAAAATTCTAAACCAAATTTAAGGAAACTGTAATTAATCCAAAATTATGATTTCTATAAAGGTTAGTTGAAGCTGACCATGTAATCCAATTACGTACTGTACTGTATCAAAGACTTCAAGTGATGCCCACAGTTATCTTTTTCTCTTCTTATTCTGTTATCATTTGAGATATTTTTATATGGTAAAACAATTGATTCCAGCATTTAAGACCCATTTTTGTGGTCCTCACATTAGTTTGCCAGTTTGTTCCTTCATGAAATATACTGAAATTTGTCAGAGGCATCATTTGTCTAGTAATGCTACCGTATGTTATATATGTTCACCAAGAGAGCTTTAAACAACGAATGTAAACTGCTGAAACCGATCTATTTTACAAGTGATGTGTGTATACGCAACGTACTGTAAATTTGAAATTTAATTTGTATAAAGTCAGGCCACAAAAAATATACAGTTTTATAAGTTATTTTTAATGCATTAATTTTTCATCATTTTTTAACCACCGGAGTTTGTACTAAATTAAATAAAAAAATTCAAAACTTTGCATATAGACGCATTACTTGCGAAGTAGATGGGTTTCAACGGCTTGGAGCGGAATCGGGCTATACCAATCCAATTTCAGGCCGAGTTACACGGTTAGTGATTTTTTCGTCCAATTTCAGCCGGAACGGTCCCATTCCAGTCAAATTTCGGCCGAAATGGTCTGATTCCACCGAAACGGTCCGATTCCAGTCAAATTTCAGCCGAAACGTGAACTAACCACTCTCCAAAAAAAAATTCCTCTGCGTGAATCGAACCTGGGACCTCTTGATGACCAACCAAGCCAACTACCACCACACCATATAACCTTTTGTTGCTAGAAAACATAACTACATTTAAATATAAGTGTAGTAATTTGTACTATATCCAGTCCATTCAATCACGGATTAGCACTGTTGTCTTTTTTTTTTTTTAATGTTAATTTAAACAACAATCTATATTAAATTTTTAATGTTAATTTTTTTTATTAAATGAAGTAACTAATGTTATTACTCAATTTTAATTATTGTACATTATTCTAAATTTTAATTGTTGTACAATTGTACATTATTCAAAATTTTATATTGTTAATATTTATTTATTATGGATTGAATATAATTTGTAGGCAGATAGGTTTCGCCAAAGATTGGGATCATTTTCTACTGGTAAGATAGTATTAGTGGATTATTTGATTGTAATCATTTGTCTAAACAGAAATTGTTGACAAATTATTTTTTTATCAATTTTTTTCTATTTTTTTTAGTATAAAGCAAGCTTCTGACAAAAAAGTCCGAGTTTCCGATCCGATTCGGCCTATTCCGACTGATTCACAAAGGCTAATTTTGATCTCATTTGTCTGTGTGGTTCTCTTTTATCAAAAGATGAACTAAGTTGTAATATTTTAAAATTTAGTAGAGAAATTGTACTACAATAAAAAGTTATGAAATTTTGATGGACGTATTTACTGACAGCAAGACAGTTATGACAGAGAAATTAAACAATAAAATTATTTGAGTCTTACGACATTAACAAGGGATGTAGAGAAGGAGCAGCACTATTGGACTAACAAAATTGAACAATTAATTAATGCATGCCTCCTTTTGTTAAGGTCGCATGAACAATGCCTCCTCTACAAAATACAAATCAAACCGCGTACGTTTTGTTACTGTCGCATGATGAATGCCTCCTGTATCCATATCCTCTGCATTAACTCAAAATAGAATTTTTTGAGTTAATGAATTTCAACCGTTTGATTTGAAACGGAGTCAATCCGGCTCGTACCTATAACATAGGAGGGCCTTTAATATTAGTGCAGATCTAGTTTGCACGAATCTTAAAATAAATTGGACGGTCGAGATTAATTAACTCAAAAGATTCTCTTTTGAGTTAATGCAGAGGATACGAATTCATGCCTCCTACGAATAGACAAGTTTATTGGGACTAATAATGCCGCTAGCTGGGACAATATTATACCCTCCCAAGATATATATTATTCTAATTTTCTTAGCTGTGGGGCCAGATTATTATTAAAATCAAAATTCATACCTACCAAATTTTTAAAGGTATAAAGTACAATTCGTGGCGTACCTTTTTTCTTTGATTCATAGCGTACTTGATTCAAAATACTAAGAAATGAGTCATGAGTAGGACTTCCCATGCCATGTGTCATAACTAATTATGGAGAAAAGGAGCATAAAGTGCCGCCTGCTTCCATTCGAAATTGAAAAGAACAAAGTTTCTACATGTTTAAAATCTGAACACTCAAAAAGCCCCAATGAAACCCAATTTAGACTATCTTTGACAAATCCGTGATTTTTATTTATATCCAAAGTTAATTACAAATTAATAAATATACCCAATAACTTTGAGAATTTATAAAACTATTCATACCGGTCATTTTCTGACCAGTTTTAATTGTTTTCGCTACCGGCCAGAAAATGGCCAGTACTAAATTATTTTTTTTTAGAGACAAATAGCAAAAATGCTGAAATCTAACACTAAAAATTCAAATTTTTTAAAATATTTGTTAGATTACTTTTTTTTTATATATAATTAGCATATTTATACTAAAATAAACTAAACTACTTGAAATTATGTTAAATTACGTTGAATTACACTAAATATTCTAAATTACAATAATTATGTTAAATTATCCTAAAATACGCTAAATTACGCTAAATTACGCTAAATTAGGCCGATTTTGTGCCATCTTTCATAAATCATAAAAAATAGTAAACAAATTCAAAAAATAATAAAAATTGATATTCTACATGTTCATTATATAACTAATTTACTGAGCTACTTAGATTGAATAATAGAAATGAAAATCTTAATCAGAAACTTCAACTCAAGTTTTGAGGCTCTTCCCTTTGTTTTTGGCAATTCTTAACTTCAAAATCTAGCAAAGTGGGCATCGACGCATGCGTATTTTTGCAAGCTTTTCGAAAAGTAGTCATTTGCTGAAATCGGACACTCGAGCGCCGTTTTATGGCCGTTTGAACTTTCATCGTCGTTTTTTCGCCTTTTCAGTAAAAATGTCATCCCTATTCATATGTAATTTAGCGTAATTTACCGTATTTTAGCATTATTTAACATAATTTAGCATAATTTAGCATAATTTTGTATAATTCAGCGTAATTTAACATAATTTCAAGTAATTTAGCATATTTTAGTATAAATATGCCAATTATATATCAAAAAAAGTAATCTAACAAATATTTAAAAAATAAATTTGAATTTTTAGTGTTAGATTTTAGCGTTTTTGCTATTTGTCTCTAAAAAAACAAATTTAGTACCGGCCATTTTCTGGCCGGTACCGAAAATAATTAAAACCGGCCAGAAAATGACCGGTATGGATAGTTTTATAAATTCCCAAAGTTATTGGGTATATTTATTAATTTGTAATTAACTTTGGATACTAATAAAAATGTCGGGTGACAAACATATATATGGTATGTTTTTTATTACTGTAAATCTGTCTAATTTAGTCAGTAAAATATTATCAAAATAATTAAGTAACAATTTTGTAAATTGGATAGTTTCATTTTTAAAATTAGAAGTGAAAATTTGTATCAATAATATTTCACAATAATATTTGGACATTTTCACACATTTGAATTTATTTATTTAAATTCGAATAATTATATGAATCCCGCTCTTGAATCCCCGCATTGTCCCTGCATTAATCTTCCTCTAATGATGTATTATGATCCCCACTAATTATATAATCCCCCATTTCTCAGTTTCCGCACTTGTCCCGCGTCAACCTTTATAGGTATAAATACTTGGAAAATAAGATATTAATACTTTAAAAATAAGATATTAATACTTTTTTACGTAACTTGATATGATCATCCCATTTTTCAGTCCCCATATGATCCCACGTCAACATTTCTCTAATGAAATAGTGGGACCCTGTATCCCCTCATCAATTTTTCCCAATCATTCCCGCGTTAACCTTCATATAAGAAAAATAGTTAACCTCATAGATATAAATACTTCATTGCATAGCTATAAATACTTGTAATACTTGATATTAATACTTTCAGACATCATACAATGTCATATTTAAAAAAAATTACTTGCAAGTATATGTATAAATACTTGCACAATGAGATACAAATACTTGTGTTACAACGAATCTGAAAGTACTTGATGATGGATCTCATTTAAAAGAAAAAATTGGGTAGAAGACGTTCATGGTTTTAGATTCGCAAAATTCCTCACAGATCGTCAAAAATATGGACGAAGTAGAATGAATGGAGAAAAAAAATAACCTCTAAGAACGTGTATGGTCCCCCCAGATATTTATGGTGTGGGGACATTTGAGGTATTTGGTTGGGGGAACAATTATTTACATAAAAATTATTCACCTCATTGGTATAAAAAATTCTGTTCATAAGGTTAAATAAATGAGAATGTCAATATTAATACTTTTAGAAAAAAAATTCTACTGCTAGAGTTTTGCGGTCTCCCCGTATAGTTTTATTATTTGTCAAATAAATCATTAAAATACAACTAATTGTAAGACAACTATCTGGGATCGTCTAGTGAATTTAATAGAAAGCATTTTTTCCGAAAAGACCAATATGCAAGACCAAGCGAACATAGTCTTCTCTCTCCTCGAGGTGCAGTTGGATAAATCCATTTTAAAAAATAATTAAATTGGTAACATATATATAGTCCTCTTGACTGTTAAATATGACTAGTTAAAAAAACTACTTTGATCATCACTAAAATTTAAAATAAGTTCTATCCTTCTCTGGTGTATGATGCAGATAGTATAAACCACATTAGAAGAATTAAAGAGGCCTCTATTTAAAAAATAAGAGAACTTATTATACAATTTCAACCCCCTCATTTTTCCTCCTATGAAATGCCGAATATTTTTAGTTACCATTTTTTTTAAATGAATAGATGGATGTGTCATTGTTTTAATTTTTTACCCGCTACGTAGATAATAGCTACGCACCTCCCTCCTCTTGAGTGTGCGCAATTATTATTATTTGCACAATCAAATGGTATTAATTGCATATATTAATTGCAAATCAAATTATTACACAAATAATAGTTGTGTATCCTCTCTTGGAGGTGCGCAAATAATAGCTGCACAACCTGTTTTGAGGTGCGCAGAAATTATCTGCGCAACCTCAATCGAAATTTGTTAGTATGAAATTTGTTCAAAAATTTGTTAACATGAAATTTTTAGTTATCATCTGCATAATTGGTATATGAAATTTGTTCAAAAATGATAACACCCCGTCTATTCATATAACATAAATGGTAACTAAAAAATTGTTCGGGATGTAATGTTTATTTCACTAGTTTGAGTAAAGGAGAGGCTCTCTTGCATAAAGGAAATTATTTGACTGTAAAAGTCAACAAATCCATAATAAAGAAAGCCCAAGTTCACGAACAACTATACCGTAATTTATGGTCCTGCCCAAAATATAAGAAATGAAACAAAAAATGGACTTAATTTGGGCCTCTAAATTTTTTTATTTTAGCAATGCCTTTCCAAAACGACGTTGGATTTGAGCCCAAAATTTGGGCCTCGAATCGAAACACTTAAACGGGTCCTACATATTTTTTCGGCCCAAATTATGTGTACACAATTGAAGAACAATAACCACGTGGCAGAAGCGATTCATGCAATGTATAATACAGATAGACTTGGTCTAGAATTTAAAGTTTGTAACATTAGCATTGAGAACAATAAAACTAAGAGTGGAGGCTAATTAGTTTATTTCTAATTAAATCAAACTTGAAGAGTAGAAATATTGCATACAAACTCTGAGATATAAATATGAATTAGGTTTATGAATTTTATATGTGAATCTCTAACAAAATTGCCTATTTATTAAATAAAAATTAAAAAATTAAAAAATAGATAAGATGACATGCAAACTAAATAACAAATAAATTCATAGATAAAAGTCAAATAAAAAATCAATTCACTAGATTTGTCCACTTGAGCCTCAAATTCACATCACCTAAAATAACTCAAATTTTTGTATTTACATCCGGACTGTCATAGGCAGATGTTCATTCAACATCTGGAAGTCATTGGCCTCATTTTTTTTTAAATTTATGTACTTGTACATAATTTTTTATATAGTTGAGTGTATAAAATATTGTGAATACAAATTGACCTATACAGCATGAAATTTTTTATATATTTGATCTCATTAACGTTTGACTCTCACAACTTAAAAGACCAACTTTGCTCACGAAATCATCTGATCTACCTTAACACGAGTATTGTGGGACCTTGTACATTTTACCTCATGTCCAAACTCCTTGTTTCCTTGAGTCTCGACCCTTTGGTGTACATTAATTAATTGTAAGTCAAGTCCATGTATTAATTTCTCCTTGAAATGACTCAACCGGACAGATGCCTAGAAACCTTGATTAAAGATAACCATCTGCAAGCCTGCCGCCAAACCGCCCCATCATCTCCTTTCCTATCGACATTGCACGGTAATTTACATCTGAGGTTAGAAAATTGGTATTTTACATCTTTAATCTGTACTTTTCATCTCTCAGTTATTTATTATTGAAGCCAGCTTCCCACTAAAATTGTTGTTTGTTTGTTTTGCAAATAACAGAAAACATTCAAGGGATGGATGGTGCGGATTACAAACAGCATACTGTAAGCATCCTGTCGTTTCGTTTGTTTATTTCCTTATTAGTGATAAAAAAAAAAAATTCATCATTTGTTTTCCGATCCTCTCAATTTTTTGCATCTTTTTCCGTCTTTTAATTGTTTCAACAAATTAATGAGCTTCCTTCATCTATTGGGAGATAAAATGGACATTATGACATTCTCTTATAGATCTAATTTTGCTTGTACATTTTTGTATATTATTTGTTTCACAATATATTTATTGGATGATAAAATCGCATCGTTACATTAATATAGGCCGATTCCGAGTTGATTCGGCCGAGTCGGAACGGAATCGGCCGGAGAAGATCCGATTTTTCCCGAGTTAACTCGGCTATATAAGTTATATACAGAAAATCGATAAAATTGAAGCGAAATTGAAACAATTGACCGATTTTTCACTCATTCTCTTCTTTCTAGAGCAAAGGTACATTGTTTTGGTGATTCAATCGGACCAATTTTGGATTTTTTGCAACGACAGTAGAGATGATTTGGGGAAATCGTCTCTCAGAACGAAGGAGGAGGAGGTTTAATCCTTATAAAATATTGTATAGACTTGGTGTATGAATGTTGTACTGTTTTATATTGAAAATATAACATGGTTTACGGTGGACCATGTCCAGACCAGTTATAAAAATGGAGGAGCGGAATTTTTGCACGAATCAAGTACTGATGAAAAGGAAAACTGGATTGTTTGGCCAAATATTTTTGCACGAATCAAGTACTGTTTTTTATTATTTTTTCGTTTATATCAAACTTAGCTATTAATATATGCTGTCCTTACTTTTGCACGAATTAAGTTTTTTATTTTATTTTATTTTTACTTAAGAAAAATAAAATATTAATTGTTTATGAAATAAAATATTTTCTTTGAAGATAAATTAATGCATACCAAATAAAATATGAAAATGTAAAAGTTAAAATTAAACATTTTATTTGTCATTTGTGAATTTATTAATCTTTTTTATTATTTTATGGAAGTCTATTTAATTTTTTAATTAGATAAATATTAATTTTATAAGTAATAAACTGTAAATTTGATTGTTACTCGTCCAAATTTAATTATTATGAGTGTTGGAGTGGGTTATTTGACAAATTTAGTACAAAACAAGTTTCTGGCAAAAAAATCCAAGTTACCGAGTCAACTTGGCCGATTCCGGCCGATTCACCCAATTCCGATTCCACGGTCAAGAACCCGATTCCGATTCCGATTCCGAGTTTCAGAACCATGAGCTGTCTTATTAGCATCAAGATTTGTGCGAACTTGATCCATGCGAATCTTACAGTTATTCGCATGAATCTTAATGCAGATTACACGGCTCTGATAGAGAATCAACCAAACATATGCGGCCTGTGTATGTTGCATTTTGAAATTGTAGTCTGGCGCCTCCAAACTTTTTTCTGAAAGGACCATTGAATAGTTTCCTTAGTGATTGACTCCCATGTCAGTCTTAATCGCTGAAACCTGAAACAGATAGTACATGAACAAAATTACCTTATCTTTGACAATATTTCAGGTTTCTAAGGAGAAATCAGAACAAAGCCCGAGAAGAGACCTACTCAGAAGTTATGGATCTGCCATCATGACTACAGGTGAGAGAACCTACAAGAAAATCAAAGATCAAGATGGGATGATCGGATGGCTAGCGAGAAAGTTGGCCTTTCTCGCATTCCCGATTTTTTGGTGGATAAGATTCCAATGGTTATCACAGCTCTCATTCATCGACAGGCGAATCCAGACCGTTGAATGGATCGCCTTTAAGATTTTCCCTCAATCTGAACACATCTTTTCGAAGATTGACAACCTTGCTAGATTTGCGGATTCCCTGCCTGACAAGCTTGACAATGTCATAAATGCAATTTGTTATTTATTCGGTGAGTTACCGGGTCTTTCAATATTTGAAAAGATGTGTATGACCTTCATAACTGATTTTGGTACTGTTGAAACTTTAATTTATTACTCAAAAATTTCCAATTCAATATAATTGTTTAATATCTCCATTCGGAATATGCTGAAGGAGAGTGGTTCACAAGGTGCGGGTGAAACAGTTTAAATCAATTTGATTTATTTTGATTAAATTCTTAACTATCAGAATTTCTGAACTTCTACTGCAACAGGTACCCGCTATGTTGAGAAATTACCAAATGATGATATGAGCTTGGATGAAAGTGTGATTACGAAAAGAGATGAGATGAAGCAGGAGATTACGAATGCGTAGGAGAGATTAGAGGGAACAAATGATGATGAAGTGGTGAAGAAAGATGTGCTCAATATGTTTGATTCAGAATAATATTAAGTGAGAAAAAAATAGAGTAATGGTAAATTTAGTTTCTACTAGTAGCAATACATATGCTATGTATATTTGTTTTTTTCTTAATCTGGTGCAAATTTGTTGACAGGTCTTGTGTATAATGAGCTTTAGTATGAGTAGAGTTTGAATTACACTTGCAATTTGATATTTATGTGAGATGAATGAACCAGTGTATTGCTTAACAAGTAAACAATTTTTTTAAGCTGGTCTACTGTAATCAATTTCTTTCTTTCAACCTACCTTATACCAGTAAAGATCATATGCAACATTAAATGTTCATGGAGAACCGTCCTTTAAATTTTCCAATTTCTCAATATCAGTCCTGGTTTCTCTTGAATTATCTGATATTTGAATTTATTGGGCAGTACATTATTTAATTTCCTGAAAAATATTTGCATTATTACAGAAATTCAGAAAAACCACCAGTTGAACGGTAACTCTATTTTGGCCAACAAAGTAAATCGATTACAGTTTTATTTCCTGTAATAACCTTCCAACAGCTTACTCTGTTGGAAACTAAAATGCTGAGATAAGGGACTTAAAACCATAGAAGGCAAAATTAGTCGTTCCGGAGCGGGATCGGACGGTACCGATCCGACTTCAAGCCGAGTTATGCGGTTAGTATAAATTTCGTCAAATTTCCAGACGTTCCGGCCCAATTCCAGCCACATTCCGGCCATTCCGGACCGATTCCAGTACAATTTCAGCCAAAATAGACCGATTTCACCGAAATGGACGAAACGTGAATTAAACAAACTCCAACATTTTTTGAGCTCTGCGTGAATCGAACCTATGACCTCTATCTAAGCAACCAAAGCCAACTACCACCACACCATACAACCTTTGTTGTTAGAAAACATAACTCATTTATATATAACAATTGTAATTTGTATTATATCAAAAAGTGTGTTTTTAGTTGTAACACTTGTATTATATTATATTAGTGAATTATTTGATTGTAATCATTTGTCAAAACAGAAATTGTTGACAAATTATTTTTTATTAATTTTGTTTCTATTTTTTTAGTATAAAACAAGCTTCTGTCGAAAAAGTCCGATTTTCGATCCGATTCGGCCGATTCTGACCGATTCACCCATTCCGATTCCACGGTCAAAAGACCGATCCCGATTCCGATTCCAATTTTTCCTTCTATGCTTAAAACACAGATAGAGTGCTAGCCAACCTTGTAATAAAGTTGGAACAAATTGAAATAAAAATATATAAATAAATAACTCTCAATAACCCCAATGGTAAAAAAATAATTAATATTCCACTTAAAAAAAAAACATATATACAAGTAGAACCTCAACATCCAAACAACAATATAATATAAATCAGTATAAAATACTAATGCCTAATGCACATTCCTGTTACTAAACTAACACACATTAAACATTTCCATAAGAAAAAGTAAATTTTCTACATTCAAGAGCCCTCGAGTCCAATCACATGCGCATATCTGGTACAGAGTTGTTAAACACAGGTTACACTGGCCTGGTACATTCAGCTTGGGTCCTGTACTCCAAAGTGCGAGCATGTTTAAATTTCGCCCCCAATTTGCTTCTTAATTATGGTTTTGTCCTTCAGTATGAAATTCACAATAAGCTCTATATCGCCAATTGGAGCGAATACTTTCTAAGAGTAAATATGTAAATAATGAAAAGACTCGCGTGTCAATTGCTTTGTTAATAATCGAGAGTGTTTAGAAGATCCACAAAAATGATAAATCATAAATGCACTCGGGAGTAGTCTAAAGAGTAAAAGTCCGGTGTTGTATCATAGTGACGCTAGCTTCATAGTCACTAAAAGTATTAATGAGAAGTGTTGTGCTTTTTAAGTAGAAAATGTCAATTGTTTCCATAAATTAAATACAAAAGTTTAATTTTTTGAGTTGGAATGTACGTGGCAGATCAAGGTATGTCTCTCAATTATATATTCATCAAGGTATGTCTCTCAAACCACTCAACACATCTTACATAGTCCTGATATCAAAGAAGAACATGCAAGAAGACCGGAAGATTTTCGACCTATAAGCTTGGTTCATGCTATTCAGAAAAAAATTCCAAAATCCTTGCAAATAGGATTCAACAACACTTACACAAATTAATTAGTGGATATAGCACAAACTGGTTTTGTAAAGGTCGACAAATGACGGAAGGATTCGAATATGCACAACAAGTTCTTCATCATTGCAATGACTCCAACATACCTCTTGCAATTTTCAAGGCTGACATACAAAAGGGGTTTGATACGATAAGCTGGATTGGGCTTCCCATTGAGATGGTAATAATAATCAAGGAGGCAATTTTCCAAGGCACGTCATAAGTAATTATTAATGGCTTACTACATAAGAAGATCACTTTCAAAAGAGGGTTCAACAAAGAGACCCGTTATCGCCCTTTTTGTTTATTATCTTTATGGACTTTATAACAAGATGGCTTACAAAATAGGTAAATAATGAAGCAATAAGACTGTCATATCATGGAATGAAACCTTGTTTATTATATGCTGATGATGCACTTCTCTTCGTAAAACCAGAAACTCAACAACTACATATGCTTGCAATTGCCTTTACAGCTTTCAAAAATATCTCGGGTCTACAGGTTAACTTACACAAATCGGAGCTTCTACTCACACATGACTTGGACACAAATGGGACACCTATGGCACAAATGATGGGCTGTCGACTAGGTTCCTTTGCCTTTTCATACCTAGGTCTTCCCTTATCATACAAATCACTCAACAAGCAAGCATATCTTCTGCTATTACAAAAGTTTCAGAAAAGGCTAGCGGGATGGTCAGCAAAGCAACTATCAATTGCCGGAAGATTGGTGCTTCTTAATAATGTTCTATCTTCTTTACCAATATACTACATGATAGTCTCCTTATTACTGAAGTTTTTTCAGAAATAGATAAGGTAATGAGGCATTTTTTGTGGCATGGTGCAGGCCCGAATACAAAAAATTAAATTTGGCAAATTGGAAATTGGTTTTCAAACCTAAGAAAATGGGAGGATTGGGCATTATGTATCTAGGCATGTTTAACAAAGCACTCCTCATGAAATGGTTATGGCAATGGATTGAACCTCAACAGAGATTATGGAAGACAATATTTAAGATTACGAATGAATTGGAAAGCTCTAACCCTGATTCTCATCTCTTCAACAAACATTAAAGGATGTGTATCCGATGTTTAACATATCGGTTATAAGAGTTCCTGGAGATGGCTCAAGCATAAGATTTTGGAAGGAGAACTGGGGTTTAGGACTGTTGTGCTATAATTATCCAAACCTATACACATATACCATGGATAATGAAGCAATACTACATATAGTTTTAAATTCAAAATCAATTTGAGACTACCTTCGGCATAACTTATCGCAAAAGGCAGCAAGTGAAATGACAAGCTTAGAAGGACAAATCACTGCATGTGCAGTAAAACTATCTCAAACTCAAGATGGAATAACTTGGAAATGGAACTCAACAGAAACTTTTACTGTGAAGTTAGCTTACCAAGCATACATGAACAGTCCGAGGATCAAACACACAATCAATAAAATTTGGAAATTAAAGGTGCCTCCAAGATTCAAGGTCTTTGCATGATTAATGTCCTTAAAAAAAATCTTGACAGTGGACAACTTAAATAAGCATGGATGGAGTCCCACAAACAGATGCATCATGTGCTAGATGCAATCAGGATCGGTTAACCACCTATTCAATGAATGCATGTAGGTCAAGATATTTTACATATTAATAGAACTCAAGATGAAGGTCAAAAATATCAGGAGTGTTATCCATGAAGATGAAAACACTATAACAAGCTTAAGGGAATTCAAGTTGAGCAAGAAACGATCCATCTTGCTATTCACACAATTTGTTATATGGAGAGAACGTTGCACCAGAACTTTTAGAGAGGAAACATGCAATATTCTTCAACTTGCTGAATAGGTCGAAGCATAATGGAAATACAGTTCATTAGCGGTGCTTAAGAAGGAAAGATGATTATCATAATATTTATAGTTAGAATTTAGTTTTCATCTTATTGTTTTCTTGATTTTTCCTTTATTTCGCTCTCATTTATTTTTATGCTCAAATGTATTGAGCAGAATTGTTTTTTTATTATTTAGTTAAAAAAATTATAACCTCAAAATGATTAATGATATCAGGGCTTGACTCTTTTTTCTTTGTCAAAAAAAAATGTTGGTTTAGTATAGATTAATAATTAACCAAATATAAAATTAGCCTCAGCGTATCCTCTTTAAGAAATAAAATACAATTACCATCCTATTATTAAATAACATGGTCTAATTAACTCATGAGGTAATGCAAATAAGGGGAATGTGTGATGTTGAAACTTCACACCACCTGTTCTTTCAATGTGTGAATGATCAAGAGGTTTGGAGGAAGTTTAGTAATTTGATCCAAGTTGAAGACGTAGTACACACTACATGGGAAGCATCGAGACAACAGTACACTATTGAATTAAGGCTGCATAAATGACTTTGGGTCACACGAGTGATGACAGTGCTATGGTCCTTATGGAGACAGAGAAATGAAACAATTTTTAGAGGTGCTATGGACTCGATATTATGTAAAAACAGAGAATGTGTGTAAATAGAGGAATTGAAGCTATTACATATATATTGATGTAATAATGTAGGGTCTATTTTTGTAAACATTTTTATCAATACAGCTATGGTAGTCGCAGTCATGTTTAAAAAAAAAAAATACAAACTAAAGTAATATACTCAAAACTCTATTGGAATTTGAACAAATCCAAGTTTCAAAATCTATTTTAGTTTACAATTAATTTTCTATTCAACAAAAATACAAACTACCAAAAGAAAAAAGATTACGTGTTTAACTCCCAAATGTCTTTAATTAAGAAGATGAACTTGAGAAGTTGTGTTTCTACATTTATTGACTTTCTTCTAGTACTTGTTGTTTTTCACCTTCTTCATGTTCTACTACTAATCTTTCATCTTATTCTAGTTGTTTTTCATTTTCTATTAGTTGTGTTTCTCATATTCTACTGGTTGTCTTTCATTTCCTACTAGTTGTCCTTTTTCAACTACTTGTTATTTTTCATCTTCTACTTGTTGTGTTTTATCTCCTTCTTGTTGTGTTTCATGTTCTTCCTATTGTTTTTCATCTTCTTTTAGTTGTCTTTCATGTTGTACTTATTGCATTTCATCTTATTTTAGGTTTCTTTCATCTTATTTTAGGTTTCTTTCATCTTATATTAGTTGTTTTTCATCGTCTTCTACTTGTGTTTCATTTTATACTGGTTGTCTTTCAGGTTCTAATGGTTGTCTTTCTCCTACAACTTGTTGTTTTTCATGTTCTACTGGTTGTTTTTCATTTCTACGTGTTTTCATTCTTATACTACTTGTTGTTTTTCATCTTCTTCTAGTTGTCTTTCATCTTGTATTGGTTATCTTTTATGTTATATTGGTTGTATTTTATCTTCTTCTAGTTGTGTTTCGTTTTGTACTGGTTGTCCTTCATGTTCTACTGGTTGTCTTTCATCTTGTACATGTTGTCATGTTCTACAGGTTGTCTTTCATCATCATCTAGTTGTGTTTCTCATGTTCTACTTATTGCCTTTCATTTTTCACTGGTTCCCTAATCATCTTCTATTTGTCCTTCAAGATCTACTTGTTGTGTTTCTCAATTTCTACTGGTTGCATTTCTTCTACTACTTGTTGTTTATCATCTTCTTCTAGTTATCTTTCATCTTGTACTGGTTGCCTTTTATGTTCTACTGGTTGTCTTGCATCATCTTCTAGTTGTCTTTCATGTTCTACTTGTTGTTCTTAATCTACTACTAGTTGTATGTCATCTTCTTCTTGTTATATTTTGTCTTCTTCATGTTGTCTTTCATGTTCTACTACTTGTTGTCTTTTATCTTCCTCTAGTTGTCTTTCATGTTCTACAAGTGGTGTTTCTCATGTTCAACTGGTTGTCTTTTATCTTCTACTGTTGTCTTTCATGTTCTACTAGTTGTGTTTCTCATGTTCTACTAATTGTCTTTCATTTCTACTAGTCTTTCTTCTACTACTAGTTGTCTTTCATCTTCTTCTAGTGATGTTTCTCATGTACTTTTCAACTTGCTGGTTGTCTTTCATATACTACTTGTTGTTATTCATCTTCATTTAGTTACCTTTAATGTTGTACTAGTTGTGTTTCTCTTTCATGTTCTACTAGTTCTCTCTCATGTTCTACTAGTTGTGTTTCTCAAGTTCTACTGGTTGTCTTCCTTCTATTACATGTTCTTTTTCATCTTCTTATAATTCTCTTTCGTCTTGTACTAGTTGTCATTCATGTTCTACTAGTTGTCTTTCATCATCTTTTAGTTTGTAATATTCTACTAGTTGTGTTTCTCATGTTTTAATGGTTGTCTTTCATTTCTACGTGTTTTCATTCCTATACTACTTGTTGTTTTTCAATTTCTTTTAGTTGTCTTTCATATTGTACTAGTTATCATTCATGTTCTACTGGTTGTCTTTCATCTTATACATGTTGTCTTTCATGTTCTACAGGTTGTCTTTCATCATTTTCTTGTTGTTTTTCATGTTCTACTAGTTGTGTTTCTCATGTTCTACTTGTTATCTTTCATCTTGCACTGGTTATCTTTCATGTTCTACTGGTTGTCTTTCATCATCTTCTATTTGTCCTTCAAGATCTACTTGTTGTGTTTCTCAATTTATACTGGGTTGCCTTTCTTCTACTACTTTTGTTTTTCATCTTTTTCTAGTTGTCTTTCATCTTGTACTTGTTGTCTTTCATGTTCTACTAGCTGTCTTACAACATCTTCTAGTTGTCTTTCATGTTTTACTTGTTGTCTTTAATCTACTACTAGTTGTACGTCATCTTCTTCTAGTTGTATTTCGTCTTCTTCAAGTTGCCTTTAATGTTCTACTAGTTGTGTTTCTCATGTTCAACTAGTTGTCTTTCTTCTACTACTTGTTGTTTTTCATCTTCTTCTAGTTGTCATTCATGTTCTACAGGTGGTGTTTCTCATGTTCTCAAGTTGTCTTTCATATTCTACTGGTTATCTTTCATTATCTTCTAGTTGTCTTTCATGTTCTACTAGTTGTGTTTCTCATCTTCTACTGGTTGTCTTTCTTCTAATAGTTGTCTTTCATCTACTACTAGTTGTATCATATTTTTCTAGTAGTATTTTATCTTCTTCAAGTTGTCTTTCAGGTTCTAATAGGTGTATTTCATCTTCTTCTTATTATATTTTTATCTTTCAAGTTGTATTTCATCTTCATCTAGTTGTATTTCATCTTGTACTGATGTGTTTCATGTTCTACTGGTTGTCTTTCATTATCTTCTAGTTGTTTTCGTGTTCTACAAGTTGTGTTCCTGACGTTCTATTGGTTGCCTTTCATTATCTTCCAGTTATCTGTCATTTCTACTAGTTGTGTTTCTAATGTTCTACTGTTTGTCTTTCTTCTACAAGTTGTTGTTTTTCATCTTTTTCCAATTGTCTTTCATGTTCTACAAGTTGTGTTTCTCATGTTCTACTGGTTGTCTTTCATCTTGTACAGGTTGTCTTTTATGTTCTACTGGTTGTATTTAATCACCTTCTAGCTATCTTTCATGTTATAATAGTTGTGTTTCTCATATTCTACTTGTTGTCTTTCATCTTGTACAAGTTTTTTTTATTGTTCTCCCGGTTGTCTTTTGTCATCTTCTAGTTGTCTTTCATGTTTTACTAGTTATGTTTCTCATGTTCTACTGGTTGTCCTTCTTCTACTACTAGTTGTATTTCATCTTCTTCGAGTTGTATTTCATCTTCTTCAAGTTGTCGTTTTGGTTCTAATGGTTGTATTTCATATTCTTCTAGTTGTCTTTCATCTTGTATAGAATGTGTTTCATGTTTACTTGTTGTCTTTGGTCATCTTCTAGTTGTCTTTCATGTTTTACTAGTTGTGTTTCTCATGTTCTACTGGTTGTCCTTCTTCTACTACTAGTTGTATTTCATCTTCTTTGAGTTGTCGTTTTGGTTCTAATGGTTGTATTTCATCTTATTCTCATAGTATTTCTTGTCTTTCTAGTTGTATTTCATATTCTTCTAGTAGTCTTTTATCTTGTACTAAATGTGTTTCATGTTCTACTGGTTGTCTTTTATCATCTTCTAGTTGTCTTTCATTTTTTACTAGTTGTGTTTGTTATGTTCTACTGGATGTTTTTCTTTTACTACTTGTTGTATTCATTTTCTACTAGTTGTTTTTCTGGTTCTACTAGTTGTGTTTCTCATGTACTACTGGTTGTATTTCATCTTCTACATGTTGTCTTTCATCTTCTACTGGTTGTCTTTCATCATCTTGTAGTTGTCTTTCATATTCTACAAGATGTGTTTCTCATGTTCTACTAGTTGTGTTTCTTCTACTAGTTTTTTATCTTTTTCAATTTGTCTTTCTTCTTCTACGACTAGTTGTGTTTCTCATGTTCTACAAGTTGTCTTTCTTCTACTACTTGTTGTCTTACACTTACTTCTAATTGTTTTTCACGTTTGAGTACTTGTGTGTCTCATTATCTACTAGTTGTCATTCATGTTCTACTGGCTGTCTTTCATCTTGTACTTGTGTGTCTCATTATAACATAGAAGACGAAATACTTCTAGTTGTCTTTCATCTTGTACTGGTTGTCCTTCATCTTGTACTGGTTATCTTTCATAATCTTCATGTTCCCTTTCATGTTATACTAGTTGTGCTTCACATGTTCTACTGGTTGTCTTTTAGGTTTCACTGGTTGTCTTACTTCTACTAATAGTTTTTTTTAATCTTCTTTCAGTTGTTTGTGATCTTGTAATTGTTGTCTTTCAGGTTCTACATGTTATATTTCATCTCCTAGTTGTATTTCATCTTCTACTAGTTGCTATCTTTTTCTTGTTCTGTTTCATCTTGCACTGGTTGTCTTTTATGTTCTACTCGTTGTCTTTCATCATCTTCTAGTTGTCTTTCATGTTCTACCAGTTGTGTTTCTCATTTTCTACAGGATGTCTTCCTTCTATTACTTGTTATTTTTCATCTTCTTCTAGTTGTTTTTCTTCTTGTACTAGCTGGCATTCATGTTCTATAGTTGTCTTTCATCATCTTTTAGTTTTTAGTCAGGTTCTACTACTTGTGTTTCTCATGTTCTACTGGTTGTCATTCATTTCTACGTGTTTTCTTTCTTATACTACTTGTTGTTTTAAATCTTCTTGTTGTCTTTCCCCTTGTATTGGTTTCTTTTAGGTTATATTGCTTGTCTTCATCTTCTTCTAGTTGTATTACGTTTTGTACTGGTCGTAATTCATTTCTACTAGTTGTCTTTCATCTTGTACATGTTGTCTTTCATCAACTTCTAGTTGTTTTTACTGTTCTACTAGTTTTGTTTCTCATGTTCTACGTGTTGTCTTTCATCTTACACTGGTTGTCTTTCATGTTCTACTGCTTGTCTTTCATCATCTTCTATTTGTCTTTAATGTTCTACTAGTTATGTGTCATCTTCTTCTACTGCTTGTCTCTCATGTTCTATTGGTTGTCTTTTTCCTTCTACTAGTTGTTTTTCATCTTTTTCTAGTAGTCTTTCACCTTTTACTTGTTGTCCTTCATGTTCTACTGGTTGTCTTACATTATCTTCTAGTTGTTTTTAATATTCTACTTGTTGTCTTTAATCTACTACTAGTTGTATGTCATCTTCTTCTAGTTGTATTTCATTTTCTTGAAGTTGTCTTTTTGTGTTTCTCATGTTCTACAAGTTGTCTTTCTTTTACTACTTGTTGTTTTTCATCTTCTTCCAAATGTCCTTCATGTTCTACAACTGGTGTTTCTCATGTTCAACTGGTTGTCTTTCATATTCTACTGGTTATCTTTCATTATCTTCTAGTTGTCTTTCATGTTCAACTAGTTGTTTCTCATGCTCGACTGGTTGTCTTTCATTTCTACTGGTTGTCTTTCTTCTACAGTTCTACTACTAGTTGTTTTTCTTCTTCTTCAAGTAATGTTTGTCATGTACTTTTCATCTTGTACTGGTAATCTTTCATATTCTACTAGTTGTCTTTCAACTGTATATCATCTTCTTCAAGTTGTCTTTCAGGTTCTACTAGATGTATTTCATCTTCTTCTCATAGTATTTCTTGTCTTTCAAGTTGTATTTCATCTTCATCTAGTTGCCTTTCACCTTGTACTGAATTTGTTTCATGTTTCTACTGGTTGTCTTTCATCATCTTCTAGTTGTCTTTTTTGTTCTTCTTGTTGTGTTTCTCACGTTCTACTGGTTGTCTTTCATTATCTTCCAGTTATATGTCATTTCTACTAGTTGAGTTTCCTATGTTCTACTGGTTGTCTTTCTTCTACTAGTTGTTGTATTTCATCTTCTTCCAGTTGTCTTTCATGTTCTACTACTTGTGTTTCTAATGTTCTACTGGTTGTCTTTCATCTTGTACAGGTTGATTTTCATGTTCTACTAGTTGTCTTTCATGTTATACTAGATGTGTTTCTCATGCTCTACTGGTTGTCTTTTTTCTACTTGTAGTTTTTCATCTTCTTCTAGTTGTCTTTCATCTTGTACTGGTTGTCTTTCATCTTGTACTGGATATCTTTCATAATCTTCATGTTGTCTTTTATGTTATACTAGTTGTGCTTCACATGTTCTACTGGTTGTCTTTCAGGTTTCACTAGTTGTCTTACTTCTACTACTAGTTTTTTTCCATCTTCTTTCAGTTGTTTGTGATCTTGTAATGGTTGTAATTCAGGTTCTACATGTTATATTTCATCTCCCAGTTGTATTTCATCTTGCACTGGTTGTCTTTCATGTTCTACTCGTTGTCTTTCATCATCTTCTAGTTGTCTTTCATGTTCTACTAGTTGTGTTTCTCATATTCTATCGATTGTCTTCCTTCTATTACTTGTTGTTTTTCATCTTCTTCTAGTTGTCTTTCTTCTTGTACTAGCTAGCATTTATGTTGTACTAGTTGTCTTTCTTCTTGTACTAGCTGGCATTTATGTTGTACTAGTTGTCTTTCATCATCAATTAGTTGTCAGTCATGTTGTACTAGTTGTGCTTCTCATGTTCTACTAGTTGTCTTTCATTTCTACGTGTTTTCATTCTTATACTAGTTGTTTTTAGTCTTCTTCTTACTATCTTTCATCTTGTATTGGTTGTCTTTCATCTTCTTCTAGTGGTGTTACGTTTTGTACTGGTTGTAATTCATGTTCTACTAGTTATCTTTCATCTTATAGATGTTGTCTTTCATGTTTTACATGTTGTATTTCATCATCTTCTAGATGTCTTTCATATTCTACTAGTTGTGTTTCTCATGTTCTACATGTTGTCTTTCATCTTGCACAGGTTGTCTTTCATGTTCTACTGGTTGTCTTTCATCATCTTCTATTTGTCTTTAATGTTTTACAAGTTGTGTTTCTCATGTTCTACTGGTTGTCTTTCTTCTACTACTTGTTGTTTTTCATCTTCTTCTAGTTGTCTTTCATCTTGTACTGGTTGTTCTTCATGTTCTACTGGTTGTCTTACATTATCTTCTAGTTGTCTATAATCTACTACTAGATGTATTTCGTCTTCTTCTAGTTGTATGTTCTACTAGTTGTCTTTCTTCTATTACTTGTTGTTTTTCATCTTCTTGCAGTTGTTCTTCATGTTCTACAAGTGGTGTTTCTCATGTTCAACTGGTTGTCTTTCATGTTCTATTGGTTATCTTTCATCATCTTCTAGTTGTCTTTCATGTTCAACTAGTTGTGTTTCTCATGTTCTACTGGTTGTCTTTCTTCTACTACTAGTTGTTTTTCATCTTCTTCAAGTGATGTTTCTCATGTACTTTTCATCTTGTACTGGTTATCTTTCATATTCTACTAGTTGTCTTTCATCTGTATATCATCTTATTCTAGTTGTATTTCATCTTCTTCAAGTTTTTCAGGTTGTACTACGTGTATTTTGTCTTCTTCTCATAGTATTTCTTGTCTTTCAAGTCGTATTTGTTCTTCATCTGTTGTCCTTCATCTTGTACTGAATGTGTTTCATGTTTTACTGGCTGTCTTTCATCATCTTCTAGTTTCTTTCATGTTCTACTAGTTGTGTTTCTCACGTTCTACTAATTGTAATTCATCTTGTACTGGTTGTCTTTCATCATCTTCTAGTTATTTTTCATTTCTACTAGTTGTGTTTCTTATGTTCTATTGATTGTCTTTCTTATACTAGTTGTGGTTTTTCATTTTTTTACAGTTGTCTTTCATGTTTTACTAGTTGTATTTCATCGTCTCCGAGTTGTATTTCATCTTCTTCAAGTTGTCTTTCAAGTTCTAATAGGTGTATTTCATATTCTTCTAGTTGTCTTTCATCTTGTACTGAATGTGTTTCATGTTTACTGGTTTTCTTTCTTGTTCTAGTGGTTATCTCTCTACTACCACTTCTAGTTGTCTTTCATTTTGTGTTGGATGTCTTTCATAATATTCTAGTTGTCTGTCATGTTATACTAATTGTGTTTCACAAATTCTACTGGTTGTTTTTCATGTTTCACTGGTTGTCATGCATGTTGTACTAGTTGTCTTTCATAATCTTATAGTTGTCTGTCATGTTCTACTGGTTGTCTTTCATTTCTACATGTTTTCATTCTTATACTACTTGTTGTTTTTCATCTTCTTCTAGTTATTTTTCATGTTCTACTAGTTGTGTTTCTCATTTTTCTACTTGTTGTCTTTCTTCTACTACTTGTTGTTTTTCATCTTGTACTGGTTATCTTTCATGTTCTACTCGTTGTCTTACATCATCTTCTAGTTGTATTTCATGTTTTACTTGTCTTTAATCTACTACTAGTTGTTTGTCATCTTTTTCTAGTTGTATTTCGTCTTCTTCAAATTGTCTTTAATGTTCTACTAGTTGTGTTTCTCATGTTCTACTACTTGTTGTTTTTCATCTTCTTTCAGTTGTCTTTCATGTTCTACAAGTGGTGTTTAATGTTCTACTAGTTGTGTTTCTCATGTTCTACTTGTTGTCTTTCTTCTAATACTTGTTGTTTCTCATGTTCAACTAGTTGTCTTTCATCATGTACTGGTTGTTTCTCATGATCAACTAGTTGTCTTTCATCTTGTACTAGTTGTCTTTCTTCTACTAGTTGTTTATCATCTTCTTCTAGTTATCTTTCATCTTGTACTGGTTGCCTTTTATGTTCTACTGGTTGTCTTACATCATCTTCTAGTTGGCTTTCATGTTCTACTTGTTGTCTTTAATCGACTACTAGTTGTATGTCATCTTCTTCTAGTAGTATTTCGGCTTCTTCAAGTTGTCTTTCATGTTCTACAATTGGTGAATATCATGTTCAATTGGTTGTCTTTTATCTTCTACTGGTTGTCTTTCATGTTCTTTTGGTTATCTTTAATCTTCTACTAGTTGTGTTTCTCATATTCTACTAATTATCTTTCACTTATACTAGTTGTCTTTCTTCTACTACTAGTTGTTCTTCATCATCTTCTAGTGATGTTTCTCATGTACTTTTTATCTTGTACTGGTTGTCTTCCATATTCTACTAGTTGTCTTTCATTTACTACTAGTTGTATATCATCTTCTTCTAGTTGTCTTTCAGGTTCTACTAGGTGTATTTCATATACTTCTCGTAGTATTTCTTGTCTTTCTAGTTGTATTTCATCTTCTTCTAGTTGTCTTTCATCTTGTACTAAATGTGTTTCATTTTCTACTGGTTGTCTTTCATCATCTTCTGGTTGTCTTTCATGTTTTACTAGTTGTGTTTCTCACGTTCTACTGGTTGTCTTTCTTCTTGTACTGGTTGTCTTTCATGTTCTACTGGTAGTCTTTTATCATCTTCCAGTTGTATTTCATGTTCTACTAGTTGTGTTTGTCATGTTCTAGTGGTTGTCTTTCTTCTACATGTTGTTGTTTTTCATCTTCTTCCTGTTATCTTTAATGTTCTACTAGTGGTGTTTCTTCTACATGTTCTACTGTTTGTCTTTTTATCTTGTACAAGTTGTCTTTCATGATCTACAAGTTGTCTGTCATCATCTTCTAGTTGTCATTCATGTTTCATTAGTTGTGTTTCTCATGTTCTACTAGCTGTCTTTCACTTTCACTTGTTATCTTTCTTCTACAACTTGCTATTTTTCATTTTCTTCTAGTTGTCTTTCATTGTGTAGTGGTTGTCTTTCATGTTCTACTAATTGTTTTCCATGTACTACTACTTTTATTTCATCTTCATATAGTTGTTTTTCATGTTCTACTGATTGTATTTCTCGTTCTTCTAGTTGTATTTCATTTTCTTCTAGTTGCCTTTCATCTTGTACATGATGTGCTTCATATTCTATTGGTTGTCTTTCATGTTATACTAGTTGTGTTTCTCATGTTGTACAGGTTGTCATTCATCTACTACTAGTTGTATGTCATCTTCTTCTTGTTGTATTTCGTCTTCTTCGAGTACTCTATCAGGTTCTACTAGTTGTATTTCATCTTCTTCTCGTAGTATTTCTTGTTTTTCAAGTCGTTTTTCAAGTCGTATTTCATCTTTTTTAGTTGTTTTTCATCTTGTACTAAATGTGTTTCATGTTCTACTAGTTGTCTGTCATCATCTTCTAATTGTTTTTCATGTTCTACTAATTGTGATTCTCATGTTCCACTGGTTGTCTTTCTTATACTACTTGTTGATTTTCATCTTTTTCTAATTGTTTTTCCTGTTTTAGTTGTGTTTCTTGTGTAATACTAGTTGTCTTTCATGTTCTACTAGTTGTCTTTTATCATCTTCTAGTTGTTTTTCATGTTCTACTAGTTGTGTTTCTCATATTCTACTGGTTGTCTTTCTTCTACTAATATTTTTTTTCATCTTCTTCTAGTTGTTTTTCATCTTGTACTAGTTGTCTTTCATCGTCTTCTATTTGTATTTGTTTTTCATCATATTCTAGTTGTATTCTTTTTCTAGTTCTCGTTCTTGTTATAATGGTTGTATTTCATTTTCTTCTCGTTGTATCTCTTGTTATTCTAGTTGTATTTCATCTTGCACTAGATGTGTTTCATCTTTTATTTGTGGTCTTTAATCATTTTCTAGTTGTCTTTCATATACTAAAAGTTGTGTTTCTCATGTTTTACTGGTTGTCTCTCTCCTACTACTTGTTTTTTTTTATCTTCTTCTAGTTGTCTTTCATCTTGTACTAGTTGTCTTTCATCTACTACTAGTTGCATTTAATTTTTTTCTAGTTGTATTCCCTGTTCTTCTTGTTGTCTTTCATGTTCTACAGTTGTATTTCATCTTGTTCTTGTTGTATTTGATATTTTTCTAGTTAACTTTGATTATCTACAGGTTGTATTTCATCTTTTTCTCGTTGTATTTTCTTGTTCTTCTAGTTGTCCTCATCTTCTTCTAGTTGTCTTCATCTTGAACTGAATATGTTTAACGATCTACTAGTTGTCTTTCATCTTCTAGTATTTGTTTTCCATTTTGTACTGGATGTGTTTCATGTTTTACTGGTTGTCTTTCACCATCTTCTAGTTGTCTTTCATGTTGTACAAGTTGTGTTTGTCATGTTCTACTGATTGTCTTTCATCTTCTTCTAGTTGTCTTTCATCTTGTACTGGTTGTCTTTCAAGTTCTACTACCTCATCGTCTTCTAGTTGTCTTTCATGTTATACTAGTTGTGTTTCTCATGTTCTACATGTTGTCTTTCTTTCACTAGTTATTTTCATCTTCTTCTAGTTGTCTTTGATCTTGTACTAGTTTTCTTTCATATTCTACTGGTTGTCTTTCATGTTCTACTGGTTATCTTCCATTTCCTAGATGTATTTCATCTTCTAATAGTTGCTTTTCATCTTCTTCTAGTTGTATGTCATCTTGTGCTGGATGTGTTTCATTTTCTACTGGTTGTCTTACATGATCTACTAGTTGTGTTTCTCATGTTATACTGGTTGTCTTTCTTCTACTACTTATTATTTTTCATCTTCTTCTAGTTGTCTTTCATCTTGTACATGTTGTCTTTCTTATTCTGCTAGTTGTCCTTCATCGTTTCTAGTTGTCTTTCATGCTCTACTAGTTGTCTTTCTCGTTCAACTAGTTGTCTTTCTTCTACTAGTTTTTTTTCATCTTCTTCTAGTTGTCTTTCATCTTGTACTTGTTGTTTTTCTTATTTTGTTGGTTGTCTTTCATCATTTCTAGTTGTCTTTCGTGCTCTACTAGTTGTCTTTCTTGTTCAACTAGTTGTATTTTTTCTACTACTATTTTTCATCTTCTTCTAGTTTTCTGTCATCTTATACTGGTTATCTTTCACCATCTTCTAGTTATCTTTCAAGATTTATTAGTTGTGTTTCTCACATTCTACTAGTTGTCTTCCTTCTACAACATGTTGTATTTCATCTTCTTTAAGTTGCTTTTCATCTTGTCATAATTGTTTTTCATGTTCTACTAGTTGTCTTGCATCATCTTCTAATTGTCTTTCATATTCTACTAGTTGTGTTTCTCATGTTCTGCTGGTTGTCTTCCATTTGTACGTGTTGTCTTTCTTCTACTACTTGTTGTTTTCATCTTCTTCTTGGTTTCTTGCATCTTGTATTGGTTGTCTTTCAAGTGATATTTGTCTTTCATCTTCTTCTAGTTGTGTTTTGTTTTATACTGGTTGTCTTTCATGTTCTTTTAGTTTTCTTATAGGTTCTACTAGATGTCTTTCTTGTACTACATGTTGTTTTTCATCTTCTTCTAGTTATCTTTTCATTGTGTAGTGGTTGTCTTTCATCTTCGACTAGTTGTCTTTCATGTACTACTAGTTGTATTTCATTTTCTTCTGGTTATATTTAATCTTCTACTAGTTGTCTCTGATGTTCTACTAGTTGTATTTCATCATCTTCTTGTTGTATTTGATTTTTTTTATAGTTAACTTTGATGTTTTACTCGATGTATTTCATCTTCTTCTAATTGTCTTCATCTTGTACTGAATGTGTTTCATGTTCAATTGTTGTTTTTCATATCCTAGTTGTATATCATCTTCTAGTAGTTGTTTTTCATATTTTTCTCGTTGTCTTTCATCTTGTACTACATGTGTTTCATGTTCTACTGGTTGTCTTTCACTATCTTCTAGTTGTCTTCTAATCTTGTAATGGTTCTCTTTCATGTTCTATTACCTCATCATCTTCTAGTTGTCTTTCATGTTATACTAGTTGTGTTTCTCATGTTCTAGTAGTTGTCTTTCTTTTACTACTTGTTATTGTCATCTTCTTCTAGTTGTCTTTGATCTTGTAGTAGTTGTCTTTCATGTTCTACTGGTTGTCTTTCATGATCTTCCAGTGGTCTTTCATGTTCTACTAGTAGTCCTTCTTCCACTACTTGTTGTTTTTCACCTTCTATTAGTTGTCTTTCATCTGGTACTGGTTTTATTTCATGTTCTACTGGTTGTATTTCATATTCTTTTAGTTGTCTTTCATATTGTACTGGTTGTCTTTCAAGTTCTACTACCTCATCATCTTCTAGTTGTCTTTCATGTTTTATTAGTTGTGTTTATCATATTCTACTGGTTGTTTTTCTTCCAATACTTGTTGTTTTTCAACTTCTTATAGTTGTTTTTCATCTTGTACTGGTTGTCTTTAATGTTCTACTGGTTTTCTTTCATCATCTTTCAGTTGTCTGTCATCTTATACTGGTTGTCTTTCATCTTCTACTGGTTATCTTTCACCATCTTCTAGTTGTCTTTCAGAATTTACTAGTTGTGTTTCTCATATTCTACTAGTTGTCTTCTTTCTACAACATGTTGTATTTCATCTGCTTTAAGTTGGCCTTTCATCTTGTCCTAATTGTTTTTCATGTTCTACTGACTGTCTTGCATCATCTTCTAATTGTCTTTCATGTACTACTAGTTGTGTTTCTCATGTTCTGTTGGTTTTCTTCCATTTGTACGTGTTGTCTTTCTTCTACTACTTGTTGTTTTCATCTTCTTCTTTGTTTCTTTCATCTTGTATTGGTTGTCTTTCATCTTCTTCTAGTAGTGTTTCGTTTTATACTTGTTGTCTTTCATGTTCTTTTAGTTTTCTTCCAGGTTCTACATGTTGTCCTTCTTCTACTACATGTCATTTTTTATCTTCTTCTAGTTATATTTTCATCGTGTAGTGGTTGTATTTTATCTACTACTAGTTGTATTTCATTTTCTTCTACTTATATTTCATCTTCTACTTGTTGTCTCTGATATTCTACTAGTTGTATTTCATCATATTCTTGTTGTATTTGATCTTATTCTAATTAACTTTGATGTTTTACTGTGTCTTCATCTTGTACTGAATGTGTTTCATGTTCAATTGGTAGTCTTTCGTCTCCTAGTACTGAATGTGTTTCATGTTTCATGTTCATATTTTTCTCGTTGTTTGTCATCTTGTACTGGATGTGTTTCATGTTCTACTAGTTGTCTTTCACTATCTTTTAGGTGTCTTTCATCATCTTCTAGTTGTCTTTCATGTTCACTAGTTGTGTTTGTCATATTCTACTAGTTGTCTTTCTTCTACTATAGTTTTTCATATTATTCTAGTTGTCTTTCATCTTGTACTGGTTGTCTTTCATCTTGTACTGGATGTCTTTCATAATCTTCATGTTGTCTTTCATGTTATACTAGTTGTGTTTCATCTTCTTCTTGTTGTTTTTCAGCTTGTAGTTGGTTGTCTTTCATGTTCTACTACCTCAACATCTTCTAGTTGTCTTTCATGTTATACTAGTTGTGTTTCTCATGTTCTACTAGTTGTCTTTCATGTTATACTAGTTGTGTTTCTCATGTTCTACTAGTTGTCTTTCTTTTACTACTTGTAATTTTCATCTTCTAGTTATCTTTGATCTTGTACTGTTTGTCTTTCATATTCTACATGTTATCTTTCATGATCTTTTTGTTGTGTTTTATGTTCTACAAATTGTGTTTTTTATGTTCTACTAGTTGTCCTTCTTCTACAATTGTTTTTTTTTCATCTTCTATTAGTTGTTTTTCATCTGGTACTGGTTGTATTTCATGTTATTTTGGTTGTCTTTCATCATCTTCTAGTTGTCTTTCATATTCTACTAGTTGTGTTCTCATGTTCTACTGGTTGTCTTTTTTCTACTACTGATTGTTTTATATCTTGTACTGGTTGTCTTTCATGTTATACTAGTTGTGTTCCTCATATTCTACTAGTTATCTTTCTTTTACTACTTGTTATTTTAAGCTTCTTCTAGTTGTCCTTGATATTGTACTGGTTGTCTTTCATTTTCTACAGGTTGTCTTTCATGATTTTCTTGTTGTCTTTTATGTTCTACTACTTGTGTCTTTCATGATTTTCTTGTTGTCCTTCTTCCACAACTTGTTTTTTTTTTTTTCCAGCTTCTATTAGGTGTCTTTTATTTAGTACTGGTTGTATTTCAATTTCTTTGGTTTTCTTTCATCATCTTCTAGTGTCTTTCATGTTCTACTAGTTGTGTTTCTCATGTTTTACTAGCTGTCTTTCTTGAACTACTTATTTTTTTCATGTTCTTCTAGTTGTATTTCAGTCTTAGTTGTCTTTTATGTTCTACTAGTTGTGTTTCTCATATTCTGTTGGTTGTCTTCCACTTCGACGTGTTGTATTTCTTCTACTACATGTTGTTTTTCATCTTTTTCTTAATTTCTTTCATTTTGTACTAGTTGTTTTTCAAGTTATATTGTTGTCTTTCATCTTCTTCTAGTTGTGTTTCGTTTTGTACTAGTTGTCTTTCATATTAGTTTATTTATCTTCCAGGTTATACTTGTTGTCTTTCTTCTACTACATGTTGTTTTTCATTTTTTTGTAGTTGTCTTTCATCGTGTAGTGGTTGTCTTTCATGTTGTACTAGTAGTCTTTCGTCTTCTACTAGTTGTATTTCATCTTCTTCTTTCTACTAGTTGTATTTTATCTTCTTTTATTTGTATTTCAACTTCTTCTCATTATATTTCTTGTTCTTCTAGTTATATTTCATTTTCTTCTAATTGTCATTCATCTTATACTGGATAAGTTTCATATTTTATTGGTTGTCTTTCAACATCTTCTAGTTGTTTTTCATGTTCTACTAGTTGTGTTTCTCATGTTTTACTAGTTGTCTTTCTCTTTTTCTAGTTGTTTTTTATGTTCAACTGGTTATCTTCCATCTTCTAGTTGTATTTTAGCTTCTATTAGTTGATTTGTATCTTATTCTAGTTGTCTTTCATCTCGTGTTGGATGTGTTTCATGTTCTGCTGGTTGTCTTTCATGATTTACTAGTATTTCTCATGTTCTACTGGTTGTCATTTATTAATTACTTATTGTTTTTTATCTTCTTCTAGTTGTATTTCATATTGTTCTAGTTGTCTTTCATTATCTTGTAGTTGTTTTTCATGTTGTACTAGTTGTGTTACTCATGTTCTACTAGTTGTTTTTCATTTCTACATGTTATCTTTCTTCTACCACATGTTGTTTTTTATCTTCTTCTAGTTGTCTTTCATCTTGTATTGCTTGTCTTTCATGTTATACTAGTAGTCGTTCATATGCTACTAGTTGTATTTCATTTTCTACTAGTTGTCTTTCATGTTATACTGGTTGTATTTAATCTTTTTCTAGTTGTCTTTTATGTTATACTAGTTGAATTTTAACTTCTTCTAGTTGTATTTCTTGTTTTTCTTGTTATATTTAATCTTTTTTAGTTGTTTTTCATCTTGTACTTTATATGTTTCATGTTCTTTTGATTTTCTTTCATCATCTTCTAGTTATCTTTCATGTTTCACTAGTTGTGTTTCTCATGTTCTACTAGTTGTCTTTTTTCTAGTACTTGTTTTTTATTTTTTTTCTAGTTGTCTTTCATCTTGTCTTGGTTGTTTTTACCCCAATATCAAGAAGTATATCTACAGCTTCTTATAATAATTTTACTTGAGAATTTACAACCTCTCTGTCCGAACATACACGTGGGGCTAATAACTCGCTAAGAAGATCATTCCGACGAATAACTCTTCTATAGAGCTCATTAATATCCGAACTTATTAGCTTACTCCCATCTATTTGAATAATGGGTCTCAATTCGAGAGGAAGAACTGGTAAGTACAAAATCATCCATTCAGGTTCTATATTTGTTTGAAGAAAATGTTTAGCTAATCCCATACGTTTAACCAAAAAGTTCTTCATCTTTTAGTTGTCTTTCATGTTTTACTAGTTGTGTTTCTCATATTCTTCTGGTTGTGTTTCATTTCTATGTGTTGTCTTTCTTGAACAGGTGGAATCCAAACCTTAATTATGCATATCATATGGGAATAAATCTCACCTTATTCAAGGAGCTGATGGCGACCAACAAGTGGAATCCAAACCTCTCCCTCTAAATTGCATATGCATAAGTTAAGGCATAGGAGAGATGAATATGCTTTTCCCTTTTCAGACTTGACTTTGCCTCTAGTTTGTGCAAGGGATCAGCCCTTGATGAAGTAAGGCATAGCAGAGATGTCTTCCCTCTCACACTCTCTCTATCTACGCTTTGCTGTTATAATGAGAAAAATGAGCTTTTAGAATATATTTTAACTAACAATAACAACATTATTTATTTAAAATTGAACAAAATTTGTAAGCAAAATAAATGATAACTAAATTTAATGATGCATAAGCATAATTCATTTTTAAAATTAATTTGATCCAAATTTATGAAATAAATAAATACAGTTGGGCTGGGTGTTAACTAATATAATATATATCTAAAATTCATAATCAATATATATGTATTTGGCAGGATAAAAATTTATTAATTAAAAATTCCATTTTTGTATAATAATATTTGCTTATATGCATTTTTATATACAATATGGTGTGACATAGGCCATAACCAAGGCTTTGATTCAAAGTAATAGCCCACTTCACTTCATTAGCCCATGAATTTTTTGTTTTTGTTTTTTTGTTAGAAGCCCATGCAATTTCATTGTCACTGAGGTACCTCTTTAAAAACTTAGCAGTAGCTGAATCAATGTTAGGACACTACAAAAAGGAAGGTAATTCCTCACGGCTTCATAAGAAGGATCGAGTGTGGTTACAAATTCGTTGTTGAATGATTTTGGAATCGCATAATTGACCAATCAATTAATCCAATATACACTTTAATTGATCTATCAATTCGGTTATTGCTCTCTCCCCCTTGCTTAATTAGGGTCAATCTCCATCCTTGTTTGAATTGAAATACATGAGAATAATTCTGTTGATTCCCATACATTTTCATTAGCGAATTCCATAAATAATTGGTTGTTTCTGAATAGATAAAAAGGGTCTGAGATGTAATTTTCAAAGAGTTCAAAAACCACGACAAAACCCAATTACCATTCATTTGCCGATTCTCCTTATTTTGCCAAAATTTTCAGTTTCAGCAGGTGATTTGATTTCACTGTTGAAATAGCCAACCATCTCTTTCACAAATATTTCGATAATCGATGGAATCCAAGATTGGTAGTTTGTGCCATTAAGTGGTACAGTCATGAGGCAGTAGTTGCCATTTAGTGGTACAGTAGTTGTATTGAATTTTCAAAATGACCTATTTACTGGTATGCACTTCCCTTGTACTGGTATGACTTTGATCTTTACCATTGCTCAGACACCATTTTATTTTTAGAGAGTTTATTTGATTAGAACTTTATTTGATAGAATTATTTGTTATACATCAATGTACAACACAGTTCCTTACTTACAAGCTAAAATAGCAGTAACAAATGAGCCTAAAAATGGAACAAAGCTTTGAAGTTCTTTTCACTGTTTCTGGTAAGGTTTGAAATTTACAGAAAGAAAAGAAGGGTTGAATACGCAAATTTCAAATTGGATTTACAAAGTATCTCCAACAATCGGCCTTGTATTTTATAGTAAAATTGCAAACTAAGGCCTGCAATGATAACCCACAATGTGTCAATTCCTGTGATTGGAGATGGAGATAACGATATGGGACTGCCATGAATTTCAAGACGACCGTGTAGGTGTTTATCGTGCCTGGATATGCTAGGATCATAAATTAAATTTTCAGTACTGCATATTACTTTCGAGGTTTACCACAAAATGCAACACCATTAATTTGTAGAATATTGATTGATTCAATAGTTGAGTTAGTGGATTCCATAATTAGAAAGTTTAAATTAGCATTGATTCGATAGTTAGTACATGCAAAAACATTTTTAGCATAATGCATAGCAGGGGCATTTTCGGAAAAATAGATGTTATATTTAGATTGAACTATATTTTTAACAAGTAGTGGGTGGCTATTGTTGGGTATAGAGTAGTGCTTTAAATAGGAATGAACAGCTGTAATTTGTTGTATGGAAAAAATATAATCAAGCATTTTTCTGTAATACTTTTATTTTTAGTTCAAGTAATACTGTTCCTCTCTACCAGTATCGCAACACAGAGTGTAAAGCCCTGTTTTCTGTACCTGGAGGTGTACCAGCAAATGCTCCAGCATGCAGCCTCTACCAATTGCATACTGCACAGAGACAGCAGCGGCACCAAGAACAACAACACATCAGCATCAGCACAGCAAATTTTCCAACATAATATTCAGTAGGTGGTTGAGGCCTTGCAACATTTATCTCCACTGTACTAATATCATGAGATTGTTGTTCATGTTCGTCTTGTCAGAGCTTGATGTAAAAGGCACAGGTAAGCACCAATATGCATGCCATAAAATATGCACCAACATTCTGTTGTAGTTTGTAAGAGTACCTCAATAATATGAGAACTGAGGAATTGTTCTATTATTAGTAGTTCCTGCATTGTTTATTTAGTTTGGTTCCTTTGATTCTTTCTACTGATATAAGTTGTGCAGAGAGAATATGATCTTAGTGTGGCAATTTAGGTACTTTGCCGGTGCATTAATGAAAGAGTTAACTGCATATCGATATTCTTAAACCAACTTTGTAAATTTCAGTGGAGTTAATTGACCTATATCATTTGAAGTGGTGAACTTTACATTGAAACCAACTGTTGACTGGTATGCTGCAGGAGGGGTGCTTTATAAAAAATTACTCCGAGGAAATACTATTTGAATCATTGAGATGACATAAATTAGACTCAATATGTCAATAACCAGTAGTAAGATGTACTCTTTGTTGTATCGTGGGGTGCGAAATTTTATTCTCGAATATATGCATGATTATTTACAACCCTTTTGTTTAGAATGAGATTACAACAACAACAAAGCCTTTAGTCCCTAACAAATTGGGTAGGCTAGAAATGAAATCCAACCGGAGTCAGAAAGCCAAGGTAGATAATAATTATAATAATAATAATAATAATAATAATAGCAACAATAGTAGTAATACTAATAGTAATAATGGAACCAATAATAATAGTAATAATACTAACTATATTATGCCTACGCTATAGATCGTAAGGGCCAAAGTCCTTAGCTCTACGTCCTTGATCCCAAATCACTACTCTCATGACCTAAAGCCTACAACATTACCCCCAGACAATATTTTCTAGATCATGTTTTTGGTACGTGGATCGCTAACTTTCAGGCGCTCTTGTCCGAAGCCAACTCTTGGAGTACTCTGTTTGAGGTTGACCCTACTAATTTTTTCTCTAGCTAGATCCTCATAAGATTAGATATGATTTAAGTCAGACTATGACATAATTTAATCCTAAAATTAACTTAATTCCCCGATTTGCATCTTCTTACTTCGGAAGGCCAGAGTGACAGGACCCCGATGATCTCAAATAACTTCTCGGACTAAAGAACATAATAGTTTTCTTCATACAGGTGATGAAAAAAAAGGTACAAAGTACAACAGAAGACCAATTATTACTGATTGGATTATAATAGTTCAACTGAAGACACAGTATTACTGATTGCAACAGAAGACAAATTGACACCCATTCTAACTTATCTATTCCCTCAATGGAAATGAACCCTTGCCAAAGCATAGTTCATTCACATTACTGTTAAACGAGTTTTCCGACATATAGATAATCTTCAAGTTGGGCAGCTGTCCAATGGCTTTAATTTCTCCAGTTAGTGAAGTGTTTCTGAAATGTATTTGTACAAATTCTCAAGGGAACTGATCCATTAGGCAATTCACCAAGAGGGTTGTACAACTTTAGGCTTTGAAGATATTAATTATTTGCTTCTTCATGGAAATATGCTGCTTCAAGTTCTAATATTCTTAAGTGCTTAAGCTCATCAATCACTGCTAACTTACCTAGGTTGGCAAGATTCCGCAACTCCTTTGCTAAACTCTTGCTCCGACCGATATCAATCATGCCAAGTATATTTAGAGACCTTAATTCACCTATTCCTCGAATAGCGCTCACCTCAAACGAACTGTATTTATGAAAATTGTGCTTCTGGTTAAAATGTTCTTTGTATAACATACAAGGATATATACCTATGGAACAACAAATAGCACAGAACAGTAAACCAACAAATGACGTTTTTGGAATAATGGCCGAACTTTCTTCTAAGCGGTCCGTTGGCCATTGTACAGTGGTATCGATTTTGTTACAAATCTATGCTGAAAATAATAATCTTAATTAGTGTTTGATGTAATGGTTAATGTAAGCACTCTTTAGAAGTCTGATGAATACATTATTTAGTGATAGTAGAGTGTGTAAAACGTTCTATAGATTTATATAATATATAAGAAGTCTTTTTAATATAAGAGATAATGAGAGTAAGAGAATATTGATAATAAAAGTAAATTTTTCTGCCATAGAATGTTTTCTCTTTCACTACTAAATTATACTAACTTTGTTTCAAATACTAATTCCATCCTATCAATGTATTGAGCTATTCCCTTTGGATGATCAATATCCAGGTTTTTATGGCGGTCAAATCCAGCACGTAGATAGCTAAACTTCTGTAGCATAGCAAGTCCTGTTGTTAGTTGAACTACAACTGTATTTCTAATATCAAGAGTCTCAAGTTCACTAAACTTTCTTCCAGCAATGGGTGCTCCATTGGCCCCACCAGACCTGTCGAAATGCAACATTACCACCTCGGGCACTCTTGTGAACAACAACATTTGCTGCCCACCATACAACATGACAGAATTTATAGACTATGACTTCCCGCACACGCCTTTGCGCGTGAGGCGGCCAGTCCACGAGGTGAAGGACGATAATGAGTACATGGCAAAATACAAGGAGGCAGTGAGAAAAATGATGGAGCTGAAGAGTGACCACCCGTGGAACTTCTACCAGCAAGCACTCGTGCATTGCGCATACTTCACCAGTGCAAGAGTACACTACAGCTGGCACTTCCTTCCATGGCATCGGTACTACCTGCATTTCTTTGAGCGGATTCTCGGTAGGCTGATAGATGACGACACATTCACGTTGCCATATTGGAACTTTGACGTGAAGGAGGGAATGACAATTCCAGAGATCTTCACCTCCGATCCAAAATCTCCCCTCTACAATGAAAATAGGTATCTAATTAATTTTATGTTTTACTATTTCTCATCTGGAGCTAGCTGTCACAAGAAAAAAATTGGTTAATGCATTTTGCAATCACCAAACAAGTTTGACTAACTCTTAGTTAATTAAGCACTTGATTAAAGATTTAAAGACTAACATTAATGTTACTTTGAATTGATGAGCAGGAACAAGAACCACTACCACCCTGAAATTCTAGATTACAGGTATGCATATATATGCGGCAACCCGCCTTGTGGGTCAAACAAGACGGGTGACGAACTGGTGCAAGAGAACATGAGTTACATGCAAACCACATTCATGAACAGCCTGCAGCTGCCTGAGCTGTTCATGAGGGGCCTCGAGGGCATCCACAACAGCATCCACGAGTTTGTGGGGCCCACAGAGTATCCGCACACAGACATGGGCAATTTTGCTACGGCAGCGAAAGACTGCTTGTTTTATAGCCTGCATGCTAATGTGGATCGCTTATGGCACCTCTACAGGAACTTTCGGGGTAATCGGATCGAGTTCAATGACCCCGACTGGCTTGACATGTCATTCATCTTCTACGACGAGCACGAACGTGTCGTTCGTGTCAAGGTAAAGAATGATATATACACTAAAATTTTGGTGCAACCAAACTAATATGTTGGTACATCATGGAATCCAACATGCATGGTCAAACGCAAAGAACAAGGTAAGAAAAAATTGCAGATCTTGGCATTTGACTTTTGGCCAGTACCCAGTGTGCACTAATAAAATGATACTCTAAAATGAATAATTCATTTTTTGATCCAATGATCTTATACAATATGTACTTAACATATGAAAAAAGGAATGCAAATATATAATATTGTCAAGTATATCGAAGTCAAAGGAATGAATTTGTCATTTTAAAACCAAACGGCAGATTTTTAAATTATGATCACAGATTCATTCCGTAGTGACTTTAATTAATTAAATTCATTTTTGCTTTTCGGTTTAGTAAAGATAGAAATATATAGAAGTCTATATGGCTCAAATAATGGAATATCTGGGAAATTAACTAAAATCCTTGCTTAGAAATATGAAGAATACTGTTTACTATAAAGTTTATAAACATCCTGGCTCAAGTAGGATTCATTACTCTTTCAATTTATGGACCCTAGTCCTGTATCCGTATAATATTTGATCATTGATACACTGTACCTAACATTTATTACGAAATTTATTCAATATCTTCAGATTATATTGCGTTCATGCATGTCTATCTAATCAATGCAATAAATGATATACATCCAGTTAATGTTCATCTAACATGTTATTTTAATTAGTTAATTAATTTATGCGTTATTAGGGAGCCAAATCTAGCTAACTTTGCTTGATTAATTACAAACTTTTAAAGCGGGAGGTTTTCGATATGCACATGAAAACTGTCCACACAAGTCTAAATGCGAATCGGACGATTTAATTCGGAAAGTGCACCGAATTTGGTTGAATTCCCATTAGAAATCCTCCGCTCCGGTGATCCCCGAGCTTTTAAGCATTATTAATTATATGAAATATATAGGTCAAGGACTGTCTGACTCCGGTGAAGCTGCGGTACACATATGAGGAAGTGCCAATTCCCTGGATGGGAAACCTCAATGTACAGAAGACCAAAGAGACGAGGCGCAAACAGGACCTGAACCTGTTACGCATCAGCGAGTTTGGTACACAGCCGCGTGAGCTCGGGACAATCCCGTTACGCGTCATGGTGCCCCGCCCGAAGAAAAACCGCAAGAAGAAGGACAAGGATGAGAACGTTGAGTTGCTTCAAATCAAAGACATCCAGGTTGAATCACACGGTCCTGCCAGGTTTGATGTGTTTGTCACTGCACCTTACGGTGACCTAGCAGTCCCTGATTTCGGTGAATTTGCGGGAAGTTTTGTCAAGCTGCCTCACAAGTCAAAGATGGAAGAAGGGAACAATGGAGTGGAAAAGCACAAGGGAAAGAAGACGAGCCTGAAGCTCGGTCTCACTGCATTGTTGGAGGATATTGAAGGAGAGGATGCCGAGAAGCTAGTTGTTACGATCGTGCCAGCCGTTGGCAATGTTACCATAGGTGGTATCCAGATCAAGCTGGTTCAGGCTGATAGCCCCACACTAGTCGGTTGAATATCTATGTTTATCCATTAAGATCATGTTTAATGGATCATCATATCATGTTCCACAATTAGTATGGTTAATTAGGAGGATTAAATATGATTTAAGTAAGAGTGCATGTGTTCATTTGTTTTGGTTGCTGATTTTCTCAGTTTCTGTACTAATTAATGTATGGGTGCTTTGTATTGTGACCGTGAAATAAATTGCATAGTTTTTCATGTTATCTTGGCCTCAAAGAATCTAGATATGCTTGTAAAGACCTCTCAAGAGAGATCTTCTATTCTCTTTGAATAGATGAGGTATATCTCATATTTACATGAGGACATATGGTAATTTCATAATAGGTTGGTCCATTTAAGAAACAAAAGAGCTATCATCTCTTTGAATAGTCAACTAATCTTCTCTTTAAGTCTACTCCTCTTCATTTTTATTATTATTTACATTAATGTCACTCTCTTGGCCTAGCTGAATTTCTTTTTTTTTTTTGAAAATCTTCGCAGAGACTGTGAAGTCGTGAGTGGGGCTCAGACTCTCGATCTTTTGAGTAACCATAGTTCTAAAACTTTTTTCTTGATCCTGCTATTGCCCCATCTCGACCTAGCCGAATTTCTGTTGGACTTTTACTATTTTAGCCCATTTGCTCCCATCCAATACACACCATATTAATTAATTAATTAATAGTTCATTATTTACACTTTTCAAGTGTAAGCGTTATATAAAATTTAAATTTGCACTTTATTTACACTTTTAGACTGGTTGGCCGGGGAATAGCACATTAACGAAATCTGATGAAATCCAATCATAAGATCAAGTGATCTCAGTGAATTTACAAAATTACTCTTTAAAATTGTATAAATCTTCAACTTCTATCAAAAAATCTTAAAAAATCTTCTTAATTGATACCACCGTTTATAAATCTTAACTTTTCCACTATAAGAATTCTTGTTATTACTCTAAAATGAAATAAGTTATCTTTTTAATATTCCTATCAAATATAGTCTAAGATTGTATTTAAAAGACAAAAGTTTTCAGATAAATCATGACTAGTTTTAGAAAATATTACTCAATAGATAAAAGTATTGTCACCTCTCAAGAAATAACTTTATTCCTAAATAGTGTTTAATATACTCATTATCTATACAACAGATTTGTTTATACTTTTCTTTATAATGAATGATAAAAGTGTTTATATTTTACATCACTACGTAGCAAGAAAAAATCTAAAATTTATATTTGTACTTATTCAAGAAAGTGTTAATTAAATGAAAGTTTCTTATCATTAGTTTGAAAAAGGAGAAGTGATGAACACTCAATTATAGACTAAGTATAAACACTTACATATTTAAATATAAAAAAATTAAACATTAACAGTAAATACTTTGGGAGTGCATATAATCAAGTAGAAATTGATTGCAAAAATAATTTCCAAAATTATTAAAATATTTAGTATTTCCCACTTTTATTATAATATTTTAGCTGTCAATTTAAATATGACACATGGCATACCATTTTGATTGTCTTTTTATATACTTTTATTATAATTTTAATGTCTTCTCCAATCATTTATAAGTTATAACTAAAGGTTCAGTAGCACAGAGCATAAAAATGATCCTGATCACAATTAAAGCTGAAGGACCCAAAATTCAAAAACGACAAGGGAAGAGAAAGAGTTCTTATCCGTTTCCGAACTATTGAAACATGATTCCATCATTTGATTTTTTTTATAAATTTAAAAATAATTAGAGTAGGGTTAAAATGCACCATTGGTTTTTGTGCTCCAATCATGCTCCACATCTTTATTTTCATTTTCAAAGTCCGAACAGTCGATCCGAACCGTTCACCATGATATAATTGTATTAAAATGTGCTTGAAAACCAAATTTTATATTTTTTTTAGAATTAAAATAGATTTTTGGTTTTATTAGATTAGAAATTAGGTTAATTATTTTCCTTTGAAAACAAATTATGTGATTAATTTTATGTAATACTTTAATAATTTGTTTTTCTATTTTAAATTACTTATCACAATTTGAACGGCTCATTAATTTTAGGCTAAAAGCTTGATATATTAATTATGTTCATTTGTTGAAAATGTTGGATCTATTTTCAAATACATGTTGAACATTTTTAAACAACATGAAATCTTCATTTGTTGTTTGAACATTCTTAGTCATTAATTTAGGATTTGGATAATAAAAATGTTATGCATGCAGGATGTCAGCCCCTCGTGGTAAGTATGGCCATCAAAACATTGATGATGTGTTTGACCAAGATGTAGTGCCTTAAACTCAGTCATCAAATCATTTTAGTTCATTGTTGTGGATGTCACATCAGCAACACCGGATTTCATTGATTTTTACCGATGTAAGTTACTAAATTTTTTGTATAACTTGTACTTATTTTAAATTCTTGGGTTTCATTGTTTTTTAAATTAATTTTTATAACTATGGTAGCCTAATAATGAAGTGAGCTCGAGGCCACAAGCACATTATTCTGTACCATTAGCAATGTGAAGACATCTTAAAGAGTCCTTTGCTTATATCAGGATCTTCAACCCCGTTCTCGACAATATTCCGCAAGCCATGAGCACCAAAAATGACATTGATTCGCAATGGCCATTCATCACGACCGCAGCCTCTACCGCGACCATAACTACGACCTCCATGGTCGTCCTGACCTCGATCACCGCTGTCCGATTTCTCTTCTTTTAGTGTTGCCTTCGCTTACAACACTTCTTCAAGCAATTTGTGCTTCTTCTTTTTTCAGTGATTATACCATCTGGCAATCCCACTTCGCATATCTTTTTTTTTTTTTTTTCTTCACCATGGTTGAACCCTCTCCTTTCTCACTCGCTTTGATACCAATTTGTTAGTATTTGATATAAATTTAATATATTTAATAGTGAAAAAAAGAGCACTCTATGGTAGAAATTTATCTTCTATTATCGAATATTATCTTACTCTCTTACAAATTATAAATGACATCTCAATTTATAAGTTACATGGTGCTCTTTAGATAACCTAGAACATAAATGTCATTAAACATGACACAAATATCAAGTGCATGAACTACACAACCCAACATGACTCTAGAAAACCTAAACAAAAATCTATCTAGAAAATCCAAATATATTCACACTAACTATTTGACTAATTGACCAATTAATTAAGTTTACTATTTCCAACAGATCGGTACCCACCTGTCAGCTTTAGTTTTTACTGGAGTATTGTTGTAGCAGCCCCTTCAAGGATTTTATACTGGAGATGGGACCCACCTGTCATCTGTGTATCTTTCTAATGGTTTCACTCGCAAATAAACCACAAGAAGCTTGAAAAAAGTGTTGATTTATACTGTGCCCCATCACCAGCCGCCATGTAACCAAAGGCTCTAGAGTGGAACTTAGCGCCATAATCCCTTTGCAGAAACCAGTGCATCTATAAGTTCTCTTACTTCGAGTTTGTAGTGCGAAACAGAATGTACTAGCCCTTGCCCTTTCCTTTGAGCCCTTCCTCCTTCCCTCTCTCCCGTTCACACCTCCTCTACCCGCTTGAGCTCCTACCACCTCGACTATCTAAAAATCGATCTGCTACATATCTTTACCCATACCACACTCCTGACCCTCATCCCCTTGTTAAATTTGATATATTTTTCGGTGGAGGAAAGAGAGACAAATTCTGAAATTTCTCTACTCAAATTATATTTTCTTTCTATTATACTTTTTCTCTCTTACATACTTCATACAACACAACTCAATTTATAGACTCTTAATATTAAAAGATAGACTCTTAAAATTCGTACACAAAACAATTGTAAAACAGAATCCTAAATGGCAGTACTTAATTCTGACCCTTGGTTACTGAAACTGTCATTACTTATTATAGGAAACTCTAAACGACTTGAAACTTAAACCATCTGAATCTAGACTTCCAAACACGTCAAATACATAATTAATTTTCCTTGAATGATCTAGAATTGCCCCTTCAACTTCGCATTTAATATCGCCTTAAAATCTTGCTATATGAGCTAAAACGAGCTAAAACTCCAGCAACACGAGGAAACTGAAATACGAGTCAACAATAAATTAGCAATTGAGTTGACAAACAATCCGGTGCACCATGAGAGGAGTAAGCATATAGATGTTCGTTTTCATTTTATTCGAGAACATGTCAACGAAGGTAATGTGAGAATGATTCATGTTGCGAGTCGTGATCAAGTGGTGATTATCTTTACAAAACCGCTACCAACTGTGCTATTCGAAAATTTTAAGATGATAATTGGAAATGAAGGATGGAAAAAGTTTGTGTTTAAGGGAGGAATTTGTTAAAGAATAAACTCAAAAAATAGAGACAGATTTTAAGGCAATATTAAATGCAAAGTTGAATAGGCAATTCTAGATTATTTTGGGCAAATTAATTATGTACGTATTTGACATGTTTTGGAGTCTAGATTCAAATGGTTCAAGTTTCAAGTCATTTGGAGTTTCCTATAATAAGTAATGACAATTTTAGTAACCAAGGGTCAGAATTAAGTATTGTTGTTTAGGATTCTGTTTTACAATTGTTTTGTGTACGAATTTTAAGAGTCTATTTTTTAATATTAAGAGTCTATAAATTGAGTTGTATTCTATGAAGTATGTAAGAGAGAAAAAGTATAATAGAAAGAAAATATAATATGAATAGAGAAATTACAGAATTTGTCTCTCTTCCCTCCACCGAAATATATATCAAATTTAACACCACCAACCCTAGGTAGACGAAAGCAATGCCAATCCATTCCAACGACCCTCCCAACCGGAATTGAACATGGCTTTCCCACCTCCTCAACAACTCGAGTCGCAATATTGCTTCTTATCTCCCTATGAGGAACATGACATGCTAGTCCTTGACCTCAACAGTGCGGTCTTGCTCTACTTCCATTAACCGATCACAGCTCCTACAAGCCTTGGTGACTAGATGTGGAGGTTCCCCTCAAAATTGGAAGATCTGTGTGGTACGGCGCCCGGGATACCTTGTCTACTTACCGGGTTAGCTGATAAAAGCAGGTTAGTGGAGTAAGGGTCCCCAAGGTAATACACCGTGGGGGACCCTTAGTAAACTAACATGGTGACAAAAACTAACCACCACTTTGAAGCCTTGGATAATTTGAATCATAATTTATGATACAGAGAGTACTTGTGTGTGCATATATATTAATAAAGCTAATAGATTTTGCTTTTATAAGAAGAGTCTAAAATTGAACGAATGAACACAAATTAAGTATAAATATAACTATCCCTTATTTTTCGGGGAGAGAACAGAGGTGGGCCCTTCTTTTTTATCATGACACAAAATCTCATACATAGCATTCTTACTATTTTTTTAACGCTGACTACTTTTACTATTTGTTGAAATAGATAGAAAATTGTTATTTTGAAAATATTATGGATTATTAAAAATACCGATTTTTTACCTATCTAAAAATATAGTAAATTTTTTTTATGAAAAATGTAATATTAGGTCTTCAAGGACATTTTCATATGGAAATCATATTAAGCAGTTTGGATCATCTATTTGGACTTTAAAATCGAAAATATTAATATGAAGTAAGATATGACTCTTAATTATATCATAAAGCACGATAGTCCAACTCTGTAAACTTTTTTTTACCACCTGACTTTACACTAAACTAATTCAAAAATTTGCATATTATGTACACCCCAACATCTTTTAGATGATATTATCGAGAAATGAACATACGTACTCTTGGAAGTAATTTAGATTTCAAAATAAAAAACTATCAAATTTCATATTGGTTTAGATCAGTGTTCTAAATAGCGCGCTATAGCGGCAATATAGTGCCGCTATAGTGTTTTTGGACCCCAAACGCTAAGCCATGATATCAAAATACGCTATTTGCGCTACGGCCGCTATTTGCGCTATAGCCACTATACAATATGGGTGTTTTGAAGCAATTTATATGGGCCTTAAATAAAGACCGAAGAAAGCTCAAATCGAAATTGAATTTGTTGCTACTTGTTACAGATTAATCAATTTGAAATTGAGAATAGAAATTGAAATTTGAATAGAAAAAAGTCCAAACTGAAATTGAAATTTGAATAGAAAAAAAAAATTATGTCATGAATCATGATGCTTAAGATATTTTTAATAGAAAAAATCGATAATTTATGATATTATTATGGATATTTTGAACCATTTGGATTTTGTACGGGTTCAATATGAATATTATAATTTCTTAATTACTGTTATTTATTGTTTTATGAGACTTTAGATATGTTGATATTTAGTACAAATATTGAATATACGGAATGTAAAAAAAAACGCTATGTGGCTTAGCTTCCGCTATAGCGACGCTATTCGCTATAGCTTTTTTTATAACCTTCTCGCTATGACGTTATAAACGCTACTTAGAACCTTGGTTTAGATAAGTGAACTATTGGAATTAGGTAGTACAAGACATAGAAATTATTATTCCATATGGATCGACATTCAGATTGGTAAGATTATGCGCTAGTGGTCCGATCGATTATAATATTTTGATTATAAATTTTATTGGCTTCGATTTACATCCATCAATATTATCTTTACTGGGGATAAGCAAAAAATTTACAACAAAATATCTCTTATATATATGAAACAAAAAAATCAACTTCAACTAAGATTAAACATATATAAAACAAAATAAGAAAATAAAAAATTTCATCCAAATTATTATATGTTCTAATAAATGGTATTTGTTTATATCAAATAATAATAAACATAGTAATACTAAATAGTCAAGTTGATGAAGTGACCAAATTCACCAAGGTCTTTGAATTTGACAAAAGGGGTTCACAAAAGGAAAGACCACCAATCACAATTCAAAAGCCCACGAAGTTTAGATAAAAGCCCATCCAAGCCCAGTTAAGGTTTAGACAAAAGATCAACCAAAAGCCGAAAAGCTAATTACATCTTTTTTGGTGACACATCATAACACAGTTTTTTTTATAGGTCAATTTTGCGATTTCAAAATCCAAACAGTCGATCCGAACCGTTCAACATGATCACCATACTAAAATGTGCTTGAAGATCAAATTTTACATTTTTTTTGAATTTTTTTACTATTTATTAGGATGGTTACAAAATCGCTGTTTTTCAATGGTCTGAAAACAACAATTTTGTAACCATCTTAATAAATAGTAAAAAAATTCAAAAAAAAATGTAAAATTTGATCTCCAAGCACATCTTAATATATCCATCATATTGAACGGTTTGGATCGACTATTTGGATTTTGAAAATAGTAAGTGTCAAAGTGTGTCACAAAAAAATATGTAATTTGATCCCTCCTCTAATTATATAGGAGGGCTCCAATGCTCTATTGTTTTCATCTGAACTGCTTAATATGATATTCACATTAAGATGTGGTCAGAGATTATATTTTATATTTTTTGTAATTTTTTTACTTTTTTCTAAAATAGATATAAAATCACTGTTGTTTAGAAAATTTTGAATCATCTAAAAAGAGTGATTTTATACCTATGTTAAAAAATAGTAAAAAATTCAAAAAATATAAAATTTAATATTCAAATACATTTTAATATAAATATCATATTGAGCAATTCAGATTGTCTTGTTTAGATTTTAAAATTAAAAATAAAAATATGAGATATAATTGGACTACGAAAGAAATTGGGCATTTGAGCCCACATTATATAATAATCTCATTTTTAGGCTCAACTATGCCGTTGACGACTGATCCAACTTTCCTAAAGTAATCGAAATTTGGAGTTTGAATACCATCCGTTCAATCAATATCCGGAATGCAGGGTGCACTTAAATGTTCGTGTAATAACAGATCGCACGTAAGAGTCTAATCTCAAATTTTCTGTTACTTTAGGGAATTGAATTCCTTGTCGACTAGGCTTGTGATTATTAGGGGACGCCTACTGGTGACTGCTCTAATAATTTCCTTTGAAAGCCTCTCCAATTTCTCTGGATCTGTTGACCTTGGTTCATATTTCCTAAAGTAATTGAAATTTTGGAATTACATCTCAACCGTCATATTAAAATCAAGAAAGAACAGGGCCCTTCAAGTTTCGTTCAATAACCGATCGAACGGTGTGTGTTCAAATTCAAAATTTGGGTTACTTTAGGGATTCTATTCGATGAGAACTTGGCTTGTGACTTGGGACGCCTACATTTCTAGTAATTTCCAGAAAACCAGGGGCCTCTCAGAAAGATAAGTACGGAGCACCTAAAGTAACCCAATTTTTTAGTTTAGATTCGAACCGTCAGATTCGAATTGGGCCGTCAGATTAAAGGCCCCGTGCGCTCAACCTCGGCTCGGATACGAATCGGACAGTCCAGATCTAAACTAAAAAATTGGGTTACTTTAGGGGAACGGTCCCCAAAATAGTTTGATTAAGGATTTTAACAGAGAAATTTTAGCTTCATTCCGCGCAAATATTCTATATAGATCTGCTTTGATTCTATAGTTATTGCTCTGCATAAATCGAAACCTGATCTGTTAAAATCTTTAGCCGAAGGGTTGCCTTCTATACTAAAATCCCACTTAATCGCCACAAAAACCCTTCTTCCTCTCTCAGTCTCTCTCCTTCAAAAACCCTCACGCACCAATTAGACCACAATTTGCCACTATGGCAGGACTACTTCGCTCCTACGCCGCCCGATCCGCTCTCCGCCGTCTCTCTAGCACAGTGGCGAAACGTCGCTTCGCCGCCGCCGCCGCCGTTTGGGAAGACGACTATCTGGATTACTGGACGGATGGTGAGGAGAAGGCGCACGTGCCGTTAGCTGAAGGCACGTGTTGTGAGAGGGGTCCTAGAGGCGTCCAATGGGTTTTCATGGGTAGTCCTGGTTTACAGAAGCACCTGTACGCTGCTAGAATGGCACAGTTGCTTGATGTCCCGTACATCTCCATGGGTACTCTCGTTAGACAAGAGCTTGATCCAACATCTTCTATTTACTTAAAGGTTTGTCTTTCAATTGATTTCTTCTTCTCAGGTTTGGTTAATTGATTCGATAAATTTCTCGAATTTGTTCCTAATTACGAAAAATTAGCATTTAGATCCTTGTTATATGCTATTTAGTAATTACTTTCCAATTTTTTGGGGAAAGTGTGGTGTCTTTCTAGTGCTGATTTCTGATTTGTGAATTATTAGGTATTCATTTGAAAATCCTTTCAAAATGTAGTGTTTCTTGAAAGTTCTGGTCTTTTTTGAGAACCTTTTTTTTTTTTTCTGGCAATTGATTTTCGTGTTGGTTTTTTTTTTTTTTTTTGGGAAATTTGATCATTTTATTTTTGTGTGACTCGTGAGAGAGAGAGATGGAAAAGGGCGTGGCGGCCATGTTCACAGAATGTGAAGGGTAGGTTGGTAAATTCGCTGCTTTGGTGGCGCTTTCCCTTAGTTGTAAGGGTAGTTTGGGAATTTTACATGATTAGGGTTTGCTTCAGAATCAGAACCTTCTTTTTTATGTTTCCACTCGTGTTTGTCACGTGCAGCCAAGGTTTCTCTTACATGTTAATTTCCAGTTTTGCCCCTCAGGTTTTCTGGTCTAGTGGTAGTCAGGATAGTTGGACCATTTCTTGATTAGTTGTACTAAGTGCATTTTTCTGAGTACACCCGGGAAGTTTAGAAATTTCATAATAGTCCTTGAAAGTTGTCACATTATTTCTTTTGGTAAAAACATTATCAGAACATTGTATTGGTATGCTTCTGTAATTTATTTGCAAATTTTCTGATAAGTCCTTTGTTTTTCTTTGTTATGAAGATTGCAAATTCGGTGAACCAGGGCAGGCTTGTATCAGAAGAGATAATATTTGGGTTGCTTTCAAAGAGATTAGAAGAGAGATTTTATCGTGGCGAAACTGGGTTTATTCTTGATGGAATACCTCGAACTAGGCTTCAAGCTGTAAGTCTGATTTATTTACTAAGTAGAATTTACATCGATGTTTGCCTATTTAATCATTTTGCTTGTTTGCTCTCAGGAATTGCTTGATCAGATGGTGGATATAGACCTCGTAGTGAATTTCAAATCGAAGGATGAAACTATAATTAAGAAGCAAATAAGGGGTGAAATTGAAACATGCTCGCACTGTGGAAGGCCATTCCACATGAACCAACCTGAATCAACCAGGTGTAACCCGTGTTTAGCAACCCGTACCCAACATGCGCAAGTTCAGTCTAATGCTGTGGTTGGACTCGAGGGTTCTCGACTGGAAAAGATTCACCTTCACTGTGAGCAGGTAATTATTAGGCCTTAATATTTTATATACTGATTTATGTTATAAGTTAACACAGTGTCTGAGAAGCTATAATTTGAATTTTGGTTATAAAATTTTGAAGTTGAATGCATAGCTTGGTTATAAATTTAGCAAGTAATTGTGCTATTTCTTTGTTGGATGATTTTTTCCTAGTGGAATCAACCTGAGGTTTTCTTTTTGGTGGCATCTTTTAGAGAATCTAGCACAATTAGCATGCAAATGGAATATTATTATGTGTTACCATTGTTTAAATAATATTTCAATTTGATTACATGGTTTGTTAGAACCTTTCCTCTGTGTAATATTCCATTTCTGATCAATTTTATTCTTATATATTTTTTTGTATTTTTCAACAGAGCAAGCTTTTGGAAGAGTACTACAGGGGACAGAGAAAACTTATGAATTTTAATGTTTCTGGGGGCCCAGGTGAAACATGGAAAGGCTTGTTGGCTGCTTTGCAACTCCAGCATATTGACGCTTCAAATTCACCCCAAAAGCTTACTGTTTGAGTTATATTTTTATTATATTGGCGTTAAAAATCACTATTCATTAGAACTAGGCCCATGAAATTTGAATGTTTCTGGGTCTGAGAGCTGTGTTTTTGTTGTCTTTGTGCCTCAATTTTTGTTGTTTTTGAGGAGATAAAATTGTAAGCGATTTTGCTGACGCTTATATTATGCATCTGTAATATAAAAATTTTGTTTATTTTATGTCATAAGTTTAATTTTACTAGGTTGCGTTTGTATTATGTTCCAAGATTTTGGTTATTTTATGTCATAAGTTTAATTTTACTTATTTAAATGCTATGGATATTTAAAAACAGAATACAAGAACTAAAAAATTAGCAATAAAATTTACCAGATTTAGCACAAACAAAATCGCAACCATACCAGAAAAACGAAACTATGTATACCATAAATTCTGCTCCCCGAATTAGCATGATCAGAAAAACCAGGTCAGTGCTCCACGCCAGAGATCAGCGTCAGAAAATCGACAATACCTGATCATCTAACCTCATGATAGCTCTCAGAATCGAAAAGGTGAGGTTCAGATTAGCTTATTCTCAAGTCTTCTCAGGCATTAATTTGATATTGTTCCAAACGAGATCGGTTCCTCAAAAGCAATACCCGAACAATACCGGGAACCTATGTTGCATGAATACGGGTACGGGTATCGTATCAGATATGATACGGATACGGCGATACGGCAATTTTCAAAAATTCCGGATACGATACGCCAATTATATATATATATATTATTTTTTATTATTTATATATTATATATATTGTATTTAGATATTCATAAAAAATTTAATTAAAGGCTCAAACTATAAAAAATTAAAGGCTTAAATCTAAGTATATATTAAATATTATAGCTATTGGAATAATACACAAGTGCAATGTGACCGGGTGGTAAACATTTTGGCCAACATGGGGAGAGCCCGAGTTCGAATTCTAGCGGCGGAAAAAAAATTCACTTATTTGAAACCCGGTGTTTGCGCAACTCATGGGTGCGGGTGCGGCGGCTCACGCATGTCCCTTCGTATCCAGCTGTATTCGCACATTAATTGACGTATCCTGGAGTGTCAACGGAGTATCGGCGACCGTATCGGCCGAGTAAGGATATGCCACGTAGGTGGATACATCAGCTGGCGTATCGGATATGTATCAGTGCCGTATCGGGCGCGTATCAGTATCAGATATGTGTCCGACACGGGTACAGAGCCTATTTTGACGTATCCGAGTAACATGGCCAGGAACAAAGGCAATGCCGACGTCCCATGACAAACAACTTTAGAAATTGTGGTTGCTTTCAAAGACTTTTGTTGCGCCTATATTTCAAAATCCATATCACATTTTCTACATATTTGATTTTTTTTGAAGATGAGCTTTTTCTCGGACAATTGGCACATGTTTTCATTATATTAATATAAAAAAATAGAAAGTAATTTAAGAATAACTACTTAAAAATCAATGGCTAGCGCTTGTTTTGTACTTTTAGTAATGATCAATTTTAGATAAAGAAAAACAATATTTTTTTAAATATTTTTGCATCCGGCTTTTAACTGTATCACAAAATATGATACTCAGAGCATCTACAATAGGGATTTCTTTTAAATTGCTAATCTGATATGTCAATTGCTAATATAATTGCTGGGTTATATGCCGATTTCTAAAAATACAAATTTATTTATAAAGCAAACAATTTCTTTTGGACATGTTGATATTCTCTCTCTTTCCTATTAGCTCTAACCCCTTTGTTTTCTTTCCTCTTGGCTCTGACCCAATTTCTGACATGAAAATTAAAAGGAACTTAATTTTTTTTACAGTCTTTTACAGCTGTTTTTTATTTTTTTAGGAATTGCTGGGTTGGAAATGCTCTTGACATTCACTATTTATATCTAAATTCAGAATTTTTATTCCTAGCATATAAGCACTATTAACAAAAAGATACATGAAGACATTTTGGATGCAAAGGTTTACTATTCCTCAACTAAAATTGACATTTGCGCCTTTTTTAATAGTTCTAGAAGGCACCTTTCTTTGTACTTAGCTTGTGCACACGTGACATGTATTCGTTGATATAGGTGAACCCAAAAACTATTTCAGCTTGTACAAACCACATCATTTATTAAAAAAATAAAACAAATAATTTATAAGAATCGACTTTTAGTGGCAAAAATAATATACACCCTCTACACAAGAGGGTCCGGATTCCCTAGAGTAATCCAATTTTTGAGTTTAGATCTGAACCATCCAATTCGAATCTGGACTAATCCGGCCCGAGGTGGAGCGCACAGGCCCCTTTAATCTGACGGCCCAATTTGAATCTGACTATCCGAAACTAAACTCAAAATTTGAGTTACTTTACACCTACACAAGAATGCTGGCGTGTTTCCACAATATAAATTAATAATAAAAAAACAATATGTAACAAGTTAGATAACAATAAAAAATTTAGTGAAATTTTAGTGTCATCTCCCTCAAGAGATTTTATGGAGAGAGCAAATGTATTCAGCTTTTCATGGTAAATATTCTAATTTGAAATCTAAATGGGAAAATTTTCAAATAGTGAAATTTTGTTGGATCGTCTAATCGAAAATGTAGGCATTAGTATGAGGTTTAATTAATTAATTATTTATTTTTAGTAGTTTTGCAATTTCGTTTAGTATGGGCATTATTAGAGTGGAAAAAACGTGCCATGCTGTGACTTTAATCTCGTGCCGTGCCGTACCGTGACCAAAATGTCAAGGGGTGGTCATGGCACGCGAATGGTCACACCACGTGAGTCACGCCGTGCCTAAAGGTGTCGTGACCATACGTGACTCGTGTGACCATTTAATCATAATTTAGGTTAGTTTATTCAAGATTCACCATTAAATCAATATCTAATGGTCCTAATTACACGTGACTCGCGTGACTACGTGCCGTGCCGTGCTGTGCCAAAGTTTCAAAAGATGAACACGACACACAAATGGTCACGGCACGGAACACGCGAATTACAGCATGTAACTAACACGCGTGCCATACCGTTCCGTGCCGTTCCATGACGGAGCCGGCTCCACTGTGCCATTTTTCCCACTCAGTCATTATCATTCGAAATTTCGTTTAGATTGGATACATGGCTACAAAAAAAAAGGACCGTCCGTTTCAACTTGGCACAAAGGTCCTTCTGAATATTCAAATTGGACCGACTTGGTCCATATTTTGATTGGAGGTCCGAATTTCAAACTCAAATTTTGAATTAATGCAAATGATACAAACTCCTATCTTACCTCCATCTCTTCCCTTATAACGCCATGCACACGAACGCATGCATGCAAACAATTGAAAAATTGATCCACATTGATAAAAAGTTGAAAAGTATTACCTAATGGATGATAAATTTCTATTGTAATGGTTGATTTAGTCAATTACTTTTAATTTGAAAGGATAGCGATCCATGAAAACAACAGGTGAGTTAACAACACACTTGGTCGTTGGTACTGTACCAATTTTGGGAAATTATAAAAGTACCGCCTTGGAATCATGCTTCTAGACTAACTTTGCTTTAATTGAGTTTTGACTAAGAAGTTGAGTTTTATCCAAAGTCAGATCAAAACCGTTCAATTTGATTCATATGAATGAATTTAAACTTAAATATGAACGAATTTTGACACTGAGACCCAACTTTTAAATAAGGCTTTGTCCAAATTCCCTTGAGCAAAAACTCCACCCTCAAACTAACATATGATACCAAATTAAATTCATATAACTTCATGACCTAATAAGGTCAAATAATGTCTTCTCAATTGCTAGTGCAGCTGACTGAGTTATATTTGTGTGACAGAATTGACCTGGCAATTTTTAAGATTTTTTGACCAATTCAAGTCGTGGAAACTACAAATTCATGGACTTTAACTTGACAGATGAAAACAGAATATCTAGTACACGTATTTTTTCAGTGAATGAAAATTGAAAATTCTATCTCACCTCATCCTCTAGCACCAATGATTCTTCCCCAAACAACAGTCACCAAGCTTTCCCAATTTTAATAAACAAAATGGTGATACCTGACTTGCGCTCAAGACCAATCCAACTCTTGTACTTATCTTCAATTTATTTATTTCTTATTGTACCTCATGGTGGTTCGGTTTCATTCAACTTCAATTTCTCAGACCCCAACACCGTCAATGAACATATCAACTTCGAAGGCAGTGCATCCTATGATTATAAGGAAAAAATCGACTTGACCACAAATTCGGCAACCTCAAACCTTGGGAACAGCACAGGAAGAGCAACCTACAATCAGCCAGTGACCTTGTGGGATAAAGATACCGGCGAGGTAACAAACTTTACAACCCGGTTCTCTTTTCTTATACAAAATACTACACCAAATAACTTTGGGGATGGTTTTGCTTTTTTCCTATCTTTGTATCCATCTGAAATTCCTCCACAAAGTTATGGAGGGGCCCTTGGCCTTTTCAATACCAATACTTCCATGAATGCATCGGCTAATCAGGTAGTCGCAGTCGAGTTTGATACCTTCCTGAATTCGATTTATGACCCAAATACAACAGATCGAACTTTATGCCACATTGGTATTGATGTAAATATGATCGAATCAACTTCTTACCAGCTCATTCCAAATTACCTTTTTGTTGGTACAAGGATGACCGCACATATTGAGTATAACAGTTGGCAAAAACTTTTGAGTCTTTCCCTTTGGCATGAGGCCAACTCAACAATCCAATTCAGCCTCAATGCAACTGTTGATATAAGGAACCTCCCAGCAAATGCATCTGTAGGCTTCTCAGCAGCCACTGGATCATCCATTGAAACACACCAGATATTCTGGTGGTCTTTTAACTCAACCTTAGGGATAAAAACATTGGTCAGCAAAGATAAAAACAAGATAAGTGTGCCGGTCATAAGTGGAATAGTCGTGTGCACATTTATTATGTTTATTGTAGTAGGGATCTTCATATATTATCTCAGAAAAAGGAGTTCAATCAAGAAAATCGCAGAAATTGAGGTGATTGGTGATGAATCAATTGATTACGAATTTGAAAAGGGGAGAGGACCCAAGAGGTTCCCGTACAGTGAACTGGTTGATGCAACAAATGGCTTCGGGGAGAACGAGAAACTTGGAGAAGGTGGGTTTGGATCAGTCTACAGAGGTATTTTAAAGGATGAAAACATTCATGTTGCTGTTAAGAGGGTGTCAAAAGATTCAAAGCAAGGGAAAAAGGAGTATATATCGGAGGTCAGGATTATAAGCCAGCTAAGGCATCGAAATCTTGTTCAACTAATTGGTTGGTGCCATGATCATGGAGAATTTTTGTTGATTTATGAATTGATGCATAAGGGAAGCCTCGATAAACACCTGTATAACAAAGAAACTCTTCTTAGTTGGCCAATTAGGCACAATATAGCACTAGGGCTAGGCTATGCTCTTCTATACCTCCACGAAGAGTGGGAACAATGTGTTGTGCATAGAGATATAAAGCCAAGCAACATAATGTTAGATTCCTCATTCAATGCTAAGCTCGGTGATTTCGGCCTTGCTAGACTTATTGAACACAACCAAGAAGTAGAAACAGTTGCTGCTGGCACCAAGGGTTATATAGCACCAGAATGTGTCCTTGGCACGGCAAATGCAAGCACACATTCTGATGTTTTCAGTTTTGGAGTCGTCTTGTTGGAAATTGCATGTGGAAGGAGGCCCATAATGCCTCAAAAGGATCGAAGGAAGGTGAGTTTAGTTGAATGGGTTTGGGATTTGTACGGGCAGAATGCACTTATGGATGCCATCGATTCAAGTTTAAATGGTGATTTCATAAAAGAAGAAGTCGAGTATCTGATGATTGTTGGTTTATGGTGTGCACACCCGGAAAAATCCTCGCGTCCATCTATTAGGCAGGCCATGAGTGTTTTGCACTTTCAAGCAAATTTACCAATTCTTCCTCCAAAAATGCCTATGCCGGTGTATACGATTCCATTAGATCTTAATATGCAATTTTGTACCACCTCCTCTGAGGCTACTTCAAGTGGCGTCGCCAAAAATTCCACCAAGTCGGCTCCTGCTCCATCTTCAGACTCTTCCTGGCTGCTCAAACAAGAACAGAGAACGTTCTAAATAATGAATTTGCAAACATAGTTTCCTCTGTTTTTTTATTTGTTTCTATTGCATTGATAGCTGTTGTGTTTTTTTTTTTTTTCTGTTGCTGTTTTTTTTAGACTTTCTTCTTGCAATACATAGTGTATAATTATTCTTTTCTTCCCTTTTTTGGTACATTTAGTTGTGATAGTAGGATTTTTCTTCTCCAATATGTTACAGAGCTATGAATTGCTCAGAATCTGTTTGCTACAGAGTTGGCATGTCTACAAATCAGGTTCAACTCACCTAATTGTCTATTTCTGTTTACATTCTTTTTTAGCCATTGAATTTTTGATGAAATGGAGAAGACTTTCGAACATTTGTACTTACCTTCACACAAATGTCAGCATGTTGCTACCATTTCCATCTATCACAAGAACGATACCACGTTGCAATCTCGCCATTCCTCCCAAATCAAAGACCCAAAAACTCTCAAATAGAACTTGGTCGATTTCCTTTTGCCTTCCCACCAGCACTCAAAATCCACCCGATTACACCAGCTGGTCTATCTGCAAAAGATACAGCACAATTTGTCAACTTCAGTTTCCATTTTTGAACTTTACCTAGCCTCCCTATTTGGTGCCTTCATGAATCTAAAATCCAGCAAATGGGTTCGTCTCAGGTTATGATCTGAATCAGGCTGAGGTTAGAAATACTAAACAAAAGGTGTTGATACCTTGGTCGAATGATTAAAGTGGATGTTAAGCCCCATCACAGAGCAACTAAACCTTGAATATTAATTAATCATCACACAATCCTGAATTATGCAAATATGCATCAACTAAGCCTCAAGTTAGAATCATATAAAACCTTGAATGCACAACTTATCCCAACTAAAGAAGCCAAAACCAACCAGGCAACATGACCTTGAGAAGATAGATAGGGTGTATGCATTTCTTGGTATCACTGAAACAACAGTATTATTTTTTATTTTTTATTTTTTTTGTGTATGAGAATAACATGTGAGAATAACAAGATTGATCACTAATCTTGGCAAAACTGGGGTCAATTTATGCGATAATTTCAGAAACAAGGTATAAATGATGTTCAAGACTTCAAGTGCATAATTGACCAATAAAAAACTTGACACTGTTTCAAAGTCTAACTCACACTGGAAAATCATTTTCGCTGGATTTGGCACCAAACTGTAAATACTATAGGATAATTTTCCTGTGAAAAGAGTTTACCTTCAAGCGCACAAGGGATTGCCTCTGCTTGGACTTTGGAAGGAGGCTTCCAGTTAAAGAGAATGCTCACTCACATTATAACATGCCAGAGGAGATTACTGGTACAGCCAGAGGTTCGATCCAAAGAGAAAAGAGTTGTCAGTTTTCTCCTTCCTCCGTTCACACTAGACAAAGAAAATCGCCAATCTAAAGAATGGAATACAAATCTTCAGAAATTAGGCTAAAAATGAAAGATTTGAGTTCCTAGGGTTTAACATCACCAATTCAATTATATTGATTTGATTTTTGAATATAGATTGTTAAGCTTGATAACACTTACAATTCACATGAGCAATTTCAACATCTTGAAAGGTTTTACAAAAATAGTAAATAAAAAGGAAATTCACAAAATCCACAAAGTAAATTCAATAAGTTCACAAATGCACATCATATAAGTTCAAAATCCCAAGTACCAATAGTCTACATGAGTAAAATTAAGCACATTACACAACAATTGGTGGTTCACTAGTTCACAGCTTAAATTAAACACATTACATCACAATTGGTGGTTCAATTGTTCAGGAATTCACTCAAAAAACACACTTCTTAATTGTTCTAATTCTTTACCGAATAGAAAAAGAAAGCTGAACTGCCAATTGAGCCACACGCTAGATTGATAGGGCTGAGAGATCGGAGGAAAGCACGAGAGAATTAGTTAAGCTATTAAGCTATTACCTTAAGTTGGAGCTCAAAAATAGAAGCTGAGAAGATAGAGATAAGAGAAGGTGCGCACCACCAGGAAGGAGAGCGCAAAAGACAAAAAAGAAAAATTGCGAATCTAGACCGTTCTTTTAACTCCGGCGCAAATCTCAAAACGACCCCCTATATCTACGACACCGAATTTTTTTTTTTGAGAGAATTTCATATATACCACTCAAAAACTAACTGTGAAATTATGTATTTACCATCCAAATTTCTATAATTACGTATTTACCATCTAAAAATCTAATAACTCACATATTTACCCAATCAATCAAAATCTTAGATTAATTAGAGATTAATTAAGTTTAATATTATAAAAAATATAATTAATACTTGAATTAGTTCCTCCCCTTTCTACGTACTGGGCGAATTTCTTAAGTGGACTTTTGCTAATCACGTACCTAAGAACCCTTAGAAGTGCCCTGGTTTCAGCATGAAACGGATCTGCTGCACACTACAAAGGCCGTATAAAGGAGAGGATATAAAAGAGAACGTATTTAATGAGAGAAAGAGAGGGTGTTAAGTTAATCCTTAATTAATTATAGTTTTAAGAATATTAAGCATAATTAATCTTAGTTTTGGGTATATTTGATATATACTAAAGTGATATTGGGTAAATATGTGAGTTATTAGATTTTTAGATGGTAAATACGTAATTATAGAAATTTGAATGGTAAATACGTAATTTCACAGTTTTTGAGTGGTACATATGAAATTCTCCCTTTTTTTTTTTTTTGGTCTAGGTACGCGAGCAGATACGGATTCGGAGGGGACTGAGGAGTAATACGGATCCGATTCAGAATTTTGTCTAATATTGGGTTTTTAACTTGATTCGGATATATTTTAACAGAAAACAAATAGATTTTAAGACGCACGTTTTAAGCATACAAAAGGTTCAAATATTTTATCCACCAATTCAAAATTTAAGTTATCACAAAAAAACTAAAAATATATAATTTTTTTTTAATAATAGAGTTGTTGGTTTAGTTTATCAACTTTAATTTAATATCCATAAAGAACTCTCGCATGTATTCAGGTTGCGAACCTATGACCTCTCACTCAGAAAGTGTTGCCTTTTTCCACTGGAATAAATGCTAGTTCTTAAAAAGTATATAATATATTAGAGTAAAGCTAGCGTGTATCTCTTGGTGAGCATAATGACTCTATCGAATTGGTTGCAAATGACGAATCCAAACTGTTGAAACCAATTTATTTCACTAGCGATATGTGTAATGCAAAATTTTGAAATTTTGAAATTTATTTACTATAAATTCAAGTGGTAAAAAAAAAAAAATTATAAGTTATTTTATTGTATTCATTTTTTATCATTTTTTGACCACTTGACTTTGTACTACATGAATATAAAATTTTCAAATACACAGATCACTCGCAAAGTAGATCATTTTCAACGGTTTGGATTTATCATTTAAAGTCAATCTGATAGATTTTAAAGTTAAAATCTCAAATGATTTGATGAGCTCAAAAACACGCCTGTTCTACTCAAATTATGGAGCATCCAGATAAATAGGAGAGTTAAATATAAATATATAAATATAATTTTTATATGATGTATTTGACAAATAAAGTAGCAATAATTTAATACATCAAACAAAAGTATTTTAAGATTAAATAAAGGTAATAATTTTATTGGTAAAGTATATTTAAATTACTAAAATTTTGAACTTCTGATATTTTCTATTTTCAATGCTTTACTTGCAATATTTTAAACACAGTGTACGATAATAATTTAGTCTTTTTATTTAATACTACTTTATCTACTTATTTTACTATTATAAAACACCAATATTTTAAAGTGAATTAGCATTTACTTTGCTTTAACTTTCCTTCAATTGTCAAATATATCGATAGTGACAAATTTATTGATTTGAAAATAATTCAATATATATATATATATAGAGGTTGGCCAATATTAAAACATTTGTTCGTAGACCATAGAACAAATGCTTTGGGTTTTACATTTCCAAAGTCCAAACAATCGATCCAAATCATTCAACATTCAATCTATATTAAAATGTGCTTGGAGACCAAATTTTACATTTTTTAGAATTTTTTTACTATTTATTAAGTCAGTTTTAAAATCGCTGCTTTCAATGATCCAGAAATTTTTCACTGTTTATTAAAATTAGCAATTTTAAAACTGGCTTAATAAATAGTAAAAAATACCAAAGCATGTAAAATTTGGTCTTAAAACACATTTTAATATAGAGATCACATCTAACGGTTTGGATCGACTGTTTGGACTTGGAAAATCAGAAAACCAATTGGTTACACTATTTTATGGTGACATATCTTGACACAATAAGTTTGTAAGTCATTTTTGCGATTTCAAAATTCAAACAGTCGATCTGAACCATTCAACACGATCTTCATATTAAAATGTGCTAGGAGACCAAATTTTTCATTTTTTGAAAATTGTTTACTATTTTTTTAGAATTTCTGAAATTCATTGTTTTTCAATAGTCTAGAATTATCTAAAAACAACAATTTTGTACATATCTTAATAAATACTAAATAAATTCCAACAAATATAAAATTTGGTCTACAAGCATATTTTAATATGGAGATCATGTTGAACGGTTCGGATCAACTGTTTGGACTTCGAAATCATAATGATGACTTATAAGCAAGGTTCTAAATAGCGTTTATAGCGTCATAGCGGGAAGGCTAAAAAAAAGCTATAGCGAATAGCGTCGCTATAGCGGAAGCTATTCCAAATAGCGTTTTTTTTTACATTATGTATATTCAATATTTGTACTAAATATCAACATTATCTAAAGTCTCATAGAACAATAAATAACACCAAAGTAATTAAGAAATTATAATATTCATATTGAACCCGTACAAAGTCCAAATTGCGGTTCAAAATATCCATAGTAATATCATAAACTATCAATTTTTTCTATTAAAAATATCTTAAGCATCATGATTTATGACATAATATATTTGTTTTTCTATTCAAATTTCAATTTCTATTCCCAATTTCAAATTGATTTATCTGTAGCAAGTAGCAACAAATTCAATTTCGGTTTGAGCTTTTTTTTATCTTTATTTAAAACCCATATAAATTGATTAAAAAAAAACCCATATTGTATAGCGCAAATAGCGGACCGCTATAGCGCTATAGCGGCCGTAGCGCAAATAGCGCATTTTGATGTCATAGCGTAGCGTTTGGGGTCCAAAAACGCTATAGCGCGCTATTTAGAACACTGCTTATAAGTATATGGTGTCAAGATGTGTCACCATAAAATGGTGTAATTGGATCCCTCCTCTCCCTATATATATATATATATATATATAGAGTTGGACTATGGTGAGTTGCGAAGTAAGATGTCATTTTTACTTCACGCTCATATTTTTATTTTGAAAATCTAAACAACCGATCCAAACCGCTCAACATGTTCTCCATATTGAAATGTGCTTGGAGACCAAATTTTATAATTTTTGGAATTTTTTTACTATTTATTAAGCCACTTTGAAAATCGCTGATCGAATGGTCCAGAATTTTTTACTGTTTTTTACTGTTCACCATGATCTGCAATTTTCAAAGTGACTTAATAAATAGTAAAAAAATTTCAAAAAATGTAAAATTTGGTCTCCAAGCACATTTCAATATGGAGAACATGTTGAGCAATTCGGATCGGTTGTTTAGATTTTCAAAATGGAATATGAGCGTGACAACTCACCATAGTCGATATCTCTCTCTCTCTATATATATATGGTACTATGCATAGCACGGTTTGGTCCGTGCTACGGCTCAATATTTGATTTTGCAAAATCTTAACGGTCGATCCGAATCGTTCAACATGATTATAAAATGAATATGTACTTGCAAACCAAATTTTACATTTTTTTGAATTTTTTTACTATTTTTTTAGATAGGTAGAAAATCACTTGATCTGAAAATTCTAGACCATCCAAAAACAGTGATTTTCTACCTATCTAAAAAAATAAAAAAAAAATTCAAAAAAATGGAAAATTTGGTTTGCAAGTACATATTCATTTTATAATCATGTTGAACGGTTCGGATCGACAGTTAGGATTTTGAAAACTCAAATATTGAGCCACAGCACGGACCAATCCGTGATATGCATAGTACCATAGCCTCACTCATATATATATATATATATGAGGAGAGTGGCTAAGCTCAAAACGTTTGCACCAAGGGTTTGGTGCAAACGATTTGTTTTTGGATTTTCGAAGTCCAAACGGTCGATCCGAACCGTTCAAGTTGTTCTCCATATTGAAATGTGCTTGGAGACCAAATTTTACATTTTTTGGAAATTTTTTACTATTTATTAAGCCACTTTGAAAGTTGCTGATCACACGGTCCAGAATTTGATTGCACTGTTTTTACTGTTCACCCGAATCAGCAACTTTCAAAGTGGCTTCATAAATAGTAAAAAAATTCCAAAAAATGTGAAATTTGGTCTCCAAGCACATTTTAATATGGATTAAATATCTAATGGTTTGGATCTACCGTTTGGACTTTGCAAATAGGAGAACCAAAACGTTTGCACCAAGGGCTTGGTGCAAACGTTTTGAGCTTAGCCACTCTCTATATATGAGAGTTCCAATATCTCATATTTTTCATAACTCATCATGTCTCACATTTTATATCTTCATTTTCAAAGTCCAAACTGTCGATCCGAACCGCTCAACATGATATCCATATTAAAATATGCTTGGAGACCAAATTTTATAATTTTTGAGAATTTTTTACTATTTTTTTAGATAGGTACAAAATCACTGTTTTTGAACGGTCCAAAAACAGTGATGTTGTACCTATGTTAAAAAATTGTAAAAAAATTTCAAAAATTATAAAATTTCATCTCCAAGAATATTTTAGTATGGATATCATGTTGAGTGGTTCGAATCGACAGTTTGAACTTTGAAAATAAAGATATTAAATATGAGGCATGAGGTATTGGAACCTTCCTATATATATTATGTATACATGAACCATGTCTCATCATTTAATTTTTTTTTTTAATTGCTAATTACTAACACCATAAAAAAAGATGCACAAATTAATCTCATCATCAGAACAAATATTGTAGATTGTCAAACATATAATTAGTATATTACTCTATATAATTACAACAATATAATAAATAAGAAGTATCTCTTACCGGTTAAAAAAGTCTTCTGTACCCTTTTCACTCTTTCAATGTTTTAATCTTATTGTCACATTTCAGTGTCAAACTGTCAATGCCGGAAATAAATCTGCTGTTATTACAAAGAGATAACAGGACTCTGTTATTTCGATCCCAACCGTTAACCTTTGTCGAGATTCGGGCACGAAAAACATTTTTTCTTTAGATTCGAGCATGAAAAACTTTGAACGGTTATGATAGAAACAACAGGGTCTGTGATCCCTTTGGATTTATATCCATCAATGCCACCATCTATATTAAAGCCACATGGTCAACAAAAGTCCATATCATATCATCACACTTGAATATGTATTTCTAACTTTATTTATAATAATGCTTGTACGTATTATTTTCAATGAAGGGTATGCACAGTTGTTGACTGGGGGTCCATGGCGGCTCAATACCTTTCGTATTTTTAAATAGCACCAATAATTGTGCCTCACCTCTTCCTCTCCCCCAAAAATGGTGGTACCTGACTTGTGCTCAAGACCAATCCAATTCTTGTACTTATCTTCAATTTATTTATTTCTTCTTGTACCCCATGGTGGTTCAGTTTCATTCAACTTCAATTTCTCAGACCCCAACACAGTCTATGAACATATCAACTTCCAGGGTGATGCATCCCCTGATTATAAGGAAAAAATTGACTTGACCGAGAACATTGAGAACAGCAAAGGAAGAGCAACCTACAATCAGCCGGTGCCCTTGTGGGATCAAGATACCGGAGAGGTAACAAACTTTACAACCCGGTTCTCTTTTCTTATACAAAATACTACATCCTACAGTGGGGATGGCTTAGCTTTTTTCCTATCTTCCTATCCATCTGAAATTCCTCCACATAGTAATGGAGGGGCCCTTGCCCTTTTCAATACCGAAACCAACATGAATGCATCGGCTAATCATGTAGTCGCAGTCGAGTTTGATACCTTCCGGAATTCGATGTACGACCCAAATTCAACAGATTCAACTGACTGCCATATTGGTATTGATGTAAACATAATTAAATCAACTTCTTACCAGATCATTCCAAACTACCTTTTCGTTGGTACAAGGATGACTGCACATATTGAGTATAACAGTTGGCAAAAACTTTTGAGTCTTTCCCTTTGGCATGAGGCCAACTCGACAATCCAATTCAGCATCAATGCAACTGTTGATATAAGGAACCAGCCATCAAATGCATCTGTAGGCTTCTCAGCAGCCACTGGATCAAACATTGAAACACACCAGATATTCTGGTGGTCTTTCAACTCAACATTAGAAATGAAGCAAATTTCCCCCAATTCAGCTCCATCAGAAGCCCCAATGGTTAGAAAAAATAAAAACACCAGAAATGTGTCGGTCATAGTTGGAATAGCCGTGGGCACATTTATCATGTTTCTTGTAGTAGGGATCTTCATATATTATCTCAGAAAAAGGAGTTCAATCAAGAAAATCGGAGAAATTGAGGTGATTGGTGATGAATCAATTGATTACGAATTTGAAAAGGGGAGAGGACCCAAGAGGTTCCCGTACAGTGAACTGGTTGATGCAACAAATGGCTTCGGGGAGAACGAGAAACTTGGAGAAGGTGGGTTTGGATCAGTCTACAGAGGTATTTTAAAGGATGACAACATTCATGTTGCTGTTAAGAGGGTGTCAAAAGATTCAAAGCAAGGGAAAAAAGAGTATATATCAGAGGTCAAGATTATAAGTCAACTAAGGCATCGAAATCTTGTTCAACTAATTGGTTGGTGCCATGATCATGGAGAATTTTTGTTGGTTTATGAATTGATGCACAAGGGAAGCCTCGACAAACACCTGTATAGCAAAGAAACTTTTCTAACTTGGCCAATTAGGCACAATATAGCACTAGGGCTAGGCTCTGCTCTTCTATACCTCCATGACGAGTGGGAGCAATGTGTTGTGCATAGAGATATCAAGCCAAGCAACATAATGTTAGATTCCTCATTCAATGCTAAACTCGGTGATTTCGGCCTTGCTAGACTTATTGATCACAACCAAGAAGTAGAAACGGTTGCTGCTGGCACCACGGGTTATATAGCACCAGAATGTGTCCTTGGCACGGCAAATGCAAGCACGCATTCCGATGTTTTCAGTTTTGGAGTCGTCTTGTTGGAAATTGCATGTGGAAGGAGGCCCATCATGCCTGAACATGATCGAAGGAAGGTGAGTTTAGTTGAATGGGTTTGGGATTTGTATGGGCAGAAGGCACTTATGGAGGCTGTTGATTCAAGTTTAAATGGTGATTTCATAAAAGAAGATGTTGAGTGTCTGATGATTGTTGGTTTATGGTGTGCACACCCGGAAAAATCCTCACGCCCATCTATTAGGCAGGCCATGAGTGTTTTGCACTTTCAATCTAATTTGCCATTTCTTCCTGCAAAAATGCCGATGCCGGTGTATCTTATTCCATTGGATCCTAACATGCAATTTTATACCACCTCCTCTGAAGCTACTTCAAGTGGCGTTGCCAAAAATTCCACCAAGTCAGCTCCTGGTCCATCTTCAGACTCTTCCTGGCTGCTCGAACAAGAACCAAGAACATTCTAAATAGTGAATTTGTAACAAAGTTTTCTCTGTTTTTTTTTTCTTTAGTGCTTTTAATGTGCAGTACTACACTGATTCTTACTTGGTAGTTTTCTTTAGTGCTTTTAATGTGCAGTATTACAATGATTCCTATATTGAGGTTTTACTATTTTTTTTTTTTTTTCTGTTGCCTTTGTTTCGAGACTTGCTTCTTGCAATATGAATTGTGTATAATTGTTCTTTTGTTTGGTATGTTTAGTTGTGTTAGTACCATTTTTCTGCTAAACCTGCTAGTTCTATAAATTGCTTATAATCTTTTTCTATAGGGGATCTCGTTTTCTCTTAAGTTTGAATGTCATGAAATCAGGTTCAACTAAGCCTCTAGTTAGAGTCACATAAAACCTTGAATGCTCAACTTATCCCAACTAAACAAGCCAAAAACAACCATGATAACATGACATTGGGAAGATAGGTACGGTACATGCAAATTCTAGGTATTACCGAAAGAACAATATTATTTTTTGTATATGGGGTAAACTTCTGCACTAAATTCAAAACAAGGTATAAATAATGCTTAATTGCATAATTAACCAATAAAATAATTCGATATTTTTCCAAAGTCTAATTCTTGCCGAAAAATCTTTTTTGAACTGGATTTGACACCAAACTATAAATAAACACTATGATCGAAATATAATTCAGTTCAATAGAAAAGAAATGAAAAGAATTGAATTGAAATTAAATTCCATTGATCAGAACAACATACTAAAAGAAAGATTTCAATTTTAAACAGTAAAAATAAGCCCCAAATCTCTTGCTTTGGTGATGAAGATAGGGATAAGAGAAGGTCGGGACTTGGCACTCGTGGTGAGCGGCACCCGGAAGGAGAGTGCAAAAGACAAAAAGAGAAATTGCGAATCTGGATGTCGGCAGAGCTTGATTGTTCAGTGAGAAAGAGAGTCGAGAGAAGGGAAGGCGGACATGGGAGGGGACAAATTTGGATCCCCAGACCCCAGGGAATTCAGATGCAGTGAAGTAACCCAAAAATTGGGTTTTGGATCGGGACTGTCCGATTCGAATATGTGACCGTCCGATTTCAATTTTCGAATCCACTGGTACACAAACAGATGGGCCTAACTTTTGTGGACAAATGATTTTTAATACAGATGCTCCTAGGATGCTCCTTTCATTTACTACTCAAATGACAGCTAACCAATCATTTCATCAGTGAGAATTGTAGTGGAAACCGTGAATTTAATTCACGGTTTTAGGTTTTAGACTTTACCGTGAATTTTATTCACGGCTAAAACCGCAATTTCATTTCACCTGACAATTTTGTCAGAACATGATATTTTTCCAAAGTCTAACTCACACTGGAAAATCTTTTTCGCTGGATTTGATACCAAACTATAAATACTATAAGATAATTTTCATGTGAAAAGAGTTTACCTTCAAGCACATAAGGGATTGCCTTAGCTTGGACTTTGGAAGGAGGCTTCCAGTTAAAAAATAATGCTCACTCACATTATAACACGCCAGAGGAGATTACTGGTACAGCCAAAGGCTGGATCCAAAGAGAAAAGAGTTGTCAGTTTTCTCCTTCCTCCATTCACACTAGACAAAAACAAAGAAAATTTCCAATCTAAAGAATGGAATAAAAATCTTCAGAAATTAGGCTAAAAATAAAAGATCTGAGTTCCTAAGGTTTAACATCACCAATTCGATTTTATTGATTTAATTTTTTAATATAGAATGTTAAGCTTGTTAACACTTAAAATTCACAAGAGCAATATCAAAGCCTAGAAAATTTTATAAAATTCGTAAATCCACAAAGTAAATTCATTAATTGTTCACAAATTCACATCAACTAAGTCCAAAATCCCAAGTATCAATAAGTCTACATAAGTAAAATTAACCACACAACCCAACAATTGGTGGTTCACTAGTTCACAGCTTTAAATTAAACACATTACACTACAATTGGTGGTTCAATTGTTCAGGAATTCACAACAACATCCACAATTCAGAATTCACTAAAAAAAACACATTTCTTAATTGTTCTAATTTTTTACCGAATAGGAAAGAAAGGTGAAATGCTGCCAATTGAGGTACCTTTCTAGATTGATAGGACTGTGAGATCTGACTAAAACGGGAGCGAATTAAGATATTAAGCTATTACCTTCAGTTGGAGCTCAAAAATAGAAGCTGAGAAGATAGGGATAAGAGAAGGTCGGGACTTGGCACTCGTGGTGCGCGGCACCCGGAAGGAGAGCGCAAAAGACAAAAAGAGAAATTGCGAATCTGGATGTCGGCAGAGCTTGATTGTTCAGTGAGAAAGAGAGTCGAGAGAAGGGAAGGCGGAGATGGGAGGGGACGAATTCGGATCCCCAGACCGCAGGGAATTGAGATCCGTAACCCAAAAAATGGGTTTTTCGATCAGGACCGTCTGATTCGAATCCGTGACCATCCAATCCAACTAAAGTGGAGCACACGCATTCCAAGAAAACAGGTTTGAATTCCGAGACAATCTCAAGCGACGAATTCGATTCGAACAGTCCCAATCTAAAACCCAATTTTTGGGTTACTTTAGGGATCCGGACCCGACCCCAGGTACCGAATCCATATCCTCGCATTAACACATTTAACTTTTTTAGCTGTGTGATTTAATTTCGGATTAATCTGGCTCCTTTATAACATACAAAGGTTCTTTGATATTAGTGCAGATTTAAATCGGACGGTTCAGATTTTAACTCAAACTGTGTGTTAATGTAAAGAATACAAATTCTGAAATACCGGAGATACACCGTTCATTTTACTCCGGCACAAATCTCAAAACAACCCTTATATCTACGCTGGGCACCGAATTTGTTTTTAGAGTCTGTATACCCAATGAGGTATGTGCAATTTATACAAATGAACGACCCAGATTAAATCCAGACCGGTTTTTTCATTGTAGGTAGGGGACGCAAGTGGATACGGATTCCGAGGGGACTGAGGGGTAATACGGATCCGATTTAGAATTTTATCTAATATTGGGTTTTTTTTTTAACTTAATTCGGATGGATCTTAACAGAAAACAGGTAGATTTTAAGATCCACGTTTTAAGAATACCAATGGTTCAAATATTTTATCCACAAATTCAAAAATTTAAGTTATCACAAAAAAAAATAAAAAAAATAAAAAAAAATATATATATATAGGAAATGGCTAGCATGCTACGCGTAGCATAGAGGGTCTCCGTGCTACGGCTCAATATTTGAGTTTTCAAAATCTTAACGGTCGATCCGAACCGTTCAACATGATCTCCATATGAATATGTACTTGCAAACCAAATTTTACATTTTTTAGAATTTTTTTACTATTTTTTTAGATAGGTAGAAAATCCCGACATTTTTAAAAATACCCTAAGTTCAATACAAATTATTAAAATTACCCACGGTCCCAAATCTTTATTAAAAATACCCATACCGGCCAATTATTGGCCGGTTCCGTGATTTTTTTTTTTTTTTTTTTTTTAGATTAGAGAAAAATTGCTAAAATTCTGAAATGAAATCTAACACAAAAAAATTGAATTGTTTTTTTAAATATTTGTTAGAAAATACGCTACAATAGGGCTGAATTTGTGCTAAAATACGGTAAATTACAATAATTATGTAGAATTATGCTAAAGTACGGTAAATTACGCTAAATTACGTATGAATAGGGCCGATTTTGTGCCATCTTTCATAAAACATAAAAAATAGTAAAAAATTCCAAAAAATAATAAAAATTGGTATTCTACAAGTTCATTATGTAACTAATTTACTGAGCTACGTAGATTGGAGAATAGAAATGAAAATCTCCATCGGAAACTTCAACTGAAGTTTTGAGGCCCTTCTCTTAGTTTTTTGGCGATTCTGAATTTGGCAATCTAGCATCACCGGCACGGATGATGCGCATTTTCGCAAGCTTTCCGAAAAGTGGTCATTTGCTGAAATCGGACACTCGAGCGCCGTTTTATGGCCGTTTGAAGTTTCGTCGTCGTTTTTCCCCTTCTCAGTGAATATATCATCCCTATTCGTACGTAATTTAGCGTACTTTACCGTATTCTAGCATAATTCTACATAATTATTGTAATTTACTGTAATTCAGCATAAATCAAGTATAATTATACTTGATTTACGCTAAATATACTTCAAACACGCTAAATTATTATACTTCAGCATAAATCAAGTATATTTAGTGTAAAACACGCTAAATTACTTGATTTATGCTGAATTACAGTAAATTACAATAATTATGTAGAATTATGCTAGAATACGGTAAAGTACGCTAAATTACGTACGAATAGGGATGATATATTCACTGAGAAGGGGAAAAACGACGACGAAACTTCAAACGGCCATAAAACGGCACTCGAGTGTCCGATTTCAGCAAATGACCACTTTTCGGAAAGCTTGCGAAAATGTGCATCGTCCGTGTTAGTAATGTCGGATTGCCAAATTCAGAATCGCCAAAAAACTAAGAGAAGGGCCTCAAAACTTCAGTTGAAGTTTCTGATGGAGATTTTCATTTCTATTCTCCAATCTACGTAGCTCAGTAAATTAGTTACATAATGAACTTGTAGAATACCAATTTTTATTATTTTTTGGAATTTTTTACTATTTTTTATGTTTTATGAAAGATGGCACAAAATCGGCCCTATTCATACGTAATTTAGCGTAATTTACCGTACTTTAGCATAATTCTACATAATTATTGTAATTTACCGTATTTTAGTAAATTTACTGTATTTTAGCATAATTATTGTAATTTACCGTATTTTAGCACAAATTCAGCCCTATTGTAGCGTATTTTCTAACAAATATTTAAAAAAACAATTCAATTTTTTTGTGTTAGATTTCATTTCAGAATTTTAGCAATTTTTCTCTAATCTAAAAAAAAAAAAAAAAAAATCACGGAACCGGCCAATAATTGGCCGGTCCGGATTTTTAATCAAAACCGGCCAATAATTGGCCGGTATGGGTATTTTTAATAAAGATTTGGGACCGTGGGTAATTTTAATAATTTGTATTGAACTTAGGGTATTTTTAAAAATGTCGGTAGAAAATCACTTGATCTGAAAATTCTGTACCATTCATATCAAGTGATTTTCTACCTATCTAAAAAAATAGTAAAAAAATTCTAAAAAATGTAAAATTTGGTTTGCAAGTACATATTCATACGGAGATCATGTTGAACAGTTCGGATCGACCGATAGAATTTTGAAAACTCAAATATTGAACCGTAGCACGGAGGCCCTCTATGCTACGTGTAGCACCGTAGCCAATTCCTATATATATATATACATATAAGAGTAGATATAGAGTGTTCCTAAGTTCACCAACTTTTTTTGTGAACTTAACTCTAAAATTTATCGAATTGGTTTCAAATAATGAATCTAAACCGTTAAAACCCGTCTACATTACGAGTGATACGTCTACAAGTGAAAATTATAAATTTTCGAATTAATTTTGTATAAAGTCAAGTGGTAAAAAAATGTTCAAAAAATGAATTCATTAAAATGTATTTATTAACCTTCGAATTTTGACCGCTTGACTATATACTAAATTAATTTGAAAGTTTAAATTTTTTGCATGTAGACGCATCACTTGAAAGGTAGATGAGTTTCAACGGTTCAAATTCATTATGTGAAGCCATTATGATATATTTTAGAGTAGAGTTCACAAAGATGCTTGGTGAACTTAGGAACACCCTAGTTCTACTCAAAGATATATATATATATATATATATATATATATATATAGAGATGAGTTATGCTGAGCTATAGAGTAAATGAGGTTTTTACTCTACATTTTTTGGACGTTGGATTCGCTTTAAAAAGCGTTCGGATCGCTGATCAGATCAAATAATTTTATCGCTGAAACACTCGTCCAGTAAATGGAGGCATCCAGTCCTCCAAATGATTATGATTTCCGACTCTCAGTTTTTCTCCTCCGATTTCACACAGAGAAAGCGAAATCGCCTCCTCCAGCGATTCTTCTCTCTTCTTCCTTCTGTCTCTTCTCCTCTCCAGCGATTCTTCTCTCCTGTCCAGCGATTCTTCTCCCTTTTCTTCTCTACGATTTACACTCCTCAAATTGAAACAGAAAAAGAGCCCCTAAATCACCTCTCCAAGGCCTCTCCTCCGGCGGCCCGCCTGCCAACCACTTTCCTCCATCGCTTTCCACCTTCGCACTCAGCGCTCTCCTCCGTCGGCACTCTCGCGCACACAACAACAGCCGACCTTGGCCTGCCGATTCAGGTGAACCCGCTTACGATCTACACCCTCTCCACCGGATTCTTACCTCCTCTTCTCCAGGTAAGCCTATTATCCTTTTTCTGTCTTTTGCAAAAGCTGAAACGCATAAAATCAGAAAATGGAAATTCCGAGGGCTGAAATGAATAAATTCAGAAAACGGTACTGAATCGCATAAACGGTACTGAAGCTAAAATTTGTTAACTATTTACATTCACGAATTTCCATTTATGCGATTCAATATTGGTCAACTTCATATTGTCAGTAACTTGAACAAAAAATATATGTGAATTGTGAAGATCTGAATCCTGAACTATCTCATGAATATTCGAAGTTTGTAAATCTTGAAGGATTTTTCTTGTAATTTTGCTGTTTTTGGAGAATTGTTGGTTGTTTTTCTGAATTTTGGTTTCCCTTTAAATGAATAGTTTGTTTGTATTGGTGATACTGGTATTAGGGTAGGGTGTTAGGTTCAGACAGTGATACTGGTACCAGGTTTATATTATGGGTAAGGAGGATAGATATATCCGTTTTTTTTTTTTGCACAAGTTTAGATTAGGGTAGTGATATTAGACAGGGTAGATAACTATATGAATCAGTTTTCAAAGTTCGTTTTTTTATATGAAACTTTGGATAGATATACTCAGTCTTCAGTTTTTTTGCACAGGTTGCTACCTGAAGTAGAATGGCACCATCATACTGCTGCAATTTACGATTGATCAGAGAGGCCAGAGAAGTTGGCAATAAGAAAATGAATTCGAGGAATCAGAGGAATTATTGTAGCACTTGCAAATGTGAAATGCACATTTGGAGTACAATTTGGTGTTGTTTTACAATTTGAAATACGTTTATAGTTGTCAGCCTATAAGAGGGTAATGAAATGTTTTTTTTTTTAACAAACTGTTTTAAGCATGCTGTGCGAAACATGACTAGGGATTTTTTGTTATTGTGATTGAACTTGACACATTGAATTGAGAACTTTCTGTGAGTAATATTATGCATTATATGTACAACACATGAGATGTTCAAAGTTCACATTTTTTGTGTGTGATGGCATTCACTGTAAGAAAATGGTATACTAGAGAAGTAAGGCTCTTTTGCTGTTTTTGCTTTTTAATTTGCATGATTTATTATTTGCATATACTATTAAGAAAATGGTACAGAACTACAATAAAACAATATTTGCATGTTAACATCGGTTTCAATAAAAATACTATCAACTTCTAGCAAAATAAGGTGACTATTTTCACTAGACCACAATGAGTTATAGATACTATCAATTATTCAATATTCACCATTTTTTTTCATTTCAAATTAAAAAATATACATGTTCAAGTGACAATTTGCCAATAAATACAAGCTCACTAATTTATTTAAAAGAAAATAGTACAATCACATCACCTGTTTCATTAACTAATTTAACAAATTTTACAATATCCACATATTACACGCATGCTATATACAGCAAGATCAAAAAATGAAAATCCAGTCATACAACATGCCCAGTTTGTAGAAGCCTACATCCTCTCTATCAGTTCCGACATCTATTGTAATTGAATGCATAAATTAAGTTTTTGTGTCAAAATTCAAAGGACAAACATAAAACATTTACTACTGTTTACAGTGGAACTATTAGTATAATTACTGCAGTTCCGAGCTTTACACACCGAACAACAAGAGAACAAGAAAATGACATATTACAAGAGAATATATTAATCTATCTAGTCCTCCCTCCGTCAAGCTTTTGTTTTTTAACTGCTTGATTCTTATGTGCAATATCACGGGCAGCAGGGTTATCTCATTTTGCGACCTAATCAAAGAATTACATCAGGTTTCAATTAAAAGAGACACAGTAGCAACGTCAACAAAATTGACATCCAACACAAAACTTACCTTGGTCTTATAGAAAAAGAAAGGCCCAATATTTCATCAATACCAAACATATGTTATTTTTTATAAGACCCAGAAATTATAGGGCAGTTTGCTCACTTTTTGCTGACAACCCTTCATTTAATAGTCAGGTCCCATGTTCCAAAATTCATGTGGACGTGGGTTCAAATCCACATTGGTCGGAAATTATGGATGCTTGATTTGTGAGCAGATGCAAATATATGGAATTATAGTGCTATTTCAATTACAGTACACTACAAGATATAGTGAGGGGAAAAAAAGACTGCAATTAAAATTTGTCTTACCTGACTTCACCGGCTTGAACCAGAAAATACATCAAGAAGCCCGCAACAATCCCACCAAGTTGCACGTCTTGCTGCAGTAACTGGAAAATCACGGCTTGTCGCATGAGCCTGTATATGATAATAACTTTATCAATTAAAAACAAACTATTCATTTAAAGGGAAACCAAAATTCAGAAAAACAACCAACAATTCTCCAAAAACAGCAAAATTACAAGAAAAATCCTGCAAGATTTACAAACTACGAATATTCATAAGATAGTTCAGGTTTCAGATCTTCACAATTCACATATGTTTTTTGTTCAAGTTACTGACTATATGAAGTTGACCAGTACTGAATCGTATAAATGGAAATTCGTGAATATAAATAGTTAACAAATTTTAGCTTCAGTACCGTTTATGCGATTCAGTTTATGCGATTCAGTACCATTTTCTGAATTTATTCGTTTCAGCCCTCGGAATTTCCCTTTTCTGATTTTATGCATTTCAGCTTTTGCAAAAGACAAAAAAAGGATAATAGGCTTACCTGGAGAGGAGGCAAGAATCCGGTGGAGAGGGTGTAGATCGTAAGCGGGTTCACCTCAATCGCTAGGCCAAGGTCGGCTGTTATTGCGTGCGCGAGAGTGCTGATGGAGGAGAGTGCTAAGTGAGGAGGAGAGCGATAGAGGAAAGTGGTTGGCAGGCGGGCTGCCGGAGGAGAGGCCTTGGAGAGGTGATTTAGGGGTTCTTTTTCTGTTTCAATTTGAGGAGTGTAAATCGTAGAGAAGAAAAGGGAGAAGAATCGCTGGACAGGAGAGAAGAATCGCTGGAGAGGAGAAGAGACAGAAGGAAGAAGAGAGAAGAATCGCTGGAGGAGGCGATTTCGTTTTCTCTGTGTGAAATCGGAGGAGAAAAACTGAGAGTCGGAAATCATAATCATTTGGAGGACTGGATGCCTCCATTTACTGGACGAGTGTTTCAGTGATAAAATTATTTGATCTGATTAGCGATCCGAACGCTTTTTAAAGCGGATCCAACGTCCAAAAAATGTAGAGTAAAAATCTCATTTACTCTATAGCTCAGCATAGCTCATCTCATATATATATATATATATATATATATATATATATATATATATGCTACAATGCTTTGAAAAATAAATAGGGTGTTTTACTTCCCGCTCATATCTCCATTTTCAAAGTTCAAACAGTCGATCTAAATTTCTCAACATGATCTTTATATTGATATGTGCTTGGAGACCAAATTTTACATTTTTTGGGAATTTTTTACTATTTTTTTAGAATTTTTGAAAATCAGTGTTTTTGTGAATTTTTTATTATTTTTTATTTAATGAAAAGCTGTGATTTTCAAAAATTCTAAAAAAAATAGTAAAAAATTTTCAAAAAATGTAAAATTTAGTCTCCAAGCACATATCAATATGAAGATCATGTTGAGAACTTCAGATCGACTATTTGAACTTTGAAAATGGAGATATGAATGGGAAGTAAAACACTCTCTTTACTTCCCAAAGCATGATAGCCTATATCTCTCTATATACATAGAATTTGGCTAATATGCTACGCGTAGCATAGAGGGCCTCCGTGCTAGGGCTCAATATTTGAGTTTTCAAAATCCTAACGGTCGATCCGAACCGTTCAACATGATCTCCATATAAATATGTACTTGCAAACCAAATTTTACATTTTTAGAATTTTTTTTACTATTTTTTTAGATAGGTAGAAAATCACTTGATCTGAAAATTATGTACCATTCAGATCAAGTGATTTTCTACCTATCTAAAAAAATAGTAAAAAAATTCTAAAAAATGTAAAATTTGGTTTGCAAGTACATATTCATATGGAGATCATGTTGAACGGTTCGAATCCACTGTTAGGATTTTGAAAACTCAAATATTGAGCCATAGCACGGAGGCCCTCTATGCTACACGTAGCACCGTAGCCACTTCGTATATATATATATATATATATAGAGAGAGAGAGAGAGAGATGGGCTACAGTACATTGCAATGTATAGACCCTCTTATACATTGGATTATATATTGTTAGATTCAAAGTTCAAACAGCTAATCCAAATCGTTAAACATGATCTTCATATTAATATGTGTTTGGAGACCAAATTTTACATTTTCTGGAATATTTTTACTATTTTTTTAGATTTATTGAAAATTGCTATTTTTCACACAAATCTGGACCATAAAAAAAACAGCGATTTTCAATAAATCTAAAAAAATAGTAATTTTTTTCCAAAAAATGTAAAAATTTGGTCTCCAAACACATATTAATATGAAGATCATGTTCAACGGTTTGGATTGGCTGTTTGAACTTTAAATCAAATGATTTACAGTCCAATGTACAATAGGGCATATACATTGCAATGTACCGTAGCCCATCTCTCTCTCTCTCTCTCTCTCTCTCTCTCTATATATATATATATATATATATATATATAGAATGGCTAATATACAAACGTTTGTTCCTGGACTCAGCAACAACAATTCGGTTCTCCAATTTTCAAAGTTCAAACAACAAATCCAAACCGTTAGATGTTCAATCTATATTAAAATGTGCTTGGAGACAAAATTTTACATTTTTTGAAATTTTTTTACTATTTATTAAGCTGGTTTGAAAATCGTTGTTTTTATTAAATTTCTGCAGCATTGGAAACAAGCGGTTTTCAAACCAACTTAATAAATAGTAAAAAAATTCCAAAAAATGTAAAATTTGGTCTCCAAGCACATTTTAATATAGATTGAACATCTAACTGTTTGGATTTGTTGTTTGAACTTTGAAAATCGGAGAACCGAATTGTTTGTTCCTGAGTCTAGGAACAAACGTTTGTATATTAGCCACTCTCTCTCTCTCTCTCTCTCTCTCTATATATATATATATATATAGTACGGCTAATGTCATAACGTTAGGATTCCAGCCTAAGTTATAACAAGTCAATTTTTGTGATTTTAAAGTCCAAACAGCCGATCCGATCCGCTCAATATGATCTCCATATTAAAATGCGCTTGCAGACCAAATTTTATATTTTTTGAATATTTTTTACTACTTTTTTGTACATATAAAAAAAATTAAATTTGGTTTGCAAACACATTTTTATATGGAGACCATGTTGAGCATTTCAGATCGACTGTTTGGACTTAAAATCGCAAAACTTGACTCGTTATAACTTAGGCTGAAATTCTAACGTTATGACATTAGCCGGACTCTATAAAAGACTCATTCTAGCCTATCAACTTTTATTTAATGTCTATAAAAGACTCATTCTTTCGAGTTTCAAACCCACGACCTCTCAGTGAGAAGGTGTTAACTTTTGCCACTAGATCAAATGTTAGTTCTTAAAATATATAATTTTTTTAGGAAAGCTATTGCGTCTCTCTTGGTGAGCATAATGCCAAAATCTATCGGATTGGTTTCAAATGACGAATCAAAACTAATGAACCAATATATTTCACGAGCGATGAGTGTGTTAGTATAATAATCTAGAAGTCAATAAAATAGGATAATTATATTCTATATGTTATGTTCATGAATTGGATGATAATATCATTTTGTTCCTTGAGTATTATTGATTTATGGATCATTTCGAGTTCATGAATTGAAATTGTAAAATTCCATAATATAGATAATAAATACTTTTAATAGTCTCTAACCGTGGTAATTAGCAGGAACATTAATTGACCATTCAAATGTTAGTGTGTGGATTAAATGATGGTTAAGTTTTATAAACCATAAACAAAGAGTTGTCATTTTAATCACACAGATACATGTTAGAGAACATGATATTTGACAGACCCTAAATGAAACATTAAATGGATTGTGTTCGTGTCATTAATGTTTTCATTCAGTGTTAAGTTCTAAAGTATGAGGTATTCGTCTTTCATATATAGGAAGTGTGTATTCATGAGTATTGTCCATCGCTATCCGTAAAAAGTAGTTATACAGATAACATTCTAGTATGCATAAATTATGCGGAGGGGAGATGTTCACCAAGACTACTATTGTCCCTCGTATTTCAATATGAGTGATGGTATCACTAGGCCTCTTGATGAAGTAGGATTATCTGTGCACAATATGATTAATCTACTTAAGATTGAGAAAATATTAAGTTTGCAAGGATGACATATACCTACCTTGGAACTGATTTGATACTATAAGACAAAAGAATTAACACGAGTAAATTGTTTACTGGATTGTGATATTGCAATGCACAAGATCATCTGTGTCAATTGGGTAGTCATAATGTATTCTGTCAGATACCGCTTATGATTTATAGAATTAAAAAGAGTTTTAATTCTATTGCCAACATAACACAGATCCTATCGGGTCACACCAATAGAAAAGTAATCAGAGAAATTTTATGATTAATTATAAAGTGTTATAATTAATAATAAAATAAATGTCATGGAGATGACAAACTTAAACTGGATTAAATTTATAACGTGTACGACACGTCGTATAAATTTAATCGCAATCGCAAGAAATATAATTATTCAAAATAATTATATATATATATATTAAATGGATTAAAATATTAATTATGAATTAATATTTTTGGGCCAAAGCCCATTTTAATTTGGGCCTAAATTAAATTTAGAATTTAATTATAAAATCCAAATGAAAAGCCCAAATTAATCATTTGAATTTTGGGCCAAGGGCAATTTGGTAAATTTACCCAAAACCAAATTGAAATGGTAATTTGCTATTTGGGAACCGACCTTCATACCCTATATAAAGGGTGGAGGGGTGGAGAGAAAATATAACAATCCAATCCAAGTCTGAATCAGAATCCGATTCGATTCGAACTTTAATTTTCTCCTAAATAGTGATTGCAGAAAATCCTGTAATCTATATATATATTATTGCGAGAATAAAATAGTTATTCTTGTGAATAGTGTTTTTGCAGAAATAATCATATTTATGGTGAATAGTGATTTACCGCAAATAGCGACTTTTTCGAATACCGTTGGTATAGTATTTCTGGCAAAAGAAATACCAACTCTCTGGTAGTTCCTGGTGGAAACTAATAGAGGCACTAAATTTCTGGTGCTATGAAACCGAGTCAGACTACAAATCCAATTCGAATTTGGATTAAGGTACATTCGATGTTTTAATTTATTTAAGTGTTAAATAAATACATGTTTAGAAATCAATCGAGGAGTAAATCCTATGGCTTATGGTAAAAGTAAAATTTTTGATTTTGCATTCTTTCCGCACCATAAGCCTGAACAGAATTTAGCGGTAAATTCTTAGTAAAATATAATTTAGCAGCAAGTTCAACCCTAGAGAGTGTACATGTAAAATTATTAAAATTTTAAAATTTGTTTAGTATAAAGGCAAGCGGTAAAAGAAATAATCTTTTATAAGTTATTTTAATGCATTTATTTTCTTATCATTTTGAAATAATCTTTTATAAGTTATTTTAATGCATTTATTTTCTTATCATTTTTTTACCGCTTCATTTTGTACTAAATGAATTCAAAAACTTCGTAAACACGGATCCCTCGTGAAGTAGGTCAGTTTCAACGGTTTGGATTAGTCATTTGAAGCTTATCCTATAGATTTTTAAAATTATGCTCACCAAGACGTTTGCTTTGCTCAAATTATAGAAAGTATAATTAGGGTGCTCTTAAGCTCACCCTACGTGTTCGGCAAAGCAGCTTAGAGCACTACAGCTTAAGAATTTAAGTTGTGTTAACGAAGGGTCGTTCGACACATAAAAGATTAGAGCAATGAAGCTTAAATTGAATATAAGGTGTTCTTAAGCTCACCAAGCCTCTTTGTGAGGTTAACTCAAAAACCTATCGGATTGACTTCAAACGACACATCCAAACCGTTGAAACCGTTCTACTTCACGAGTGATGCATTTACATGTCAAATTTTTAAATTTTTGAACTAATTTAGTATGAAGTCAAGCGGTCAAAAAAAGATGATTTATAAGTTAATTTTTTATCGTTTTTTGACCGCTTGACTTTATACTAAACTAGTTCAAAAAATTATAAATTTGACATGTAAATGCATCACTCGTGAAGTAGAACGGTTTCAACGGTTTGGATGTGTCGTTTGAAGTCAATCCGATAGGTTTTTGAGTTAAGCTCACAAAGGGGCTTGGTGAGCTTAAGAACACCTTAGTTCTACTCATTACGCCTTAGTTCTACTCGTTACATGTGTAGAACTAAGGTGTTCTTAAGCTCACCAAGCCCCTTTGTGAGCTTAACTCAAAAACCTATCGGATTGACTTCAAACGACACATCCAAACTATTGAAACCGTTCTACTTCACGAGTGATGCATTTACATGTCAAATTTTTAAATTTTTGAACTAATTTAGTATGAAGTCAAGCGGTCAAAAAAAGATGATTTATAAGTTAATTTTAATTAGTTAATTTTTTATCGTTTTTTGACCGCTTGACTTCATACTAAACTAGTTCAAAAAATTATAAATTTGACATGTAAATGTATCACTCGTGAAGTAGAACGATTTCAACGGTTTGGATGTGTCATTTAAAGTCAATCCGATAGGTTTTTGAGTTAAGCTCATAAAGGGGCTTGGTGAGCTTAAGAACACCTTAGTTCTACTCTTGTTAGAGTGGGTATCATGTTAAAGACTATACTACCTTTTTTATTATAAAACATGTATAGTTTGAGAGGAGGGTTCCAATACCTCCTGTTTTTCATACCTCATATTTTATATCTTCATTTTTAAAGTTTAAACGTCGATCCGAACCGCTCAACATGATATTCATACTAAAATATGTTTGGGGATGAAATTTTATATTTTTTGAAATTTTTTTACTATTTTTTAAGATAGGTACAAAATCACTATTTTTAGACCATTCAAAAACAGTGATTTTCTACCTATCTAAAAAAAATAGTAAATTTTTTTCAAAAATTATAAAATTTCTTCTCAAAAAAATGATGAAAAATGAACTCATTAAAATGAACTTATAAATCATCTTTTTTTTATCACTTAACTTCATACTAAATTAGTTCAAAAAATTTAAAATTTGATATGTAAACGTATCACTCATGAAGTAGATCAATTTCAACGGTTTGGATGCATCGTTTGAAGTCAATCCGATAGATTTTTGAGTTAAGCTCACAAAAGAGCTTGGTGAGCTTAAGAACACCTTAGTTACGTTCTACTCTCTCTCTCTCTCTCTCTCTCTCTATATATATATATATATAGAGAGAGAGAGAGAGACTAAGGTCAAAGTGGTAGTTCCTAGCCCCCGGTGCTACCAAGTCGTTTTCGGATTTTCAAAGTCCAAACGGTCGATCCGAACCGTTAAAGTTGATCTCCATATTGAAATGTGCTTGGAGACCAAATTTTACATTTTTTGAAATTTTTTTACTATTTATTAAGCTACTTTGAAAATTGCTGATCACATGATCCAGAATTTGGTTGCACTGTTTTTACTGTTCACCCGGATCAGCAATTTTCAAAGTAGCTTAATAAATAGTAAAAAAATTCCAAAAAATGTAAAATTTGGTCTCCAAGCACATTTCAATATGGAGATCAACTTGAACGGTTCGGATCGACCGTTTGGACTTTGAAAATCCGAAAACGACTTGGTAGCACCGGGGGCTAGGAACTACCACTTTGACCTTAGTCACTCTCTCTCTCTCTCTCTCTCTATATATATATATATATATATATATATATATATAAGTTCAATTGTCTCATCATTTAATTTTTTTTATTAATTGCTAATTACAATCATCATTAAATATAATGCACAAATTAATCTCATCATCAGCACAAATATTGTATATTACTGAACATACAATTAGTATATTATTATATAGTAAATTCAACAATATAACAAATGAAGTATCTCTTGCCGGTTAAAAGCCTTCTGTACTTTTTTCACTTTTTCAATGTTCGGATCTTGTCACATTTAAGTGCGAAACTGCCCATACCATTATCTACGTTAAAGCCATGTGCTCAACAATCGATATCAAGAAATGTCCATATCATCACACTTGAATAGTATTTCTGTTTTTATTTTAATAATGCTTGTGCATGTTACTTTAGTGAAGGGAAATGCAGTCGTTGACTAGGGGTCAATACCTTTGGAAGTTTCATTAATTAGCACCAATAATTGTGCCTCACCTCTTCCTCTGGCACCAATGATTCTCCCCCAATCTACACTCACCTAGTCTTCTAACTTGGTTCTGGTTGCAAAACCGACACCACCCCCTACCCACACCACCACCACACACACACACACACACAAACAGCAATCCAAAGTTTAATAAGCAAAATGGTGGTACCAGACTTGTGCTCAAGAGCAATCCAAGTTTTCTATTTGGCTTCAATTTATTTATTTCTGCTTGTACCCCATGGTGGTTCAGTTTCTTTCAACTTCAATTTCGAAGGCCACAAAACCACGGATGAACGTATCATTTTGGAAGGCAGTGCATTCTATGATCAACATATCAGCTTGACCGCAGAGTCGGCAGCCTCAAAGCTGAATAACAGCACAGGAAGAGCAACGTACTATCAACCGGTGCCCTTGTGGGATAAAGATACGGGAGAGATAACCAACTTTACAACCCAGTTCTCCTTTATCATAAAAAATACTACACCAAATAACTTTGGGGATGGCTTAGCTTTTTTCCTATCTTCATATCCATCTCAAATTCCTCCTCATGGAGGGGACCAATATCTTGGCCTTTTCAATTCCACTACCGGCATGAATACATCAGCTAATCAGGTAGTCGCAATCGAGTTTGATACGTACTTGAATAAGGATATAGACCCAGATTATATAGATCCAACTGTTTGCCACATTGGTATTGATGTAAACAAGATCAATTCAACATCTTACCAAATCATTCCAAATTCCCTCTTTGTTAATGAAAGGATGACAGCACACATTGAGTATAACAGTTGGCAAAAACTTTTGAGTCTTTCCCTTTGGCATGAGGCAAACTTGACAATCCAATTCAGCCTCAATGCAACGGTTGATATAAGAAACCTGCTACCAACAAATGCATCTGTAGGCTTCTCAGCAGCCACTGGACAATCGATTGAAGTACACCAGATATTCTCGTGGTCTTTTAACTCGACCTTAGAAATGAAGCAAATTTATTCAAGCATTGCTCCATCAGAAGCCCCATCGCCCATAGCCCCATTGGGTAGAAAAAATCAAAACACGATAAATGTGCCATTCATAGTTGGAATAACCGTGTGCACATTTCTCATGTTTATTTTAGTAGGGATCTTGATATATCATCTCATAAAAAAGAGTTCAATCAAGAAAATTGAAGAAATTCAGGTGATTAGTGATGAATCAATTGATTATGAATTTGAAAGGGGCAGAGGACCCAAGAGGTTCACGTACAGTGAACTGATTGATGCAACACATGGTTTTGGGGAGAATGAGAAACTTGGAGAAGGTGGGTTTGGATCAGTCTACAGAGGCATTTTAAAGGATGAAAACATTCGTGTTGCAGTTAAGAGGGTGTCAAAAGATTCAAAGCAAGGGAAAAAAAGAGTATATATCAGAGGTCAGGATTATAAGCCAACTAAGGCATCGGAATCTTGTTCAACTAATTGGTTGGTGCCATGATCATGGAGAATTTTTGTTGGTATATGAATTGATGCATAAGGGAAGCCTTGACAAACACCTGTATAGCAAAGAAACTCTTCTAACTTGGCCAATTAGGCACAATATAGCACTAGGGCTAGGCTCTGCTCTTCTATACCTCCATGAGGAGTGGGAGCAATGTGTTGTGCATAGAGATATCAAGCCAAGCAACATAATGTTAGATTCCTCATTCAATGCTAAACTCGGTGATTTCGGCCTTGCTAGACTTATTGATCACAACCAAGAAGTAGAAACGGTTGCTGCTGGCACCACGGGTTATATAGCACCAGAATGTGTCCTTGGCACAGCAAATGCAAGCACCCATTCTGATGTTTTCAGTTTTGGAGTCGTCTTGTTGGAGATTGCATGTGGAAGGAGGCCCATGATGCCTCAAAAGGATGAAAGGAAGGTGAGTTTAGTTAAATGGGTTTGGGATTTGTATGGGCAGAAGGCACTTATGGAGGCTGTTGATTCAAGTTTAAATGGTGATTTCATAAAAGAAGAAGTCGAGTGTCTGATGATTGTTGGTTTATGGTGTGCACACCCGGAAAAATCCTCACGCCCATCTATTAGGCAGGCCATGAGTGTTTTGCACTTTCAATCTAATTTGCCAATTCTTCCTGAAAAAATGCCGATGCCGGTGTATCTTATTCCATTGGATCCTAATATGCAACTTTATACCTCCTCTGAGGCTACTTCAAGTGGCGTAGCCCAAAACTCCACCAAGTCGGCTCCTGCTCCATCTTCAGACTCTTCCTGGCTGCTCAAACAAGAACCAAGAACATTCTAAATAGTGAATTTTTAAACTAAGTTTCTACTGTTTTCTTTTATTTAGTGCTTTTAAATGCATAGTACTGCAATGATTCCTATTTGGTAGCTTTCTTTGTTTTTCTATTGCATGTATTGCCCTAGTGCTTTTTTTTTTTCTGTTGCTTTTGTTTCTGGAATTTCTTTTCGCAATATGTATTGTGTTATTCTTTTATTTCCTTTTTTGGTAGCATTTTTCTTCAGTAACATGTTATCCTAAACCAGCTTGCTATATAAATTGCTTATAATCTTTCGCTATGGTGGTTCTCGTTTGCTACAAAGTTCAAAATTCAAATGTCATGCAAATCAGGATCAGAAAAAAGCTTTACCTAATTGTCTATTTCTGTATACGTTCATTTTTCATAACCTTTGAATTTTTTATGAAATGAAGACGACTTTCCCACATTTGTAATTACCTCCATTCATGAAATTACACACACATGCCGGCATGTGATTGCTAGCATTTGCATCCATCACACGTACGACACCAAGTTGCAATCTCGCCATTTCTCCCAAATCAAATCCCAAAAACTCTCAAATTGAGCTGGTCCAATTTCCTTTTGCCTTCCAATCAAGTCTATCTGCGAAAGATATAGCACAATTTGTCAACTTAAGTTTCTGATTTTAAACTTTAACTCAGCCTCCCTATTTGGTACCTTCATCTATCTAAAAGCCAGCAAACGGGTTCCTCTCAGGTTATGATCTGAATCAGGTTGAGGTTAGAATTGCTTGATCTGATCGGCTGGGAAAAGGTGTTCCGTGTTTGCCACAGGCCTGGCATTGCGAGTTATTTTACACCTGCTAGATGGAAGGAGATTTGACAGAATGTGTTGAAGATTCTTTGTTTATTTGTGGAATTTGACAGTCGCCTTAGTAAGGAGATTACAATTTATTTTCTGAGAAAACAGAGAGAGTAGAATAAGTAGGAGATTGACAATTTTGAGGTTTTGAATTTCAATCCAACCACGAATCAGCACACAATGAAAATCTTGCCAAGAACATTGTTTTGGTTTGATTTATTCTATACAAATTTTCCCCATTGGCTGTAAACTACAGCGTATCCCACACCCCGATTTAGAAAATACTGTAGATGAATCAGTTGAGAAAAAAGACTAGAGATGAATCAGTACCACTTATTGCCTCCATCGATTAGTTCGGTATAAATTCCTGAACAAATAGTCCCGCCGCCAGTCGAGCTGTCGATAAAGAAAGCAAGGTTTACGGTCCATGGAGGAATCTCGCCTCTATTTTCTATTCTCCTATTTTTCTGATTTTTCTTTTGGGATCTTCTGTAATGGAAATTTCACGTACAATGGAGTAACGAACAAATTAAAATAGATATGACGGGTTAACAAAATCTGTTTTGTATTTCGTACAAAATCCTGCTGCAGAAAATCGTGAGGCATAGTCCGCTTATGCTCGTGCATGGCTGCCATGTGGTCCCACCGCACTTTCCTGCCCAATCATGTTCTTCCTTTTTTCTGTTACTGATTTTCTGTATCTTTGTTCATGCAGCCACCATGATAAAGTGCTAAATAAGACTGTGTTTTGATCGTTGCATTGAAGGTTACATTTTTTAGGCTCTAGGCTGATGACAGATGTTATTTTTTATTACTCAATTTTGCTTATTGCCTCCCCGGATTTTTTTTAATTCTGGAAAAGTAAAAACAAGTTATAATTAATAATTCTATTTATTTCTATACATATATTCTTCGTTGCTAATTTTAAGTGGTCTAATTTCATTCCCACAATGCTCGTCTTGTATTTATGGTAAACAAAGAAAACGCTGAATTTATTTTGCAAATATATTGTTTTGATAATATTTTTCTCGTTGATGTTTAGTCATCCGGAATATGAAGCATACATTTTCAATAAAATAAAATAAACAATGTCTTTTTCAATGTTGATCAGTGTTCTAAATAGAACGCTATAGCGTTTTTGGACCCCAAACGCTACGCTATGACATCAAAATGCGCTATTTGCGCTACGGCCACTATAGCGGCCGCTACAACGCTATAGCGGTCCGCTATTTGCGCTATACAATATGGGTTTTTTTTTTTTTTTTAAGCAATTTATATGGGTTTTAAATAAAGATAAAAAAAATCTCAAACCAAAATTGAATTTGTTGCTACTTGCTACAGATAAATCAATTTAAAATTGGGAATAGAAATTGAAATTGGAATAGAAAAAAAGTCCAAACCGAAATTAAAATTTGAATAGAAAAAAAAATAGATTATGTCATGAATCATGATGCTTAAGATATTTTTAATAGAAAAAATCGATAGTTTATGATATTACTATGGATATTTTGAACCGCAATTTGGACTTTGTACGGGTTCAATATGAATATTATAATTTCTTATTTACTTTGGTGTGATTTATTGTTCTATGAGACTTTAGATAATGTTGATATTTAGTACAAAATTGAATATACGAAATGTAAAAAAAAAAACGCTATTTGGAATAGCTTCCGCTATAGCGACGCTATTCGCTATAGCTTTTTTTTTAGCCTTCCCGCTACGACGCTATAAACGCTATTTAGAACCTTGATGTTGATCGTATCATTTATATAAAAAAAAAATCTTAACACATATATATTTGGCAGTTTGATATTTGTCGAAGGCTAAAAAATAAGATATTTATGAAACATTTAATTTTTGTTCTTTCGAATTTTAAAATATGGTTAGAGTTTCACTGTTAATTAGGTTTAATTTTATTATGTTGTTTTTTATGAGACAGTATAATTTTGTTTTCCAAGATTTTGAAATTTTGAAATTTTGAAATGAAAAACGAAGTGCATCATTAATTCGGTTCTTTAAATTTGTGTGCAATTTTCAATCTTTAGCAACAGAAAAGGGTTTATTAGTTTGTGTATAAACTCTAAGAATTAATTTTTTTTCTTTAGAAAATCTAAAAAAAATAAGCTGTAAATTTCACTAATCTCACCAAATCTTTTTAATTTGGAGTTTTTGTGAATTTAAAACATAAATTAAAAGAGATATTGATTAATTGAAGTGTAATCAAATAACAAGGCCCTTAATTGGTTTAGGCTTACTGTCATACTCGAATCCGACTTAACTAATCCTTTTGTTGCATTTGAGGGATTCTAATTTATTGTCCACTTTCGTGCTATATAATTAATATCCTATTTAAAGAAGAACTGGTTGGGAAATGATCCTCTAATCTAATTAGATGCAACAAGTTCATTGACTAGCCCAATTACTAAAACTAAGAAGAACTAATGTAATAGGACAGTAGTTGTAATCACATTTATTTTCTTGCATGCTTGGTAGCTACTACTAAGTCTTTCAAAAAAAAAAAACAGAGAGAAGTAGATGCTTAAATATGGCATGACATACTTCTATTGTTGATTTACTAACTTGCCCTTTTATTCAATGGGATGGATAATCTCATGAAAGGGCCAATTAGTAATTAACCAATTAATTGGTCTATTGGACCATTAGACCATTTAATTAAAAGGATGATCTCATGAAAGAGCCAAGTAGTAATTAACCAATTAATTGGTCTATTGGAACATTAGACAATCTAATTAAAAGCAACTCTACTTTGTTGACTTGGTCAACAAAGATCTTCTCCAAGAATTATCTTGTCTTATCCAGACTTTAAACAATTTACCAGTTTGCCACTCCCTTAGTGTAGGCCAAAATTTTCATGGGCTTGAACCCCTATTCGCTCAACCCGATCTGTGAATCCTTTAATTAATTAATAGCCCATTATTTATACATCATATGCTATAAAATAATTGGCCTAATTAAATAATTCCTCCAATTTATTTCTACTATTCTTTTAATCCCATTAAATACTTTCTCATGATAATTAATCGACGTATTATTCGCATATGTACACAAATAATTATGTCATTTAATTATTTCTTTCCAACATGTGTTGAATAAGTTAAATGCCATGTCAAACATGCATATTAAATTTCGGGATTTGGGGATTTGATTTATCTCATCTCTATGACATATTAAGTATCATCATATGATAGCTCAATATAACAACTTTTTTGTGTGATCGCTTAAGATCCATATCGTGTTCGCAATAGAATTAAGACTTTTTTTAATTTCATAAATCGTAAGAGACATCTAGCATAACACATATGGCTATCCAAACAATACATATGATATGACCACACAATAATTACCTCGATCATGGATATTTTAGAGTTATTATCAAATTACACTTATGGAGTTCCACAATTTAAGATCCTCAACTCAAATAATCCATAAAATGATCAAACTCACAAAACAGAATGATAAAATAAATCATCAATATAGGAATAAAACATATGATACAAATAGTCTCTACTATATATTAGCTCCTACGACACACATTAACATATACTTTATTTTAAAATTTAATAATTATATAGAAGTTCTTCATTTTTTTGCGATAAACACACTTCCGATGACTAATATTGAAATTAAGCATTTTGAAATTTTATTTTAAAAAAATAATATTGTGGTGACTGTCTGATAATGCTCAAAACATAATTGTTTAAAAATAATATATATTGCGGATATACAAAAGACAACACATAATTATCTACATAATATATATAACACATGCCATATGCTATATTTTTCCTCAAAAAATACTATCTTTTCTTCTCAAAAACTGCTACCTTTTCAAAGAATAAATGGGCTAGCTGCAATAATTACAAAATAAATAAATAAACCCTTTTTTTTACTGGTTCATTAATTTCTGCAAAAACCGGCCAAGTTTTTTTTTTTATATATATTTCCAAGTTACATTCTTCTTTGGTCTTTAATTCGAACTGAACCAGACAGGTAACCAAAGTCCCGTTTTTTTGTGGTCTAACTGCCTGGTTCGGTTTTAATAACAGTGATGATATGCCTGTTACTTTTTTAATTTAAAGGAATAACGATTCATGGAAACAGCATCTGAGCTACAACACACTTGGTCGTTGATGCTACGTCAATTTTGGGAAATTGTAAAAGTACACGCCTTGGACTAATGGTTCTTAACTAACTTTGTTTTTGTGTGACTGCATTGACCTGGCAATTTTTAAGATTTATACCGATTGAAGTCGTCGCATGTTGAAAAATAGAAGAAAAGTAGAGGGTTATAAGTGCAAAAGAGGAAAAAGGTCAAAACTGTAAATAAGATAGAAATAGATATTACCGTTATCTCTAACGGTAAAATAGTCTCAAGAGACTATATATAAACTCATGAAATAGATTGTAAAATAATGTTGAGAAAAAATCAACAAAAATCAATACAAAAATTATTGTTCTCCTCAGCTTTGCATCTCTCTCAAAATCTAACATGGTATCAGAGCACTAAGTTCTGTGACCGAAAATTTCCATCAATTTACCAGTAAACTGGTACACAACAAATCAGCAACAAAATCTATAACAGAAAGTTCAGCAGAGCAATAAAATGGCTCAAGAGGGGCAACTCGAGGCTACCAATACCTCCAAGCTCACAAATACTTTGCTCAATGGCAAGAACTACCTTACATGGGCAAAGGCCGCATCTAGAGCGCTCAGCGGTCGAGAGATGCGAGAATACATCACAGGAGAAAATACCGAGCCAAAACCCGAAAACCCAAATTTGCTGACCGAATCTGAAAAAAAGGCAGCAAAGAAATGGAGAACCCACAACGATAAAATCATAACATGGCTCACAAATTCCATGGAGCCATCTATTTCAGAGCTCTTTCTCCTCGCTGACACGGCTTTTGAACTATGGCAAGCCGTGAAAGGTATGTACGGGCAAGAAAATAATTATTCCCGTATCTACCAACTGAAGCAAGAAATACAACAAGAAAAGCAAGGCAATAGAAAGCATATAGAGTACCTTGGTGCTCTTCAAAAGAAAAAAGATGAGCTCCGATCATACCGACCGCCAACTACTGACTTGGCAGTAATACAAAAACGGCAAGAAGAAGATGACATTTTCGAGTACCTTGCGAGATTAAACCCCAGCTACGAGGCCGTACGAGCTCAGATCATGAACACCATTCCGCTTCCGCCATATTCTCAAATAAAAAACATGATCCAACGAGAGGAGAGCCGGAGAGAAGCCATGGGCGGTCCACAAATCACAAGTGAAGAGGGACACGAAACCCACGGTTTCGCCGTGGCCAAGAGATCGAATTTCCCAAATTTCGGCCAAAATCCTAGCTCAGTCAAAACCACCGAAAATTGTGAATATTGTAAAAAAGAGGGCCATGAAAAGAACAAGTGCTGGTTTCTCCATCCCGAATTAAAGCCAAAATGGTGGGGCAACAGTGGAAAAGGCGAAAAATGGAGAAACCCTAAGGGGGAGAAGAAGTTCGGTGGAGTGGCGAAGGTGCAGGAAGAAAAGGAAAGGGAGAATGGGTCTGTTTTTCCAGGGTCCGCTTATCCCTCTGTTATTGGGTCCGCACTCTCTAACGGGTCCGCTTATCCCATGGCTATTGGCTCCGCTCCACCTAACGGGCCCGCTGCACAAAGGGGATCCATGCACCCCTTTATTGGGTCCGCCAATGCTAACGGATCTGCTGTGCCTTGGAGTGTTGGGTCCGCCTCCACTGCTTCAAATGGGTCCGCCTCCACAGCTCCAACCCGGTCCGAAATAGGGGCAATTCTTTCCCAACTCAGCGGGCTGCTGAATCAAGGGCCCAATTCAGGTTTTTCTAACTCTCAAAATTTAATACAAGTCCAAAACAGTAGAAGCCCAAACCAGAATTTGTATATTATACCAAACAAAAGAAATTGTACAAATCAAAATGAAATGAAACAAATAAAATGTACACATCTAGGAAATTTAAATAACGAATTTCCTCAAAATAATTTAGATTGGGTTTTAGATTCCGGTGCAACCGACCACATGACCGGAAACAAAAATACATTGCAAAATTATCAAAAAAACAAAAGTCGAGAATTTGTATATGTTGCAAATGGTGAAAAAATGAAAATTTGTGGATATGGCTCAATTATTGTTTTTTCAAAAGAGATTAAAAAAGTTTTACATGTAAAAAATTGCACCACTAATTTATTATCCATAGGTAAACTTTCAAAGGAATTAAATTGTGAAATTATTTTTTCATCACACAACGTATTTTTTCAGGATATAGCATCCAAGAGAATGATTGGTGAAGGTGTATTTCAAAATGGACTCTATTTTTTGTATAGCCAAAAATGCAATTTCAATGCAAAAATACAAGACATGGGACACTTATGGCATAGAAGAATAGGGCATCCTTCCGATAGAATTTTAAAATGTATTTTTGATTTTTCTAATTTGGATTGTAGCAATTGTGAGGTGTGCAAATTAGCTAAGCATACAAGACTTCCTTTTGTAAATTCAAATTCAAAAAGTAATCACGTTTTTTAACTTGTTCATTCCGATGTTTGGGGACCCGCCCCTATAAATTCTTATAATGGGTTCAAATATTTTGTTACATTTATAGATGATTTTTCACGATTAACATATCTATATTTATTAAAAAATAAAAGTGAAGTTTTTTCTCACTTTCAAGATTTTTTAAATTTAATTGAAAATCAATATAATACAAAAATTAAAATTCTTAGAACCGATAATGGAACGGAATTTGTAAATCAAAATTTTTCAAAATTTTTAAAACAAAAATGAATCATACATCAAACAACTTGTGTTTATACCCCACAACAAAATGGAATCTCCGAAAGAAAAAATCGTCATTTACTCGAAGTGACAAGAGCACTTATGTTTCAAACTAATGTTCCAAAAGTTTATTGGTCGGATGCCGTTCTCACCGCAACTTATTTAATAAATAGATTGCCAAGTGTTATCTTGAAAAATAAAAGTCCATTAGAAATTATTTATCAAAGAAAAATAATTTTTAACCACCTAAAAGTATTTGGATGTACATGTTATGTACATCAAAATAAAAGAGACAAATTAGATTATACTTCAATTAAGGCCATTTTTGTAGGATATTCATCTCAAAAAAAGGGTTATAAATGTTATGACCCCATAAATCATAAACTATATATTTCTAGAGATGTAACATTTTTTGAAAATGAACCATATTTTAAAACAAACAAAAATGAGCTTGATAATCACATTACTACAAATGATTTTATTATTCCTATGACCACTAATCAAATTGTGGAGCCAAGAGTTGTAGGAAATGAAGAAGAAGAAAATGAAGACGAGGATGACAACATTCCTCAAAGTGGAACCGGGGGAGAAGAAAATGACAATATTGAAGCCGAAAGTGAAAATATTGAAGAAATTTCACTAAGAAGATCAATTCGACCTACTCAACCGTCAACAAGGTTACGAGATTTCGTAACTTATAAGGTTCAATATCCTATTGAAAATTTTATTTCATATAAAAATATTTCAAAAACACACCATGCATTTCTTAGTTCAATTTCCAAATTGGAAGAACCAAGAAATTTTGAAGAGGCTATAAGCCAATCGGTATGGTGCAAGGCTATGGAAGAAGAACTTCATGCCTTAGAAAAAAATAATACATGGATCATTGAACCATTACCAAAAAATAAAAAACCCGTTGGATGTAAATGGGTATATAAAATCAAATACAATTGTGATGGTACCGTAGAACGGTACAAGGCAAGATTAGTTGCCAAAGGTTATACCCAAACATATGGTATAGATTACCATGAGACTTTTGCACCGGTGGCCAAAATGAATACCGTAAGAATTTTATTTTCTATTGCGGTAAACCAAAATTGGAAACTCTACCAAATGGACGTCAAAAATGCATTTCTTCAAGGAACACTTGAAGAAGAGGTATATATGACTTTACCACCCGGTCATCAAAAAGGTAAAAATCATGAATTAGCTTGCAAATTGAAGAAAGCTATTTATGGATTGAAGCAATCTCCAAGAGCATGGTATGGCAAGCTAAGCTCTCATTTAATTTCGTATAATTTTAAAGTTAGTAGTGCCGATCATTCATTATTTGTAAAAATTGAAGGAAATAATACTACCATTATATTAGTATATGTTGATGATATTATAATCACCGGAAATAACCAAGAAGAAATTAATAAAATAAAATTTCAATTGAAAGAAAAATTTGACATTAAGGATCTTGGTTATTTAAAATATTTTCTAGGAATAGAAATCGCACATTCTAAAAAAGGTCTATTTATTTCCCAACGAAAATATACCTTAGATTTATTAAAAGAAACCGGTAAACTAGGTTGTAAACCGGCCTCAACACCAATAGATGGTAAGAATAAATTAAATACTGAAGATGGTGAACTTTTAGAAGATATAAATCAATTCCAAAGACTTGTAGGAAAATTAATATATCTAACGGTAACACGTCCGGATATTTCTTTTTCGGTAAGTCAAATTAGCAAATTTATGCATGCTCCTAGAACACCACACTTAGAGGCAATAAATAAAATTCTAAGATATTTAAAAGGAACACCCGGAAAAGGAATTTGTATGAAAAATAATAATTCTAACAATGTGTGTGGCTATTCCGATGCAGATTGGGCCGGGAGCTTCGATAGAAAATCGACAACCGGATTTTGCACATTTGTATGCGGAAATTTAGTCACATGGAAAAGCAAGAAACAAAACGTCGTGGCACGATCAAGCGCCGAAGCGGAATATCGTGCTATGGCGTCCACCGCAAGTGAGTTGACATGGATCAAGCAACTACTTTCGGATATGAGAATTAAAATTCATGCGCCAATGCAAATGTTTTGTGATAATCAAGCAGCACGTCATATAGCATCCAACCCGGTGTTTCACGAAAGGACAAAACAAATCGAAGTCGATTGCCATTTTATTAGAGAAAAAATAAAAGCAAAGGAAATTGAAACTCCTTTCGTAAGAAGCGAAAATCAATTGGCGGATATCTTTACAAAGGGACTTGATCCAAAGCCATTTGAAGAAAATATAAGCAAGCTAGGATTGATCGATATTTATAATCCTAGCTTGAGGGGGAGTGTTGAAAAATAGAAGAAAAGTAGAGGGTTATAAGTGCAAAAGAGGAAAAAGGTCAAAACTGTAAATAAGATAGAAATAGATATTACCGTTATCTCTAACGGTAAAATAGTCTCAAGAGACTATATATAAACTCATGAGATAGATTGTAAAATAATGTTGAGAAAAAATCAACAAAAATCAATACAAAAATTATTGTTCTCCTCAGCTTTGCATCTCTCTCAAAATCTAACATCGCAATCTGTAAATTCATGAACTTAATTAATATCCACTGGTAAGTTTACAAATGAAAGATAATATCTTGTGTGTTTTCGGATCTGATTATATATTAATAATACTTGCACATATTACTTCAGAGAAGGAAAATGCAAACGTTTACTGGGTGGTTTCATTAATAAGCACCAATAATTCTGCCTAACCTCGTTCTCTGGCACCGATGATTCTCCCCCAAACAACAGTCACCAAGCTTTCTACCTCGGATCCGGTTGCAAACGCCACATAATCAACAGTCACCCAGCTTTCCATGGTTTTTATAAGCAAAATGGTGATACCTGACTTGTGCTCAAGACAAATCCAATTCTTCTTCTTATCTTCATTTTATTTATTTCTGCTTGTACCCCATGGTGGTTCGGTTTATTTCAACTTCAGTTTTGGAAAACCCGAAACCTGGAGTAACCATATCAATGTCTCAGGCAATGCAACATATTATGATAAGGCGGACTACACACTAGTGGAAAAACACATATCAGGATCGGTTATTTACACATATTAGGATCGGACCTAGAGGCGATGCTGACCCAGGCGATGCAAATACGAAAGTAATCTGGGTCGGTTAAACAGGCGATGCTAAAAGTTTGAATTAGCATCGGTTATTTACAATAACCGATCCTAATGTTTCAATTACAATCGGCTATTTATAAATAACCGATGCTAATTCACACTTTTAGCATCGGTTATTTACAAATAGCCGATGCTAATTCACACTTTTAGCATCGGTTACTGTAGATAACCGACACTAATTTTAATTTTTTTTTTTTTTAAGCTGGTCAATAATTAATATGCCACAATTACAAACAAAAGAATTATCAAAATAATATTCAACAATCACAATTCCAACAATTAATCAAACTACATCAGCCATGTCACTTAACAAAATAATAACAATGAATTATCAAAATATCACAATTACATAGAATCATCTAACTAGCATTTGTACACTAATTTACAACTATATCAAACATTTCATAAAGAAACAGTTTAAAACAAATCTAAACAACCAAAAGTGCCTGAACTGAAGCTTCTTTACTTAAAAGAAAAGTTTTAAATCATTGAACCTTTTTAAGGCTTGGTCCAAATTTCCTCATGAGATTATCAGCTCTTAATTGATCACACTGCAAAGAATCAAAATAAAAGGGAACTAATAAGCAATTATACACCACTAGTATGCTCTACCAATTTTCATGAACACATGACTTCTTTGTTACCTTTGCATGGTCATTAGGCATAAGAAGAAAATTTGTAAAATCATGAAAATTCATAGAGTCATAGATTGTATCACCTTTGCTGCTCCATTTACCAGAAAACAGTGATGACCATACCTGTACATGTTCATGCAAAAACTCAAAGTGATGACCATACCTGTACAGTGACCGAAATTAGATGAAATTTTGAAATCAGCAATTATCAGAAATTATTACTCATCTAAATCAGAATTAGCTAATTTCAAAGTTGGACTGAATCGCAAAACATACCAAAGCTTCACCTATTCTATATTGCATGTGAACCTCCATATCCTGTCCAAAATCCAAAAAATTACAAAAATTAAAAATTAGTTGAAAATAAAGAAAACTAGAACTATAATCATAATAGACATAATTAGTGAACAATGGGTCAGATGGATCTGCAAAGATATGCCAAGAATTATAGGGAATTCCAATACCAAATCCAAACTCTACAAAATTAAAAAATAGATAATTATGCAGAATTATAGGGTCCGAAATGTAATAATACACTTTCTGGTAAATATAAAAGTTTGATTCCCAGTGATTTTGATGATTTGTATACTGTGGGTCTATCAAACCAGTTAGTGGTAAGCCAAACAAACCAAACCCATGCTAATACCAACATGAAAACCAAGCAAAACTCAATTAATATCCAATTGGTACCCAAAAGTGCCCCAAATACCCTTTACCAGTAAATGATTCTTGCTGGTTAAACCAAGTCAAGTCTGGTCAAACCAACTCGACCACAAATAAAGGACTTTGAAATGGAAAGAATGGTGAAAGAATCATTCAATTTGAGAAAACCACCTGGAAATGGCAGTTGATCAAAGTTAATCTTTGAAAATTATGAAAAGCTGTCAAAATCAACCAAAAACTGGTGTTCTGTCACCACTTTGCATCATAGACCATCACAGTCACACCTCTCACAAAAATCTAATATTTTGTCACTTGATAGATTATGTGTCAAGCTTTAAATCCATATAAAGAACTCCCAAAATGGCCAAGTGGATAAATCACAATGAAAAAGACAAAATCAGAAAAACTGTAAAAATCTGTAAAATTGCTGATCAGGTCACCATTTTCCACCTTCATTTGACATAGCTAAACACCATGAAAAATCATGAAATTCGGCTGACTTATAGTCTTGACACCATAGAACAAGACTGTGAAGTTTAATCCAAAACCCCCAAATGAATTGAGAGATATTATATCCCAAAATTCGACCAAACTGGTAAAGATGTATATGTAAGGTGGCAGTCCCAAATTTACCCCTAAGCCTATAAATAATACTCCAAAAGTCATGAAACTTCACTGGCACCTAGATCAGGATCCCCTCTGTAAAACCATATAAAGAACACAACTTTTGGTGTAGCCAATTGTCAAGAAATGGTCTTGAAATTTCAGGAAAACAGAAAACTGCTGCAAGGAAGTACATAATCAAAGATTAATCAAAGAATCACCGTCTTCGTGTAATTACTAATTAGTACCAGTAGATAACACACCAGTATCAGTACCAGGCCTGTTCATATCTTATCTCAGATTCAGTACACTCCCCACCCCCCAATCAGCATTGCTACCAGTACAAAGTAATAAGATACATTGAAAGAAATGAAGAAGAAAAAAGGATTAGAGACAAGGAAGACGAACCCTGGAGACGCTGACGAGGAGAGAAAAACTATCGACCATTGCTACCGATGAAGGTTCAATTAAACTTCAAAATTATATACATGGAAAATGTCAAGTACCTGCTTTTTAACGGGGCAGCCTGGTGCAACGGTGCATCGGTAATATGCTCGAGGGCATGGATTTCCTTTAGCAATCTTTTGTCCATATTTCCTCCACTGGCACCATCATAATGCCTCGCCTCACCTGTTTAAAGTGAAAATCACTTATCACTTGTTGCCACGGTTGCAAAATTAGATGAAAATCACTTATCACTTGTTGCCACGGTTGCAAAATTAGATGAAAATCACTTATCACTTGTTGCCACGGTTATAATTGATAAGTGATAACAAATTCACAACGACCATAGAGAGAGCCCAGTCGGAGTCGGAGTCAGAGTCGCGGATCCTGAGAGTCGGAGTCGGAGTCACCTCACAGCCGCCTCACCTCGCCTCACGGCCGTCCAAGGTGGCGCCTCGCGGATCCTGAGAGTGAGCCACGGAGAGACGCACCCGAGAGAGAGAGAGAGTCGGAGAAGAAGAAGAGAGACGCGTTTTGAAAATGAGCACCGAGTTCAGTTCTGATGAAAAAATAACCTAGGCGGCACCGAGTTCAGTTCTGAAGAAAAAATACGAAATGACAGGGTCGGTTATATTAAATGTTCGATTCTAAAACAGAGAAATCAGGATCAGTTGTATTAAAAGCCGATTCTAAAGACTATTAGGGTCGGTTGTTTGTAATAACCGATGCTAATAAGAAAATATCAGGATCGGTTTATTCAAAATAACCTATTCTGATTTGACCAGCACTTTTAAGATCAGTTGTTTATATTTAACCGATTCTGATTGTCCCTTTCAAGATCAGTTGTTTATAAAGTCCGATTCAGATACAGATCAGTATCGAATTATTGAAAATCCGATTCTAATAGGGCGATTCTGATGTGCGTTTTTCCACTAGTGACATCAGCTTGACCGCAGAGTTGGCAACCTTCGACAGGTATAACGACAAAGGAAGAGCAACGTACAATCAGCCGGTGGCCTTGTGGGATAAAGATACCAGAGAGGTAACAAACTTTACGACCCGGTTCTCTTTTATAATAAAAAATACAACACCGGCCAACTTTGGTGATGGCTTAGCTTTTTTCCTGTCTTCGTATCCATCTCAAATTCCGATATATGGCGGAGGCTCATATATTGGCCTTTACAATTCCACTACCGCCATGAATGCATCGGCTAATCAGTTAGTCGCAGTAGAGTTTGATACCTACTTAAATTCGGATATAGATCCTGATTCAAAAGATCAAACTGACTGCCACATTGGTATTGATGTAAACATGATCAAATCAACATCTTACCAGCTCATTCCAAATTCCCTCTTTGTTAATAAAAGGATGACTGCACAGATTGAGTATAACAGTTGGTTAAAACTTTTGAGTCTTTCCCTTTGGCATGAGAATGACTTGACAATCCGATTCAATCTCAGTGCACCTGTTGATATAAGGAGCCAGCTACCAGAAATTGCATCTGTAGGCTTCTCAGCAGCCACTGGAGGATATGCTGAAGCGCACCAGATATTCTGGTGGTCTTTTAACTCAACCTTAGAAATGAAGCAAATTTCCCCGAAATTACCTCCATCAGAAGCCCCATTGGTTATAAAAAATAAAAAAATGATAAATGTGCCATTAATAATTGGAATAGTTGTGCACATTTATCGTATTACTTATAGTAGGGATCTTTATATATCATCTTAGAAAAAAGAGCTCAATCAAGAAAATCGGAGAAATTGAGGTGACTAGTTATGAATCAATTGATTACGAATTTGAAAAGGGGAGAGGACCCAAGAGGTTCCCGTACGGTGAACTGGTCCATGCAACAAATGGCTTCGGGGAGAACGAGAAACTTGGAGAAGGTGGGTTTGGATCAGTCTACAGAGGTATTTTAAAGGATGAAAACATTCATGTTGCTGTTAAGAGGGTGTCAAAAGATTCAAAGCAAGGGAAAAAGGAGTATATATCGGAGGTCAGGATTATAAGCCAGCTAAGGCATGGAAATCTTGTTCAACTAATTGGTTGGTGCCATGATCATGGAGAATTTTTGTTGGTTTATGAATTGATGCATAAGCTTGTAAATAATTTTCTTATTAATACAAAATGTTGGCGGGCTTTCTGCCTCCAACCTTCAAAAAAAAAAAGAATTGATGCATAAGGGAAGCCTCGACATACACTTGTATAGCAAAGAAACTTTTCTAGCTTGGCCAACTAGGCACAATAGAGCACTAGGGCTAGGCTCTGCTCTTCTATACCTCCATGACGAGTGGGAGCAATGTGTTGTGCATAGAGATATCAAGCCAAGCAACATAATGTTAGATTCCTCATTCAATGCTAAACTCGGTGATTTCAGCCTTGCTAGACTTATTGATCACAACCAAGAAGTAGAAACGGTTGCTGCTGGCACCAAGGGTTATAAGGACCAGAATGTGTCCTTGGCACGGCAAATGCAAGCACGCATTCCGATGTTTTCAGTTTTGGAGTCGTCTTGTTGGAAATCGCATGTGAAAGGAGGCCCATCATGCCTGAACATGATCGAAGGAAGGTGAGTTTAGTTGAATGGGTTTGGGATTTGTACAACCAAAATGCACTTATGGAGGCCGTCGATTCAAGTTTAAATGGTAATTTCATTAAAGAAGAAATCGAGTGTCTGATGATTGCTGGTTTATGGTGTGCACACCCTGAAAAATCCTCACGTCCATCTATCAGGCAGGCCATGAGTGTTTTGCACTCTCAAGCTAATTTACCAATTATTCCTCCAAAAATGCCAATGCCGGTGTACGTATACTATTCCATTGGATCCTAATATGCTACTTTATACCTCCTCTAAGGCTACTTCAAGTAGTGGCATAGCCACAACTTCCACCAAGTCAGCTCCTGCTCCTGCTCCATCTTCAGACTCTTCCTGGCTGCTCAAACAAGAACTGAGTACGTTCTAAATATTGAATTCGTAAACTAAGTTTCTTCTGTTTTCTTTTCTTTAGTGCTTTTAAATTCATAGTACTGCAATGTTCCTAATTGGTAGCTTTCTTTGTTTTTCTATTACATGTATTGCCCTAGTGCTTTTTTTTTCTGTTGCTTTTGTTTCTGGAATTTCTTTTCGCAATATGTATTGTGTTTTTCTTTTCACAATATGTATGTATTTTGTTTCTGGAATTTCTTTTCACAAAATCTGTTTTATTTCATAGAAGGAATCGGTGTAGGTTCGATGCCCATCGGACCTAGTTTGGTTTCGATGGGCATATCTACCATAGAATCTGATCAAACTCTGATTAAAGGGTCACACAACTTAACAGATATTTTTAAAACGAATTTGATTTAATCATATGAGGATTGGTCGAATCAATTTAGTATACAAGTATGTACAAATAATGATTTATTAAATGAGGAAATATGTTTAGTTAGATTAAATATGTTATGGAGTTGATTAATCCTGCTATTTTGTGCAATTATATTGTACCATGTTGTAGATTTCATCAGTCAAAATTAAGTACTATTACTTTGGGAAATTATTGACCGTGCCAAGTGCCAAGTCAATTTATCACTTAAATAAATAAATTATGAGGCTGTCCAATAATTAACAGTAGGTTTCATTGTGGAAAATTCAACAATTGAAGTCTTTGGTTAGAATGACAGTCGTCTCTTATCAACAACATTATTACAAATTTGTGGATGAAATTTGATTTGCCAGATTCAATAAATTGTCGTGGGAGTTACGGCTTTTCTAATTAGATTCTACACGGCATCGAGAAATTTGAGTACAAATTGTTTGTATGTATAGCAGGATTTATTAAATTGTCATGAAAACAACGTTTTTCTAATTTGATTCGTTCATGTAAGACATAATCAACACATCAAAACTATAAAGTTGCAAATTAATTATGCCCGTATATCATTTGAAATACAAGTTCAATTTCTCATGAAGTAACATAGACATGATTAGTACCGTAGGTTATTTATTTTATTATATTTTATCTTTTGAGTAAAAAACTAGTACCATAGAATTGAAGTATCATACAAGTCTTCTTACGATTTGTTTGGTCAAAATAAATCTTGTAGAAAATTGCACTGAATTTTTTTACGTAGAAGGTTCACGTCCAGTCAAATTGTAGAAAGTTGGATGACTACTACCTTCATGAGCTGACGTATCACATCAACGATATCTACTTGTATAAATAGGTGCAACTTAACCGATATTTTTTATCAAATCCAACGGTGATGCTGCCCATCGAACCCAAACTAGGTCCGATGGGCATCGGACACCGATTCCTTCATAGAAATCCTACTGCAGAAAATCGAGGCACATATGAGCGTGTGCTCGTGAGCCTGCCATGTGGTCCCATACGTTCTCGCTCAATCAATGCGACTGCACAAACATTCTCTTTTTGTGTTGTTGATTTTCTGTATCTTCGTTCATGAGGCCACACCATGATGAAGCGCTAAATAAGACTGTTTGTTGATCATTACCATAGTAATATGATTTGCCATATATTGGCAAATTATTCGTGTTTTATTCGTTTTTTTGGTGTTTCCGAACCGAGCATCAAATAAAACGCCAAAAAGCGTATAATATGTATTATTCGCAAATAAAACACAAATCAAGAATTATTCGGAATTAAAACGAGAAAAAAACACGAAATTTAAAAAAAAAAAAATTGGGGGGGTGGTTTGGTTTTTTTTTTTTTCCTTCGTTATGATACCGAATTATTCCCGAATCACAAAATTTTGACCCCGCCGAATTGAACCCGAACTATTCGTTTGTCACTATAATCATTACGCTGAAAGTTATATTGTTGAGGCTTTAGGCGAATGGCAGATGCTACTTTTTATTACCCTTTTTTTTGTTTGTTGCCCTCACCCACTAGATTTTTATTAATTGCGGAAAGCTTATAACATGTTACGATTCTAATTATATTTATATACATAAATTGTTCTTAGTTATTTTAAAGTGGTGAAAATTCATTCCTAAATGCTTGTCTAATTGTCTTATTTTTAGGAGTTAAATAGTATAATATTGGATATAGTTTGAAAATGTCTTGGTAATATTTAATTAGTGTCGTTAGTGTCTAGCCATAAAAAATATGAAGCACAAAATTTGGATAAATTAAGAAAAGTATGCTTGCCTGACCTTTTCCTCTGGCACCAATGATTCTCCCTCAATCTACACTCACCTAGCTTTCTACCATGGCTCTGTGACCAAAACCAAATTGACTTGGACTCGGTACGGTCTAGTTGTTTTTCAATCTTCTTTTATGATCGGTGTACAAGTCCCAAAAAAGAGTCCTTTCACTATTCTCATTTCCTATGATACTTAATTATATTATTTAATTATGGTGTTATTTTCTATAATGCTTAATTAATAGGTCAATTAGTTAAATTGTTAGGGTGAATGAATTTGGTAATTTCTAGTTAGATTAAATAGATAGTTTTTCTAAGAATCATGGGTTGTGCTACAGGAACGGAGCTAGACTTTTGAACTATATGTGTCAATCATATAAAATTTTCCTACGAAAAATAAGGGTCATTTTTACCTCTCAATTAAATATAATATTAGATTAGATTAGTTTTAAATAAAATATTAGTTTAAATATTAAATATAATATAATATAGAGCTAGTGGAGTTAGTGATATTAATAAAATATTAGATTCCTCTCAATTAGAGTCAGTTTAAATATTAAATTAGTATTAAATAAAATATTTGAATAGTATTAATTAAATATAATATTATATTAGATTAGTATTAAATAAAATATTAGTTTAAATATTAAATATAATATAATATTAATTTAAAATATAGATTAGTATCAAATAAATATAATATCAAATTAGATTCATATTAAATAAAATGTTAGATTAAATATAATATCAAATTAGATTAATATTAAATAAAATGTTAGATTAAATATCATATTGTAGTCATTTAATGTTAAATGTAATATAATATTAGTTCAAATATTAGATTAGTATTAAATATATTAGATTAAATATCATATCCTATTAGGTTAAATATTAAATATAATATAATATTAATTTAAAATATAGATTAGTATTAAATAAATAAAATATAATATCAAATTAGATTAATATTAAATAAAATGTTAGATTAAATATCATATTTTAGTCATTTAAATATTAAATGTAATATAATATTAGTATTAAATTAATATAATATCATATTAGATTAGTATTAATTATTAAATAAAATATTAGGTTATATATAATATAATATTAGTTTAAATATTAAATGCAATATACTATTAGTTTAAATGCTATATGTAATACAATATTAGTTTAAATATTAGATTAGTATTAAATATAATATTAGATTAGATTAGATTAGTATTAAATAAATTTAAAATCAAATTTGATTAATATTAAATAAAATGATAGATTAAATATAATATAATATTAATTTAAAATTACACAATCTTTTGCAGTGAAACAACATGTGAGGACTGATAAATGTGTCAGGCACAAATTAAATTAAGATTGCAAGGTTCACTGAGATATTTTAATGGTGCTGTTTATGTTTATTAAAGTATTCATCAATTTATGTTTATATTAATTACACTGTGTATGTACCTAACACATGAGGCCACAACTACAACTACAAGCGAACAACACCATCCCAGAAAGTGGGGTCCTTAATTTCTGTGGAGAAGCCCTAGAGAATTGGAAACGTGCTGTGTCATGTTTCGACGTGTGGTTTTGGATGTGCTCGGAATATGTGCCGTGCTATGTCAACACATTGAAATATCAAAACATACCGTGTCGCACAGTTCCGGCAAAAGATTTTATTTAATAAGATTGTGTAATTTGATTAATATTTAATATTATAGTTGCCACCATCTACATGTTCAACAATCCAGATCACACTTGAATATGCATTTCTAACTTAATTTATAATAATGCTTATCCGTATTACTTCAGTGAAGGGTATGCAGTCGTTGACTGACTGGGGGTCAATGGCGGCTCAATACCGTTGGCTCCGGTTTCATTCAACTAACTTTCTACCTTGGCTCCGGTTTCATTCAACTAGCTTAATTATCCGTATTACCAATAATTGGGCCTCATCTCTTCTTCTGGCACCAATGGTTCTCCCCCAATCTACACTCACCTAGCTTTCTACCTTGCCTCCGGTTGCAAATGCCACCACACCCCAAATTTTAATCAGCAAAATGGTGGTACCTAACTTGTGCTCAAGACCAATCCAACTCTTATACTTTTCTTCAATTTATTTACTTCTTGTTGCACCCCATGGTGCTTCTGTTTCATTCAATTTCAATTTCTCAGACCCCAACACCGTCAATGAATATATCAAGTTGGAACCTGATGCATCCTATGATAATCGGGAAAAAATCAGCTTGACCCTGGAGTCCACAAACTCGAACAAGCAGAACAGCACAGGAAGAGCAACGTACAATCAGCCGGTGCCATTATGGGATCAAGATACCGGAGAGGTAACCAACTTTACAACCCGGTTCTCTTTTCTTATACAAAATATTTCAAAAAACTTGGGCGATGGCTTTGCTTTCTTCCTATCTTCCTATCCATCTCAAATTCCTCAACAATCTGCTGGCAAATATCTCGGCCTTTTCAATTCCAATACCGGCATGAATGCATCGGCTAATCAAGTAGTCGCAGTTGAGTTTGATACCTACAAGAATGGCATTGACCCAAATTCAACAGATCCATCTGATAATTGCCACATTGGCATTGATGTAAACATGATCGAATCAACTGCTTACCAGTTCATTCCAAATTGCCTTTTTGTTGGTACAAGGATGACTGCACACATTGAGTATAACAGTTGGCAAAAACTTTTTGAGCCTTTCCCTTTGGCATGAAAATAACTTGACAACCCAATTCAACCTCCGTGCAAATGTTGATATAAGGAGCCTCCCACCAAGTGCCTCCGTGGGCTTCTCAGCAGCCACCGGAGCATCTTATGAAGCACACCAGATATTCTGGTGGTCTTTTAACTCAACCTTAGGGGTCAGCAAAGATAAAAACAAGATAAGTGTGCCGGTCATAGTTGGAATAGCCGTGGGCACATTTATTATGTTTATTGTAGTAGGGATCATCATATATCATCTCAAAAAAAGGAGTTCAATCAAGAAAATCGGAGAAATTGAGGTGATTGGTGATGAATCAATTGATGAAGAATTTGAAAAGGGGAGAGGACCCAAGAGGTTCCCGTACAGTGAACTGGTTGATGCAACAAATGGTTTCGGCGAGAACGAGAAACTTGGAGAAGGTGGGTTTGGATCAGTCTACAGAGGTATTTTAAAGGATGGAAACATTCATGTTGCTGTTAAGAGGGTGTCAAAAGATTCAAAGCAAGGGAAAAAGGAGTATATATCGGAGGTCAGGATTATAAGCCAGCTAAGGCACCGAAATCTTGTTCAACTAATTGGTTGGTGCCATGATCATGGAGAATTTTTGTTGGTTTATGAATTGATGCAAAAGGGAAGCCTTGACAAACACCTGTATAGCAAAGAAACTCTTCTAACTTGGCCAATTAGGCATAATATAGCACTAGGGCTAGGCTCTGCTCTTCTATACCTCCATGAGGAGTGGGAACAATGTGTTGTGCATAGAGATATCAAGCCAAGCAACATAATGTTAGATTCTTCATTCAATGCTAAGCTCGGTGATTTCGGCCTTGCTAGGCTTATTGATCACAACCAAGAAGTAGAAACGGTTGCTGCTGGCACCAAGGGTTATATAGCACCAGAATGTGTCCTTGGCACGGCAAATGCAAGCACGCATTCCGATGTTTTCAGTTTTGGAGTCGTCTTGTTGGAAATCGCATGTGGAAGGAGGCCCATCATGCCTGAACATGATCGAAGGAAGGTGAGTTTAGTTGAATGGGTTTGGGATTTGTATGGGCAGAAGGCACTTATGGAGGCTGTTGATTCAAGTTTAAGTGGTGATTTCATAAAAGAAGAAGTCGAGTGTCTGATGATTGTTGGTTTATGGTGTGCACACCCGGAAAAATCCTCGCGTCCATCTATTAGGCAGGCCATGAGTGTTTTGCACTTTCAATCTAATTTGCCAATTCTTCCTGAAAAAATGCCGGAGCCGGTGTATCTTATTCCATTGGATCCTAACATGCAACTTTATACCTCCTCTGAGGCTACTTCAAGTGGCATAGCCCAAAACTCCACTAAGTCGGCTCCTGCTCCATCTTCAGACAACTCTTCCTGGCTGCTCAAACAAGAACCAAGAACATTCTAAATAGTGAATTTGTAAACTAAGTTTCTACTGTTTTCTTTTGTTTAGTGCTTTTAATTGCATAGTACTGCAATGATTCCTATTTGGTAGCTTTCTTTGTTTTTCTATTGCATGTAATGCCCTAGTGCTTTTTTTTTTCTGTTGCTTTTGTTTCTGGAATTTCTTTTCGCAATATGTATTGTGTTATTCTTTTTGGTAGCATTTTTCTTCAGTAACATGTTATGTTAAACCAGCTTGCTCTATAAATTGCTTATAATCTTTCACTATGGTGGTTCTCGTTTGCTACAAAGTTCAAAATTCAATTGTCATGCAAATCAGGATCAGCTTTACCTAATTGTCTATTTCTGTATGCGTTCATTTTTCATAACCTTTGAATTTTTTATGAAATGAAGACGACTTTCCCACATTTGTAATTACCTCCATGCATGAAATTACACACAAATGCCGGCATGTGATTGCTAGCATTTGCATCCATCATACGTACAACACCAAGTTGCAATCTCGCCATTTCTCCCAAATCAAATCCCAAAAACTCTCAAATTGAGCTGGTCCAATTTCCTTTTGCCTTCCTATCAAGTCTATCTGCGAAAGATATAGCACAATTTGTCAACTTAAGTTTCTGGTTTTAAACTTTAACTCAGCCTCCCTATTTGGTACCTTCATCTATCAAAAAGCCAGCAAACAGGTTCCTCTCAGGTTATGACCTGAATCAGGCTGAGGTTAGAATTGCTTGATCTGATAGGCTGAGAAAAGGTGTTTGGTGTTTGCCACAGGCCTAGCATTGCGAGTTATTTTATGCCTGTTAGATGGAAGGAGATTTGACAGAATGTGTTGAAGATTCCTTGTTTATTTATGGAATTTGACAGTTGCCTCAGTAAGGAGATTACTTTTTATTTCCTGAGAAAAGAGAGAGAGTAGAATAAGTACGAGATTGACAATTTTGAGGTTTCGAATTTCAATCCAGGCACGAATCAGCAAACAATTTTAAAGGCCATTCTTGCCTCTTCTATGTGTGTAATGATCCACAAAAAAAAAACCCTGAAATTAGACTTAGATGGGCCCTAGCTGAACATCACGAATTAAAATGACCAAAATTATACAGAAAGCAACCAATTACTAAGCCCAATCATTGTTGGTATTGGGATTATCAGCTAATATGAATCAGCCTTATGGGCTTAAATCTAATTTATAAACTTACCAGTTAAGAGTATATACAGAAATATCAAAGTCTTCAAATTTAATTCTAGAAGGTTCTTATACAACGAACCATAAAGCATCTATACGCGCTCCATACTTCACCTTAGACAGTTAATTTGAAAATAAACCTCAAATTAGTACCAGTGTTGATTTGCTCTCCATCCAGGGTTTTATTTACCTATTGAACCAGAGGTAAAAATGGTGGAGCAACATGGAAACACACAACTCCGAATCTTCTGTTATCCTAGCAGGATAGAGGGGCCTGTTATCCCTCATTTCCTCTCCTCTCTATCTCCTCAAAAAAGTGAGGAGAGAGAGAGGAGAGAGATAGAGAGGAAACAATGGATAACATCCGAATTCGGAAACTCACAGTTGGTTAGAGACTGGTGCTACCCCTAACAGATGGGCCCCAATTGCATTTGCTTCAAAATCTCTATAAAAAATGAATCAATTTAAAATTTCAAAATTAAACAAGACAGACCAAAGCACTGAAAACAGAATTCCACTACTGGTACATCTCTTTACCACTATTACCACTATTTTTCCCAATACAGTGGTACTGACAACAATCTATGCTATTGCCCATTGTCTCTCTTTACCAGCAATTCAAACCACAGAACCCCTTCCTGTCTCACTCTTTCAGCTAAGATTTCTGGTGTGATGCACTCACCCGTGAAAATCAGCGAATTATGCTGTTTCCAAATGTGTCATGCCGCACATATAAACCTGATTGCCCAAATCCTCTTAGTGACCCTATTTTACCCTTTGACATTGTCCCATGAAGAGTGTCATATCCTTTGGATGGAAGTGCCAATTTTTCATTAAATTAGTTGCTTTATTTTTGGTTGCCTGGACAATATGCCCCACACATCAATCAAAATCTTGCCAAGAACATTGTTTTGGTTTGATTTATTCAATACAAATTGTCCCCATTGCCATGCAACTGATGGTAGATTGGCAGTAAACTACAGCGTATCCCACACCCCGATTTAGAAAATACTGTAGATGAATCAGTTGAGAAAAAAGACAAGAGATGAATCAGTACCACTTATTGCCTCCATCGATTAGTTCGGTATCAATTCCTGAACAGATAGTCCCGCCGCCAGTCGAGCTGTCGATAAAGAAAGCAAGGTTTACGGTCCATGGAGGAATCTCGCCTCTATTTTCTTGTCTCCTAACTTTCTGATTTTTCTTTTGGGGGTCTTCTGTAATGGAAATTTCACGTACAATGGAGTAACGGACAAATTAAAAGAGATATGACGGGTTAACAAAATCTGTTTTGTATTTCGTACAAAATCCTGCTGAAGAAAATCGTGAGGCATAGTCCGCTTATGCTCGTGCATGGCTGCCATGTGGTCCCGCCGCACGTTCCTGCCCAATCATGTTCTTCCTTTTTTCTGTTACTGATTTTCTGTATCTTTGTTCATGCAGCCACCATGATAAAGTGCTAAATAACATAGTGACAAGATTCGCGAATTATATCCGAATTATTTGTTTTTTTTTGTGATGCCGAACCGAACGTCGAATTATTCAGTTGACAAAATTTTGACCGAATTATATCCGAATAATTCGCGAATTTTATGAACTTTTCCCGAATTTTACGAATTATTCGCGAATTTTTCCCATAACATTTTTTTTTGTTTTTTTTTTCTTCCTTGTAAGACTGAGATCTCTGATCCGGATTATTCCGAATAATCCCCGAATTATACTCGAATTATTCTCGAATTACAAATTTTTGACCTCGCCGAACCTTTCCCGAACAATTAAGTTGTCACTGTGCTAAATAAGACTGTGTGTTGATCGTTGCAGTGAAGGTTGCATTTTTTAGGCTCTAGGCTGATGACAGATGTTATTTTTTTATTACTCAATTTTGCTTATTGCCTCCCCGGATTTTTTTTAATTCTGGAAAAGTAAAAACAAGTTATAATTAATAATTCTAATTATTTATATACATATATTCTTCGTTGCTAATTTTAAGTGGTGTAATTTCATTCCCACAATGGTCGTCTCGTATTTATGGTAAACAAATATAACGCTGAATTTATTTTGCAAATATATTGTTTTGATAATATTTTTCTCGTTGAAACATACATTTTCAATAAAATAAAAAAAGCAATGTCTTTCTGAATGTTGATCGTATCATTTATATATAAAAAAAAAATCTTAACACATATATATTTGGCAGTTTGATATTTGTCGAAGGCTAAAAAATAATATATTTATGAAACAATATAATTTTGTTCTTTCGAATTTTAAAATATGGTTAGAGTTTCACTGTTAATTAGGTTTAATTTTAGGCATTTGCTTCGGTGGACATAAGGACCTATTTGTAAAATGAACATATTTTCATTTTCAAAGTTCAAACAGTCGATCTGACCGTTCAACATTATCTCCATATTAAAATATACTTGGAGGTCAAATTTTACATTTTTCTGAATTTTTTTACTATTTATTAAGTATTTTACAAAAACTAGTCAAATTCAGACCATTGAATTAAAATACTTAATAAATAGTAAAAAAATTCAAAAAAATGTAAAATTTGACCTCCAAATACATTTTAATATGGAGATAATGTTGAACGGTCGGATCGACTGTTTGAACTTTGAAAATGAAAATAGGACTCATTTTACAAATAGGTCCTTATGTCCACTGAAGCATCTCTCTTTTTAAATACTGCAAACTCACTGGCCCAATTAGAGCCTGTAACAATAGTAACTGTGTGGGGGCTTCACCCGATTTAGACCAGAAATTTTTATTTGAGAAATATATTAAATTTGGCTTTATTGCTAAGATGGTGGTGGCATGGAAACTTTATTCTGACAAGAATGGTCTTTGGTTCTCCATTGCTTCACAAATAAGGAGTCTTGCCACCAATTCAAGGGGACCGGCTGTGTGGATGGCTAATGGATTCTTTTTTGGAACCATTTGATCAAAATTAACCCGCTATTCATAAGGTGTGTCAAATGGGAAGTGGGAGATGGCATAACATATGCCACCAATGATTCTGGCACAACCAATCAAGGAGGAAACCAATCTCTGGTTCAGCTGTAACAAGAAGATCAATACAGGAGGTACAGTAGTGAGAAGTAGCAAGTCTGATACTCTGACGTAATAGGACAGTAGTTGTAATCACATTTATTTTCTTGTATGCTTGATAGCTACTACCAAGTCTTTCAAAAAAAAAAAGAGAAGTAGATACTTAAATATGGCATGACATACTTCTATTGTTATTTACGAACTTGCCCTTTTATTCAATGGGATGGATGATCTTATGAAAGGGCCAATTAGTAATTAACCAATTAATTGGTCTATTGGACCATTAGACCATTTAATTAAAAGGATGATCTCATGAAAGAGCCAAGTAGTAATTAACCAATTAATTGGTCTATTGGAACATTAGACAATTTAATTAAAAGCAACTCTACTTTGTTGACTTGGTCAACAAACATCTTCTCCAAGAATTATCTTGTCTTATCCAGACTTTAAACAATTTACAAGTTTGCCACTCCCTTAGTGTAGGCCAAAATTTTCATGGGCTTGAACCCGATTTGTGAATCCTTTAATTAATTAATAGCACATTATTTATACATCATATGCTATAAAATAATTGGCCTAATTAAATAATTCCTCCAATTTATTTCCACTATTCATTTAATCCCATTAAATACTTTCTCATGATAAGTAATCGACGTATTATTCGCATATGTACACAAATAATTATGTCAATTAATTATTTCTTTCCAACATGTGTTGAATAAATTAAATGCCACGTCAAACATGCATATTAAATTTTTCGGGATTTGGGGATTTGATTTATCTCCTCTCTATGATATTTTAAGTATCATCATATGATAGCTCAATATAACAACTTTTTTTGTGTGATCGCTTGAGATCTGTATCGTGTTGACAATATAATTAAGATTTTTTTAATTTCATAAATTATAAGAGACATCTAGCAAAACACATTATGACTGCTCAAATAATACATATAATATGTACCGCACAATATCATTGATCCTTTAAGACAATATTAATATGCCCGTCTTAATTCTCATGTCACATGATATCCTTAATAAGTTAAAGATCGAAATGTGTCATTCTTGCTACTTATTGCTTTCTTCATTTTTGAAGTAGATTATATTATATGATTAACTTCTTAATCATACATCATGCTTATAATCATATTTAGGGGTGCACAAAAAGCTCGTAGCTCGTAATTCGATTGAGTTCAATCAAAAAAAAAATTCAATTCGAATCGAATCAAACCAGCTTGGTTATGAAACGAATTAAACCCAGTTCGGTTTGAAATTGGTTCGAATCGAACTTGAACTGAGTCTAACTCGGTTCGAAACTCTTCTTTTTAGTTCTAAACCTTGCTTCAATTTCAAACTAGTTTGGTTCAAAACTGGTTCGAATCGCACCGAATCAAACTCAAACTATTCCTTTCAGTTTAAAACCCTGATTCAATTTCGAAACAGTTAGATTCGAAATTTGTTCGAACTCGAACTGGGTTAAGTTTTATTCGGTTTGATTCGTTTACAGCACTAATCATATTTCATTAAGAGACCCAGAAATATCATTGTTCGCATTAATTAAAACACAAGAGACATTAGTCATCTTGATGAGCACATTCCCTCCGCAGAAGTCATACTTACTTGGAGCGTTGTCTTTATGACTCTCGCTTAAGGTGAGTACTAGACAATATTCACAAATATACAATCTTATATAGGAAACATGAACACCTCATACCATCAATAATATTGTATGGAGCATTAATGACACATACATAATTTCCCGTGATTTTTATTAATATCCAAAGTTAATTAGAAATTAATAAAAATGCCCAAGTCTTTTGGGAATTGATAAAACTATCCATACTAGCCATTTTCTGGCATATTTTAATTGATTTCTGTACCGGCCAGAAAATAGCCGGTATTAAATATTTTTTCTAAAAAAATCGAATTTTTTTAAAATATTTGTTAGATTACTTTTTTTGATATATAATTAGCATATTTATACTAAAATAAGGTAAATTACTTGAAATTATGTTAAATTACGCGAATTACAATAAATTATGCTAAATTACAATAATTATGTTAAATTATACTAAAATACGGTAAATTACACTAAATTACGTATGAATAGGGATGATATCTTCACTGACAAGGTGAAAAATGACAACAAAATTTTAAACGGCCATAAAACCATGCTCGAGTGTCTGATTTCAGCAAATGACCACTTTTTAAAAAGCTTACAAAAATACGCATGCGTTTGTGCCCGCTTTGTTGGATTTTGAAATTCAAAATTTCCAAAAAACAAAGGAAAGAGACTCAAAACTTGAGTTAAAGTTTCCGATTAAAATTTTCATTTTTATTATTCAATCTCCGTAGGTCAGTAAATTAGTTATATAATGAACTTGTAGAATACCAATTTTTATTACTTTTGAAATTTTTTACTATTTTTTATGATTTATGAAAGATGGCACAAAATCGGCCCTATTCATATGTAATTTAGTGTAATTTACCGTATTTTAGCATAATTTAACATAATTTCAAGTAATTTAGCGTATTTGAGTATAAATATGTTAATTATATATAAAAAAAGCAAGGTTCCAAATAACGTTTATAGCATCATAGCGGGAAGGCTACAAAAAAAGCTATAGCGAATAGCGTCGCTATAGCGGAAGCTATGCCACATAGCGTTTTTTTTTTACATTCCGTATATTCAATATTTGTACTAAATATCAACATTATCGAAAATCTCATAGAACAATAAATAAAACCAAAGTAATTAAGAAATTATAATATTCATATTAAACCAATATAAAGTCCAAATTGCAGTTCAAAATATCCATAGTAATATCATAAACTATTGATTTTTTCTATTAAAATATCTTAAGCATCATGATTCATGACATGATCTATTTTTTTTATTCAAATTTCAATTTTTATTCCCAATTTCAAATTGATTTATCTGTAGCAAGTAACAACAAATTCAATTTCGGTTTGAGCTTTTTGGGTCTTTATTTAAGGCCCATATAAATTGCTTAAAAAAACCCATATTGTTTTCTTTGAAAAATTTGCAGTGACTGCCAAATAGGTTTTATTAAAAAAAAAATTCATATTGTATAGAGGCCGTAGCTCAAATAGCGGATTGTTATAGCACTATAGCGGACCGCTATCACCGCTACAGTGGCCGTAGCGCAAATAGCGCAATTTGATGTCATAGCTTAGCGTTTGGGGTCCAAAAACGCTATAGCGCTATTTAGAACTCGGAAAAAAAGTAATCTAACAAATATTTAAAAAAAAATTGATTTTTTAGTGTTAGATTTCAGCATTTTTGCTATTTGTTTCTCTAAAAAAAAATTTATTTAGTACCGGCTATTTTCTGGCCGGTACCGAAATTAATTAAAACTAGCCAGAAAATAGCCGGCATGGATATTTTATTAATTCCCAAAAAACTTGGGCATTTTTATTAATTTCTAATTAACTTTGGATATTAACAAAAATAGCGGCATAATTCCACACAATGTTTCAAGTTGTTCAATTCCAATGCTGTATCGGATATGCATCCATGAGATTCATCAAAACTCTTTTCGATTGGTTTGTGAAACATAACTAACATTAATCCTCATGATAATAAGTAGTTTTCCTTTCTAATTACCTCGATCATGGATATTTTAGAGTTATTATCAAATTACACTTATGGAGTTCCACAATTTAAAATCCTCAACTCAAATAATCTATAAAATGATCAAACTCACGAAACAGGATGATAAAATAAATCATCCAATATAGGAATAAAACATATGATACAAATAGTCTCTACTATATATATACAAGGGCGGATCCAGAATTTTCATCAAGGGGGGCAAAAAAATATCAAATCGGGTTTAAATACCTAATCTTATACTCTAACTTATAATTCTAATTACCAATCGAAATTCAACAAATTTATTTCAATTTTAACCTTAAATTTAACCCGAATTATAAATCAAACGTCCAGAGGGGGGGCAAAAAAAATTTCAGGGAAGGGCAAAGTCGGTCAAGACCAATAAATTTCCACTAAAACTCAAAATTCAGGGGGGACAGCTACCCCCTTGGAACACTCTGGGTCCGCTCCTAACTATATATTAGCTCCTAGGACACACATTAACATATACTTTATTTTAAAATTTATTAATTATATAGAAGTTCTTCATTTTTTTGTGATACACCAAACTTCCGATGACCAATATTGAAATTAAGCATTTTGAAATTTTATTTAAAAAAAATAATATTGTGGTGACTGTCTGATAATGCTCAAAACATAATTGTTTAAAAATAATACATTGCGGATATACAAAAGACAACACATAATTATCTACATAATATATAACACATGCCATATGCTATATTTTTTCCTCAAAAAATACTATCTTTTCTTCTCAAAAACTGCTACCTTTTCAAAGAATAAATGGGCTAGCTGCAATAATTACAAAATAAAAAAAAACCCTTTTTTTTTTACTGGTTCATTAATTTTCTGCAAAAACCGGCCAAGTTTTTTTTTTTTTTTTATATATATTTCCAAGTTACATTCTTCTTTGGTCTTTAATTCGAACCGAACCAGACAGGCAACCAAGTCCTGTATTTTGCGGTCTAACTGCCTGGTTCGGTTTTAATAACAGTGATGATATGTCTAATACTTTTTTAATTTAAAGGAATAATGATTCATGGAAACAGCATCTGAGCTACAACACACTTGGTCGTTGATGCTGCGTCAATTTTGGGAAATTGTAAAAGTACACGCCTTGGACTAATGGTTCTGAACTAACTTTGTTTTTGTGTGACTGCATTGACCTGGCAATTTTTAAGATTTATACCGATTGAAGTGGTCGCAACCTGTAAATTCATGAACTTAATTAATATCCACTGGTAAGTTTACAAATGAAAGATAATATCTTGTGTGTTTTCGGATCTGATTATATATTAATAATACTTGCACATATTACATCAGAGAAGGAAAATGCAAACGTTTACTGGGGGGGGTTTCACTAATAAGCACCAATAATTCTGCCTAACCTCGTTCTCTGGCACCGATGATTACCTGGAGTAACCATATCAATGTCTCAGGCAATGCAACATATTATGATAAGGCGGACTACACACTAGTGGAAAAACACATATCAGGATCGGTTATTTACACATATTAGGATCGGACCTAGAGGCGATGCTGACCCAGGCGATGCAAATACGAAAGTAATCTGGGTCGGTTAAACAGGCGATGCTAAAAGTTTGAATTAGCATCGGTTATTTACAATAACCGATCCTAATGTTTCAATTAGAATCGGCTATTTGTAAATAACCGATGCTAATTCACACTTTTAGCATCGGTTATTTACAAATAGCCGATGCTAATTCACACTTTTAGCATCGGTTACTGTAGATAACCGACACTAATTTTAATTTCTTTTTTTTTTTTTTTTTTTTAAGCTGGTCAATAATTAATATGCCACAATTACAAACAAAAGAATTATCAAAATAATATTCAATAATCACAATTCCAACAATTAATCAAACTACATCAGCCATGTCCCTTAACAAAATAATAATAATGAATTATCAAAATATCACAATTACATAGAATCATCTAACTAGCATTTGTACACTAATTTACAACTATATCAAACATTTCATAAAGAAACAGTTTAAAACAAATCTAAACAACCAAAAGTGCCTGAACTGAAGCTTCTTTACTTAAAAGAAAAGTTTTAAATCATTGAACCTTTTTAAGGCTTGGTCCAAATTTCCTCATGAGATTATCAGCTCTTAATTGATCACACTGCAAAGAATCAAAATAAAAGGGAACTAATAAGCAATTATACACCACTAGTATGCTCTACCAATTTTCATGAACACATGACTTCTTTGTTACCTTTGCATGGTCATTAGGCATAAGAAGAAAATTTGTAAAATCATGAAAATTCATAGAGTCATAGATTGTATCACCTTTGCTGCTCCATTTACCAGAAAAACCATACCTGTACAGTGACCGAAATTAGATGAAATTTTGAAATCAGCAATTATCAGAAATTATTACTCATCTAAATCAGAATTAGCTAATTTCAAAGTTGGACTGAATCGCAAAACATACCAAAGCTTCACCTATTCTATATTGCATGTGAACCTCCATATCCTGTCCAAAATCCAAAAAATTACAAAAATTAAAAATTAAAAATTAGTTGAAAATAAAGAAAACTAGAACTATAATCATAATAGACATAATTAGTGAACAATGGGTCAGATGGATCTGCAAAGATATGCCAAGAATTATAGGGAATTCCAATACCAAATCCAAACTCTACAAAATTAAAAAATAGATAATTATGCAGAATTATAGGGTCCGAAATGTAATAATACACTTTCTGGTAAATATAAAAGTTTGATTCCCAGTGATTTTGATGATTTGTATACTGTGGGTCTATCAAACCAGTTAGTGGTAAGCCAAACAAACCAAACCCATGCTAATACCAACATGAAAACCAAGCAAAACTCAATTAATATCCAATTGGTACCCAAAAGTGCCCCAAATACCCTTTACCAGTAAATGATTCTTGCTGGTTAAACCAAGTCAAGTCTGGTCAAACCAACTCGACCACAAATAAAGGACTTTGAAATGGAAAGAATGGTGAAATAATCATTCAATTTGAGCAAACCACCTGGAAATGGCAGTTGATCAAAGTTAATCTTTGAAAATTATGAAAAGCTGTCAAAATCAACCAAAAACTGGTGTTCTGTCACCACTTTGCATCATAGACCATCACAGCCACACCTCTCAAAAAAATCTAATATTTTGTCACTTGATAGATTATGTGTCAAGCTTTAAATCCATATAAAGAACTCCCAAAATGGCCAAGTGGATAAATCACAATGAAAAAGACAAAATCAGAAAAACTGTAAAAATCTGTAAAATTGCTGATCAGGTCACCATTTCCCACCTTCATTTGACATAGCTAAACACCATGAAAAATCATGGAATTCGGCTGACTTATAGTCTTGACACCATAGAACAAGACTGTGAAGTTTAATCCAAAACCCCCAAATGAATTGAGAGATATTATATCCCGAAATTCGACCAAACTGGTAAAGATGTATATGTAAGGTGGCAGTCCCAAATCTGTAATAGGACAGTAGTTGTAATCACATTTATTTTCTTGTATGCTTGGTAGCTACTACCAAGTCTTAAAAAAAAGAAAAAGAAAGAAGTAGATGCTTAAATATGACATGACATACTTCTATTGTTGATTTACTAACTTGCCCTTTTATTCAATGGGATGGATGATCTCATGAAAGGGCCAATTAGTAATTAACCAATTAATTGGTCTATTGGACCATTAGACCATTTAATTAAAAAGATGATCTCATGAAAGACCCAAGTAGTAATTAACCAATTAATTGGTCTATTGGAACCAAGGTTCTAAATAGCGTTTATAGCGTCGTAGCGGGAAGGCTAAAAAAAAGCTATAGCGAATAGCAGAAGCTATTCCAAATAGCGTTTTTTTTTTACATTTCGTATATTCAATATTTGTACTAAATATCAACATTATCTAAAGTCTCATAGAACAATAAATAATAGCAAAGTAATTAAGAAATTATAATATTCATATTGAACCCGTACAAAGTCCAAATTGCGGTTCAAAATATCCATAGTAATATCATAAACTATCGATTTTTCCTATTAAAAATATCTTAAGTATCATCATTCATGACATAATCTATTTTTTTTTCTATTCAAATTTTAATTTCGGTTTGGACTTTTTTTCTATTCAAATTTCAATTTCTATTCCCAATTTCAAATTGATTTATCTGTAGCAAGTAGCAACAAATTCAATTTCGGTTTGAAATTTTTTTATCTTTATTTAAAACCCATATAAATTGCTTAAAAAAAAACCCATATTGTATAGCGCAAATAGCGGACCGCTATAGCACTGTAGCGGCCGCTATAGTGGCCGTAGCGCAAATAGCGCATTTTGATGTCATAGCGTAGCGTTTGGGGTCCAAAAATGCTATAGCGCCGCTATAGCGCGCTATTTAGAACACTGATTGGAACATTAGACAATTTAATTAAAACCAACTCTACTTTGTTGACTTGGTCAACAAACATCTTCTCCAAGAAATATCTTGTCTTATCCAGACTTTAAACAATTTACCAGTTTGCCACTCCCTTAGTGTAGGCCAAAATTTTCATGGGCTTGAACCCGATTTGTGAATCCTTTAATTAATTAATAGCACATTATTTATACATCATATGCTATAAAATAATTGGCCTAATTAAATAATTCTCCAATTTATTTCCACTATTCTTTTAATCCCATTAAATACATTCTCATGATAATTAATCGACGTATTATTCGCATATGTACACAAATAATTATGTCAATTAATTATTTCTTTCCAACATGTGTTGAATAAATTAAATGCCATGTCAAACATGCATATTAATTTTTTCGGGATTTGGGGATTTGATTTATCTCATCTCTATGACATATTAAGTATCATCATCATGGATATTTTAGAGTTATTATCAAATTACACTTATGGAGTTCCACAATTTAAGATCCTCAACTCAAATAATCCATAAAATGATCAAACTCACGAAACAGGATGATAAAATAAATCATCAAATATAGGAATAAAACATATGATACAAATAGTCTCTACTATATATTAGCTCCTAGGACACACATTAACATATACTTTATTTTAAAATTTAATAATTATATAGAAGTTCTTCATTTTTTTGCGATAAACAAACTTCCGATGACTAATATTGAAATTAAGCATTTTTAAATTTTATTTAAAAAATAATAATATTGTGATAATTGTCTGATAATGCTCAAAACATAATTGTTTAAAAATAATACATTGCGGATATACAAAAGACAACACATAATTATCTACATAATATATAACACGAGAATGGCTAATATCAAAACGTTTGTTCCTGGGCTCAGGAACAAACGGTTCCGTTCTCCAATTTCCGAAGTTCAAACAACAAATTCAAACCGTTAGATTTTCAATCTATATTAAAACATGCCATATGCTATATTTTTCCTCAAAAAATACTATATTTTCTTCTCAAAAACTGCTACCTTTTCAAAGAATAAATGGGCTAGCTGCAATAATTACAAATTAAAAAACCCCTTTTTTTTTACTGGTTCTTTAATTTTCTGCAAAAACCAGCCAAGTTTTTTTTTTTTTATATATTTCCAGGTTACATTCTTCTTTGGTCTTTAATTCGAACCGAACCAGACAGGTAACCAAGTCCTTTTTTTTTTTTTTGCGGTCTAACTGCCTGGTTCGGTTTTAATAATAGTGATGATATGTCTAATACATTTTTAATTTAAAGGAATAATGATTCATGGAAACAGCATCTGAGCAACAACACACTTGGTCGTTGATGCTGCGTCAATTTTGGGAAATTGAAAAAGTATACACGCCTTGGACTAATGGCTCTGAACTAACTTGTTTTTGTGTGACTACATTGACCTGGCAATTTTTAAGATTTATACCGATTGAAGTGGTCGCAACCTGTAAATTCATGAACTTAATTAATATCCACTGGTAAGTTTACAAATGAAAGATAATATCTTGTGTGTTTTCGGATCTGATTATATATTAATAATACTTGCACATATTACTTCAGAGAAGGAAAATGCAAACGTTTACTGGGGGGGGGTTTCACTAATAAGCACCAATAATTCTGCCTAACCTCGTTCGATCTCTGGCACCGATGATTCTCCCCCAAACAACAGTCACCAAGCTTTCTACCTCGGATCCGGTTGCAAATGCCACCACACCCCAAATTTTAATCAGCAAAATGGTGGTACCTAACTTGTGCTCAAGACCAATCCAACTCTTATACTTTTCTTCAATTTATTTACTTCTTGTTGCACCCCATGGCTCTTCTGTTTCATTCAATTTCAATTTCTCAGACCCCAACACCGTCAATGAACATATCAACTTGCAACGTGATGCATCCTATGATAATCGGAAAAAAATCAGCTTGACCCTGGAGTCCAGAACCTCAAACCTGAAGAACAGCACAGGAAGAGCAACGTACAATCAGCCGGTGCCATTATGGGATCAAGATACCGGAGAGGTAACCAACTTTACAACCCGGTTCTCTTTTCTTATACAAAATATTACAAAATCCTTCGGCGATGGCTTTGCTTTCTTCCTATCTTCCTATCCATCTCAAATTCCTCCAGATAGTTATGGAGGGACCCTTGGCCTTTTCACTACCAATACTTCCATGAATGCTTCGGCTAATCAGGTAGTCGCAGTCGAGTTTGATACCTACTTGAATCCGAATTATGACCCAAATTCAACAGATGGATCTGTTTGCCACATTGGTATTGATGTAAACATGATCAAATCAACTTCTTACAAGTTCATCCCAAATTACCTTTTTGTTGGTACAAGGATGACTGCACACATTGAGTATAACAGTTGGCTAAAACTTTTGAGTCTTTCCCTTTGGCATGAAAAAAACTTGACAACCCAATTCAACCTCAGTGCAAATGTTGATATAAGGAGCCTCCCACCAAATGCCTCCGTAGGCTTCTCAGCAGCCACCGGAGCAAATATTGAAGCACACCAGATATTCTGGTGGTCTTTTAACTCAACATTAGAAATGAAGCAAATTTCCCCCAATTTAGCTCCATCAGAAGCCCCATTGGTTAGAAAAAATAAAAACACCAGAAATGTGTTGGTCATAGTTGGAATAGCCGTGGGCACATTTATTATGTTTATTGTAGTAGGGATCATCATATATCATCTCAAAAAAAGGAGTTCAATCAAGAAAATCGGAGAAATTGAGGTGATTGGTGATGAATCAATTGATTACGAATTTGAAAAGGGGAGAGGACCCAAGAGGTTCCCGTACAGTGAACTGGTTGATGCAACAAATGGCTTCGGGGAGAACGAGAAACTTGGAGAAGGTGGGTTTGGATCAGTCTACAGAGGTATTTTAAAGGATGAAAACATTCATGTTGCTGTTAAGAGGGTGTCAAAAGATTCAAAGCAAGGGAAAAAGGAGTATATATCGGAGGTCAGGATTATAAGCCAGCTAAGGCATCGAAATCTTGTTCAACTAATTGGTTGGTGCCATGATCATGGAGAATTTTTGTTGGTTTATGAATTGATGCATAAGGGAAGCCTCGACATACACTTGTATAGCAAAGAAACTTTTCTAGCTTGGCCAACTAGGCACAATATAGCACTAGGGCTAGGCTCTGCTCTTCTATACCTCCATGAGGAGTGGGAGCAATGTGTTGTGCACAGAGATATCAAGCCAAGCAACATAATTTTAGATTCCTCATTCAATGCTAAACTCGGTGATTTCGGCCTTGCTAGACTTATTGATCACAACCAAGAAGTAGAAACGGTTGCTGCTGGCACCAAGGGTTATATAGCACCAGAATGTGTCCTTGGCACGGCAAATGCAAGCACGCATTCCGATGTTTTCAGTTTTGGAGTCGTCTTGTTGGAAATCGCATGTGGAAGGAGGCCCATCATGCCTGAACATGATCGAAGGAAGGTGAGTTTAGTTGAATGGGTTTGGGATTTGTATGGGCAGAAGGCACTTATGGAGGCTGTCGATTCAAGTTTAAATGGTAATTTCATAGAAGAAGAAGTCGAGTGTCTGATGATTGCTGGTTTATGGTGTGCACACCCTGAAAAATCCTCACGTCCATCTATCAGGCAGGCCATGAGTGTTTTGCACTCTCAAGCTAATTTACCAATTCTTCCTCCAAAAATGCCGATGCCGGTGTATACTATTCCATTGGATCCTAATATGCTGCTTTATACCTCCTCTAAGGCTACTTCAAGTAGTGGCATAGCCACAAATTCCACCAAGTCAGCTCCTGCTCCTGCTCCAGCTCCATCTTCAGACTCTTCCTGGCTGCTCAAACAAGAACTGAGAACGTTCTAAATATTGAATTCGTAAACTAAGTTTCTTCTGTTTTCTTTTCTTTAGTGCTTTTAAATTCATAGTACTGCAATGATTCCTAATTGGTAGCTTTCTTTGTTTTTCTATTACATGTATTGCCCTAGGGCTTTTTTTTTCTGTTGCTTTTGTTTCTGGAATTTCTTTTCGCAATATGTATTGTGTTTTTCTTTTCACAATATGTATGTATTTTGTTTCTGGAATTTCTTTTCACCAAATCTGTTTTATTTCATAGAAGGAATCGGTGTAGGTTCGATGCCCATCGGACCTAGTTTGGTTTCGATGGGCATATCTACCATAGAATCTAATCAAACTCTGATTAAAGGGTCGCACAACTTAACGGATATTTTTAAAACGAATTTGATTTAATCATATGAGGATTGGTCGAATCAATTTAGTATACAAGTATGTACAAATAATGATTTATTAAATGAGGAAATATGTTTAGTTAGATTAAATATGTTATGGAGTTGATTAATCCTGCTATTTTGTGCAATTATATTGTACCATGTTGTAAATTTCATCGGTCAAAATTAAGTACTATCACTTTGGAAAATTATTGACCGTGCCATGTGCCAAGTCAATTCATTACTTAAATAAATAAATTATGAGGCTGTCCAATAATTAATAGTAGGTTTCATTGTGGAAAATTCAACAATTGAAGTCTTTGGTTAGAATGACAGTCGTCTCTTATCAACAACATTATTACAAATTTGTGGATGAAATTTGATTTGCCAGATTCAATAAATTGTCGTGGGAGTTAAGGCTTTTCTAATTAGATTCTACACGGCATCAAGAAATTTGAGTACAAATTGTTTTTATGTATAGCAGGATTTATTAAATTGTCATGAAAACAACGCTTTTCTAATTTGATTCGTTGATGTAAGACATAATCAACACATCAAAACTATAAAGTTGCAAACTAATTATGCCCGTATATCATTTGAAATACAAGTTCAATTTCTCATGAAGTTCAATTTTTTACGTAGAAGGTTCACGTCCAGTCAAATTGTAGAAAGTTGGATGACTACTACCTTCATGAGCTGACGTATCACATCAACGATATCTACTTGTATAAATAGGTGCAACTTAACCGATATTTTTTATCAAATCCAACGGTGATGCTACCCATCAAACCCAAACAAGGTCCGATGGGCATCGGACCTACACCGATTCCTTCATAGAAATCCTGCTACAGAAAATCGAGGCGCATATGAGCGTGTGCTCGTGAGCCTGCCATGTGGTCCCATATGTTCTCGCTCAATCAATGCGACTGCACAAACATTCTCTTTTTGTGTTGTTGATTTTCTGTATCTTCGTTCATGAGGCCACCATGATGATGCACTAAATAAGACTGTTTGTTGATCATTACCATAGTAATATGGTTTGCCATATATTCGCAAATTATTCGTGTTTTATTCGTTTTTTTGGTGTTTCCGAACCGAGCATCAAATAAAACGCCAAAAAGCGTATAATATGTATTATTCGCAAATAAAACACAAATCACGAATTATTCGGAATTAAAACGTGAAAAAAACACGAAATTTAAAAAAAAAAAAATTGGGGGGGTGGTTTGGTTTTTTTTTTTTCCTTCGTTATGATATCGAATTATTCCCGAATCACAAAATTTTGACCCCGCCGAATCGAACCCGAACTATTTGTTTGTCACTATAATCATTACGCTGAAAGTTATATTGTTGAGGCTCTAGGCGAATGGTAGATGCTAGTTTTTATTACCCTTTTTTTTGTTTGTTGCCCTCACCCACTAGATTTTTATTAATTGCGGAAAGCTCAGAACATGTTACGATTCTAATTATATTTATATACATAAATTGTTCTTAGTTATTTTAAAGTGGTGCAAATTCGTTCCTAAATGCTTGTCTTCAGAGGCGAGGCCACATGGGGCCAGGGGTAGGCACTTGCCTACCCCTGAAATTTTTTTTTTTGTTTTGGATCGGGCTTTAGTTTTGGTTTGCCTACCCCTTGATTTTCGTTTTGCCTACCCCTGAATTTTCGTTTTGCCTACCCCTGGTCTTGTAAATAATGTATTACCAAACTAAACCAGCCTATATCATGTCGATACCAGCACTAAACTCAAGTTTAAATCAATTGGAAGCCTTACTGGTACAACATAAGTACCAAGAGTAATCAAAAGACCTGTTGTCACAAATCAGTCAGTACAGTTTGACTCAAAATCCAAATAAAAAATCCGCTTGAACAAGTAGATAGAGGACTCAAAAACACACAACTTAGACCCAAATTTTACATTCATAGCATTTCCTATACATTTTTTATGATTTTCTAAAGTTCAACCTTTGAAATATGAAAAAACCAGCAAAATACCAGCACAGTTCCAGATTTACCTCTGCATTCAAACCCGAATCCGAACCCGAACCCGAACCCGAACCCGAACCTGAACCCGAACCCGAACCCGATTTTTGCCTACCCCTGGCTCAAATCCTAGCCTCGCCACTGCTTGTCTTATTTTTAGGAGTTAAATAGTATAATATTGGATATAGTTTGAAAATGTCTTGGTAATATTTAATTAGTGTCGTTAGTGTCTAGCCATAAAAAATATGAAGCACAAAATTTGGATAAATTAAGAAAAGTATGCTTGCCTCACCTTTTCCTCTGGCACCAATGATTCTCCCTCAATCTACACTCACCTAGCTTTCTACCATGGCTCTGTGACCAAAACCAAATTGACTTGGACTCGGTACGGTCTAATTGTTTTTCAATCTTCTTTTATGATCGGTGTACAAGTCCCAAAAAAGAGTCCTACAGGTTTCACTATTCTCATTTCCTATGATACTTAATTATATTATTTAATTATGGTGTTATTTTCTATAATGCTTAATTAATAGGTCAATTAGTTAAATTGTTAGGGTGAATGAATTTGGTAATTTCTAGTTAGATTAAATAGATAGTTTTTCTAAGAATCATGGGTTGTGCTACAGGAACGGAGCTAGACTTTTGAACTATATGTGTCAATCATATAAAATTTTCCTACGAAAAATAAGGGTCATTTTTACCTCTCAATTAAATATAATATTAGATTAGATTAGTTTTAAATAAAATATTAGTTTAAATATTAAATATAATATAATATAGAGCTAGTGGAGTTAGTGATATTAATAAAATATTAGATTCCTCTCAATTAGAGTCAGTTTAAATATTAAATTAGTATTAAATAAAATATTTGAATAGTATTAATTAAATATAATATTATATTAGATTAGTATTAAATAAAATATTAGTTTAAATATTAAATATAATATAATATTAATTTAAAATATAGATTAGTATCAAATAAATATAATATCAAATTAGATTCATATTAAATAAAATGTTAGATTAAATATAATATCAAATTAGATTAATATTAAATAAAATGTTAGATTAGATATCATATTGTAGTCATTTAATGTTAAATGTAATATAATATTAGTTCAAATATTGGATTAGTATTAAATATATTAGATTAAATATAATATACTATTAGCTTAAATATTAAATATAATATAATATTAATTTAAAATATAGATTAGTATTAAATAAATAAAATATAATATCAAATTAGATTAATATTAAATAAAATGTTATATTAAATATCATATTTTAGTCATTTAAATATTAAATGTAATATAATATTAGTATTATATTAATAGAATATCATATTAGATTAGTATTAATTATTAAATAAAATATTAGATTATATATAATATAATATTAGTTTAAATATTAAATGCAATATACTATTAGTTTAAATGCTATATGTAATACAATATTAGTTTAAATATTAGATTAGTATTAAATATAATATTAGAATAGATTAGATTAGTATTAAATAAATTTAATATCAAATTTGATTAATATTAAATAAAATGATAGATTAAATATAATATAATATTAATTTAAAATTACACAATCTTTTGCAGTGAAACAACATGTGAGGACTGATAAATGTGTCAGGCACAAATTAAATTAAGATTGCAAGGTTCACTGAGATATTTTAATGGTGCTGTTTATGTTTATTAAAGTATTCATCAATTTATGTTTATATTAATTACACTGTGTATGTACCTAACACATGAGGCCACAACTATAACTACAAGCGAACAACACCATCCCAGAAAGTGGGGTCCTTAATTTCTGTGGAGAAGCCCTACAGAATTGGAAACGTGCTGTGTCATGTTTCGACGTGTGGTTTTGGATGTGCTCGGAATATGTGCCGTGCTATGTCAACACATTGAAATATCAAAACATACCGTGTCGCACAGTTCCGGCAAAAGATTTTATTTAATAAGATTGTGTAATTTGATTAATATTTAATATTATAGTTGCCACCATCTACATGTTCAACAATCCAGATCACACTTGAATATGTATTTCTAACTTAATTTATAATAATGCTTATCCGTATTACTTCAGTCGTTGACTGACTGGGGGTCAATGGCGGCTCAATACCGTTGGCTCCGGTTTCATTCAACTAACTTTCTACCTTGGCTCCGGTTTCATTCAACTAGCTTAATTATCCGTATTACCAATAATTGGCCCTCATCTCTTCTTCTGGCACCAATGGTTCTCCCCCAATCTACACTCACCTAGCTTTCTACCTTGCCTCCGGTTGCAAATGCCACCACACCCCAAATTTTAATCAGCAAAATGGTGGTACCTAACTTGTGCTCAAGACCAATCCAACTCTTATACTTTTCTTCAATTTATTTACTTCTTGTTGCACCCCATGGTGCTTCTGTTTCATTCAATTTCAATTTCTCAGACCCCAACACCGTCAATGAACATATCAACTTGCAACGTGATGCATCCTATGATAATCGGGAAAAAATCAGCTTGACCTCGAACCAGCGGGACAGCACAGGAAGAGCAACGTACAATCAGCCGGTGCCATTATGGGATCAAGATACCGGAGAGGTAACCAACTTTACAACCCGGTTCTCTTTTCTTATACAAAATACTACAAATAACTTCGGCGATGGCTTTGCTTTCTTCCTATCTTCCTATCCATCTCAAATTCCACAACAAGCTGACCAGTACTTTGGCAAATATCTTGGCCTTTTCAATTCCACTACTGGCATGAATGCATCGGCTAATCAAGTAGTCGCAGTTGAGTTTGATACCTACAAGAATAACATTATAGACCCAAATTCAACAGATCCATCTGATAAATGCCACATTGGCATTGATGTAAACATGATCGAATCAACTTCTTACCAGTTCATTCCAAATTGCCTTTTTGTTGGTACAAGGATGACTGCACACATTGAGTATAACAGTTGGCAAAAACTTTTGAGTCTTTCCCTTTGGCATGAGGCCAGCTTGACAATCCAATTCGGCATCAATGCAACTGTTGATATAAGGAGCCTTCCACCAAGTGCCTCCGTGGGCTTCTCAGCAGCCACCGGAGCAGATTTTGAAGCACACCAGATATTCTGGTGGTCTTTTAACTCAACCTTAGGGGTCAGCAAAGATAAAAACAAGATAAGTGTGCCGGTCATAGTTGGAATAGCCGTGGGCACATTTATTATGTTTATTGTAGTAGGGATCATCATATATCATCTCAAAAAAAGGAGTTCAATCAAGAAAATCGGAGAAATTGAGGTGATTGGTGATGAATCAATTGATGAAGAATTTGAAAAGGGGAGAGGACCCAAGAGGTTCCCGTACAGTGAACTGGTTGATGCAACAAATGGTTTCGGCGAGAACGAGAAACTTGGAGAAGGTGGGTTTGGATCAGTCTACAGAGGTATTTTAAAGGATGGAAACATTCATGTTGCTGTTAAGAGGGTGTCAAAAGATTCAAAGCAAGGGAAAAAGGAGTATATATCGGAGGTCAGGATTATAAGCCAGCTAAGGCACCGAAATCTTGTTCAACTAATTGGTTGGTGCCATGATCATGGAGAATTTTTGTTGGTTTATGAATTGATGCAAAAGGGAAGCCTTGACAAACACCTGTATAGCAAAGAAACTCTTCTAACTTGGCCAATTAGGCATAATATAGCACTAGGGCTAGGCTCTGCTCTTCTATACCTCCATGAGGAGTGGGAACAATGTGTTGTGCATAGAGATATCAAGCCAAGCAACATAATGTTAGATTCTTCATTCAATGCTAAGCTCGGTGATTTCGGCCTTGCTAGGCTTATTCATCACAACCAAGAAGTAGAAACGGTTGCTGCTGGCACCAAGGGTTATATAGCACCAGAATGTGTCCTTGGCACGGCAAATGCAAGCACGCATTCCGATGTTTTCAGTTTTGGAGTCGTCTTGTTGGAAATCGCATGTGGAAGGAGGCCCATCATGCCTGAACATGATCGAAGGAAGGTGAGTTTAGTTGAATGGGTTTGGGATTTGTATGGGCAGAAGGCACTTATGGAGGCTGTTGATTCAAGTTTAAGTGGTGATTTCATAAAAGAAGAAGTCGAGTGTCTGATGATTGTTGGTTTATGGTGTGCACACCCGGAAAAATCCTCGCGTCCATCTATTAGGCAGGCCATGAGTGTTTTGCACTTTCAATCTAATTTGCCAATTCTTCCTGAAAAAATGCCGGAGCCGGTGTATCTTATTCCATTGGATCCTAACATGCAACTTTATACCTCCTCTGAGGCTACTTCAAGTGGCATAGCCCAAAACTCCACTAAGTCGGCTCCTGCTCCATCTTCAGACAACTCTTCCTGGCTGCTCAAACAAGAACCAAGAACATTCTAAATAGTGAATTTGTAAACTAAGTTTCTACTGTTTTCTTTTGTTTAGTGCTTTTAATTGCATAGTACTGCAATGATTCCTATTTGGTAGCTTTCTTTGTTTTTCTATTGCATGTATTGCCCTAGTGCTTTTTTTTTTTTTCTGTTGCTTTTGTTTCTGGAATTTCTTTTCGCAATATGTATTGTGTTATTCTTTTTGGTAGCATTTTTCTTCAGTAACATGTTATGTTAAACCAGCTTGCTCTATAAATTGCTTATAATCTTTCACTATGGTGGTTCTCGTTTGCTACAAAGTTCAAAATTCAATTGTCATGCAAATCAGGATCAGCTTTACCTAATTGTCTATTTCTGTATGCGTTCATTTTTCATAACCTTTGAATTTTTTATGAAATGAAGAAGACTTTCCCACATTTGTAATTACCTCCATGCATGAAATTACACACACATGCCGGCATGTGATTGCTAGCATTTGCATCCATCACACGTATGACACCAAGTTGCAATCTCGCCATTTCTCCCAAATCAAATCCCAAAAACTCTCAAATTGAGCTGGTCCAGTTTCCTTTTGCCATCCCATCAAGTCTATCTGCGAAAGATATAGCACTATTTGTCAACTTAAGTTTCCGATTTTAAACTTTAACTCAGCCTCCCTATTTGGTACCTTCATCTATCTAAAAGCCAGCAAACGGGTTCCTCTCAGGTTATGATCTGAATCAGGCTGAGGTTAGAATTGCTTGATCTGATCGATCGGCTGAGAAAAGGTGTTTGGTGTTTGCCACAGGCCTGGCATTGCGAGTTATTTTACACCTGCTAGATGGAAGGAGATTTGACAGAATGTGTTGAAGATTCTTTGTTTATTTGTGAAATTTGACAGTCACCTTAGTAAGGAGATTAAAATTTATTTTCTGAGAAAACAGAGAGAGTAGAATAAGTAGGAGATTGACAATTTTTAGGTTTTGAATTTCAATGCAACCACGAATCAGCAAACAATTTTAAAGGCCATTCTTGCCTCTTTTATGTGTGTAATAATCCACCAAAAAAAACCCTGAAATTAGACTTAGATGGGTCCTAGTTCCACATCAAAAGTCAAAACTGATAAAATGGCCGAAATTATACATAAAACAATCATTGTCGGTATTGAGATTATCAGCAAATATGAATCAGCCTTAGGAGCTTAATATAATTTATGAACTTACCAGTTACAGTATATACAGAGAAATCAAATTCTTCAAATTTAATCCGAAAGGTACATATAGAACCAACCAAAAATCATCTATCCTCACCCCATACTTCACCTTAGTTAATTTGAATATAAACCTCAAATTAGTACCAGTGTTGAATTTAGGGTTAGTGTTTAATTTACCTATTGAACCCGAGGTAAAGATATGGAGCTCACTGGAAACTCACAGTTAATTAGAGATTGGCATTACCCCTGGCAAATGGGCCCCGATCTGCATTTATTTCATAATCTCTGACGAGAAAAAGAAGAAGTGAAATTTCATGTATACTCCTCAAAAACTTCAAAATTACATATTTTTTCCTCCAAAATTTAAAATTATGTATTACTTCTCTAAAATTCAAACTCACAAATTTACCCATTTTATTATCTATTATATTAAAACTCATTTTTAATTTATAAAATACTCATTTTACTCTTTATTAAAAGCATAAAATGCTCGTCATTCTCAAATTTAAATTTGAAGGGCCTTTATTTACGCGATGTCACCATCCATTCAGGTCAAGAAAGAAAGCAAGGCTTACAGTCCAACAACAGCCTAGATACACTCACCACATGGCGCGCAGCTAAGACCGTTTCAGCTTGCTCCAAGGCGACTCAGACAACTGAACACCTATATCCAAATTGATCATATCGGAAGGCAGGCACTACACCAACCACACGATCTGGCCCATTGGGCACGCAGGAACATGCAGACAGGCAAGGAAATCAGGGATAGAGCATCAATGGCGACCTTTCAGTTAGCCCCCACCATCGATACAACCGTGAGCAGCAATAAAACAGTAAAAGGGCGACTTAATTGCTAGTTACTGGTAATGGAGAGACTCAAATCCACCTACACCAGTAAAAGGGCGACTTAATTGCTAGTTACTGGTAATGGAGAGACTCCAATCCACCTACACCAGTAAAAGGGCTACTTAATTGCTAGTTACTGGTAATGGAGAGAACGCTGTCAGAGGAATGCGTGGAATTTTCCCAACAGACCCTTCACTTTCCCTCTTATCACAAAAGAAAGGGGGCGGGCGAAGTTAGTTTGTATATTCTGCGTTTTTTTTTTTCGTTTAAATGTACGCCGAAATTTTTAAATTTGCCATAAAAAAAAATCATTTAACCACCAATTTTTGTAAATTTTAAATTTAACACGGACCCAACTTGTCGTGAAGAACTGTTAAATAGCATCTGTCATGATAAATGGTGGACACGTAACTTTTTTTTTGCTCAAAACTTTGATTTTTGCGGCTCATGAAGCTTGATCAAAATTTTGGTTTCTGCACTTCAATTCTTGGTCTCCATATGAAAATGTGGGGCCCACACAAAGTTTTGATCAATTATTGGCCAATCAAAACAAATTTTTGGTCAAATTTTGGTTTTCAGCCCAAAAAAAAAGTAAAATGTGTCTATCATCTAACATTGCCGCCGTATCGAATATAAAATTTACATAATTCGTAGTTAAATGGTTAATCTTTTCTTTTATGACATTTAAAAATTTCAAAAATGTTACATTTTTATTTTCCCATGTTGAGCTGGCACATGTTTCTAATGTTAAGTACCTCTAGCCATCCGGTTTCTTATATAACTAGTCCGCATCTATGTAATTGTTACTTGTGGGACTTATCATTTCCCTCCTATATTTGGGCCAACTACTTGTAAAATTGATATATCAAACTAAGTGCAAGACAGTTTGACCTCTCCACAATAACTAGTCCCTTTATTATATGTCACGAAATGAAGATTTTTTTGTTGCAAAAATATCTTCTATATTTGTTATTTTGAGAGATGCAAAAAGCTGAGGAGAACTTTCTAAAATTTGTATTCTGTTTTTTTGTTGTTGTATTGATTTTACAAGTGTTTTTTTGTCTTTTATATTCTATTTCCTATTGTACCGTTGGTACTCACTAATAGTACCTAACGGTAACTCCATATAGACTTCTTATTTACAATTATACCCCTTTTCTCCTATTTTACAATTCTATCCTTTAATTTCTAAATATTCTCAACACTCCCCCTCAAGCTAGGATTATAAATGTCGAGTAATCCTAGCTTGCTTGTGATTTTTTCAAACGGCTTTGGATCTAACCCTTTAGTGAGGACATCCGCTAGTTGATCCTCGCTTCGAACAAACGGTGTTTCTATTTCCTTGGCTTGAACCTTTTCTCGGATAAAATGACAATCAACTTCTATGTGTTTGGTCCGTTCGTGAAATACGGGATTTAGTGCAATGTGACGTGCCGAGTTGTTGTCACAATACATTTTCATGGGTTGATCTAAGTTGATTCCCATGTCTTTGAGCAATTGTTTGAGCCATATCAATTCGCATGCGGTTGATGCCATGGCTCGATACTCCGCTTCCGCGCTTGATCGTGCCACGACATTTTGCTTCTTGCTTTTCCATGTGACTAGATTTCCGCCTACAAATGTGCAAAAGCCGGTGGTGGATTTTCTATCGAAACTACCGGCCCAATCTGCATCGGAATAGCCACATATTGCATTAGAATTATTATTTTTCATCCATATGCCCTTTCTGAGATTTCCTTTTAAATATCTCAAAATTCTATTTACGGCCTCTAAATGTGGTGTTCTTGGTGAATGCATAAATTTACTAATTTGGCTTACGGAAAATGAAATATCCGGACGGGTTACCGTGAGATAAATTAATTTTCCTACAAGTCTTTGAAATTGGTTTATGTTGTCTAATGGTTCACCATCCTCGGTATTTAATTTATACTTATTGTCTATTGGTGTTGAGACCGGTTTACAACCTAATTTACCGGTTTCTTTTAACAAATCCAAGGTATATTTTCTTTGTGAAATTAATAGGCCTTTGTTTGAAAAAGCTACTTCTATTCCTAGGAAATATTTTAAATATCCTAAATCTTTAATGTCAAATTTTTCTTTTAATTGGAACTTAACTTTTCTAATTTCATCTAAATTATTTCCGGTAATTATTAAGTCATCAACGTAAACTAACACAAGTGTTATGTTTTTTCCTTCACTTTTGGTAAACAATGAATGATCGGCACTACTAATTTTAAAATTGCAAGAAATTAAATATGAGCTAAGTTTGCCATACCATGCTCGGAGATTGCTTCAATCCATAGATTGATTTCTTTAACCTACAAACTAGGTTAGAGGTATTTTCCATTTTGAGGCCCGGGGGAAGTGTCATATATACTTCTTCTTCAAGTGTTCCTTGAAGAAAAGCATTTTTAACGTCCATTTGGTATAGATTCCAACCATTGTTTACCGCAATGGAAAATAAAACCCTAACGGTATTCATTTTTGCAACCGGTGCAAAGGTTTCGTTATAATCTATGCCATAGGTTTGTGTAAATCCTTTGGCCACTAATCTTGCTTTATACCGTTCTATTGTACCATCACAATTATATTTGGTTTTGTAAACCCATTTGCAACCAACGGATTTTTTATTTTTTGGTAACGGAACAATTACCCAAGTTTCATTTTTTTCTAAAGCATTTAGCTCTTCTTTCATGGCTTTATCCCAAATGGGATTTTGGACGGCCTCTTGGTAATTTTTTTGGCTCTATTTCTTTTTCTATGGTTGTGATGAATGCTTGATATGAAGGCGAAATCTTGTCATATGAAATGAAATTTTGTATGGGATATTGCACCGTATAGGTCACATAATCTCTAAGTCTACTAGATGGTTGTGTTACTCTAGAAGACCGTCTAGGTTCCGAAATATTTTCTAGTTCGGATTGAGTTGTGTTGTCATTGTTTTCATCTACTTCTTCTTCATGATATTCATTTTGATTTTCTAAGTACGGTATTACCGATTCAATTTTCTTACTTTGACAATGTACTTGAATTTCTCCTTCATTTTTGAAATATGGCTCATTTTCAAAAAATATGACATTTCTAGAAATAAATACTTTGTTATTAATAGGATCATAGCATTTGTATCCTTTTTTAAATGATGAGTATCCTAAAAAAATAGTTTTTGTTGACAAACAATCTAGTTTATCTTTCCTTTTAATATGCACAAAGCTTGTACACCCAAATATTTTTAAGTGATCAAAGGTGATTTTTTGTTGATAAATAATTTCTAATGAAATTTTATTTTCTAGTTTTGAACTTGGTAGTCTATTAATTAAGTGTGTCGCACAAAGTAATCCATCTGACCAATATTTTTTATGAACGTTATTTTGAAATAATAAGGTTCTTGTCACTTCTAATAAATGTCTATTTTTTCTTTCCGACACTCCGTTTTGCTCGGGAGTGTTTATGCAAGTTGTTTGATGTATAATTCCTTTTTCTTTAAAAAAGGTTGAGAAATTTTTATTCACAAATTTCGTTCCATTATCCGATCTAAATATTTTGAGTTTGGCATTAAATTGATTTTCTATGAGATAAAAAAAATCTTTAAATTTACAAAAAACTTCATCTTTAGATTTTAGTAAATATAACCAAGTGGTTCTTGAGAAATCATCAATAAATATGACAAAATATTTAAATCCATTATAAGATTCAATTGGAGCCGGGCCCCATACATCGGAATGGATCAACTCAAACATAGCTTCGCTTTTACTAGTAGAATGAGGGAAAGGAAGTCTTGTTTGTTTTGCCAATTTACACACTCCACAATTAGTGCAATTTAAATTTTTACAATCCAAAATACAATTTAAAATCTTGTCGAATAGATGCCCAAGTCTTCTATGCCATAGATCAATGTTAATGGATTTAGCGGAAGCACAAAAGTAATTTTTTGATAAAAAATAATGTCCGTTTTCGAGAATTCCTTCACCAATCTTCGTCCCGGTTTCCCGGTCCTGAAATACAACATTTTGTAAGAAAAAATGACTTCACAATTTAGTTCTTGTGTTAATTTTTGTACGGAAAGTAGGTTTACGGGAAAAGTTTTCAAATATAGTACATTGTAAATATTTTTGTTACAAAATTTTGCTTCACCTATACCATTTATTTTAGCCTTCATACCATTAGCTACCATAACTAATTGATTATTTTTTGTCATGTCTAAATTTTCCAGAAATTTTTGGTTTCCAAACATATGGTCCGTAGCTCCACTATCGATAATTATTCTATCTAATAAATTTAAATTCTTGGGGTATAAAGAAATACCAGAAAATGAAGGGTTTTGCTTGGCCAACAACATAGAAAGCTGCTGAACTATGGTCTGCAATTGATCTTCAGATCTATTACTGCCAGACCCGTTTGACCCGCCAGCGCCAGACCCGGTTGACCCGCCAGCGAAAAAATTCGGATCTCCTGTGTTGGGTCGGATCTGAGTTGTGAACCCTCCTTTTTCTCCCCAAATTTTATTGCTCCTGCCCCCTTCGTTTCCGCCCCCTTCTCTTTTGTTCCCTTCATTGCCGCCGCCTCTCCCTCCTCTCTCTTTCGCCACTGTCCAGTGCTTCGGTTTGAGGTGAGGGTGGAGAAACCAACAGTTCTCCTGAGTGTGCCCCTCTTTTTTACATGCTGGACACTTATCTCCTCCCAAATTTTGGCGATTTTGAGAGTTAGGGTTATGGCCGGTTTTGGGAAAATTCGGTTTTTTGGTTGCGGCGAGGCTGTGGGTCTCGTGTCCTTCGTCGGTTGCGACTTGTGGACCACCCATGGCCTCTCTTCGGCTCTCCTCTTGTTGGATCATATTTTTTATTTGAGGATATGAAGGAAGTGGGACAGTATTCATGATCTGAGCTCGTACAGCCTCGTAGCTGGGGTTTAATCCTGCGAGGTACTCAAAAATGTCATCCTCTTCTTCTCGTTTTTTTATTATGGCCAAGTCGGTGGTGGGCGGCCGATACGAGCGAAGCTCATCCTTTTTCTTTTGAAGAGAGCCAAGGTACTCTATATGTTTTCTATTGCCCTGCTTCTCTTGCTGGATTTCTTGTTTAAGTTGGTAAATACGAGAATAGTTGTTTTCTTGCCCGTACATGTCTTTCACGGCTTGCCACAGTTCAACAGCCGTGTCAGCAAGGATAAAGAGGTCTGAAATAGATGGCTCCATGGAATTCATGAGCCATGTTATGATTTTATCGTTGTTAGTTCTCCATTTCTTTGCTGCCTTTTTTTCGGGTTCGGTCAGCAAATTTGGGTTTGCGGGTTTTGGTTCGGTATTTTCTCCTGTGATGTATTCTCGCATCTCTCGACCGCTGAGCGCTCTAGATGCTGCCTTTGCCCATGTAAGGTAGTTATTGCCATTGAGCAAAGTATTTGTGAGCTTGGAGGTATTGGTAGCCTCGTGTTGCCCCTCTTGAGCCATTTTGCTCTTTGCTGATTTTTTCGGTTATGGATTGTTGTGAATATCAGTTCACTGATATCATATGATGTTGTTTTCGGTCACAGAACTTGTGGCTCTGATACCATGTTATTTTGAGAGATGCAAAAAAGCTGAGGAGAACTTAAAAAACTTGTATTCTGTTTTTTTGTTGTTGTTATTTTTTTACAAGTGTTTCTCTGTCTTTTATATTCTATTTTCTATTGTACCGTTGGTACTCACTAATAGTACCTAACGGTAACTCCATATAGACTTCTTATTTACAATTATACCCCTTTTCTCCTATTTTACAATTCTATCCTTTAATTTCTAAATATTCTCAACAATATTAATTGTTAAAACTTTGGCCAATATTTTATATAAAAATCTTCAATTCAAATTTTGGGTGGACTTTCTGCACAGTCAGTGACGGAGAAGCGTGTAGCATAAAAATGTTTTTTTTTTTTTTACAAATTATATTACAAGATCACATTATTGATCAAATTATCTTATTTTAACTAGATGTGCAAATTTAAATAGATATACATATTTTTAAAACAAATCAGATTTCTCAAAATCAATCTCACGGTACAACTGAACACCCAATTCAACACATTATATAGCTAATTCCGTACGTACCCGTACCTACGGGTTCTTATTTTTTCAAAAATATATTATCATCCCCGTCAAATCCCATCCCACATAATCCCGTGACAAACAAACATGCCCTTAATGTTCCTAGCTTTTGCTTTTTCTTTGCGGCCCGTCTCTGACTTTTTCTTTTCCTTCTGTTAATTGGGCTAGACATTTACTTTACCTAAGGACATGTAATATGTGGATGTTTTTTTCATTAAATGGAGCATGTTCGGTTGCTTTTGTTTTCGTGGGTTATTTGTTCGGCACCTCTGTTTTTTTCTCAATTAAATTCTCAAACAATTTCCAAGCAGTTCCTTTTTTTCTCTTCTAATAGCACTGTTTCCCGACATTTTTATTAATACCCTAAAACAAAACAAAAATATCAAATATGCCCTCACTTTAAATTTTTTTTTAAAAATGCCCTAACCGCTCAGGGGCTGGGCGGTCAGCTTTCCACCGAACCGCCCCCCCCGTCGGGCGGTCCAAAAAAAAAAAAAATCACCAAACCGCCCAACTGTGGGGCGGTCCACTATTTTTTTTTTTTTTTTTTTTTTATCAGATTCAAAATTCATTTTAGAGAAAATGGCTACATGGATTTTTGTGTTCTTTATATCAAAATAAAGGTATGAAAGTCTAGTTTCCAGATAATATAATTTCTCTATACCAAAATATTACAGATTGGTACAGTTTTAGCGATTAATTGACAGAGGTCAGAATTCAGAAAAGCTGAAATTCCAGTGAGCAGTCCTATAATTTTGATCAGATTCAAAATTCATTTGAGAGAAAATAGCTACATGGATTTTTATGTTCTTTATATAAAAATAAAGGTATGAAAGTCTAGTTTCCAGATAATATAATTTCTCTATACAAAAATATTACAGATTGGTACAGTTTTAGCGATTAATTGACAGAAGTCAGAATTCAGAAAAGCTGAAATTCCAGTGAGCAGTCCTATAATTTTGATCAGATTCAAAATTCATTTTAGAGAAAATAGCTAGATAGATTTTTGTGTTCTTTATATCAAAATAAAGGTATGAAAGTATAGTTTCCAGATAATATAAATTCTCTATACAAAAATATTACAGATTGGTACAATTTTAGCGATTAATTGACAGAGGTCAGAATTCAGAAAAGCTGAAATTTCAGTGAGCAGTCCAATAATTCTGACCTTTGTCAATTAATCGCTAAAACTGTATTAATCTGTAATATTTTTGATATTTAAGATCAATTGATGAATACTTTATTTATTAGATATTAATTAAGCACTTCAAAATTATTGGAAACATGGTTCAATTTAACATCACTTCGTAAACTCGACCTCAGTCCTAATAATATAAACAACAGCAACGGTAACAAAATTCAATTAATTAATGCTTTATTCAAGTGATTGAAATATCAAAATTACAAGGGTGTAAATGACCAAAAAGGAAACTAGATGAGTACATAAATAATATCTTATAGAAATGCCAACTTGATTATAGAGAATATCTTATATAACATTGATTTTTCAATTTATTGGCCCATATGAAAATAAATTCAAAAAATGATAATTTTTTATGTGCAAGTAGAAAATAATATTGATCGGATCTAAGCAAAAAAAAAATTTACATATAAGTTTATGATTTTTGTTAGATGAAAATTCAATATTCATACTAAGGGGTATTTTAGAATTTTGATCATCATCTCATGCTAAAAAAAAGGAGATTGTAAATTGTACATGGTCCATTGAAATAAAAGAGGAGGTTGTAAATTGTACATGGTCCATTGAATTCTAATAATTTGCTTATCTTTTGTTAGGTAAAGTCTTTTTATTGGAAAAGAAAATACTAAGTACTGGATTTTCATATTAATTTTAATATGTCTAAATTATTAAAATCTTTTGATCATGTTGTTGCCATGATCATGGAGAATTTTTGTACCAAGTACTTGAGAATTTCATATTAATTCCCTTATGCATCGGAATCTTGTTCAACTAATTGGTTGGTGCCATGATCATGGAGAATTTTTGTTGGTTTATGAATTGATGCATAAGGGAAGCCTCGACAAACACCTGTATAGCAAAGAAACTTTTCTAGCTTGGCCAACTAGGCACAATATAGCACTAGGGCTAGGCTCTGCTCTTCTATACCTCCATGAGGAGTGGGAGCAATGTGTTGTGCATAGAGATATCAAGCCAAGCAACATAATGTTAGATTCCTCATTCAATGCTAAACTCGGTGATTTCGGCCTTGCTAGACTTATTGATCACAACCAAGAAGTAGAAACGGTTGCTGCTGGCACCAAGGGTTATATAGCACCAGAATGTGTCCTTGGCACGGCAAATGCAAGCACGCATTCCGATGTTTTCAGTTTTGGAGTCGTCTTGTTGGAAATCGCATGTGGAAGGAGGCCCATCATGCCTGAACATGATCGAAGGAAGGTGAGTTTAGTTGAATGGGTTTGGGATTTGTATGGGCAGAAGGCAATTATGGAGGCTGTTGATTCAAGTTTAAATGGTGATTTCATAAAAGAAGAAGTCGAGTGTCTGATGATTGTTGGTTTATGGTGTGCACACCCGGAAAAATCCTCGCGCCCATCTATTAGGCAGGCCATGAGTGTTTTGCACTTTCAATCTAATTTGCCAATTCTTCCTGAAAAAATGCCGGTGCCGGTGTATCTTATTCCATTGGATCCTAATATGCAACTTTATACCTCCTCTGAGGCTACTTCAAGTAGTGGCATAGCCACAAATTCCACCAAGTCAGTTCCTGCTCCAGCTCCATCTTCAGACTCTTCCTGGCTGCTCAAACAAGAACTGAGAACGTTCTAAATATTGAATTCGTAAATTAAGTTTCTTCTGTTTTCTTTTCTTTAGTGCTTTTAAATTCATAGTACTGCAATGATTCCTAATTGGTAGCTTTCTTTGTTTTTCTATTACATGTATTGCCCTAGTGCTTTTTTTTTCTGTTGCTTTTGTTTCTGGAATTTCTTTTCGAAATATGTATTGTGTTTTTCTTTTCACAATATATATGTATCTATTTGGTTTCTGGAATTTCTTTTCACAAAATCTGTTTTATTTCATAGAAGGAATCGGTGTAGGTTCGATGCCCATCGGACCTAGTTTGGTTTCGATGGGCATATCTACCATAGAATCTGATCAAACTCTGATTAAAGGGTCGCATAACTTAACGGATATTTTTAAAACGAATTTGATTTAATCATATGAGGATTGGTCGAATCAATTTAGTATACAAGTATGTACAAATAATGATTTGATTAAATGAGAAAATATGTTTATTAAGATTAAATATGTTATGGAGTTGATTAATCCTGCTATTTTGTGCAATTATATTGTACCATGTTGTAGATTTCATCAGTCAAAATTAAGTACTATCACTTTGAAAAATTATTGACCTTGCCAAGTGCCAAGTCAATTCATCACTTAAATAAATAAATTATAAGGCTGTCCAGTAATTAACAGTAGGTTTCATTGTGGAAAATTCAACAATTGAAGTCTTTGGTTAGAATGACACTCGTCTCTTATCAACAACATTATTACAAATTTGTGGATGAAATTTGATTTGTCAGATTCAATAAATTGTCGTGGGAGTTACGGCTTTTCTAATTAGATTCTACACGGCATCAAGAAATTTGAGTACAAATTGTTTGTATGTATAGCAGGATTTATTAAATTGTCATGAAAGCAACGCTTTTCTAATTTGATTCGTTCATGTAAGACATAATCAACACATCAAAACTATAAAGTTGCAAATTAATTATGCCCGTATATCATTTGAAATACAAGTTCAATTTCTCATGAAGTAACATAGACATGATTAGTACCGTAGGTTATTTATTTTATTATATTTTATCTTTTGAGTAAAAAACTAGTACCATAGAATTGAAGTACCATACAAGTCTTCTTACGATTTGTTTGGTCGAAATAAATCTTGTAGAAAATTGCACTGAATTTTTTTACGTAGAAGGTTCACGTCCAGTCAAATTGTAGAAAGTTGGATGACTACTACCTTCATGAGCTGACGTATCACATCAACGATATCTACTTGTATAAATAGGTGCAACTTAACGGATATTTTTTATCAAATCCAACGGTGATGCTGCCCATCGAACCCAAACTAGGTCCGATGGGCATCGGACACCGATTCCTTCATAGAAATCCTACTGCAGAAAATCGAGGCACATATGAGCGTGTGCTCGTGAGCCTGCCATGTGGTCCTATACGTTCTCGCTCAATCAATGCGACTGCACAAACATTCTCTTTTTGTGTTGTTGATTTTCTGTATCTTCATTCATGAGGCCACCAATGTGAAGCGCTAAATAAGAGTGTTTGTTGATCATTACCATAGTAATATGGTTTGCCATATATTCGCAAATTATTCGTGTTTTATTTTGTTTTTTTTTGTGTTTCCGAACCGAGCATCAAATAAAATGCCAAAAAGCGTAGAATATGTATTATTCGCAAAAAAACACGAATCACGAATTATTCGGAATTAAAACGCGAAAAAAACACAAAATTAAAAAAAAAAAAATTGGGGGGGTGGTTTGGTTTTTTTTTTTTTCCTTCGTCATGATACCGAATTATTCCCGAATCACAAAATTTTGATCCCACCGAATCAAACCCGAACTATTTGTTTGTCACTATAATCATTACGCTGAAAGTTATATTGTTGAGGCTCTAGGCGAATGGCAGATGCTACTTTTTATTAACCTTTTTTTTTTTGTTGCCCTCACCCACTAGATTTTTATTAATTGCGGAAAGCCCAGAACATGTTACGATTCTAATTATATTTATATACATAAATTGTTCTTACTTATTTTAAAGTGGTGCAAATTCGTTCCTAAATGCTTGTCTTATTTTTAGGAGTTAAATAGTATAATATTGAATATAGTTTGACTCGGTACGGTCTAGTTGTTTTTCAATCTTCTTTCATGATCGGTGTACAAGTGTAACAAGTCCCAAAAAAGAGTCCTACCGGTTTCACTATTCTCATTTTCTATGATACTTAATTATATTAATTAATTATGGTGTTATTTTCTATAATGCTTAATTAATAGGTCAATTAGTTAAATTGTTAGGGTGAATGAATTTGGTAATTTCTAGTTAGATTAAATAGATAGTTTTTCTAAGAATCATGGGTTGTGCTACAGGAATGGAGCTAGACTTTTGAACTATATGTGTCAATCATATAAAATTTTCCTACGAAAAATAAGGGTTATTTTTACCTCTCAATTAAATATAATATTAGATTAGATTAGTTTTAAATAAAATATTAGTTTAAATATTAAATATAATATAATATAGAGCTAGTGGAGTTAGTGATATTAATAAAATATTATATTCCTCTCAATTAGAGTCAGTTTAAATATTAAATTAGTATTAAATAAAATATTTGAATAGTATTACTTAAATATAATATTATATTAGATTAGTATTAAATAAAATATTAGTTTAAATATTAAATATAATATAATATTAATTTAAAATATAGATTAGTATCAAATAAATATAATATCAAATTAGATTCATATTAAATAAAATGTTAGATTAAATATAATATCAAATTAGATTAATATTAAATAAAATGTTAGATTAGATATCATATTGTAGTCATTTAATGTTAAATGTAATATAATATTAGTTCAAATATTGGATTAGTATTAAATATATTAGATTAAATATAATATACTATTAGCTTAAATATTAAATATAATATAATATTAATTTAAAATATAGATTAGTATTAAATAAATAAAATATAATATCAAATTAGATTAATATTAAATAAAATGTTATATTAAATATCATATTTTAGTCATTTAAATATTAAATGTAATATAATATTAGTATTATATTAATAGAATATCATATTAGATTAGTATTAATTATTAAATAAAATATTAGATTATATATAATATAATATTAGTTTAAATATTAAATGCAATATACTATTAGTTTAAATGCTATATGTAATACAATATTAGTTTAAATATTAGATTAGTATTAAATATAATATTAGAATAGATTAGATTAGTATTAAATAAATTTAATATCAAATTTGATTAATATTAAATAAAATGATAGATTAAATATAATATAATATTAATTTAAAATTACACAATCTTTTGCAGTGAAACAACATGTGAGGACTGATAAATGTGTCAGGCACAAATTAAATTAAGATTGCAAGGTTCACTGAGATATTTTAATGGTGCTGTTTATGTTTATTAAAGTATTCATCAATTTATGTTTATATTAATTACACTGTGTATGTACCTAACACATGAGGCCACAACTATAACTACAAGCGAACAACACCATCCCAGAAAGTGGGGTCCTTAATTTCTGTGGAGAAGCCCTAGAGAATTGGAAACGTGCTGTGTCATGTTTCGACGTGTGGTTTTGGATGTGCTCGGAATATGTGCCGTGCTATGTCAACACATTGAAATATCAAAACATACCGTGTCGCACAGTTCCGGCAAAAGATTTTATTTAATAAGATTGTGTAATTTGATTAATATTTAATATTATAGTTGCCACCATCTACATGTTCAACAATCCAGATCACACTTGAATATGTATTTCTAACTTAATTTATAATAATGCTTATCCGTATTACTTCAGTGAAGGGTATGCAGTCGTTGACTGACTGGGGGTCAATGGCGGCTCAATACCGTTGGCTCCGGTTTCATTCAACTAACTTTCTACCTTGGCTCCGGTTTCATTCAACTAGCTTAATTATCCGTATTACCAATAATTGGCCCTCATCTCTTCTTCTGGCACCAATGGTTCTCCCCCAATCTACACTCACCTAGCTTTCTACCTTGCCTCCGGTTGCAAATGCCACCACACCCCAAATTTTAATCAGCAAAATGGTGGTACCTAACTTGTGCTCAAGACCAATCCAACTCTTATACTTTTCTTCAATTTATTTACTTCTTGTTGCACCCCATGGTGCTTCTGTTTCATTCAATTTCAATTTCTCAGACCCCAACACCGTCAATGAACATATCAACTTGCAACGTGATGCATCCTATGATAATCGGGAAAAAATCAGCTTGACCTCGAACCAGCGGGACAGCACAGGAAGAGCAACGTACAATCAGCCGGTGCCATTATGGGATCAAGATACCGGAGAGGTAACCAACTTTACAACCCGGTTCTCTTTTCTTATACAAAATACTACAAATAACTTCGGCGATGGCTTTGCTTTCTTCCTATCTTCCTATCCATCTCAAATTCCACAACAAGCTGACCAGTACTTTGGCAAATATCTTGGCCTTTTCAATTCCACTACTGGCATGAATGCATCGGCTAATCAAGTAGTCGCAGTTGAGTTTGATACCTACAAGAATAACATTATAGACCCAAATTCAACAGATCCATCTGATAAATGCCACATTGGCATTGATGTAAACATGATCGAATCAACTTCTTACCAGTTCATTCCAAATTGCCTTTTTGTTGGTACAAGGATGACTGCACACATTGAGTATAACAGTTGGCAAAAACTTTTGAGTCTTTCCCTTTGGCATGAGGCCAACTTGACAATCCAATTCGGCATCAATGCAACTGTTGATATAAGGAGCCTTCCACCAAGTGCCTCCGTGGGCTTCTCAGCAGCCACCGGAGCAGATTTTGAAGCACACCAGATATTCTGGTGGTCTTTTAACTCAACCTTAGGGGTCAGCAAAGATAAAAACAAGATAAGTGTGCCGGTCATAGTTGGAATAGCCGTGGGCACATTTATTATGTTTATTGTAGTAGGGATCATCATATATCATCTCAAAAAAAGGAGTTCAATCAAGAAAATCGGAGAAATTGAGGTGATTGGTGATGAATCAATTGATGAAGAATTTGAAAAGGGGAGAGGACCCAAGAGGTTCCCGTACAGTGAACTGGTTGATGCAACAAATGGTTTCGGCGAGAACGAGAAACTTGGAGAAGGTGGGTTTGGATCAGTCTACAGAGGTATTTTAAAGGATGAAAACATTCATGTTGCTGTTAAGAGGGTGTCAAAAGATTCAAAGCAAGGGAAAAAGGAGTATATATCGGAGGTCAGGATTATAAGCCAGCTAAGGCATCGAAATCTTGTTCAACTAATTGGTTGGTGTCATGATTATGGAGAATTTTTGTTGGTTTATGAATTGATGCATAAGGGAAGCCTCGACATACACTTGTATAGCAAAGAAACTTTTCTAGCTTGGCCAACTAGGCACAATATAGCACTAGGGCTAGGCTCTGCTCTTCTATACCTCCATGAGGAGTGGGAGCAATGTGTTGTGCATAGAGATATCAAGCCAAGCAACATAATGTTAGATTCCTCATTCAATGCTAAACTCGGTGATTTCGGCCTTGCTAGACTTATTGATCACAACCAAGAAGTAGAAACGGTTGCTGCTGGCACCAAGGGTTATATAGCACCAGAATGTGTCCTTGGCACGGCAAATGCAAGCACGCATTCCGATGTTTTCAGTTTTGGAGTCGTCTTGTTGGAAATCGCATGTGGAAGGAGGCCCATCATGCCTGAACATGATCGAAGGAAGGTGAGTTTAGTTGAATGGGTTTGGGATTTGTATGGGCAGAAGGCAATTATGGAGGCTGTTGATTCAAGTTTAAATGGTGATTTCATAAAAGAAGAAGTCGAGTGTCTGATGATTGTTGGTTTATGGTGTGCACACCCGGAAAAATCCTCGCGCCCATCTATTAGGCAGGCCTTGAGTGTTTTGCACTTTCAATCTAATTTGTCAATTCTTCCTGAAAAAATGCCGGTGCCGGTGTATCTTATTCCATTGGATCCTAATATGCAATTTTATACCACCTCCTCTGAGGCTACTTCAAGTGGCGTCGCCAAAAATTCCACCAAGTCAGCTCCTGGTCCATCTTCAGAGTCTTCCTGGCTGCTCGAACAAGAACCAAGAACGACATTCTAAATAGTGAATTTGTAACAAAGTTTTCTCTGTTTTTTTTTTTTCTTTAGTGTTTTTAATGTGGAGTACTACAATGATTCTTACTTGGTAGTTTTCTTTAGTGCTTTTAATGTGCAGTATTACAATGATTCCTATATTGCGGTTGTACTAAATTTTTTTTTTTCTGTTGCCTTTGTTTCGTGACTTGCTTCTTGCAATATAAAATTGTGTGTAATTGTTCTTTTGTTTGGTATGTTTAGTTGTGTTAGTACCATTTTTCTGCTAAACCTGCTAGCTCTATAAATTGCTTATAATCTTTATTTTCTATAGGGGATCTCGTTTTCTCTTAAGTTTGAATGTCATGAAATCAGGTTCATGAGTTAATGCTGGGACTCAGAAGTTAAGTGGGAGAGACTATATTTTAGGAGTGTGAATCCTTTGAAGTAACTCAACATTTTAGTTTAGATCTGGACTATCTAATTAAAATTCGAACTAATTCGATCTGAAGTGGAATGCACAAGGACCTTTAATATTTGTATCAAAACAGATGGGACGGTCCAAATCTAAACTTAAAATTTGAGTTACCTTAGGTGATATGAATTCATATTTTAGTAGTGCAAGTGTTAGACGCGTTTTACACCCTTACACTAAAGTGCCATGCGGGCAGTACGTAAAGTGTCTTGCCCAATCAAGTAATAAGGTCTTTGTCAATTCCACGCGTCGCTAACAAATTTATTTTTGTGGGACACATTGACCTTACCATTTTTATGATTTCCACCAAGTCTAGTCGTGGCAACTTAAAAATTGATGGACTTAATCAGCATTAACTTTGTCATTCTCCATCTTTACATGATTATATAAAAGTATTTTCATTTTCATATTTGTCAAGAATTAATTTTACAACATTTTATATATGCAATTTTACATGATTATATATATATATATAGAGTAGGACTATTGTACTTCGCGAAGTAAAACGACACGCTCATATTCTCATTTTGAAAATCCAAAACGTCGATCCGAACAGTTCAAGTTGATTTCCATATTGAAATGTGCTTGGAGACCAAATTTTACATTTTTTGGAATTTTTTTACTATTTATTAAGCCACTTTGAAAATCGCTGATCCATTGTGAAAAATAGCAAAACAGTAAAAAGTTCTGGACCAATGGATCAGCGATTTCCAAAGTGGCTTAATAAATAGTAAAAAAATTCCAAAAAATGTAAAATTTCGTCTCCAAGCACATTTCAATATGGAGATCAACTTGAACGGTTTGGATTGACGTTTTGGATTTTCAAAATGGGAATATGAGCTTGAAGTAAAACATTGGCTAATGTGAAAACGTTTGTTCCGGGGCTATGGTACAACCAATTGGTTTTTCAATTTTCAAAGTTTAAACAGTCGATCCAAACTGTTAGATGTGATATCTATATTAAAATGTGCTTGGAGACCAAATTTTATATTTTTTGGAACTTTTTACTACTTATTAAGTTAGTTTTAAAATCATTGATTTTAATAAACAGTAAAAATTTCTAAATCATTGAAAACTTTGAAAATGTAGGTTGTAATCCGGTGTCACAAAAAAATGATGTAAGTGGATCACCCTCTCTCTCTCTCTATATATATATATATATAGGAATTGGCTACGGTGCTACACGTAGCACATAAGGTCTCCGTGCTACGGCTCAATATTTGAGTTTTCAAAATTCTAACGGTCGATCCGAACCGTTCAACGTGATCTCCATATGAATATGTACTTGCAAACCAAATTTTTCATTTTTTAGAATTTTTTTGCTATTTTTTTAGATAGGTAGAAAATCACTTGATCTGAATGGTACAGAATTTTCAAACCAAGTGATTTTCTACCTATCTAAAAAAATAGCAAAAAAATTCTAAAAAATGTAAAATTTGGTTTGCAAGTACATATTCATATGGAGATCACGTTGAACGGTTCGGATCGACCGTTAGGATTTTAAAAACTCAAATATTGAGTCATACCACAGAGGCCATTTATGCTACGCGTAGCACCGTAGCCAATTCATATATATATATATATATAGGAATTGGCTACGGTGCTACGCGTAGCATAGAGATCCTCCGAGCTACGGCTCAATATTTGAGTTTTCAAAATCCTAACTGTCGATCCGAACCATTCAACATGATCTCCATATGAATATGTACTTGCAAACCAAATTCGGATATAGACCCTGATTCAAAAGATCAAACTGACTGCCACATTGGTATTGATGTAAACATGATCAAATCAACATCTTACCAGCTCATTCCAAATTCCCTCTTTGTTAATAAAAGGATGACTGCACAGATTGAGTATAACAGTTGGCTAAAACTTTTGAGTCTTTCCCTTTGGCATGAGAATGACTCGACAATCCGATTCAACCTCAGTGCACCTGTTGATATAAGGAGCCAGCTACCAGAAATTGCATCTGTAGGCTTCTCAGCAGCCACCGGAGGATATACTGAAGCGCACCAGATATTCTGGTGGTCTTTTAACTCAACCTTAGAAATGAAGCAAATTTCCCCGATATTACCTCCATCAGAAGCCCCATCACCCAAAGCCCCATTGGTTATAAAAAATAAAAAAATGATAAATGTGCCATTAATAATTGGAATAGTTGTGTGCACATTTATCGTATTACTTATAGTAGGGATCTTTATATATCATCTTAGAAAAAAGAGCTCAATCAAGAAAATTGGAGAAATTGAGGTGACTAGTTATGAATCTATTGATTATGAATTTGAAAAGGGTAGAGGACCCAAGAGGTTCCCGTAAAATGAACTGGTTGACGCAACTAATGGCTTTGGGGAGGATGAGAAGCTAGGAGAAGGAGGGTTTGGATCAGTCTACAGAGGAATTTTAAAGGATGAAAACATTCATGTTGCTGTTAAGAGGGTGTCAAAAGATTCAAAGCAAGGGAAAAAGGAGTATATATCAGAGGTCACGATTATTCAACTAATTGGTTGGTGCCATGATCATGGAGAATTTTTGTTGGTTTATGAATTGATGCATAAGGGAAGCCTCGACAAACACCTGTATAGCAAAGAAACTTCTCTAACTTGGCCAATTAGGCACAATATAGCACTAGGGTTAGGCTCTGCTCTTCTATACCTCCATGACGAGTGGGAGCAATGTGTTGTGCATAGAGATATCAAGCCAAGCAACATAATGTTAGATTCCTCATTCAATGCTAAACTCGGTGATTTCGGCCTTGCTAGACTTATTGATCACAACCAAGAAGTAGAAACGGTTGCTGCTGGCACCAAGGGTTATATTGCACCAGAATGTGTCCTTGGAACGGCAAATGCAAGCACGCATTCCGATGTTTTCAGTTTTGGAGTCGTCTTGTTGGAAATCGCATGTGGAAGGAGGCCCATCATGCTTCATGCCTGAACATGATCGAAGGAAGGTGAGTTTAGTTGAATGGGTTTGGGATTTGTATGGGCAGAAGGCACTTATGGAGGCTGTCGATTCAAGTTTAAATGGTAATTTCATAGAAGAAGAAGTCGAGTGTCTGATGATTGCTGGTTTATGGTGTGCACACCCTGAAAAATCCTCACGTCCATCTATCAGGCAGGCCATGATGTGAGTAGATGTTATCGTGATCAACTACTTACACACAATTATTAAAATAAGTACAACTAATCATCTTTAAAGTTTTGACAGCGGAATCATAGTCTCCACGTATAAATCAATCAAATTAATTTCATACCTTTGTCCATAGTAAACTCTTGAGACGTTCTTCACAAACCGTCAGAAGAACTGTAAAGCGATTTCTCTCCTCTTTCTCTTTCTAAGCAATGACAACTTTTGTTCTTTCTGAATATAGATGAAGTGTCACACCCCGGAACAGGGGGTCGCGCAGTTCTCGCCGTGAATATACAGTTGCCCGTATATTCACAAGGCATGTACGATATAATCTACTCAACCAAACACTTTAAAATGTATACACATATCATATGATTTGATTTAAAACAAATTTGGTTCAAATCCGATTCAATTCGGTCCATTTATACTCAAAACAGTAAATTCCGAACACCCATTGCGGCCCGCAGTAGGGCCCATTGCGGCCCGCAACCTCTACTCAAATTTCCAAATGTTTCTGACTCAAGTTGTTGCGGCCCGCAACCACCCCTCTTACGGCCCGCAATAATTCCTCTGACTCAAAACCCCACTGTCGTTGCGGCCCGCAAGGAAAATGGTTGCGGCCCGCAATCCATATACGAATTTTCTCAATTGGGTTTTAGGCTCTGTCTCCTTTATTGCGGCCCGCAATCAATTAATTGCGGCCCGTAATAATATACGCAGATTCATCCAGAGCCATTTTCCGGCTCTGTCCCCTTTATTGCGGCCCGCAATAAGGTTATTGCGGCCCGCAATAAACCTACTGAAATTTATTCCCTTGCCCATTTCATGCCATTTCAACCCCATTTTCAAACCCGATTGATTCCCGCATGATTTATCATGTATTCCCCATTTACAATCTCCAATTTAAAATCATACAATCATGCAATTCACACAGCTGATCAATTCAACATTTTTAAAATAGACATTAGGGTTTCGACAAGGTGATTTGGTTCGATAATATCACATACAACAAAATATACCGCATAGGGGTTCAATGTACAACAAAATGGACTACATAAGGTGGCATAACCTAACAGTTAGGCTTACAACTCACATGTCGAGCCTGAGTCCCTTCCTACTCACGTTTACCTGCACAATTCAATAAAAAGAAAATATCCCCGAAGGGGGTGGGGGTGAGAAAACTAATCGATCGTTTTCTCAGTGCGGAATTTATAGGGCTACTGGATTTGTAAGAAACCCATTACTAGAACTAAACAACTACCGCATCTAATTATTCAGTTAATCAATCAGTCAAGATAACATGCATATGCTCACACACCGATCCAAACGAATTCCAACTACTATTTCATTCAAAAGTAATCAAAGGATTTCCAGAATTCTTGGGGCTTAACTAGTAACTTTGCACAGTCCGGTTAACAACGATAGATATCAACCATCTATCCCATCTGGCTTAACAATTCTTTTACCTGGTTTCAAGTCATACATTCACATCACAAAATCAATTCGAATAATCACTAGCATATCTCGCGACTATGCAACAGAATATCACTTTGTTAAACGAGAACAAATAAACTTTTCACTGAATCACTTAAACCACTGAACCTCTGAACCACAATTTCACTACCTGCAATCACACTACACTTATCCCTTACCCAACCGGTACTGGGTTCACTAGGGCCATTCACCAGATGCGCATAAGGGTCCTGGAGTAAAGTCTAGTAGCTAATTAGACTTTACAATTCACTGTTCACTTCAATCATTCAATTCAATTCAGTACTGTGGTTCCATTCACTTATCCAACACGATAGAACAGAAATCGATAAAACCATACCAACATGAGAATCATCACAGATATAACAATTCAATTATATTAATATGCAATTCATGCAAATGCGACAACTAATGCTTTCAATCAGAGATTCAACATGATGATATGCAACGTATATTCAATCAAGTCATCAATATATAAATTATATGCCCCGTTATTTAGTTCTACGAAATAAATCCCAAAACAGATTCCGTGAACCCCCGCACCTGAGTATGTAGGGTACACAGAGAATCCGCGATCTCGTCTATCTCGCTAAGCGCGCTCGTTCGGATCTATTCATGGATCAATTCATTCAATTCAGGACTTTTACAATTTAAACCCTTAAACTTTGAATATTTGCTATTTTAGGGTTTTAGGCACGAATAGTCACAAATCGGGTTTTGGTACTAATCAATTTAGTCACTGGGTTATCAATTCAGTCAATGGTACGATTTGGGTCAGATTTAGGTCAATTCGAGAAAACGGTACCAACACCATAGTCAATTTTGGGAAAATCCGGTTATCGGAATTTGGTTGCAAATTTGAACATGAAACTACTCAAATAACACTTTAGAAACAACAAAGGCATAGTACAATCAATTTGGTGCAATTCTACGGGTTTTCACCGAAACCCTAGAAATACGAAAACTCGGAATGAGAGAGAAATAGAGAGGGAACTTACCAACCAATCGGGTGAGGGTGCGAGATTCAAGCTCCTCTCTCGGAATCTCGATTTTTGGGCGAAACGGTCACCGGGGGGTCTCTCTCTCACTCTCTCTCACTCTCTCGTTCTTTCTCTCTTTGGCGAAACCAGGAAAAGAAAAGGAAGGAGGGGACACAGGAAAAGAAAGGAAGAAGAGAGAAGGAGGAGGAAATGACAAAGGGGCCCCACTTGTAAATTTAAATTTTGCAAATAAAACCTCACACTTGTCCCATATTCGATATAATTGAATTCTTACACATTTTACTCTTCTCTCTTAACACAAATTATCGTATAATTATTTTTCACCATCCACTTCACTAAATTCGTATATACGTATATATATATTATTCGATTTACCACTTATCATTTTGATTAAATCTGAATTTTAAAAGTTCACGGTGTTACATGAAGAGAGGATCAACCTTACTATTAGAATTTGTATATTTTTGCCTGTCATTAAAGCAATTATTTATAGGGGAGATGCACCCTTTAATTAATCAACACATATAATTTCTGAACAGAGATGCATGCACCTTTAATCAAATAGCACCTTTTAATTTGATGCATGCACCTTTAATTAAATGGGCTGTTTTAATTTGGGCATCAGTCATTTAATTAAATGGGCTGTTTTAATTTGGGCCACTTAATTATATTTTTCTTACATTCTCCCACTTGGTCCATTATAAAACTTTATGACATTACAACATTCATAAGGTGCACAATAATATTGTATGTCTTTATATTTCATAAATTCTAAAATCATAATATTTATATTTAAGCAAAATTAATACGAGTCATGGCGGTTGCTAATAATATTTGTTACTAACTTCCTTCCATGTACTACAACATCAATTCTAACTTAATATAAACCTTAATGGTATACTTGAGGATCCACGTTAATTGTCTAATTTATATAGACTAATTCCTATTAATAGTAAACGATAATATATATATATACTTAAATAAATAGGAATTGCATTTGAAACAATCAATCAATAATAATATCATAAACAATCATTCATCTATAATATAAGTTTAATTACAACAATTATTTATCACAGACAACTATTCCCATTCTTTCGACATGTTCGTGAAATATCTTGGGTGGTAATCCTTTCGTCAAAGGATCAGCTATCATCATCTCTGTGCTTATATGTTGTATTGTTATTGTTTGTTTCTGTACTTCTTCTTTCACGGCAAAGTACTTAATCTCCATGTGCTTGGCACCTTTTGAACAGAGATGCATGCACCTTTAATCAAATAGCACCTTTTAATTTGATGCATGCATCTTTAATTAAATGGGCTGTTTTAATTTGGGCATCAGTCATTTAATTAAATGGGCTGTTTTAATTTGGGCATCAGTCATTTAATTAAATGGGCTGTTTTAATTTGGGCCACTTAATTATATTTTTCTCACACATGAGTGTTTTGCACTCTCAAGCTAATTTACCAATTCTTCCTCCAAAAATGCCGATGCCGGTGTATACTATTCCATTGGATCCTAATATGCTACTTTATACCTCCTCTAAGGCTACTTCAAGTAGTGGCATAGCCACAAATTCCACCAAGTCAGCTCATCCTGCTCCTGCTCCTACTCCATCTTCAGACTCTTCCTGGCTGCTCAAACAAGAACTGAGTACGTTCTAAATATTGAATTCGTAAACTAAGTTTCTTCTGTTTTCTTTTCTTTAGTGCTTTTAAATTCATAGTACTGCAATGATTCCTAATTGGTAGCTTTCTTTGTTTTTCTATTACATGTATTGCCCTAGTGCTTTTTTTTTTCTGTTGCTTTTGTTTCTGGAATTTCTTTTCGCAATATGTATTGTGTTTTTCTTTTCACAATATGTATGTATTTTGTTTCTGGAATTTCTTTTCACAAAATCTGTTTTATTTCATAGAAGGAATCGGTGTAGGTTCGATGCCCATCGGACCTAGTTTGGTTTCGATGGGCATATCTACCATAGAATCTGATCAAACTCTGATTAAAGGGTCGCACAACTTAACGGATATTTTTAAAACGAATTTGATTTAATCATATGAGGATTGGTCGAATCAATTTAGTATACAAGTATGTACAAATAATGATTTATTAAATGAGGAAATATGTGTAGTTAGATTAAATATGTTATGGAGTTGATTAATCCTGCTATTTTGTGCAATTATATTGTACCATGTTGTAAATTTCATCAGTCAAAATTAAGTACTATCACTTTTTATTGACCGTGCCATGTGCCAAGTCAATTCATTACTTAAATAAATAAATTATGAGGCTGTCCAATAATTAACAGTAGGTTTCAGTGTGGAAAATTCAACAATTGAAGTCTTTGTTTAGAATGACAGTCGTCTCTTATCAACAACATTATTACAAATTTGTGGATGAAATTTGCTTTGCCAGATTCAATAAATTGTCGTGGGAGTTACGGCTTTTCTAATTAGATTCTACACGGCATCGAGAAATTTGAGTACAAATTGTTTGTATGTATAGCAGGATTTATTAAATTGTCATGAAAACAACGCTTTTCTAATTTGATTCGTTCATGTAAGACATAATCAACACATCAAAACTATAAAGTTGCAAATTAATTATGCCCGTATATCATTTGAAATACAAGTTCAATTTCTCATGAAGTTCAATTTTTTACGTAGAAGGTTCACGTTCAGTCAAATTGTAGAAAGTTGGATGACTACTACCTTCATGAGCTGACGTATCACATCAACGATATCTACTTGTATAAATAGGTGCAACTTAACGGATATTTTTTATCAAATCCAACGGTGATGCTGCCCATCAAACCCAAACAAGGTCCGATGGACATCGGACCTACACCGATTCCTTCATAGAAATCCTACTACAGAAAATCGAGGCGCATATGAGCGTGTGCTCGTGAGCCTGCCATGTGGTCCCATATGTTCTCGCTCAATCAATGCGACTGCACCGACATTCTCTTTTTGTGTTGTTGATTTTATGTATCTTCGTTCATGAGGCCACCATGATGAAGCGCTAAATAAGAGTGTTTGTTGATCATTACCATAGTAATATGGTTCGCCATATATTCGCAAATTATTTGTGTTTTATTTGTTTTTTTGGTGTTTCCGAACTGAGCATCAAATAAAACGTCAAAAAACGTATAATATGTATTATTCGCAAATAAAACACAAATCACGAATTATTCGGAATTAAAACGCGAAAAAAACACGAAATTTTAAAAAAAAAAATTCGGGGGGGGGTGGTTTGGTTTTTTTTTTTCCCTTCGTTATGATACCGAATTATTTCCGAATCACAAAATTTTGACCCCGCCGAATCGAACCCGAACTATTCGTTTGTTACTATAATCATTATGCTGAAAGTTATATTGTTGAGGCTCTAGGCGAATGGCAGATGCTACTTTTTATTACCCTTTTTTTTGTTTGTTGCCCTCACCCACTAGATTTTTATTAATTGCGGAAAGCTCAGAACATGTTACGATTCTAATTAATTATATTTATATACATAAATTGATCTTAGTTATTTTAAAGTGGTGCAAATTCGTTCCTAAATGCTTGTCTTATTTTAGGAGTTAAATAGTATAATATTGAATATAGTTTGAAAATGCCTTGGTAATATTTAGTGTCGTGAGTGTCTAGCCATAAAAAATAAAAAAAATATGAAGCACAAATTTTGGATAAATGCAATCGTTGACTGTGGGTCAATACAGTTTCATAAATTATGGGTTTCACTATTCTCATTTCCTAGGATACTTAATTATATTAATTAATTATGGTGTTATTTTCTATAATGCTTAATTAATAGGTCAATTAGTTAAATTGTTAGGGTGAATGAATTTGGTAATTTATAGTTAGATTAAATAGATAGTTTTTCTAAGAATCATGGGTTGTGCTACAGGAGCGGAGCTAGACTTTTGAACTATATGTGTCAATCATATAAAATTTTCCTACGGAAAATATGGGTCATTTTTACCTCTCAATTAAATATAATATTAGATTAGATTAGTTTTAAATAAAATATTAGTTTAAATATTAAATATAATATAATATAGAGCTAGTGGAGTTAGTGATATTAATAAAATATTTGATTCCTCTCAATTACAGTTAGTTTAAATATTAAATTAGTATTAAATAAAATATTTGATTAGTATTAATTAAATATAATACTATATTAGATTATTATTAAATAAAATATTAGTTTAAATGTTAAATATAATATAATATTAATTTAAAATATAGATTAGTATTAAATAAATATAATATCAAATTAGATTCATATTAAATAAAATGTTAGATTAAATATAATATCAAATTAGATTCATATTAAATAAAATGTTAGATTAAATATCATATTGTAGTCATTTAATGTTAAATGTAATATAATATTAGTTCAAATATTAGATTAGTATTAAATAAATATAATATCATATGAGATTAAATATAATATACTATTAGTTTAAATATTAAATATAATAATATTAATTTAAAATATAGATTAGTATTAAATAAATAAAATATAATATCAATTTAGATTCATATTAAATAAAATGTTAGATTAAATATCTTTTATAAGTCATTTAAATATTAAATGTAATATAATATTAGTATTAAATTAATATCATATCATATTAGATTAGTATTTATTATTAAATAAAATATTAGATTATATATAATATAATATTAGTTTAAATATTAAATGCAATATACTATTAGTTTAAATGCTATATGTAATATAATATTAGTTTAAATATTATATTAGTATTAAATATAATATTAGATTAGATTAGTATTAAATAAATATAATATCAAATTTGATTAATATTAAATAAAATGTTAGATTAAATATAATATAATATTAATTTAAAATTTTAATGTAATATAATATTGGCGTAAATGTTAAATGTTGAATGTAATATAATATTAGCTTAAATATTATATTAGTATTAAATAAATATAATATCATATTAGATTAGATCAGTATTAAATAAAATATTATATTAAATATAATATAATATTTGTTTAAATATTAAAGTAGTATTAAATAAAATGCTAGATTAAATATATATAATATTATTTTAAATGTTAAATATAATATATTATTAATTTAAATATTAAATGTAATATATTATTAGTTTAAATATTAAATGTAATATAATATTATTTTAAATATTAGATTAGGATGAAATAAAATATTAGATTAAATATAATGTAATGTTAGTTTAAATAATGAAAGTAATATAATACTAATTTAAATGTTAAATTTAATATAATAAATGAAAAGTATCTCTTACCAGTTAAAAAAGGCTTCTCTACCTTTTGTCCTTTTCACTTTTAATATTATAGTTGCCACCATCTTAGGGGTGAAAACGGTATGGATAATATCCGATCCGTATTCAATCCGTATTCGAAAAATTAGATGTGGATATCCGATATTCGAATATCCGTATAGATATGGATACTGATATGGTTTTACGTTTCAATTATCCGTATCCGAATATTAGATATATATCATATATTTTAATATATATTATGAAAAAATATTGTTATTCACCATTAAAATTAGATAAATATTATGAAGTTTGGTATTTTTTAATATTATTTTAATAAATATCCGATCCGATCCGTATCCGTATCTGTATTCGGCTGATATCCGATCCGTATCCGTATCCGGAAAATTAAAAAGGCATATGGATATGGTTGTACCACTATCCGCTCCGTATTCCCTTCGTTTTCACCCCTACACCATCTACATGCTCAACAAACCAGATCACATTTGAATATGTATTTCTAACTTTATTTATAGAATTCAGAGTAGGTCCGATGCTCATCGGATTACTTTGATTTCATGGGTGTAATTACCGTCCAATTAATATTAAGATTTATCCGATTTATATTAAAATTCGTGTGCATCAGCTTTAATTTGTGTGCACGGATCTTGATACTGATCGGACGGCGATGGAACTAATTGAACCCAAAGATTTTGGTCCGATGTCCATCGAACCTATTCCTATCAGTTATTTATAATAATGCTTATCCGTATTACTTCAGTCGTTGACTGACTGGGGGTCAATGGCGGCTCAATACCGTTGGCTCCGGCTTAATAGTAATACCATGGGAATTTTTAATTAGCACCAATAATTTGGCCTCATCTCTTCTTCTGGCACCAATGGTTCTCCCCCAATCTACACTCACCTAACTTTCTACCTTGGCTCCGGTTGCAAATGCCACCACACCCCAAATTTTAATCAGCAAAATGGTGGTACCTAACTTGTGCTCAAGACCAATCCAACTCTTATACTTTTCTTCAATTTATTTACTTCTTCTTGTACCCCATGGTGCTTCGGTTTCATTCAACTTCAATTTCTCAAACCCCACCACCGTCAGTGAACTTATCAACTTGGAACCTGATGCATCCTATGATAATCGGGAAAAAATCAGCTTGACCCTGGAGTCCAGAACCTCAAACCCGCGGAACAGCACAGGAAGAGCAACGTACAATCAGCCGGTGCCATTATGGGATCAAGATACCGGAGAGGTAACCAACTTTACAACCCGGTTCTCTTTTCTCATACAAAATACTACACCAAATAACTTTGGGGATGGTTTTGCTTTCTTCCTATCTTCCTATCCATCTCAAATTCCTCAACAATCTGCTGGCAAATATCTCGGCCTTTTCAATTCCAATACCGGCATGAATGCATCGGCTAATCAAGTAGTCGCAGTTGAGTTTGATACCTTCTTGAATACGATTACAGACCCAAATTCAACAGATCGATCTGTTTGCCACATTGGTATTGATGTAAACATGATCGAATCAACTTCTTACCAGCTCATTCCAAATTACCTTTTTGTTGGTACAAGGATGACTGCACACATTGAGTATAACAGTTGGCTAAAACTTTTGAGTCTTTCCCTTTGGCATGAAAAAAACTTGACAACCCAATTCAACCGCAGTGCAAATGTTGATATAAGGAACCTCCCACCAAATGCCTCCGTAGGCTTCTCAGCAGCCACCGGAGCAGCTTATGAAGCACACCAGATATTCTGGTGGTCTTTTAACTCAACCTTAGAAATGAAGCAAATTTCCCCGATTTTACCTCCATCAGAAGCCCCATCACCCAACCTTAAAAACACAATAAATGTACCGGTGATAGTTGGAATAGCCGTGGGCACATTTATTATGTTTATTGTAGTAGGGATCATCATATATCATCTAAAAAAAAGGAGTTCAATCAAGAAAATCGGAGAAATTGAGGTGATTGGTGATGAATCAATTGATTACGAATTTGAAAAGGGGAGAGGACCTAAGAGGTTCCCGTACGGTGAACTGGTCGATGCAACAAATGGCTTCGGGGAGAACGAGAAACTTGGAGAAGGTGGGTTTGGATCAGTCTACAGAGGTATTTTAAAGGATGAAAACATTCATGTTGCTGTTAAGAGGGTGTCAAAACACTACTACAGAAATGGTCATTGTACACGGCACATTGTACACGGACTTGGCAATTTTATAGAAAAACCGTGTAGAAGTTGTAATTTTTTGGATGCCTGAAATATCTGTAGGATCTCTACATGGATATTTATAAAAGAATCAGTGTAGAAAGACGTGAGAGAGCTACACGGACGTTTACTAGAAAATGTACACGGCTTATTGTTTAAATAACAGTGGAGAAAGCCTTGAGAGAGCTACACGGATATTTAATTAAAGAACGGTGAAGAAAGGTAAGAATTGTACACGGATGTTTGTTTAAATGACCGTGTATATAACCCGTAGGAGCTACACGGATGTTTAATAAAGAGCCGTGTAGAAATGTCGAATTTGTACACGGTTTTTTGTTTAAATGACAGAGTAGAAAGCCTTGAGCGAGCTACACGGACATTTAATAAAGAGCTGTGTTGAAAGGATATTTTAGGTTTTTTGTTATATAAAAGGCCTTCTCCCCAGCGCCGTTTTGATCAATTTATACTCTCCCCTCTCACAGTTAACAATTGGGTTGAGATGTAGGTTTATCAATTGTTTCAGATCGCAAAATTAGATCGATATGAGCTACTGTTTTGGGAGCTCACAGATGAGCGATCTGGTATAATTGATAACCTACATCTCGAATTCCCATGCGATCGAAGTATTGAAGAGTTGGCTGAAGGACCTTCAGAGCCGGATGAAGAGGTGAATGTGACCTTCAGAGCCGGATGAAGAGTCGAATGAAGAGTCGGAGATCATCCGACTCTTCATTCGACTCTTCATCCGGCTCTAACTGTCCTTCATCCACATCTTCCCTTTTTTTTGATGGTCCTTCATCCAACTTTTTACTCAACTCTTTCTTTAGTAAAACATGTATCTTCATATTACCCTCTGTAAACCCTACTGGCACCAAAAGGAAAGAACCACCCTATTCTAGTCCTTAATAGAAATTTTTAGTTTACAATATGACTTTTTATTCCAACTTTTGTAATGCTTTAATTTTATATAATTTAGGGTACATGAATTTTTAGTTTAAATGTCTTCCTCTGTTTTGGAAATTGTTTGTTCTGAAAAACATAGGGAAAAAAACTAGCTGACAGACAAAAAAAAAAAAAAAAACAAATGATACACGGACGTTTAATAAAGAGCCGTGTAGAAACGAGAAATAGTACATGGATTTTTGTTTAATTAACAGTGTAGAAAAATAAATTACACGGCTGTTTATATAAAAGTCTGTGTGTCTTTCTACACGGATTTATAGCTAAATATCCGTGAAAACAAAGATACTTGCTCGAAATAATGGAAGGCTAAACCAAAAAAAATAAAACAAAAATTAGGAAAAAAAAAGAATTCTAAATGTCCGTGAAGAAAGTTTATCTTTTATATTACACACGGTTGTTTATATAATTGTCCGTGTATAAAGGTTATCTTTTATAAACGGCTACATATGTAAAAGTCCGTGTAGCTCTCGTAATGCTTTTTTTACACGGATTTATAGATTATCATCCGTGTAGAAAGGTTATTTTAGGGTTTGGAACTATATAAAAGGCCTTCTTCCGGCGCCGTTTTGATCAATTAATACTTCTCTCTCTCTCTCTCTGTATTGAATTGGTCTGATTTCTGCGCACAAGGAACGAGGCCGGATCTGAGATATAGCTTGGAAGTTAATTCGCATTCTCCTCTCTATTGCCAAGGTTAGTCATACATATATATATTTCCCTCTTCTTTATCTAATTTTCTGTTACTGATTAATATTGCTTAATTATTTCTGTCAATTATTATTTAATGCTTGATTTGTTAAGATAATGTAAATAATTAGTGTATTGTGGTCCAATAACCGACCTACTGATGCTTTTAGGTCCATGCCCGTTCAAAATTAATCCAATAGGGATTAATTTTGGATAGTCCCCCGTTTGGGACTGCTCTTTGAATATTGTGTCTCATTTAGGATGTGAACACGTATTAGCGGGATTTAATTAGTATTTGAGGAAAGTTCGACAGTATTTCTCCTTATTGCTCCTACGAGTATGTGGTTTTTACGCATACTTGGGGAGTTAAGGAGAAATGCTGCCGAATTTTTTTCAAATACTAATTAAATCCCGCTAATATGTGTTCACATATGAGGCATAATATTCAAAGAGTGGGTTAGGATTGTAAACCGGCCATTTATAAGCCAAGAATTTGGAACAATATATATGCTGACCACCATATATGTTTAATTGGAATTTTTTTTTTTACTTTAATTTACAGATGGATCGAAGTTGGATGTACGAATTGCGACGTGATAGTGCAGAATACTTGGCTCGCGTTGATGAGTTCCTAAAATTTGCTGAGAGTTATAGAGTGGACAGAAAAGATAACGACATCTTGTGTCCTTGTAGAGATTGTAAAAATTATATAAGATTTGGGGATTCGGAAGAAATTAGAGCTCATTTGATTTGTCGGGGATTTAAGAAAAAATATACATGTTGGTTTATGCATGGTGAGAAAATTGGGGAATGTAGTGGAACCAATAGAAATTTTGTTTTGGACGAGAATGATGATAATGTAGAAACTGTTGATAATTTTGAATTTGAATGCAACGATGATTTTGAGAATGTCGAAAATTTCGATAATGCTGATTGCAACGAGGATGATGAGGTGGAGATTGATGAAAATGCAGAATACAATTTTACTGAGAATCTAGAGGACATGTTACGTGATGTGGAAGATGAAATTAGTGATAAAAATTTTAAAAAATTTCAGTATCTGTCTAATGAATCTAAAAAGCCGTTATACCCCGGGTGTACCAAATTTAGAAAACTATCAGCTGTGTTGAAATTATTGAACTTAAAAGCAGACAACGGTTGGAGCGATAAGAGTTTCACGTCCTTATTAAAGCTTTTACGAGAGATGCTCCCAGATAACAACGAGTTACCCTGTACAATATATCAAGCGAAGAAGTTGATCTGTCCAATGGGTTTGAAGATTGAAAAAATACATGCATGTCCGAATGATTGTGTATTGTACCGTGGCGAGTACGAGGCCATGCATGTTTGTCCTAAATGCGGTGTTTCACGGTATAAACGCAAGGACCAGGACACTGACGATTGTGATGGAGGAAAAAAGGCAAGGCCTCCGGCTAAGGCGGTGTGGTATTTCCCGATAATACCGAGATTCAGACGGTTATTTGCAAATCCCAAAGATGCAAAATTGTTGCGTTGGCATGAAGAAGAGCGCAAAAGAGATGGTAAACTAAGACACCCTGCTGATTCAATTCAATGGAGAAACATTGATAGACATTTCGAAGGATTTGGTGGCGAATCACGAAACCTTAAGTTAGGGGTGAGCACAGACGGAATGAGTCCGTTTGGAAGCATGAGCAGTCAGCACAGCACTTGGCCAGTTCTTATATGCATCTACAATCTTCCTCCTTGGTTGTGCATGAAACGCAGGTACATAATGATGTCATTACTAATCCAAGGACCCAGACAACCCGGAAATGACATAGATGTGTATCTCGCACCATTAATTGAGGACCTCCAGAAATTGTGGAGGGATGGCGTCCGGGTGTGGGATGCGTACGGCAAAGAGCAATTTAATTTGCGGGCCATGGTATTCTGCACCATAAATGATTTCCCCGCGTACGGGAATTTATCGGGTTACACTTGTAAAGGAGCAAAGGCGTGCCCCATCTGTGAAGATGACACGCAGGTGCTGAGGTTGAAAAATTGTAAAAAGAATGTTTTTATGGGGCACCGTAGGTTTCTTCCTGTTAATCACCCATACCGTAAGAAGAAAAAGGTATTCAATGGGAAAATTGAGCTTGGAGTGGCACGCCGTCCGTTAGATGGGAAGAATGTCTTCATGCGGGTTAAAACCTTGCTGTTGTTTTTGGAAAACGTGCCAAACCACCACCGAAAGATATTTGGAAAAAGAAGTCCATATTTTGGGAGCTACCATACTGGGAATATTTAGAAGTGAGACATTGCCTAGATGTCATGCATGTTGAAAAAAATGTCTGTGACAGTTTGATTGGCACATTATTGAACATTTCGGAGAAGACGAAAGACGGTTTTAAAGTTCGAGAAGACATGAAATTAATGAAAATACAACCCGAGCTTGCACCGCAGGATAAAGGGAAGCAAAAGGCATACCTCCCCCCCGCAATGTGCACAATGTCGAAGATCGAGGAAAACGAGCTTTTGTAAGTGCATTCACAGTATTAAAGTCCCATCAGGGTATTCTTCGAATATTAAGAAACTTGTGTCGATAAAGGACCTGAAATTGATTGGTCCGAAATCCCACGACTGTCATGTTTTAATGACACGTATGATTCCTGTTGCAATTCGGGGAATTTTACCGAAGCCCGTGCGGCAAACCATTACGAAGCTTTGTTTTTTCTTCAATGCAATTAATTCCAAAGTGATAGACCCGCTCAAATTGAACGCTTTGCAGAAGGAGGTCGTCGTTACCCTTTGCCATCTTGAGATGTATTTTCCGCCATCTTTTTTCGATGTTATGGTTCACCTTGTTGTTCATCTCGTGAGGGAAATTCAGATCTGTGGTCCCGCGTTCCTGCGGTATATGTATCCATTCGAGAGATTCATGGGTATTTTGAAAAGTTACGTAAGGAACCGACATCGTCCCGAAGGTAGCATTGTGGAGGGATATTCCACAGAAGAGGTAATTGAGTTTTGCACCAACTACATGACCGGTGTGGATCCTATTGGCGTTCCAAAATCTCGATACGAGGGAAGGCTACAAGGAGTAGGGACAATAGGGTTGAAAGCCATAGTTGCTGATAACGATGACCTGCGAAAGGCACATTTTATTGTACTGCAGCACATGGCTGATGTTGCTCCATATATAGATGAGCACATGACGATCCTTCGACAACAGAACTACACGAGAAGTCAGAAGTGGCTTACTGACGAGCATAACCGTTCTTTTATAGGATGGATGAAAGACAGAGTGAAATCACACCCCGAAATGTCCCCCGTAAATGAAACTGTTAGATTGCTGGGCGAAGGACCCCAAATGGTTGTTAGAACATTCCAATGATACGAGATTAACGGATATACATTTTACACTAAATTACAGTGTGATAAGAGCACGATGCAAAATAGTGGGGTGACGTTGGTGGCGACGTCCCAAGAATTCAGTAGATCGGGGGATGCCCGGCCTGTAATAGCTTCAAAGTCTTATTACGGCGTTATTGAAGAAATTTGGGAGCTCGTTTACAATCCTCACCTTAGCATTCCCTTGTTTCGGTGCCGATGGGTCGAAGACCGGGGTGTTAAAGTTGATAACGACGGGTTCACCCTCATTGATTTTGACAAAGTCGGGTATGTGGATGATCCGTTCATACTTGCCAAGCAAGCCACCCAAGTCTTTTATGTCACTGACCCGAGTGATGATAGGTGGAGTGTCGTCCTATCCGGAAAAAGAAGGATTGTTGGGGTAGAAAACGTCACCGACGAAGAAGAGTACGACCAGTTCGAAGAGATACCTCAATTTTGTACCGATGTTCATGCTGAGATAGCAACAATTGCAGAACAAGACGAAGCAAATTACATGAGATCTGACCACAATGAAGGATTATGGGAAGATGTTCAAACAGTGGAAAAAAAGAGAAAAAGGAAAAAAAAATCCAATGTATAATATTAACTCCTTTTAAACTTGAAAATTTTAATATTTCTTATTTGGAAAAAAATAATTCAATGCATAATATATATTTCTTTTATAATATTTCAGAGAGCCCAATGAAGCTAAAGACTCAAGGCCGGTTTATCTCTGGATATTTCTGTCTCATTGTAATGTTTTTATTTCGTTTCTAATATTTCTTTTTTGCATCAGGAGCAAGAACCAGATTGATTATTTTAGATATGTGGGCAGAGTGGTTTCAACAGTAATTTTTGTAAACTAGAAATATGGATTTGTATAATTTAGTGTAGGATTTTTTGTATTAATTTTTGATATAATCTAGACATGAATTTTTGTATAATTTCTGATATAATTTAATTAGTACGTGAAATTTATATTTTATTTGTTTAAATAAAAAAAAACCCATCATTCTAAGAATAATTTTTAATTTCATTAGAAATTCAAAGGGAGCGACACGGGCATTTAATTAAACATCCGTGTACAAATACATTTATACGTTTCATAAAATGTCTGTGTAGAAATTCAAAGGGAGCTACACGGATATTTCATTACACATCCGTGTAGAAAGGTATTTTTTTCCCTAAAATTATTCTCACAGAAAAAGTAATCGAAACGGGGGAGTGATTATTTGAATTCGTTTTCGTCTTTTCAGAATTAAAAAGATAAGGCAACTTCTCGAATTAAACGTTTTAACTTAAAATTGGACACGGACGTTTAACTAAAAATCCGTGTAAGAAAAGTTTTCTCCACGGTCGTTTAATTTTCAATAGTTTTTTGGCCTTTTAAGAAACGTACACGGGCGTTTAATGAATAATCCGTGTACAAAAGGTTTTCTACACGGATATTTAATTAAACGCCCGTGTAGAAATTGAAATATTCAAATTACATTATTCTTGAAAATACTTTACTTGAACAACAGGGACTAAATTGCATGTTATTTTGAAATATTTTTTTGTAAAAAATATTTTGAAATAATTACTTGAACAGAAGGTATTTTTTTTCCGAAAAATTATTCTATGGTTGTTTTATAAATTTGTAAACCCAGATAAGGTCATATCAAGTAAAGTGTTCATTTATGTTTTCAAATCGGATTATTTAGAGAGCATTAGGCATTCTATGATATTATCTAGACAGATTATTTAAGTTAATTTTAAATAATTTACTTTTTAGTGATTATCCATGAATTAATTATTTGTTGGTTGTTTTGTACTGCTAATTCATATCTATAACAGTATTTATTTAGATAGCATGAAGTATTTAACAAAATAGTTAAACGGAAAGAAAACAAAATGCTGATTAAATTAAGAACAAAAATATATTACATCAAAACAAAACGAAAAAAAAAGCTAACTTAATTAAACACTCCTTCACTGGCCTGGCTAGATTGCTCCTTGGCCTGACCCCCTCCTTTTAATCCAGGGTCTCTTTGGCCTGATCCAGGGATTGCCCCTCCTTTTGTAGGGCTTTGGTGGTGGGTGCTCCCTTGGGCTTCGTCGTGGCACATTTGAGGGCGGCCATGGCCATGTCCTCCTGTAGTTGGGAGGAGGCATTTCATAGCCGGGAGGGACTTCGGGAGCATCCTCGGGAATGACATAGCCGGGGGGCAATGGCCATGGCACATTTGCGTCTTCTTCCGGTGGCACCGAAGCGGCCATTTCTTCTTCCAAATTCTCAGAGAAAAGTAATCGAAAAGGGGAGTTTCTTAGATTATATTGAATTTTGAAGTCTTTTCGTCTTCTTAATTAAAAAGATAAGGCAACTTCTCGAATTCCGTGTACAAAAGGCTTTTGAAGGTCCTTTAATTTTGAATTTCGTCTTATAAGAATCATACACGGTCGTTTAATTAAAAATACGTGTACAAAAGGCTTTTAACACGGCCGTTTAATTTTCAAGAGTTGTTTCGCCTTATAAGCAACGTACACGGGCGTTTAATAAAAAATCCATGTACAAAATGTTTTCTACACGGATATTTAATTAAACGCCCGTGTAGAAATTGAAATATTTATTTGATTTTATTATTAAGTTCTGCTAGATACTCGAAGATATAAAATAATTTTCAAGCTAAATAAAACTGAAATCAGGTTCCTTTTTATTTTTGAAGTTTTCCATTTTGAAAAATATGGAATTTGAAAAATATGAAACTTTGGAATTTGAAAAAATTAATCTAGAAAACCATATGTAGGCGCGCATTTCATAATTTCGCGTAACCTAATTATACACGGGTGTTTAATTAAACGTGTAGCTCTCTTACGTTTCTACACGGGTGTTTATTTAAATGTCCGTGTATATTTAGTTTACGCGAAATAAAGTGCGCGCCTCGTCTTTGTCGCTCGATATCTTTTCAAAATCTCCTCGTCTCCCCTAAAACCTAAACCCCCTAGTCTCCTATCTCTTTCTGTGGTGCTGCCATCGTTCTCTCTCTCGGTGCTAGCTCGGTCTCCTCTGTCGCTCTCCTCTGAACTCGCCAATTGAATCTCTAAGCTCCTCTCGCGCGGTTGCTGTTATGTCCTTGAAAGGCTCTCTCTCTCTCTCTCTCTCTCTAAGTTGCAATGCTCCCTGTATCTTGGTTAAATCAAAACCCTTATCTCTGATTGTATTTTGGTTAAGTGAAAAGTTTCCTCAACTGACCTATTCTGGTGACATGGACACCTAATTAATGTTACAGGGACTAAATTGCAAAACCAACACTATGATTGAACAAAGGACCCAACAACACATAAGTTAGACCTAAATTTTACATTTCATAGCATTTGTAATAATGTTTCTTTTTTGTAGAAAGAACCATGTCACAACCAGGTGAGAATGCAGATATGATTTTGGAAACAGTGGAACTGCAGGTAGATATGATAGTGGAAGAAGAGGACCAGCAGTCTCAGACAGAAAAGAGGAAAAGAGGTCCGACAATGTGCACGAAGACCTCAGAGGCGAAGGATTTGCAAATTGAGTTCGACAAAACCGGATGTCCGAAGGGTCCACGTAGGGCAGAGTACACAAATTGGTGTAACAATTTGGTGAAGCAGAATGCATCTATCTTGGTTGAGAGGTGGGACAAATTCGATGACGAAGATAAGAACGAATGGTGGAACATTGTGAAGGTAAAAAAAAAACTGTACATGCATTATATATTCATTTTTCGTATTCTGTTTGTTATTTCTTTTTTTGTTGGATACAAGTTTTCTAGCATGTCTTAACCTTTGGTATATTTCTAGGGGTGTAGGTGATAATTCTTGCTTTGTAGGACTATATCCCAAATTCTATCATTTAGCAGTTATATATACAGAGAAAAATTCAAAACCAAATATATATTACCTGCTGAATGAAATTAATCAATGTAGCTAGTGTAGTGCACCATGCTTGAACTGGGTACCGCCACCAGGAAATGTAAGGTAATTGCGAGACACCTTGACCCAATTCTGGTGCCCTACACTATTATCATGACAGATAGCAAAATCAGCAAAGAAATATCACTAACAACCTCTGCTAAATACAACACATTATTTCACTTTGATTTGGTCATAAAGGTTAGATTGCATGTAGGTAGTGACATAGGTTGTGCCCCAAAGTTTCCTAATATACAGAAAACAATTTGGTAGAGCAAGTGAAACACAAATTATTTTCAAGCTACTTATTCCCCGTACTTTGGTTAAGTGCAAGTTATATATGTCTATACCTGACCTAAAAACTTGAATGAACTTACATGCAATAATTTTGTTGTCAATCATGCAGGCTCATTGGAACATCCAGGATGACGACCCAAAGTCCGCGAAAAAGAAAAAGACTCTGAGGAAAATGAATGAAGCTTGGAAGCAATTCAAGAGCACGTTGAAGACGGATTTCATGGAGGAAGGGAGAAATCCGGTAGGCTACTATAAATGGCTGAAACAAGAGGACTGGGAGGCGTTTCAAGCTTTGAAGTCCACATCAGAGTTCAAGGTATATAAATTCAGCCAACTTTGTCTCTGTTCTTTCTCGATATGTACTTATCTTCCTTAAACTAGCTAATTGATGTGCCTTGATGTGTGAAGATAAAAAGTGACGAGGGCAGGAGGATCGCGAAATTGAACAAGTACCCGCACAAATTAGGGTCAGGTGGTTACGAGGGTAAGTCGGCCGAATGGGCTAAGGTACTGGACCAAAACAAAGATTCTGACTCACCTGTGGTTAGGATCCAAAATCCTAGGGCCCAACACTGGCTCATGGAAAGATCTGAGGTAACCGCTGACGGGACGATAGTACTCCCAAGTGACGTGCAACCCGTGGCTCAGAAAATGGTAAGAGTCTTTGTGGTATTTTCGTGTACATTAATTTGTCTTTTGCTATAACTAATTTTTTTTTAACAGTTGGATGTGGAGGAGGAGGTAAATTCGGGCTCCATGACTGTCGAAAGAGTGGATGATTCCTTGTCCGCAGCGCTCGGGACTAAAGAACACACGGGTCGAGTTAGGGGTGTCTCGGTCTACTGTGGCTGGAAGGATGTATACAACGGACCAAAACCAAAAAGAAGACCGCGTGCCAAAGTTAGCACGGAAGAGATGGAATCAAGGTTGGCGCAGGTACGCCAGAAGGTATGCGAGGAGTTCAGAACGGAGTACGATGGAAGGATGGCTGAATTCGAATCAAGGTGGATCAACCAAATTACATCTCTTACGCAGCAATCCGAGCAACAACCTCCCATTTCGCCGGGATTTCGACGAAGCAGTCAAGCATCCGGGACCGAAGTTCTGGGCGTGTTGGACAATCTACATGTAATCACTACTTGTTCATAATCTACCCGTAATTGTGACTTGTTCATTAACTAATTTCTGATAATTATTGCAGGAGGCCACATCATGCGACCTCGTCATGTGGCACGACAAAACTCCTCTGACCCTTGCTAAGGGTATTGTACATCCTCCAGCCGGTTCTCAGCTAAGGCCCAACCACCTCCCCGTAACGGTTGACATGATTGTGGCCGATTGGGCTGCCCGCATACCTCTTCCTGTCCCTACCGACGGCATGGTGGTGCTTCATGATGCCCGTAGACAGATTGTCCAATGGCCCAAGTGTCAGATTATTTTGGATCAGGTAATCTCTAAATAAAACACGGATATCTTATGTTACGTTCAAATGATTATTTTGAAATACTTGAAAAAAGGTTCAAAATCTGATACAGACCCGAAGAGGCGTTGGAAACGCTGCGGACGAAGCTTTGTCACCGGTACGGCGAGGCTTGGAAGTAGTAGTCGGAGCTGATGCGCAAGAATCTCCTGCTGCGCCAGCGGCCAGCAAGCCCAGCGGATGCCCCAGTAGACCGTACGGGGCTCTCTGAAGAAGAGGTTAGCCGTTTGCCCGAGGATTTGCTGAATCTCCACGCCTGCCTGGTTAAGGCACCAGATTATATGGAGCACATAATGTTCGATATCCCCCCCCCGAGGTTCTCCTACACAAAAGCAGGACGGTCGTGCTACCTTTCAAAGAATTCAAGGACTTTCTACATGCCTCATCAAGCGATAAATGGCTCGATGTGGGAGTCGTCACCGTTTTCCTCTTGTTAGTGACCAAAAAATCATATATATCATGTGTATAGCACTCAAATATATATTCTAATGTGAAATGATGATTTTTCAGGATGATACAACGAAAACAGTCTGTGGCTTGTGGGAAAGATAAGGTGAACTCCTGTGCATTCTTGGACCCCGCTTTTACTAGTGGTACGATGGTGCAATATCAGGAGAAAGATACTGTCCAGTACATGTGTTCAACGATGCATAAGGCTCTTTCGGAGAATAAGAGATTTATTCTCGTGCCATACCACCAGAGGGGCCACTGGTGTTTGATTGTGATTGTGCCACTTGAGAATTTGGTTTTCCTCATGGATTCTTCACATCCCGAACCGGGCGTCACTCCTCAGGACTCCAAAATGATCTGCATTCCAATAAGAAAGTAAGCAATAGTAATTCACTTGGTTTGATTTTTTCCCAATTACATATAACAAATTGTGGAATTGCTAATTACATTCACTCAATTTTGTAAGGGCTTTTCTGCAATATCTTAAAGATGGAGGAATGCAAACCACGATTCCGAAGCAGTAAAAATAAGTTGTGTTTCAGGTGGCAGCCGGTGAGCACATGCACTATAATTTTTATAATTTCATATTTTTTGTTCAAAAATTAATTGTCATTCTAACATAGGCCGCTAAATGAAAATTTCAGTACCCGCAACTAGTTTCAGGGTTGGGAATGCGGTTATTACACGATGATTTTTATGTATCACTTTGTTGAACGCTTACAATTCGATTGGCCAAAATATCCGGTATGTAATTCATATGTTTGCCTTGACTTGTCCATATAATTAATATTGATTTCCTCTAATATTTTATTCTACTAAATTTGTTTTATTAGTTGCATTGTTATAATTACAATATTTATTTTTATAAAGCAAAACAGAGATGCAGTTGTTATATTGTATTTTTCTAATAACCTACATATTTTGAATTTTTGGCAGCATAAATCGAACGAGAAAGGCAGGGCATTACAGCAATGAAGATATAGATTATTTTAGATGTATGTGGGCAAAGTGGTTTCAAAATGAATTTTGTAAACCAGAATATGGATTTGTATAATTTAGTGTGCATGAATTTTTGATATATTTAGTGTACATGAATTTTGTTTAGGGGTTGTATTCTGATATATTAGAAATTCTTTGTTTGGAATTGATTTTTAATGGCTAGCAAACTGGAGGCTAGCCAAAACATAAAAATAAAAATTGAAAAAAAATATAACCATTCTACACGGATGTTTCACATAAGTCCGTGTGGAAAGCCAAATAAAGAGCAAATAAAAATATAAGATAGCTACACGGCTGCTTATGTAATGATCCGTGTAGAAATAGTTATTCTACACGGATATTTTGATAGACATCCGTGTAGAAACATGATCGTACACGGCCTTTTAGTTAAATATCCGTGTATAGATCTCAACTAATGTACACGGTTGTTTATGTAATGAGCCGTGCAGAATAACTATGTCGACACGGATATTAACCTAAAAGTCTGTGTAGACAGAGACATCGTACACGGTTGTTTATGTAGTGATCCGTGTAGCTCGGCTTTGGAGAGCGCCACTTGGCAAGGAATTGGACACGGTTGTTTATGTAGTGATCCGTGTAGCTCGGCTTTGGAGAGCGCCACTTGGCAAGGAATTGGACACGGTTGTTTATGTAGTGATCCGTGTAGCTCGGCTTTGGAGAGCGCCACTTGGCAAGGAATTGGACACGGTTAATTATGTAGTGATCCGTGTAGCTCGGCTTTGGAGAGCGCCACTTGGCAAGGAATTGGACACGGTTAATTATGTACTGATCCGTGTAGCTCGGGTTTGGAGAACGCCACTTGGCAATGAATTGACCACGGTTGTTTATGTAATGATCCGTGTAGCTCTCAGGAATTGCACACGGTTAAATATCCGTGTATAATTTATTCAGGGGATTATACACCCTCGCACTCCACACGGCAGGAAATCCGTGTAGCTCCCCTGTTTATGTCCGTGTACAATGACCATTTCTGTAGTAGTGTTCCCATTTTTTTCCTCTTCTTTTCTTTCTTTGTTATTGTTTTTTAATTTCTTCCGCTTTCTTTTAGTACTTTTGGCTAGCTAGTTACATTTCTTGCTTTCCTTTCTTTCTTTTACTTTAGCTCAAGTCAATTTGAGCACATTGTGTTTACTTTTCGCTATGCAGCTACATTGCTTTGTAACCGCAGTTATCAATTAAATATGGGCACGACTCTTATTTTTCCTCAAATGACATGTACTCCGTACGACAAGCACATATTTTTTTTTTAATAAACATATGTCCCTTTTTTTAACTAAACAATGCATTTTCCTGTATAGTTGCAAATATATATCCCCTTGATGTTTTCTTTTAACATTCAAATATAACCTTTTTTAATCGGAACTATACCTGTTATTTAATGTTTAAGTGCATTAAATAACACTATTATTGTATTGCAACTCGTCACATCAAATTAAATGAGGCTTTTATCTGGCCATCATAATGTATTGCATAAGGATCCGAAAGATGATTAGTTCGTAGGTGTTTAATTGACAAGTTGAAGTCCGCAATATCAAAGTTACATTGATCATTTACTTGAAAAATGAATAGCAATACGGCTGATGGTAACACTATGATTGTTTATAAAGAAATTATAAAGAAATATATAATTTAAATTTGAAATTTATAATTACTTTTTAATCTATTGCACGTTGAGCCGGTTGTAATTTAATGGCCCACGCAATTCGTATCAGCCTATATATCTAGGCGTTAATTTCAATAGCAAATAGTTATCTGGGCACCAATGGTAGATACAAAAAGCAAAAGCAAGATTAGTTAATTAAATTAATCAGGGGCCGGCCAAAGTCCAGCGCGATTAAAAGCAAATACACAAGCATTATTGAACGGCGTATTTATATATAACAAATACAATTATTTTTTAATCTTTCTCGTCATATCATGCCCCTATTATTATTTTAATCATTAATCATAAAGATTCGCAAATGCATATCATGCCCATATCACGATGATGAGAGGAGCAAGTTAAGAAAAACGCATGTTTGCACTGTTTCGAAATAGTTACTATTCGGATTAGTAATGGATACCTAAACAAAGAACATGTGATTTGAAAGAGGCATGTTGTATCCCACGGTGATGCGTTGATGAAAACTTATTAATTTATATATGATATTTTTTTTTATACTCGGAGATGCGAAGACGGCGCATCATGTTCTCATTGTATGTTTTTGTTGTTAATTATCATATGAGAAACTAATCAACTCTTTTCTAGGGTTATCTCTGTGAACCTAAATACTCATTGATGTTTAATTAATTTAATAGTTGTTTGAACCTCTTTTGCCTTTATTTGATTTCCTACTGCAATTTATCTTATATTACTACTCAACTTGTTGAGTTTAGAATCATGTTCGCTTTAGTAATGGCCACACCAAGTGGTAGCCGTGGGTTGACCGATTGTTAATAGGGTACTTGTAAATCTTAGGCATTCGACAGATTTCTGAAAGGAATATGTCGTATGTTGGATCAACTTTAGTAAACTTAGGAGTGGTGAGATTTACTGACTGACGAATGTCGACGGGCAGAACTAGAAAATTTAGTTAGAGGAGGCTAAAACTTAAAATGAACAAATATTAATTTGTGATTAGTAAGACTTGAACTCAAGACCTCCCAAGAATAAAATAGAATCTTAACTACTAGATTACAAGTACGTACACATCTAACAATTTATGAGGGGGGGCTAAACTATATAAAAACTCCAAATAAATAAAAAATCAATTAAATTTCAACATACGTGATTAAAAGTTTCAAAATCATGGGGTGGCTTAGCACTCCCTAGGCATAGTGTAGATCCGCCCGTGAATGTCGTGTTCTTGTCTTACTTTGAGGACACCCAGTTATTCTACCACAGAGGCATATAATAAAGAAAGTAACTGTGAAGTTAAAACCCCCTTTAGTCTCAATAATTTGAGCTAGTCATGGAACTCTCTGCATCTAATTAGGATAATGTTATGGTAAGCTTTAACCGGACTCTGGGTTTAGATAGGCTATTGTATCGCATGAAAGTGGACAATATTAATTTGCTTTAGAAACTCAAAAATCGCAGTAAGAATTCAAGCAACGAAATTTTTTGATAATCTCTAGATTGATCACACTCTTAATTCACAAATACTCCAAAATTTAATAAATGTTTGCTTAGATAAGTGAAAGGTTAGGACATAGTAGACAAAACTATCCTTGTGGATTGATAGTATTCGATAGAATCATATCGCTTGTGATCTCGATGCAATATGCTAAAATTAGAATTATAAATTTTATCAGTGATGATTTCACCCATGACGACAACAACTCGGCAATGAATATTGTATCAAATTTGATATTTCATGCAAGAACGAAACACAACGAGATCGATTGTCATTTTATTAGAGAGAAAGTACAATCGAAAGATATTAAACATTGTATGTATGTAGCAAGGATCAACTTAGGGATATATTTACCAAGACATTAGATACATGAAGCTTTCAAAGAATTATGCACAAGTTGGATTCTTTCCATATCTACAAAGACAAATTGAGGGGGAGTATTAAAAATCATTAAGAATCTATAAGAGATGCATTTATCAAGGACACCTAACAGCCCAAATCATCTACTCTTTGGGTGGGAATTTTGTCCAAAGTAATTTGGACAAAGTCTCATCCAAAGTCAAGTTTAAGTCTTAGGATACCGTCAAAATTTACACAGATGATTTAGATTTACTGAGCTATTTAAATTTATTTAGATTTACTGAGATACAACAATACAATTTGTTTTTCAATTAAAGATCACTGAAATTAACAGGTATAGTGTAACTAACATAGTTAACATCTCTCATTCGCTTTTAAACTGAGATGCTAGATTAGCTGAACAGCTCTGGTTCAATATCAATTGAACAATTAGGGCTGAAAAAAAAAAAAGCTCGTGGCTCACTTGAGCTCAGCTCGATAAAAGATTGTAATTAGATTGTTCAATTTTGGTTCGGCTCGTTATTAACGAGTTCGAGCGTGATCCAACTCGGCTTGTTTTCTCAACTCGTTGCAAGAAGTAGATGAAGTTATTTTTTGACATTTTTACTATATCTATTGTATCCACAATATAAGAGGAAAGAGCTTGTTGAAATGGAAAAATAAAATTCTTTACCGAGTTGTGGTTTATATGTGGTTCACAACACCAAATCGATAAAAAAATTTACTTCTTACGAAACTCAAAGCACGGAAGAGCTAGTCATAAATTGATCAAGCTTGCTCATGACTAGACTTATTCTAGTTTGAGCTGAGTTTGAGCTTTGCCTAACTTACCTCGGCTCATTGATAATTATTCGGAAAGTATGACAACTATATATTATGCCTAATCCATAGTCCAAACGTATATATCCATAAACGAAGGCCCAGTACCCTTACAATGGGTTCAATCAGTTTGCAATAAACGAATTGGCCGATGTAAGTCAATAATGGGAATTGGCGTTGGAGTGCTGTTAGCAGCTTTCATATATGAATAGTATTTAAAGTATGCAGACGTATAATCCATATAATTATATTATTACAGGCTGACTTTGCATTGAATGCTTTAAAGAGCCACAACCTGTTACTGAAAGGCCATCATGGGCTTAAGTTTCGTGGTCTTGGGCTTCATGGTCTGGAATTAGATTAACAAGAAAGTTCTGATCTTTCATTCAAAAAAAAAGAAAGTTCTGATCTTTCTCTTTTGTAATATTAACAAGAAAGCAAACAAGTTAATAATAGTGGGAACATCAAGTGAAACTGGAGAGATTAGAGCAAGGCGTAGCAGGATGAGAAGAGAAATCAGAGAACTAAAGATCCATGGGGCCCAATTTATATATTATTATTATGTCAACATTTAACAAGCAAGAAAACCAACAAAAAATATACTACAAGATCAAAAGACTAATTTAGGTCACTTGTGCAATTTGTATGCATTGGAAAATTGCATCCAGGGTCCCACATTTATTTATTTATTTATTTAAATATATTTCTTCTACTTTTATATACAAATTGCACATTTGTATGCAGACATAAATGAATTGCCATCCAGGGTCAAACGTCTTGGCAAGGCAAGAGAAAATAAATTAAATAAAAATAAACAAGTTTAATGTACATTAGGCTTGGCAAGGTCTGTCAAGAAAGTAAACAAGTTTAGTAGGCAAGAGAAAATAAATTAAAAGGAAAATAAACAACTTTCATGTACATTAGGCTAGGCAAGGCCAAGGTCATCGGAAAAGAAAGCACAAAAGTTTAGTTAGTAATTAACAGTATTGAAGAATAAGATCATTAACCTCAGAATATCCATCATTGGCAGTTTTAGGCAACAAATAAACTAGCCTCCAATTGTACAGCTGTTAAACTATATTTGGTACCTAGCTTGATTCATGTAACGGCTAGTGAATCTTTGTAATTAAGACACAATTAGAATGTAGATTACAGCATAGGTAATTTAGGAAAAAGCTCAACGGCTAGCTAGAATTTTAGGTTATATATACTCATATATAGACCATGTAATAAAAACAACAATCAATAAAATCATTTTTCATTACTCTCATCTCTATTCTAAAATTCTACAAACAGAAAATAAACAAGTTCATTTGCATTAGGCTTGGCAAGGCCAAGGTCTTGGCAAAAAATTAAAAAATTGTAAGAAAGTTTAGTACGCAAAAGAAGATAAATTAAACAAATTTAACATCCCAACATCTACTACTATATCGTCTTGGAACCTGACTCGAACGCCCATTGAGCTTTCGATGAGTCCTGAGATATGCGCCGAGGCATCCACTAGTGTCATATTGCTTGAAGGGTCAAGACTTGGTCCTGAGATTAGCACCTCTGTAGTTTGGCCATGTTCAAGGTCCCCTGTTAGTGTTTGTTCAGAGCTTTCTGGGAGAGAAGTTTGGCCTTGTTCAAGGTCCCCTGTCAGTGTTTTTTTTCAAATAAAGTGGGAAGTGCCCACCTGTTTCTTTATAGAAACAATAATATTTCATTATGGCTAGACCCTTATTGTTTCTCAAAAAAATAATATTTCATGAGTGAGGCTATGGTACTATGCATAGCACGGATGGGTCCGTGCTACGGCTCCAAATTTGAGTTTTCAAAATCCTAACGGTCCATCCAAACCGTTCAACATGATTATAAAGTGAATATGTACTTGCAAACCAAATTTTACATTTTTTCGAATTTTTTTACTATTTTTTTAGATAGGTAGAAAATCATTGTTTTTGGATGGTCCAGAATTTTCAGATCAAGTGATTTTCTACCTATCTAAAAAAATAGTAAAAAAATTCAAAAAAATGTAAAATTTGGTTTGCAAGTACATATTCATTTTATAATCATGTTGAATGGTTTGGATGGACCGTTAGAATTTTGGAAACTCAAATTTGGAGCCGTAGCACGGACCCAACCGTGCTATGCATAGTACCATAGCCTCACTCATATTTCATTATACAAGTTGAAAACTACTAAAACAATGAAGACATAGAACCCCTAAAGAGATCATCTAAGGTATCAAAGTAACATATATCCAAATAACAACAGAGAGTAAACCTAATAACAACAAACAGTTTAGACATTACAAGTAGAACAAGCATCGCTATTAGAGGTAACCAAAACCAGAAGACTCCGAATCAGAGGGAATAGTAATAACAACAGTATCTTCAATGTCATCTAGGGCTTGAAAATAGTCTGATAAATCAGACTCATCTCCAAGTTCTAGATCTTCTTCTAATTCTGACTGGTAATTTTCCCTTTCCGGGGTACTTGTAGCTGATAGATAGAGCGAAGTTTGGCCTTCTTCAAGGTCCCCTGTCAGTGTTTGTTCAGAGCTTTCTGGGAGAGAAGTTTGGCCTTGTTCAAGGTCCCCTGTCATTGTTTGTTCAGGGCTTTCTTGGAGAGAAGTTTGGCCTTCTTCAAGGTCCCCTTTCAGTCTTGATATTAACAAATTTAACATCCCAACATCTACTGCTATATCGTCTTGGAACCTGACTCGAACGCCCATTGAGCTTTGGATGAGTCTTGAGATTTGCGCCGAGGCATCCACTAGTGTCATATTGCTTGAAGGGTCAAGACTTGATCCTGAGATTAGCACCTCTGTAGTTTGGGGGCTAGCCTGTGGGCACTGGTGGTGAAGTTGACCTTCAATAGTGGATAGTTGAATTGTGGGGATAGCATTGCGTTGGACTTGATTTTCAAGAGGGAGAAAATCAGCATGCCTAGGACTTGCTGTTTTTTAGAAGTGGGAAAAAAAGAATCGAATTGAAATGAATATATCTGAAAAATATGACAAAAAACAACGGTTTAGCCCATAGTCTGCAAAATCGGTCGTTCCGGATTGGAATCAGACGGTACCGATCCGATTTCTGGCCGAGTTATGCGGTAGGGTCATGTTTGGTTGTGGAGTAAAGTTAATGAGGATTAAATGACTTACTCCATCTTACTCCACATATTTTACATCTTGTTTGGTAGTATAACTCGTGGCTTAAATTAATCCGCCTAGAGGAGTAAAGTGTTGGAAACTGAGCCTCTTCCTATGATAGTGGGCCCTACAGGTGGAGAAAGTGTGGAGTAAGTTAATCCACCTGAAGTGGTGGAGTAACTTACTCCGGATTAACTCACCTCTTAATCCACCTTACTCCTCTTCTTTTACTTCTCGTTTGGCTACCTAAGTGTGGAGTAAGGGGTTTACTCCACCTCTTACTCCACAACCAAACATGGCCTAGGTGATTTTTTCATCAAAAACCAGTAGAATAAGTCCGATTCTAGTAAAATTTCGGCCGAATAGGCTCTATTGCGGAATATTCTAACCGTTTCATCTCCCAATTTCTTTATCCCAAATTTTTATAATAATTGTTCACAGCGCGACTTAAACCAAAGACACAGGGTTGAGATCTTTGTTGCTGTTACATGAAACAATAATACTTAAATTATACTTTTGTTTGGGACTAAATCCAAGTTGAACTATCCGAACACAATTTATTTTTTAATTACAAATTTCTCTTAATACTTCTATCCATAGTACTTATAAGATTCTAAATTGTACAAGTTATTGCATAGAGTTTGTTTTAATTATAAGAATTGTATTATATTATATAAATAAATTATTTGTGTGTTTGTTTTAATATTTACAAACTTCTTTATTTTTAAATAAAACAAGTTTTTGCGAAAAATATTTTATTTGGTACTGTAAGCAAACTTGTGACCTGATTCAATTTCGATACAATGGTCATTAAATATAGGGACAAAATGAATTACTAGAAGGTCAAACATAATTTGGGAGCAATTTAATTACCTCGCTCAGTATCAGCGGAAAGCGCCGCGCTCTGGATTTGATTTCTCGGAAGCACTTCTTGATTGCGGAATTTAGCCAATAAACCACTGAATGCTATTGATTGAGAGTGAGAAGAAAAAATGAGGTGAATACAGATCTGAGAGTACGAAATTAATGTGGAACTGAAAAATATGACAAAAGACAGTGTTCCACCACTTATTCATTGAATTTCAAATTTCAAGATTTATTTGTGTTTCTTATTATGTACGTTGTATTAAATTAATCCGAAATATAAACCGAAAATTCTTGTTAAAAATTGAAGTTCCAGAGGCTAATATCAGATCTGTATTTGGTACTTAATTTAAGCCAACAAGCAAATATAAAATCTGATTCAATTTGTATACAATGCTCAATTATGTATGGAGAGAAAATAAAATATTATAAGATAAAACATTATTGAGAGAAATTTTACTACCTTGCTGAACATTATTGGAGAGCCCCAGGATGAAATCCATAGCGTCTTGCTCCAATGAGTAGTGATCCGACGGAAATGAAGAGTGTTAGAGAAGGAAGATGGAGATTTGACTGCTTGTGGCAAAGAGGAGAGCACGAATTTATATCGGACCTCACTGTCGCAAAATTATTTATGAATTGTCTTGTGGGCGTTGATTAATTCCTTCGGCTGGCAGTTCTCTGATTTTTTTTTTATGATTTTCCCTTGAACCGACTACTCCAACTTGTTTAAAAATTATTCAAAGAAACTCTGACCATCAGTCGGAATTATTGTTTTCCTTCCCGAATTCTTTTGGACAGTCTGATTTGCTATAAGTTTGAGCTTATCATCTTTAATAAACGGTAAAATCTGAATGTATTTCACTCGCAAAGAAATAGTTGTGTTGACAAAAAAATATTACAGGCAATCAATCAAATTATTATCAAGATGAAATAATACTTTAGTTTATTTAAGAATCAAATTTGAGGTAATTAAAGATGTTAGGTTTTATATTTAATCATGTTTCCTATATGAAATATTGGTGGTGTACGCTTAGATTGCTGATTTATTTGTTAATCGAAAATAAAATAAAAAAATATCCCGAAAGGGGATCGTTTTGCCGCAATCACTCGATACTATGCCTTGGTATATTTGTTTCAAGGTACCATTGGATTTATTCCTAAATCTAATGTTATGCTTGATACAATCTGAGCCTTTTTGGATGATGAGATCTAATCTGAGCTCATTCAATATTTTCAACAATGTTACTAGTTACTACTGGACACCTGTACCAGTTGATACCAATGTAATTAATTCTTCTTTCTGGTACACCACAAGATAAATACATCAGTGGATTTGATTTTTGTTTTTGTTAGAAACAGAACTTAGATGACACCAGTTCTAATTTCTAAACAATACCTTTTTGAATAATTTATTAGAATTGAGAATGCAAATTGCTTCCTTGATTTTGGCCGGGCACTAATTTCTTGCTTGGTTCTTTACTGGTATGGGTATCTGTTCTCAGTTAGTCTACTCGTCTTTATTCCTTCTCTGGTATGATATCCGGTCCCTGTCCCTGTCCGAATTAACAATCATCTGATCAAATAATAATGTCCGTTTATCTTTTGACATTTTCGACATTCTATTTTATATAATGATTTTAATTTGCTATCCTTCAATTCACCTCCACACACGCTACGTACGCGTATTCATCTAAACTTTGCTCGCCCCTTGACTCGAGAGGTCACAAATTTAATAAATATATATTATGTTAGAATTTAAGTGTGTTGTGATAAACTTCTTTAAATCCTACAAGTAATTATTTCTTATCGGAATGGGTTTGATTTTATTTTCCATCTTTTTTATCTCATTAGTACTAAATACATGAGAAAAATAAAATATGTGAAGCAAGCAACTAATGAATTTAATCAAAGATTTAGGCTAATTTAACTACTATACCACCAACGAGATGAATTTAATCAAAGATGTTGGTGTAACTAAGTAATTCTATGATTCTAATTAAAGGCTAATTTAACTACCCATAGTGTACCAAGTCATTCTATGATTCTAATTTTTTAATTATGTATATTAAAATTTAATTGAATTTTCTTCTTTTTAAAGTTTTTATATAATTTAAATAGTTCATCTGAACTATAATTTCTATATAAAATGTATTTGCAGAACAAGTTTTATATATTTTATTTGTTAAAATTGTTACAAAATTACTTGATTTAAAATTCTAGACCATTTCAAAATCAGTGATTTTTTTATCCATCCAAAGAAATTGTGAAAAGTAAAATTTAGTTCGGAAATATATTATCATGTTGAATGATTCAGATCGACTATTTGAATTTTATAAACAAGTTTTTAGATCGACTATTCAGACCAACTATTTATATCTAGTATATTAAATCCTTTAACATAGAAATTAAGGTTCGTTATATTATTTAGAAGGTGTGTCAAGAACTATCGCTTTCTTATCCTCAACAAAAATAAAAATAAAATAAATAACTAACGCTTTCTAAGTTTTGGTCCCAACATAAATGTTGACTTTCACAGGCATTACCGACTGTCAGCGATCTTTGTGGGATATAAATCTGCCGTTATTCCAAAGGGATCACAGAACCACACACAATTAAGTTACGACAAATCTACGCAGCTGCTACCACAAGAACCAGTGAACCACACACAATTGATTGGTGGGTTTCAAGAACGTGAACCATACATAGTAGGAGCTATGAACTACTAATGAGTCTAAGTGATGAGTCATGCGTGTGACGTGTTCTTTTAATTCTTAGATTATAACAATGCGCGTTTCTGCTGATTAAGAAAGTCAACGAAAGTATAAATACATGTGGGTTTCATGTCTAATGTAAACTTGACAAAACAAATTCAAAATTCCCAGGACCCACATAATACTCTCTGTGGACAGTTGGATCATTTTAGTTTGACCCTACATATATATAACTAAAATTTGCACTTTAGATATGAACTGAAACATAAAATGTAAAAAAAAAAATATAATGTGATAGGTGAGATTTGAATTCAAATTCTTTCACAAACACGATGATCAATTTTAACTACTAAATTACAAATAAAAATTTGATATTTTATAAGAAGGACTGAATTATATAAAAACTTAAAGAAAAAAAAAATGAGTAAAGCTAGCGTGTGTTGTGTTTATCAACATAGTTTGGTAAGCACAACTCAAAAAATATATTGAATTGCTTTCAAATGACAACGGTAAACAATTAAAACTAATCCACTTCATGAGTGATGCATGTACATGCAAAATTTTGAAATTTTTGAATACATTTAGTACAAAGTCAAGTGGTAAAAAAAATAATGAAAAAAGATGCATAGATTTTTTTTTACTGCTTGACTTTGTACTAAATGAATTTGAAACTTTCAAAATTTTGCATGTACATATATCACCATAAAGTAGATTAGTTTTAACGGTTTGGATTCGTTGCTTGAAGTCAATGTGATAGAGTTTTAGAGTTGTGTTTTTTCAAACTCTCTTGGTAAACACAACACATTCTAGCTTTGCTCGAAGAAAATTTAATTAAATTTTAATATACATAATTCAAATATTTATTTTAAAATCACGAGGATTACTTAGTACCTTCGCAATTATTAACATGGGGTTATCTAGAAAAGTACCAACAAATGTTATCGCAACTTCTCAATCAAGCAATCAATTTGCTGTTTTGCTGAATTGCAATTTCATTTCCAGCTGAAGTGTTATTTCTGGAAATTCCATAAAAGTGATGTTATTTTCTTTAATTGATTTATTTTGTATGTTATTTATAAAAATTTCAGTTTAATATGTTAGATTAATTTAAAACAACATACTAATTAAGAAACATACAAAAATCTCGAAATTCAATGAATAAGAGGTGGAACAATGTCTTTTGTCATATATTTCAGTTCCGTATTAATTTCACACTCTCAGATCTATATTCACCTCGCTTTTTCTATCCACTCCCAATCAATTGCAGTTAGTAGTTTATTGGCTTCTCGAAATTCATTTTGTATATATAATTAATGACCATTATATCGAAATTGAATCAGGTTAATTAGATGTTTGCTTACAGTACCAAATAAACTCTGGTATTATCCTCTGAAACTTCAATTATATTCAATCATTTTTTGTTTATTTGTTGGATTAATTTCATACAACATAATAAGAAACATAAATCTCATCAAATTCAATAAAATAAGGACTAAACCCTTGTCTTTTGTCATATTTTTCAGTTCCACAATAATTTCACACTCTCAGATATATTCATCTCGATTTGTTTTCCCACTTCTAACCAACAGCAGGTCGTAGGCTCGCTGATTTTCTCCCTCCGGAAAATCAATTCAACTATCCACCGCAGTCACACCGCAACAACCTGCTATACGACCCACTATTGAAGGTGAACATCACCCCCTGTGCCCACAGGCTAGCCCCCAAACTACAGAGGTGCTAATTGAAGCTAGCGGGAGGTGTTTGTCAGGTTCAGCCTCAGCTCCAAAGCAATATATATAACACTAGTGGATGCCTCCGTGGAGACCTTCGGAGGGTCCTTGGGACATATCAGGTAACTCTTTGATTTACTTGTTAATTTGTTCTTTGGGTTGTTTATATCATGTTGGGTTCATCGCTCTTTGTATTATTTTTATTAATTATTATCGGCATCTATGATTTTATCCTGTAATTTATATATATTATAATTATTTATTTAAGTTTACTTTTTCAGAGGGTAGAGCTAATATCGAGTGTCGGAACTCCAATTGCTGTTACTTTTTTTTTTTAATGGTCAGTAAGCAACTGCTTACCGACGATTTCATTAAGGTTAAAAAAATATGTACACATTATTCACATTAGTGCTACCCTGAAAAGTAAGAAAAACAAATGACAGGAATGCAAATTACAAGGCAAATAACATTAAAATAAGAATAGAGGAGAGTGTGGCATAATTGAGTCTCAATCCCCGATCACACTTCAAAGGCCGCAATCCATTGTTGTATTTGCGTGGTGGTATCCTCCTTTACCCAATGAACGCTCTTGGCTTTTCTCGCAAATGTTCTTCTATTTCTCTCACGCGATAATGCCCATACCCCTGCCACCCATGAGACATCCCACGTGGCACGAGCCTCCTTGTTCACAACCCTTCTATTTGACACCCAATATTCCACGACCGTGGGGTCTGTAACCGTGGTTGCCATGATACCCAGTTCCTGAAGTAATGTAGACCAAAAATTTGTAGCATACGGACATGCTAAAAGAATGTGATCCCTGGTCTCCTGACCTCCATCTCCACACAACACACAACCATATGATACCTGACATCCCCTTCGCACTACAAGAAATCTATCTTTTAGCGGCATTAAAAAATGCCACTATTAACTTTTACCAGCGTTTACCCAAGTGCCGGGAATGCAAGAGTCGGGAAAAGTCTTTCCTGGCGTTTCCTCATGTTTTTCCCAGCGCTTACAGAGCGCCGTCCGAAATTTTACTTTTCCTGGCGTTTAGAAAGTGCCGCCAGATTTTTTTATGCTTTTCCTGGCGTTTGGAGGGTATTCCTGGCATTTCAGAAACACCACTAAAAGTCTTGGCATATAAAAAAAAAATTACGCTTTCCCGGCGCTTCTGAAACGCCACCAAAAGTCGCGAAATATTAAAAAAAAAAAAAAAAAATTTTGGGCCGACAAATGCCCTTAGGCTTCTATTTCACATATCTAACCAGTACATTGTTTAATTACATCAAACACTCACTGAAAATAAAGGTAAAGAAAACCCAACATAATTAAATCCTCCTATCCTGCCCAGATTAACTAGCCAAAGTGTGGGCAAATGCCTAGATTAACAGCTAGTAATTCAATTTACACGTTTTGAAGTCTAAAGTAAGAACTAGAGATAAGAAGCATAGACAATTTTTATTTGTATACCACATCTAGTAGACCCTTCTGGAAGCCCTTGGATCTCTGAACCAAAGCCTCTCTGGTAAAAGGAACGGCTGTTGGGTCAAGATTTTTTCTTTCTTTTGTAGTAAGACCCTGAGAGGAAAACCAGTAATATCAACACATTTATTTCTAAAAGCAAAAGAACTTGAAATTGGTACCATGCAGTACATAATCCAATTGTTGCATGTACTGACAAGATGGCCTTTGTTGGTGGGTCCAACTTTTTGATTGAATATTTGGCCAACTTCAAGGGGAAAACCTCAATAGAACAAAGCAAAATGGTTGGACCCAAAACCAACTGACGACATGCTGATACATGAAAACCTCAATAGAACAAAGAAAATATAACAAGGAGAGAGAAACAAATTACATCTTTATCAAGAAGCCAAAACTGGTAGTTGCTGGGTCAGTGCCAAGCATTCTGGCAACAACTTGTTTAATGGGGACATTCGAGCCCTCCTCTAGAAAGATTGTTGTAGTGTAGTTAATTTAATGTAGTTTATAAAGACAAGATTATTTAGTCTTGCATAATTACAAATGTTGGGTTGTGTTTGACTTGGAACCAGGTGCTCAAATGCTATGTTATACAGAAAAAATGACCAAATTGCCCTTCCAACATGAGGACCTTTTTCATCAGTTAATGAGGGAATCCACTGTTGGATAAAATCTGTTATTTGCTTGATTTTTACTTTGATTTTTAGGCCTTAGTCGAAAATAATAAAGAAAATGGGTTATTACAAAAAGAAATCTCTTTTAGTTTAAAAAAAACATTTATACCTCTAATCATGTCATTTCCTACCATGATATATGCACATATGTCCAATCCCAATATCTACAAATTGTATAAACAAGAAAAATGAAAAACAAAGAAACCTCCGATCCTATCATTGCTATTGATTATTAAAAAACACTTTCCTATCTAAAATGAAGTACCTTGATTATGTAATCAGTAACTACAGTGGCTTCTTGGCCTCCCAAGTGCAGATACCTGGTAAATAATGAAAATAAATGAAATTTTAAATGAATGAACAAGTGCCTTTTAAAGTTAAAATTTCTTGTGGTTAGTTTATTATCAATTTTTTGACTCCTGAACATCTGTCCAATCTACCAGTAGTGAATTGAGCCAGTACCAGCAGTTCCAAACTTAAAAGGGAAGTTCAACTAAGAACAGGAGGGCAAGTGACATTATGTAAAACAAAATAAAATTTAAATCAATATTTTAATAACAAAAAATAATCTACCATAGTTTACCTCCTCTTCTGAACAGAAACTTAGAATAGAGTAATAAGAGCATATCAGCCTAAACAAGCACTCAAAGTTCTCAATAGCCTGAACTTCGATTGAGGATCTAAGTCACACAGATCGCTGTATGTAAGTCTGTAACAAAACAATCACATAAGATGGTCAAATCACCAAATAAATTCAAATTAGGAGCTTGTCACATCCCAACAAGAAACAAAACTATATTATATACGTCACCTGCTTTGTGTACTCCAACCAACTTCCTGCCATTATAAGAAAAAAAACAATCAATTCAGAGATTCAGAATGAAACCAAATAATGAGATTTGATACTAGCGAAACCCAGACTTCACATGGAAACCATTTTTTTTATTTCTGTATATGATTTGTTATTTCTGTGCTCTTGCTTTATCTGTGTTCAGAAGTACTTATTTACTGTTCATTTGTCTATAACCTCAATTTCCAGAGGCAACAGAATAAATTGGCATGCCACAGCAAGTTAAAAAAACTGTGAAAATTGGCATGCCACTGACATCCCCCATTAAACCATATGCATCAATTTGATGAGAAAATAGAGATGATAGAACCACTGCAAATAGAAACAAATTCTTACAGTAATATAATTTTCTTCATTAATGCTTCACAAATTCCTAACAAATGTAAATCTAGCTATTGGATAGTCCTTTGCTAGCCAAGCCTGAAAATACAATCATTTCATAAAACCTCACCTACTAGCATATCAGATAAGAGAGTCAAAAAAAATTATTAAAATGTAATAGAAAAAATTACTAACCTCAACATCATGGCCCATTTTTTTAATAGCAGGGAGCTCTGAATAATTATCCAAAATTTGCAAGTACTCAGGCAGCAGAGCAATACTTATTAGAAAATAGAAAGAGGAATAACAAAATAAAATGAACATTTAAGCCGACAAAGTACAATACGTACTGGTCAGAGTGTCACTAATTCAATATGTACCAATTGGACTCAAGATTTTTCCGTTCATTCTATATTCAAGATTCACCGAGATTAAGTTAATCTTAAACAATTTGAAAACACAAGCAGACCTAATATATGCCAGTACCAAATTGTATGGTAATCCTTGTAAAGTGCAGTCAAGAAAATGTCTTGCCTGAAAGTAGTTTTCCTTCTCAACTAAAGAACTGAAAAGGGGATTAATTAATTACCTGAACACGCTTGAATCTGCAGAAGCCAGCCGGTACCAAGGTTGTGGATAGCGACTTCCCAACCCCACCTCTCGACCGTGTCCGAGTCCAAATTCACGAATCAGCAGGGCACCCTTTTGATTTTGTATTTCCAGCCTCGTCTGTCTTCAAATTGCAGAGCAGGTAAATGGATGAGAGGTGGAACGGAAGAGGAGAGAGGAGAAATGATAAGCGTAGTTTCCCGCGCAGACTCTAACAGCGAATCGGAATAAGCAAGAGAAAGGCGGGATGAAGGGAGAGGCGGAGAGGAACTAGTGAAGATAGAGAGGAGAGGAGAGGCAGGCGGAGATCTAGGGTTTGGGTCGGGCCTCGGGTGGGAGACGCGCGGAAAAGGGAACTCGCGCAATTTTTTATGGTCTGGCGCGTTATATATTTTTTTTAACCAAAACTTTCAGCGAGCGAAAAAGCCGGCGTTTGCGCGATTGAAAATTCCACCTGCGCCGTATGCTGGCGTTTCATCTAGCGCCGGATAGGGTAGCGCCGGGCATTGATATATTTCTTGTAGTGTCGTACCAGTACCTGCTGAGTGAGGATTTTATTTTGAATTGCCAGCCAAAGGAAAACTCTGACCTTGAGCAGTGCCTTTATTTTCCAAAGTGGCTTATAGAAAGGACACTTCACCCCTTGCGCTGTTTACTTTTGCGTCCAGTTTTTTGTTTCTGTCTAATCCTGAGAGATGGAGAAATTGGATCACAGGATTGTCTGTGATGAATGCTGGTATGATTGTTGGTGGTCCTCTTATCTTTTAATTGGGTGCGTAATCGGGGAACTTAAAACTAAGATGTCAAGAGAGCTTCTCAGAGGATATTTCCATCTTTATTTGACAATTTGAGTTAATAAAATAGATTTTGTTTTTGGTTAGCATCTGTCACGGTCTTTAAATATTTTGTTTTGTGTAAAAGATGGAAATGTTCTTTAAATATATTGTTCCTGTCTTACTCTTATTTTTCAAGTACCTTTTTCTGTGCTGTTGTTACTAATGTAGAGTTGAGTATACAAATTAATTCCTTGATTTTTTTTTATAAATTAATATTTGCATGTTCATAAAAACAAAATTACACAGGAAAAAATGCTACATATTATTTTGTTTCATATCGATTTTCTGTTATTTGTCATAACCCGATATCTACTAGCGTATTATTGAGTAGACGTTGATTTAATAAAAGATTCACTATAAAAAAAAAAGAGGAAATATTGTGACATGGAAGTATAAATTTTGATTAAGAAAGGGGCTAAATGCAAGAAAAGAAATAAATAAATAATTGGGGGTATGACATGGGGACCCATGTGTCATGGTTAAAGTGAAGGGCTCTCCTTTCTTCTCCAACACACTACAGACCCTATTTTTTTATCGTTCTCTCTCTATAACTCTTATGAAATCCAAACCTTAGGGTTCCTTACTTCCTCCCAAATCAAGAGTTCTCTCTTTTTCTCTCTCTCTCTCTTCCCCCTCTGTTGGCGATGTGCAACCTAGGAAGATGAGGACTGTCCGCAAATAACTCTCTTTAGAGTCCCGAATTTAACAAAGGGATCAGATTTAAGGTATTTGCGAATTTTCTTAAATTACTAGTAGCATTGGGATCGCATGCAAGTGTTGAGATGCACAAATAGGCATATCATAGAAATCTATTGCATAGTTAGGGTTTGGGGCTTGAAAACCTTTCTTGGAAATGTGAATTTTAGTTATGTTGCAAAATTAAGCCAAATTTTCAGACTTTTCATGGTGTATGTTGAACTAATTTAATAATTAACTAGAAGGTGTTACTTGTATACAATAACATTGTAAATTAGGGTACGTGATGTGGGACTCAAATTTGCTTCATGGTGACATTTGGTTGAAGGGTAAAATGGTAGGAAGAGACCAGACCTGCTGCTATTCAGAAAACTGCAGCAGGTTGTGTCAAGTTCGAAGGTCCCAAAAGTGGGTCTCCTAAAAGCGTACGACCCTCAAATTTTGTGGAAAGCTAGACTTTGTAGTGCAAATTGTGACTATATTTTAGTTTGGCCTAAATTGATACCCTAATTTCTACTGGTACAGTATTTTCTCCGACCAATTCAGATTCTGAAAAATTATAGGCTGTTGGAGAAAAGTGTACAAAAACATATGTTATATTGCTTATTTTTACTTGATAATTTGTGGAATGACAGTAGATTAATATGGGAGGGTTATGTAGAATTTTGAGGAGATAATGTGTGAGGAAAATTTGAGAAAAAACCATTTGAACTAGCGTACCAGCTGTTGTTCAGAAAACTGCAGCAGGTTGTGTCAAGTGCGAAGGCTCTAAAACTGGGTCTCCCAAAGGCGCATGACCATAAAACTTTGAGAGCAACTGGGATTTGAAGTGAACATTGTGATAATATTTTACTTTGGTCTAAATTGTCACCCTAATGTCTACTGGTACGGGTTTTTCCTGACTGGTTCAGATTCTGAGAAATTCTGGACTGCTGGAGAAAAACATGCAGAAACAGATGTTACATTGCTTATTTTTACTTGATATTTTGTGAGATACTAGTAGACACATAGGGTAGGGTTGTGTAAAAATTTTAGGGAGTCATGTATGGAAAAATATTGAGAAAAAGTCATCTGAACTGGCGTACCAGCAGCTGGTTAAGACAGCATAGGGTCACAATTTTGATGTAGTTCAATAGCACATGACTAATCTTTCTAAATACACAACTAGTCCAAAGAGTCACCATAGTGAAGCATCTTGAGTATTCTTAGGGATAATAGTAATAGATGACTTATGTTTACACTAAGAATAATCTAAATCAAATCTCAATTTGCCCTAGGGGAAAAACTAAGAAGCGAGCGACTTATTAGTGAGGCGGTTCGAACATGATGTGGATGTCCTAAAAAAAAAATTTCCAGGAGCTCCAAAAAATCGCCCTTCCACTCTCTCCGTCCGCTCTCAAAAATTCTCTCACTCTCCTCTCCACCCCGAGCAAGAGATGGTGTTCGATTTGATCAGGAGGCGATCCGATCTGCTCCAGGATCTGACGGCAATGAGCAAGATCATCGCACTTGCATCCTCCGCCATGGCCACAGTCAATGCTGAGTTGGCGGCCGAGAGAAAGGAGGAGGCGACAGAGAAGTCTAACGAGTCTAAGATAGAGAAGCAGTCGGTGAAGCCTGTCGTGGTTGATATTAGTATCTATAGATAATGGTACCGAATGACTCCTGCGTTGTTTATTTTGCATTTTAAGTCTAGTATTTTTTTAGAAACTATTTCATTGACTCACCAATTCTTTGATTGGTAGTTTTTTATGTCTCCAATTCATTCAAAGTTATGCGTCTCACTTCTTGGGCGGTCTGCCCCGTCTCCAATTACTGAAAGAGTTCAATCGTGCCAGAGCAAAGACTTCGTCGAGGTCTGAGCAAAAGAGGAGGAAGGATATTCTTTGGACTGAAGAAGAACACAGGTCAGACCCTAAAAAAAAAAAAAAAAATCACAGGTCAGTGTTTTCTAAATTCAAATTGTCTACTTCCATTTGAATTTTCTGTTCCAATTTGAAATATGAGACAAGTTTCTGGATTTGGATTTAAATTGAAAAGTTTTCTAAACTCCAGTATTGAATTTTTTTTTTAAATATTTATACTCATGCACGGAAGAATTTATACTTATGAAATGAATATTTTTTATGTAAATAATTGTTTCTCTAATTAAATTTTGGTGTAGTGATTTCTCTTTGAATGGTTGAGTCAATGCATGATAGAATTGAATCAAGACATGCTTAGTAATTTTTGAACTGTTTGACATGTATAGAATGATGTATGTTGTAGAACTATTGAAAGCTGAATGTACTATGTGTTACAATGTGAAATAATTATTGTTTATTGATGAAACAATTATGATTTTCGTATTTTGTTGGTGCTTGCTGATGATGCATAAATATTGGTGCTGAGACCTTACTACTACTTAGTTTAGTAGTTAGTCCATGAAGCCGGGTGTGAGTTGCTGAAGCAAATATGGCAATATATTAATCAAGTAATTAATGTGTAATTTCTGACAGATAAACAAATGTAGGCATATGTGACATGGCTCATTCTAGGGGTGTATCTGTCCTCTTGGCTAAAACAATTTCAAATGAATGCTAAGCCAAATGAATGCTAAGTCAAATGCATGCTACCATGCAAACCATATTGGTATGTGCTAAACTTTATAGTTTGATTAATTGAATAATTGGCTCAATTTTTAATTAATATTCCTACATTACTTCTAGTGTTTATCTCATTGTCCTTATTTACTAACTTGTTGTGTTACTTGAATATACAGGTACTCTGAAACATATGGCAATTCTTGATCATATTAGTTTTTTTTTTAAGTTTCTGGGGTGGGTATCTTGTAGCTAGGACTATAGTTTTTTTTTTTTTTACTATGTTAGATAGTTTCTTTTTTACTAGTTTTTCTCTTTCTTCTCTGACTTTTTTAAATTTTAATAACTAACATTTTTATTTGTAGGAGGATCGGCTTGTCATTTCAAGACAACTATGGATCAAGAATTGCCATCGGTTTCAGAAATGAGGACTAGTGGAACATCCATGTGGTGTTCAACCCGGCGGGCTAACTGGACTGAGTTGCGGTTTGATCTCTTTACGTGAAAGGGAATATACATCAACTCAGCCCAAGAATGACTGTCGGGTCAAGCACCTCATGGTCGTTCCATTGGTCCGTGCACATTTCTAAAGCCGATGACATTTTTGATCCATGGTTATCTTAAAATGATAAGTTGACTATCTACAGATAAAAATGTTAGTTAAAATTTAAAACAAGTATGAGTGAGGCTATGGTACTATGCATAGCATGGATTGGTCCGTGCTACGACTCAATATTTGAGTTTTCAAAATCCTAACGGTCGATTCGAACCGTTCAACATGATTATAAAATGAATATGTACTTGCAAATCAAATTTTACATTTTTTCGAATTTTTTTACTATTTTTTTAGATAGGTAGAAAATCACTGTTTTTGGATGATCCAGAATTTTCAGATCAAGTGATTTTCTATCTATCTAAAAAAATAGTAAAAAAGTTCAAAAAAAATGTAAAATTTGGTTTGCAAGTGCATATTCATTTTATAATTATGTTGAACGGTTCGGATCGACCTTTAAGATTTTGAAAACTCAAATATTGAGCCGTAGCATGAACCAATCCGTGCTATGCATAGTACTGTAGCCTCACTCAACAAGTATATCTCACCGTTTTTGAGTATATTGGTGATTTTGGGGAAGAATCTCTCAGTGACTGCTTTGAAAGTCTTCGTTTGGTGGCTTTTCATGAAGATGAGACAAAGCTTGCTTGACCCTCTGTTTGAGGGGATCCAGAGTAAGCCTTTCTTTCCTCTTGTCCGAAGTTCTCCCCACAACGAAAAAACATCAAAAGAAGAAGTTGTAGGTTTCCCTTTGCTCAGCCCACTAGCCGCACGTGCTTCTTTGTCTTCATTTGCGAGTGAATATATTTTGTTGAATTATGAATATATGTATGTTAAATAAATGCTAATTGTTTCAATTTGTTGAATGCTGAATGAATATGATTCATTATGTTTGCTCTGTTGTTAAATATTTATTTAATGATGTATAATCTTTGATGGCTAGCTGATATGGATGCTAGCCAATTATAAATAATTAAAAAAAAACACAAAACATACACGATTCAAGATAACAAACCGTGTATGGTTAAGAAAATAATACACGGATGACTTATAGAAATTGTGTATGTAACGCTAGTTATTGCACACGGCTAACTCACCCGTGTACAAACCAACAATTTTAGCGCTCCTTTTTTCGTGATCGGACATGGTTGGGTTTAGTTAACTGTATATATTAGTTCAATACAAACACGATTTGAAAACCGTGTACAAAGTACTCCCTTATTCATACACGACGCTCGCTGACACGGGTGTGTAATCGTATGTCATTAGCTTTTCTGACAGTGTATGGTTGTGTTTTCTGTACTAGTCTCAATTAATGATGTGTCCATTAAAGAAAAAAACACCATTATTAGTTTCTATTGTGAAACTTAGAAAGAATGGTCCAAATAAATTTTTTCTCTCACCTCTTTGCAGCTTTGAGGCAAAAGTTTGCTATTAAAATCTACCTCTTTGCTACTTTGAGGCAAAAATTTGTTATTAAAATTTATACCTGATTGATGCTACTTACTAAAAGTTGTGTTACCAAAATTGGCCAGACCGGTCAGTTCAATAGGAAAAAACCAGAAACGGTCCGTTCAATTCTGATTTATGCAAATAGACGGGCCAATTCTGATTTAACCGGTCCATTTTATTAAAAAAGTCAGTGAACCAAACTAAAAAAAAATCCCAGTTCTTTTAAACTTTTTTAGTCAACTATTCATTCTCTTCTTTTGAGGAGAAAAGTAGAAACTTTTGACAAGGAAAAGGGTACCATCTAGCATGTGATGTCATGTGAACAACTTTATGATATTTTTTGTGTTCAATGTAATATTTTTTTTTAATAATACGGCTCAATTTGATCATTTTATATCAACTTTTGACGAATTGGTTTAATTCTTAGTTCTGGTAGCATTGTGAAAGTGTATATATAGAATCATTGAGTGAGATCAATTTTAAAGTTTAGATGGTGTCTAAACTTTAAAATTGATCTCACCAAATAATCAATTTGCGCAAGACACCAAGTTTTGATTAATTTGATTAAAGTAGCAAAAGAAAGTTAAACTGCAAAATCCTTGAATGCTTGCATATACCTGAGATTCATACTCATCTTAGTCATATAAAGCTCTAAACACTCTCATTTGTCAGCCTGAAAGAAATCAGAGCAGAAATTAAGAGAGGGAACTAGTGTGTCTAGGGGATAATTAAAAGAGCATTTCAAGAGAGAGAGAGAGAGAGAGAGCTGTCTATGATGATTTCAAGGACATTTTCGATGCAACATTTCCCAGAAAATTAATATATAGAACAAGGGTGAATTTTACGCATACCACTCAAAAACATTAAAATTACGCCTTCTCAAAAACTCACAATATTAATTAAATTTCAAAATTACGTATTTTCAAAATTATTTTTTTTATACAAAAGGCTATTGTCCATTTCATTAAAGAAACTATTGTTAACTTAACAACCATGACCTTACCCAGGACTATTTAACCAGTATTTTCAAATATATATCCCAACACTAGTGCTCATACATAGCACAAGACAAAAGATAACCCTAACATGACCAAAAGTAATAAATACATCAAGGGCTCGAGGCAACCAACGGAGCCTGTTTACTAATCAAGTTAGTATCCACAAAAAGTTCAAATAATACTAAGCCACATAAACAAAACAAGGGCTGAGGCTTTATATCTAAGGTCAGGGCATTTCAGCCTTAACAAAAAACTTGGCTTTCCCAGATTAATTAATATAGATATTATGAACTAGGCCTAGCTATTCCTATTCTAGTACCGGTCTATTCACTGTAATCTTCATGTAGACTAAGCAAACCTAGGTGGCTCGCTGGAGCTTCACCGCTTCCTGGTTCATGCATCTCCGCAACTGACAGTGCATGGGTCAAAGTGGAGGTGGAGGAAGCATCACTAGCCTGAGAATGAACCAGCTGCTCTAATGGCAGGGAAGCCAAGGGAAATTTGCGTAAACGACCAATTGCCACAGGCTCGGTTAGGCTCTGCTTCCCGTCACGGGGAGGTGAAAATATTGCCGGCATGTAATTGTGGTTGTCACATGCAAACCTTTTGCATTTGAAGTGCTGAGTCAGTGCTTCAAGACCCTACATATGAAAAATTGAAAACCATCAATATGCAACTCGTGAATATAATGTGCTTGACTATGACTTAGAATTTGAAGTGAATTTTTAATATAAATATTATATATGACAATTTACCTCATTGAAATTGCAAAATAAATGTTCCCATTAACATTTGCATGACAGTTAAGGAGAATTCAAAATATATATTTGCATAACCATTAATTCAAAATATAAATTTGGGAGCAAGTATGTACTGTTGTCTTCCAAAAGCTATTATTTTTACCAGCAAACATAACATGCATCTAGGCTATCTGCAATATTACAAATGGCGTAGTAATTCGACTGATTACGTAATGGGATCACATGCCAGAATAAAAAGATCCTAACGCATATTAAAGAAAATTTCAAACATTATGCAGTGACATAACAGCTAGGCTAGATGAAAAAATAATCATCACCTGCAACTTAGCATAGGTTACTTGGCAAATCTTGCGAGAATTAAAGAACTCCCATGGCTTCTTGTGAAATGCTTTGTATAGACGAATAGCTGCTTGAGGGGAGGTAAGATTCACAAATCCATAGCCGACATTGATCTTGGTTCTAATTGAGTAAAAAAAAAGTGCAATTTAAGAAGTAATCCTTAGTCAAAGTTCATAAAATAAAGAATTGTTAACAGACAACAAACAGATTTCAGGTTTATTCTTCCCTGATAAAAAATTCTCTCGTCAGAACAAAAGTTAATAGCAAAAAATTGAACTGTTCGAGTGTCGAAGACTACATGATTTTGTTAAAAATAAATGGTGAATACAATAAATTTCTTCGAAGATAACAACGAACAAACTTCTTTCTCTTATTAACTCTTAATATTCCCTTATTCAACAATACAACATTTGCTTCTTTTATAATCCTGAACATCAGAAGTAAACTCTAGAAATTGTAACAACAATAATAAAAAAAAAAAAACAGAATTGGAAACAACACAATAAATTTTGACATCCCATCACTAAATAGTCATTACTCTCTTTAGGGAACTCCAACCACTTGAGACCTTTACTATTAAAAACTAGACTTAAATGCATCTCTTCAATTTTCAATAGGTTTGTTTAGAGTGAGGATCTTACTATGCATAGCACATATTGATCTGTACTATGAATCAATATAAATCTTTATTTTTTTAAGTTAAAATAGTCAATCTGAATAGTTTAACATGATTTTCATATTAAATTGTATTTGTAAATAAAAAATTTCATTTTTTTAGATATTATTACGTTTACTATTTATTTAGAAAACAACTTGATGTGAAAATTTGAGACCATTCAAAATAGGAATTTTCAATCTATCTAAATAAATAAAAAAAATGTAAAATTTAATTTGCAAATACATTTTGATGTTCAGATCATATTGAATAGTTCAGATTGAAAACAATAATATATATTTCAGGGTACGGATTCTAGAGAGTGAAAGAGATAAAACAGCGGAGCATAAAGCTTTTCAAAAAAAGAAATCATGAACACTTACTGTTCAGCCGCATACCACTTTTAGGCTAATTTCTTTTTTTTTTTTTTTGGGCCAATAGTCCGTTGGCAACTTCATTAAAAACTGAAACAGCATTTAGCACATCACAGAAATGTAGTAGTGCATGCCTAAAAACCAGTGGAACCAGGCACATGCCAGAAGAAACCACTGAGACCTATGAACCCTGTGTAGCCCACAAGCTGAGCGACAAATCCTCAGGAGGTGTGCTATATTGATCTGATAGCATCCTTAATCCTCCAGTAGAAAAAGAAAAATAAGAAATAAAAAACCAGCACCTTAGTTACAAACCCACAAACAGGGATCTGTACAAAAAACATCACACACCTGTAAGGCTGTAACCTCCCCACTATAACACAGCAAAACAAACCCAAAAACTGGGAGGTATTTATCCTAAAAATTAGAAAAGCAATCTAAGATAAAGTCTAAATTTTTGTACAAAAACAAAATAAGCAAGGGCATCATCCAGCTTAGCAAAAAGCGGGTAGGTAAAACCTTCAGTATTGATCTGCATAAGACGCGCAAACCGTGCCAGCATTTCAGCTTCTTTTTTACGGGATCTGAATTCTGAATCTTACATATATCACAATCTGCTTCTTTTTTTTGGGGTTGTTAATTATATGATATTTTCTGCATAATTCCCTTGTACCAAGAAAGAAACTAAAAAAAAAAGAGTACAAACTGAGAAAATGGCAAAGCAATGACGCACCAAATTTTTTTTAAAACCTTGAAACCCGCAAAGCACACACAAAAAAAATATAAGCAACAAAGTTACAAGCAAATCTACTTACCTGAAATCAATTCGGAGGTAGACAAAATCATAAGCTGATGGAGGCTCTTTTCCCTCCACAATTTGCTCATTGCAGTGCTTGCAATGGTTATCTAGCATGTTCAGTAGCAATTTCTGACTGCACACAAAATAGACAAATAAAAAACAATAAAATATTCTCCATAAAATAACAGATATAAATAAACCACAACAAAAGAATACTTGCCATCTTCTGATTCTTGGAAAATAACAGATATAAAATAAACCATTATACAAGTACATAAAATAACAGATATAAATAAACCACTATACAAGTACCTATAATTGTTGGGAATGTTTCTGATCATAACAGTTGTTCTCTCGTCATTGGAAGAGCTAATATTTCCATCTTCTGATTCTTGGAAAAGAAACAGAGAAGATGCACTGTTTTCTCTACCAGCGATTGACTCATCCTCACTAGTTCTTTCAAGCTCCACATTGCACACTGCAAAGTGGGCCCATACTGCATGCCCACAAATCAGTCCACTCCCAATAGCACCGCTACTGGTACTGGCCTCCGGCCAACCCCACGGTGCGACAGCCAAAGGACCACCATACAAATACAACTTCCCCAACCGACTCTGCTGCCTCACATGCTGATCCCTCACTTCTGTAAAAGCCGCTTGAGCACTTCTAAGATGATAGAAATGGACAGTCACAATCTCATCTGTGACAAGGGACGACATATCGATGGCACGCACAGCACCGAAGCACTCCATGGCCGAAAGCACGTCATGCTCGGTCACGTGGCGAGGGACCATGCTGAGCACGATGCCATTTGTCGGGACGGCGTTGTCGTTGACCCTGGTGGGGTGAGCATACTCAGCTGGAGGGTGTAGAATGAGAACAGGAGGGTAGTAGAAATATGGAAAAGGAGGCAGAACTGAAGGTAGTAAGAACTGTACGGGTGGTACATGAGAGGAGAGAGACGGGTAGAACTCTTCAGCGGGGGGGTTGACGAAGTTGCCTCCTACTTCCATGGCTGGAGGTACGGGTGGTACATGAGAGGAAAGAGAGACAAGTAGAACTCTTGAGCAGAGAATTTTTGTATAGCATTTTTGAACCTCAAACGCTAAACTATGACATCAAACTGCGCTAATTAAGTTACGGCCGCTATAGCGGTGATAGCGGTCCGTTATAGCTCATAGCGCGTAGCGCAAATAACGCGCTATACAATATGGGATTTTTTAAACAATTATATGAGATTTAAATAAAGACCCAAAAAAGTCCAAACCGAAATTGAATTTATTGCTTCTTGCTACAAATAAATCAATTTGAAATTGGAAATAGAAATTGAAATTTGAATAGAAAAAAGTCCAAACCGAAATTGAAATTTGAATAGAAAAAAAATAGATTATGTCATGAATCATGATGCTTAAGATATTTTGAATAGAAAAAATCGATAGTTTATGATATTATTATGGATATTTTGAACTACAATTTGAACTTTGTACGAGTTCAAAACTGCATCTCTATGCAATATGAGATGTTCACTAGCTAAATAACACTATGAATATCACTAAGTAATATATACTTATTATATATACTTCTTAATATATTTATATATTAAATAATATTAAATATGCATTTTATTCCTAAAAAATAGATTAGGATATAAGGAATCTGTTTGTTCTGTGATTTTATATTCAATAAAAAAAGATGAACTAAAGGATCTCGAAGGAAGAGTAAAAAGAAACAATTAAATGAAAGAGTGGTTAGAAAGATATAGAAAAATTCAAACTTTATTTTATTATATTAATAAAACTCCATCAGAAATAGAAAAGAAAAAGGAAATATCAAAAAAGTTCTGACAATTAAAAAATATTATTTACATGAATATTATAATTTCTTAATTACTTTAGTGTTATTTATTGTTCTATAAGACTTTAGATAATGCTGATATTTAGTACAAATATTGAATACACGGAATGTAAAAAAAAAACACTATGTGGCATAGCTTCCGCTATAGCGACGCTATTCGCTATAGTTTTTTTTGTAGCCTTCCCACTATGACGCTATAAACGTTATTTAGAACCTTGGTCAGACTTAGAGAAATTACTTATTTCTTATGGAAACCGACTAATTAGAATATTATAATTTTTCTATAACATGCTACATATTTTTTTTCTTTTTTAATAAAGAATAAAATTTGTATTTTTATGAATTTAAAATGAGTTTTAATAAAAAAGATAATAAATAGTTAAATTTGTGAGTTATTGAAATTTAGAATTTAAAATTGGTATCAGAATATTAAAACGTTTTAATAAAAAAAACAATAAATTTGTGAGTTTTTGAAATTTAAAATGGTAAATATGATATTAAGAACTTTAAAGAGAGAATACTTATAATTTCAAATTTTTTGAGGGATATACATGAAATTCCTCATATTTTAATTAAGAATGTGCTAGTAAGTTTTAAAATTTAGACACATGCATTTAACCAACGCTAGTATCCAAGAAGCCTACGGGCGTTTTAATGATAAAAATATAACACTAGTTTCCAAGAAGGGCATTTTGCTAAAAGCGAACCAACATCTCTATCTCAACTGCTACTTGTCGCGGTCGCAGCACATTGATGAGAAGGTACGGAATGGAAGGGCTTTTAGCTTTGTCTAAGAGAATTCATTGTTGTAGGTGCAGGCTACTTTGGTTCTAACCTGACACCTATTCTCTCAAAAAAAAAAAAAAAAAACTTACATACCCATCATTGCATGACATGACAACTGCATTCTTTTCTCAAGAGATTTTCACTTTACAATCAATTTGATACAACTGACACCGACTTTTTTTATTAATATTCTCGTAAAAAAAAAATATCAAATCTGTACTACATTTTTTTTTTAAAGTACCCTAACCGGCTCGGGGAAATTTTTTTTAAAAATCATAATTAGAAAAATTTAAATTAGGGAATCAACATGATTAGTTCAGGATTTCGAAAAACCGTAAGAACCGAGATGCCAATTCGGTCCCCAATTTTTTTCCCCGGGACCGAATTTGCATTTCGGTCTACCCCCATTTTACAGTTTTTCCGAAGCCACGCCACAGAAAATCCAAACGGGGTAGGAACCCGAGATCACATTTCGGTCTCCCCTTTTTTACACCGGGATCCGAAACCGGTATTCGGTCCCCCCCCATTTTGTTTTAAAATCCGAAATTGCTTTTGGCAGTCAAAAGTTTCTCTGGCGTGGCTTCGGAAAATATATTATATTGATTTGGCTTACTTAGCACTTTTGGCAGTCAAAGTTTCTTAAGCCCCAAATTACTTTTGGCAGTCAAAGTTTCTCTGCTTTCTTAAGATCGAATAGGAGTTATATAGAAATTTTCCGAAAAAAAAACCAAAACAGGGTGGGAACCGAAACCCCTATTCGGTCCCTCCTTTTTTTTGCCTAGACCGAATAGGGATCTCGGTCCCATGGCATTACACGAATGGTTACACAGCGGGTTCGGAAAAACTGTGAAATGGGGGGGTAGACCGAATGCAAATTCGATCCCGGGGGAAAAAATTGGGGACCGAATTGGCATCTCGGTTCTTACGGTTTTCGAAATCCTGAACTAATCATGTTGGTTCCCTAATTTAGATTTTTCTAATTATGGTTTTTAAAAAAAATACCCTGTGGGGCGGTCCACTATCCGAGCCACCGCCCAATGCTGGTACGGTTCAGTATTTTTTTTTTTAAATATGTCCTAGGACCCTCCCCCTTTCTAAACCTACTGCCCCCCCCTGCTTCAAACTTGCAAACCCGAACCCGCTACCCGACCCCCCCTCAAACCTGAACCCTCCAACAACCAACCCCCCCTCACCCCCGCCCCCCACCAACCCCTCTCTCTCTCTCAGCCACCAATCTCTCTCTCTCTCGGCCACCCTCTCTCTCTCCCTCTCGGTCACAAAACGAGCAAATTTACGGGTAAAACCCTATGTAACTTAATAATTTATTTTTGTAGAAATTGAATTGTTAATTACCGTATGCGGTTGTTGATATTTCCGACGCAATTGAATTGATCAAAATTAAGGTTTAGTGGTTATAAATTACGGTTTAGTGTTATGGTTTAGTTTAGAAATTAAATTGTTAATTACCGTGTACGGGTTGTTAATTTTTCCGACGCGATTGAATTGATCAAAATTAGAGTTGAGTGTTTATAAATTATGGTTTACAGTTTAGTGTAGAAATTGAATTGTTAATTGCCGTGTATGAGTTGTTGATTTTCCTGACGCGGTTGAATTAATAAAAATTACGGTTTAGTGTTTATGATTTACGCACTATGGTTTAGTGTTATAAATTAGGGGTAAAGGGTTATAAATTAGGGTTTAGGGTCCAAAATTAGTGTTTCGGTCCAAAATTGTGAAATTTACATTATTTGAAAATTATGTAGTACAGATACTATGGAGACGGGGGAGAGTACATCTAGTGCAGGCTCCAATGCGTATCCAACTGGTGCAACTTTTTCAGTGCAGAGTATCCCGCTCATGATGCTGACACATTCAGTCATCTTCTATTGATTCCACATGTTAAGCACCGGTCGGCTCCGCGCACTTTATGGATGCACGTTGGTTTTTTTATGTAGTTTAAATAATAGTTTTTAATATGGCACTATAGTAAGTCGCTTAAATTGAAATATTGTTAAATGCATGACGAGACGATGTTGACAGTGACACATCGCACCCCTAAGATACCGTACGTCGCTCATCCATTGATAGAGCGGTGCATTATGAATCTCGAGTTGTATCAGCTGGCTACCATGACTCAGAGTAAGATCGACCAGGCTCTCATTGGCGGGCTAGTGGAGAGATGGCGACCGGAAACTCATTCGTTTCACCTTCCGGTTGGGGAGATGACCGTGACCCTAGGTGTTGTGAACGCTTTATGGGATTTACAGATCGATGGCGACCCTATAGGCGGTGTTTCCGACCATCCAGATCACATGAGGATGATATAGGAGCTTTTGAGGCTGATCCAAAGGCGCTGCAGAGAAGAAAAACATAAAGGAGGAGGAGGAGTTCCGGTATTTGGG